>JAENPR010000097.1:0-709950 GCA_018135685.1 Themeda triandra | reverse complement strand
TTGACAGCCGACCAAGCTGCCGCGTAGAAGCCGGGCCCGATCCCATCCGGACCGGGAGCGCTGTCCGCCTTCATGGCCCGGACCGCAGTGCGCGCCAAGCTCGGTGAAGGGAGCCACGAGCTGGTCGGCTTGGGCACGCGACGCTCCGGCATACAGGGCGTTGATGTCGAAGCTCCAGGATGTCCCCCGTTCACCGCCTAGGATGTCGGTGTAGTAGGCGGTGAGCGCGGACACCTTGTCCTCGTGGCTGAACAGTTGACGCCGTCCACTTCTAGTGCGCGACGCGTTCCGGCGAGCGCGGAGCGAGGCTTTGGCGTGGAAGAACTTTGTGTTCTCGTCCACCTCCCGCAGCGCCCGGAACTTCGCTCTTTGTTTCCAATGCGCGCCCGCCGGGAGATGAGGAGCGCGACTTGATCTTGACAGCGGCGCCGGAGCTCGCGTTCACCTGCAGAGAGCAAACGTACTTCCTCATAGAAGTCTATGAGTTGAATGATGAACGAGGCGTTGCAGAGACACTCCGGCCTGGCTCGGTGTTTTTTGGACCAAGCTTTAGTGCCATGGCGCAGAGCTTTGATCCTCGCCACCAGGCCACCCGTGGCGTCCGACGGCGCGCGCGCGCTGGACCAAGCCGGCAGGACCTCAGGAAGGAAGGTTGGGGCTTTGAGCCACGAGTTCTCAAAACAAAAATGGAAGGTTTTGGGCGTTGTGGTAGGGAGGGTGATGAGGAGTGGAATGTGGTCGGAGGTGGAGCCGAAGCGCGAGGAGAGATGGGAGTTGGGGAAGGAGAGGGCCAGCGCATTGTTCACGAACGCGCGATCAAGCCGTGCCAAAGTCGGATGTTCCCTCTTGTTCGACCAAGTGAAAAGACGATCCAGGAGGGGCAATTCGAGGAGGCCGTTGGCGTCGATCGCGGAGTTGAACTTGTCGGCCAGGCGCTGGTCGAAGTTCGGGTTGTTTTTATCAGTGGGGAAGCGCGTGTGGTTAAAATCGCCATAGACCAGCCATGGGCCGTTGATCGTGCTGGCCATGTCAATCAGATCCTTGAGGAACGCGTCCGTTTCCCAATGATCGGACGGAGCATAGACATTGGTCACTAGGAACGAGTGGTTAGATGAGGTGGACGTGAAAGGAACTGAGAGGGAGAAAGGAGCGGGCATAGCCGGGCTGGCGATGAGCACGCGGGAGCTCCAGGCTGTGAGGATGCCACCCCGGGCACCATCAGCTGGAGCTACGGCAAAGCAATCGAGGTGAGAAGGGAGGAAGGAGCGAGTCTTGGTAGCGTCAATTTGGCTCAACTTGGTTTCCTGCAGGCAAGCTAGGTGAGGATGGATGACCGAGATGGAGTCCCGAACGGCCTCGCACTTGTCGGTTTGGCCAAGGCCACGCACATTCCATGACAGAAGAGAGTAAGCGAGCAACGAGCTGGTTTGATTCATTAAGGAACAGCTACAACTCCGGCGAGCAAACAAATGCAAACAAAAGAAACAAGGAGCCTCCAGGGCGTGCCTAAGTAGCTAGGGCCATCACGGACGCAGCCGGAGAGGGCAGACAAAATGGCCTGCTCGAAGGCAAGGCAAGAGCTACTGTCAACGGAGGCAAGAGCAATGTTGGTGAAGATGCGGTAGAGGATGGCACGAGCAACCAGCGAAGGCTCGGGACGGTAGGGGCTGTAGAGGTGCCCGATCATGGAGCCACGGTGATGCTCCCTGCGGCCACCGCCGCTGCTTGTGGCCCGCGGCAGTCCAAGCCCGCCACCTTGGCCAGGCGCTTGAGGTCCAGCGCACCAAGGGGGTTGCCCCGCTTGAGCAACTTGCGACCTTTCATCTGCTTCTTTAGTGCGGAAGAGCAGGTGGTGAGGCCCTCCTTGAGGGCGCGCAGGCGGCTTGCCTTGGCCACGACCGAGACGAAGGCGGCTGACTCCCAGGCCACCAGGCGCGCACTAGCCCTCGTCGCGGCGGCTTGGCGTGGGCGACGACCGCGGCCGCGGCTCATGGCCGGCGCAGCCTCCTCGCTGACCACTGGAGAGGGAGGCGGTGTAGGGGCCAGCTCCTCGATCTCGGACGGGGCCGGCAGCGGCAGCGGCTGGCGAGCAGCGTAGGGGCGCCGGGCATGGCTAGCAAAGGAGGGAAGCAGAGTTAGGAGTAGCTCTTTTGAAATGAGAAAAGAGGGGGAAGAGGGGATTTCAAACCGGAGGTAGTAGTAGCCGTAGCCCGGAATGTAGGCCGACCCAGCAAACATTCCCGGCGGCCCAACCGGGGTTTCGTGGAGGACCGGGCCCAGGCCGCCAGGTGGGCTGAGCGCTCCTCCAGCTGGGCCGTTGGCACCATTGGCAAGAGCTGGCGGGCGCGGGAAGACTGGGCGCAGGATGCCATTATCATCCATCTGCTGCTCCCGCGGCCACGTCCTGAGCACGGTGATGGAGAACCTCGTGTTCAGCGCACGCCCGGCAGGGCCCTTGCCTGGGTTCTCCACCGTCTCCCAGGTCCTCACCCCGTCCGGCTTGGAGCGCGCGAGGACGACCCGGAGGTAGGTGTAGTCGTCGTCAAAGAGACACTCCGGGTCGATCTCGATGATGTCCCCGATTCTCCGGAAGCCAGCACGGATGCCGTGGGGCGTCCAGTGCTCCCCGGGGAACCCCTTGGCCGCCACCGCCACCAGCCATCGCTGCTCCATCATGCGGCGGTTCGGCGCGTCCTCCCCCTTGACCAGCTCCAGAGAGGAGCCATCGTGGGGGATAGGAGAGAGCACCACCACCTCATCCCGCACCGCCTCGGTGTCAAACTTGAGCATCATGTTCCCGACGGCCGCGGGGATGAGGCGGCCGGAGAGGTTGGGGCGACGTTGAGGAGGACGGCGCGGATGAAGGTGGCCGCCTCACGGTGCGGGCCGCCCTCGCCGATGTAGGCGTAAGCGGTGACCTTGACGCGACCCATGTCCCCCAAGATGATGAGGGGTTCCTCGTCCCCTCCTCCTCGAACTCGACTACGCCGCGCGGAAAGGTGAGCCATCCGAGTCCACCTCCTCCCCCGTCTCATCTCCGGTGGTGCCGAGAGTGTACTCATCGAACACCTCGGTGGGCTCCTCCTCCGAGGCGGGGGTCAGGAGCTCGAGGTCCGCGAGGGCCGCGGGGGCCGCCGTGGACTCCGGGGCAGCATCGCCCACCGGAGTCGGGGTCTCACCGCCGCGCCGAGAGCGCCCCTAATGTCCAGACGGAACACGGGGTCGGGCGCTGGGCGGCTAGTCGAGCTCCGCCGGGCGGTGATGGAGGGAGTGGCGGAGGGGGAGGCGTAGGGGATCACGGGGAACTCGAACAAGGTGGCGGAGGAGCGGCTGAGGTAGGGAGTGGCGGGGCGCGGAGGCCAGGAGGCGGAACGGCAGAGCGACTCCATGTGACCGATGATTCCACAATGGCGGCACCGGAGCGGCTCTCTGCAGTCCTTGATATGGTGGTCTCTGCCAAAACAGCGAAGGCAAGAGGAGGGTTTTGGGATGAATGGACGAGGACGAGGGGGAGGGGTTTTAAAGGAGCCGTCCGCCGAAGTTAGGAGAGCCGCCATAAAGGTTTTGGTGCCAGGTCCGGAGTAATGCTCCTGCGCGGTCAAACAAGGCAAGGCCCGCTCTGTCACGCTTACGCCGGCGTCCATCGATGGCGTGCTGGGCGACGGAGCTGGCGAGATGCCGATCACATCACCGGCCACGCCGTACGCGTTGGAGGCCGCAGCGGGGGTTTTAGAGGGGTTAATGTGGTGGCATGATGAAAGGTGGATGCCGATCACATCAGCCTCAGTGGGGTTTAAGCGGTGGGTGGAGTAGCCAAAGGTTGAATTAACGGCGGCGCTGGGCTCGAGGTTGCTCCGGCTCGGCGTGGCGAGAGGAGGAGGATCGCGTATGAGAGGGGGAAGAGGGGATAAGGAGGGAGCGATCATGACGACGTAGGCTAATCCCCTGCCCGCCAAGCTCCTGGAGCTGCCCGGTAGATTCGCAAGATCCTCTGTATCTTTGTGGCGCAGGCGATCCTGGGCAGGTGGGGAACAATTAACGCTGGGTGGTGGAGCGGCCGAGTCAATGGCAGCCAGCCGGGTTGACTCCAGCTCAGCCGAGGACCGATCCACGTGGACTCGCAGTTTGAAAAACTTCGAACCGACCGGGCCACCAACGGCTAGGAAACCGGCGACGCTCGAGCTTGCGACCATGGCGGAGAACAGGAAAGTGGAGATGCGCAGCGCTTTGACGTGAACGGGCGGGGCCGCCAGGTGGTAGGTGAGCGTGTTCCCAACCTGGAAGCGGTTAAGCTTCACAGGGCGGTCCGGCGTAAGCCAGATTCGCGCCGGCGAGGGGAGCCGGGCGCCAAGGAAAAGGGGGGAGACGGTGGTGTGGAACTCGTGGAGGAGGAGGTCCTAGAAGGCAAGGCCTGGTCTAGCAGTGGGGGCCGACGGACGTACCTGGGGTCCGGCGAGCGATTCAGGACCGGCCTGGCGTCGGAGCTCGCCATCGGCGTCACCCTCCCCGTTCGCAACAGGGGAGGCGGCTTGGAGGTCTTTGCGTGGTGGAGCCTCGGACGGGGCAGCGCTTGGGCTCCTCGCTTCAGGGGGTGGTGGAGGAGGGGATGGTGGCGCCGCCGAAGGGAGGGGGGCTGGCTGGTGGTTTGGAGGTGGGGGGAGGGGTGGGTTGCCGGCGGTGGAGGGGGCGGCGGCGGCGTCGCCCGTGGGGTGGAGAGGGAGCTCTCATCTCCCATCGAAAGCCATACCTTCACCCCCATTTCAAAAATATTCGACAAAAGATATTCACAAAACCTGCTTAGAAGAACAAGAGCCATAATGAATCATGAAGATCTAGGAAAGACTTATGTGGCTTCCTACTAATACCTAATCAACACGATAAGTTTTGTTGTTTATTTGAGTTTCACTAGATTTGAAGGACCATGAAAAGCTTGAAAAGCTCCCAAGTCGGTGGATGTTTTGTCCCATTTTGGAGTGCTGACCCAACAATCAACATTGAAGCTCCAATGGAAAAAGACATCTCCACTCCTAGTCTGCTATATGTGACAATGAACAACTACATCAACATCTAGTTTGTGGGATGCATCCCCCATGTATCTAGATAAGTATTTCTTTCATATCCTTTTATAGCTTAAATTAACTGTGTTTTGCTAGTACCTAAAATAATAAAAAAAGATTCATAGCCACAAAACCAAATAAATATTTTATATATGTCTTGTGTGGTGAGAATAAAATAAATGAGATAGTGTACAAAGGTTTGCTTACTAGCTTGCTAAATAAAATAAAATCTCAACGTAATTTCTTTGTTTGGAAATGATAAATAGTTGCTCTATCGTAATTTCTTTTAAGTTCCTAGTTTTCAGCACGGAATTCCACCAAGTTTTGGACTATATTGATCTATGATTTACTCTAGGTTCGAAACTTGTGGTAGTGAATGCTTGATCTAAGTGTTGGTAATTGACAGATATGATATCAGAAAGTCGAGCTGTTGTTTATCTTGTTCCTAGTGATAGTAGAGATTTAAAGATTTAACATTTGAAAAATAAAAATGCTAAATGATGACTTCCTATATGACAAAGCTTGGAATCCTACCACTGCCATATTTAAATGCTATTTACAATAGGAAAACCTCGTATCTATTTACTGCTTGTATTTGCATTGAGTGCTATCGAGCTTTGTTGACCCTTAGAGACTTGTCATGCTATTAAAATCAAGATTAGGTACACTCAATATGCCACTTCTATTCCAGAAGTACACAACCACATGTTTTCCATTTAGATACCCCAAAAATGTTCTATGCCTATATTACCAATATGTTCCCCATCCATCGAGGTTTGACCGCATTGCCATCCAATAAGATGCAATGCTTTCTTGCTATCTCTCAAACTTTTGCGCAAAAAGGAGCTTAGGTTGTCCTAAAAATAAGAGAGAAAAAGATAAAGAAGGACAAGTGTCGAGTTACAAAGGCCATAGAAAGACAAGAAAGGTATGTTTATTTAAGGACCAAAGGTATAATTAGGTTTTCACCACTTACAACATTGACACCATCTACAACCATTTCCACCATACATCCGCTTCAAGCTCACATCCACACACATGCTATGAAAGTACGTATGCGTTGTCTCCAAACATATGAGCTCCACGAAGCCTTTAGTTTGTAGGTTGAGAGAGAGAAGGCACAATGTTACTTCTGTCTTAACCTAAAAATACCAGATACCTTGACAGATGGGAGAGGACACAAACATCATTATTTTCTTAGTGAGGTTCCACAAATATCACATACGAGAGACCCAAGGGGGTTATACAAACGAATCTTTGAGTTTTATTTTTTAAAAATTACAAAGGAATCATAGTTCTAGATCATTAGTGTTAAACTTGACCATTATGTTTTTCAATTTCTCATGACCTAAGTGAAGGGTATAAGCCGAATTATTGAAGGTAATATGGGCAAGTCAGAATAGTTTACTCTAATCGGGAGGATAATTCTTGTTCAAACACATCTGTACTTTTCAAGCATGAAACCACCGTAGCAACTTATGTTCCATTACTAAGTGTAGCTTTGCTCATGGATGAGCAAAGGTTAAGCTTGCTGGAGTTATTGGTTGTAGATAACTACAATTTTTAATTGTCAACGAAACATGGAAAAAAGGACAAAAATCAATCACCAACATAGGCTTAGGGGTTATACTAAGAGAATCCCATAGGTTTTGGTGAATTGTATTTATGCATGGTTTAATTAGAAAAAACCAATGATAGACCCACTCATCGGGTTAAATGAATATTTTTTACAAGAACTAAATCAAGAAGAATCTAGAAGACACTAGGGACCAAACCCCAAAAGCAAAGGGGAGTTGGCTGATAAGTATGGCCGGCTAGCCCGACCTGCAGATCGGCCAGCCATGGGCCCACATGGAAGCCTCTCTTTTTCCTACGTTGGTTTTCGACCGCCGAACACATTAGGGTTTGCATCTAAGTCATTGATCAAGGAGGGTTCGATCCACGGGATAGTGTTCATTCCTGCTAGGCTATATAAGCAAGGCACTGCCCCTAGCTCAGCGTTCAAATATAGTCAACGATCAGATCAAGTAATCGAAGTCATAGAACCTCATCTCCATAGAGCTCCATAGTCTAGAGCCTAGTACCTAGGTAAGATCTAGATGGAGGCAAGCCTTGCAAAATCTCCTCATTGTATTATTCTGTATATTATTTGCTAGCTACAATGGATATGACTTCGCCCTATATATTTATATTCTCAATTATAAAGTTCTTTGTCTACTTTAATTATATGCTTGGTATAGTTACATTTTCTTTATATTCAAACACAACATCATACATCAGTCACTCTTTGCTATCATGGGCGAGTGTTCAAAAACTTGAAAGCGTGATGCTTATAAATTATTTACGTGCTGATGCACCATATATTTCGGGACATGTGGTAGATCGACTCCCGTAGAATCTTTTCTAGTCCACGCAGTATAAGACTAGCTAGTAGGACCTATTTACCAAGGAAGTCTTTGCTCCTTTTTTTATCTTTCTTAGTAATGTCCCATATGGGTAGACATAATATTCTGTTTCCATGATTGAAGGTGTAATTCCATTAGTCTTAGTACGTGCTTTGACTTATAATTACAGTGCCTTAGGATTTGTTTCTCTGTTCTACCTAACCACACTAGTGCTATAGATGGAATACTCTGATGACATCTTTATCATTTATGACTTATCATTTACTTTGTGATTTATCCCTGTTATGAGAAGATAGATCAGACATAGTATATCTCTCCGTTGCACGAGCTAGTTATTATAGTCTTCCAAAGCCACCCCTTCCCGAGTGGTAAAAATATAAATAATGATACCTCGATTTCTCCATCAGAAATGCTACAGTGGTATTTTATCTATGCATTTGTGGATACTCTATTTCACATATTCATTCCAAAGTGGCATATTCATAAATACCAACAGAGCATTTTTGACATCATGCCAGCAACCACTCAACCCAGTATCAAAATGGTCCAACTTGATATGTGTGTATCTCATGGTCATGCTTTACAACTTGATGCAAGCATTGCAACAATACCACTTGTCGTCGCTGACTTATCTCGAACTCCAACTGTGAACACGGAGCTCCTTTACCAGACCTAGCTTGTAAGTCCATGCATGGTAAGTGGGTCAAATGATGATTAAGTCCGACGGGTTGTACGTACGAAAGAAAATTTGGTAATGATGTGTTAGATCTTCCTAAGCATTGGACGTATCACCCACCAACTCGAGTGCGTCGACGGTGCCGCGCTGACCCGTCCTTATCCTGGCCCACATGTGCCCATCCACTACAATACAACGCCCACTCCATCTTATCCTTCCACTTCCACATATGCGCCCAGCCACTCCCCTTCTTCCTCCCTCTCCCACCCTGACTTCTCCATCCCAATCTGATCTTGGTCCAGGGGCAGGGACCCCTCTTCGGCGACGGCGCCAGTGCCCAGCAGGCACACGCTGCTCCACAGCGAGTAGCTGCGGCAGCTCCGGGATCACTTTCACCGCTCTGACCTGGACGGTGATCGGAGCCTCACGATGCTAGAGCTGGGACTCCGCCTAGCTGCTAGAGATAAGATCCACGACGCACAGAGTTTGACAAGCTCGCCTTCTCCCTCGCGGTGCTGCTCCTAGGTCCCCACCGCCCTGCCATGGCCAACGCTTGTACTAACTATGTACTAATAATAGACAAAGAACATATAATTGTATTTTACTAATTATAGACAAAAATAATATTTGTTCTCTGAGTTTATGGCTCACGGCGGGGCTGCAGCCACCTGGAATCCGCCAACGCACGCATCTCTACATGGCCACCCGGCCCTTGCTGTCGAAAGATTTTCATTTCTTGCAGTAAAGTTTTTGATTTTTGCAGATCATATTTTTCATTGTTGCATTCAATGTTTGTATGATGTTGCAATAACTTTTCTGGTTTTAGTTGAAGATAGATTCTTTATGTTATAATTCATATATTTTATTGTTACATTGGGTTCTGACGAGGTTGTGGAGGGGGGCCGAGCTAGAAGTGGGGTGGAGGTGTTGTGGTTCCGGCGAGGGGAGAACCCGTGCATGGTGGATGTGCTGAGGTCTCTGGCGAGCGGTTTGGGAGTGTCGGGCGGAGGAACCCGTGCGTGTGTGGGGGGCGGAGTTCCGGTTTGCAGAGCCGTGCGGACAAGGGACGGGGCGTTGAATGGGATTCAACCCTATCGGACGTCCTAGCGCTAGCAGCGCGCAAGAAATTTTTGCAGATGTTTGGAGGTCCTTAGCGCCAATATACATATCTATTGTCCACGTAGCAGGATGCCTAATTAATATATGAATATTGGTACGGAGTATTTAGCCAACCTGTTGGACACATAATTGGCACATAAATATTCAAATGTTTGTAGTTGTTGAGAAGTTCTATAGCTTCAGAGCTTAGCAGATGGCATTCTATAAACCTGTCTATAGACGACAGAACGATGGAGTTAAGACTCAGCTAGCCATTGCTTGCGTCCACAAGTTGCGTTTTTTGTTATTTGATTTATATTAAGGAATATACCCATGCATTACTTTTTATGTCAGTTCTCCATTCTCATTAAATAATTCATCCTACGTATTTTCAACAACCATCAGTACGACAGTAGTTACCCTGTTGTTATCACTAATGGCTGTCAAGAGAAATGGTCAGCATCAGGGGAATTCTGGTTTACTTTAACAAGATTGAAGCACAGAATGAAATGGCGGATTAGCACCATCTTGTCATACCACGAGGAAAACAATGGGGGCTGCGGTCATATCAAGAAAGTCGCACCTTGAGATGCCATTTACTATAGCATGTCCAAATGCCATCAACCTACTCGCTTCCGTCCAAATGCCAATTAGCACGTCCAAGATGCCATCTACCCACTACCTCCCTCAATGCCTAAATTTTTTTAGGTCGACCACATAAAAGTCAACTGAAATTAAAAATAAAATATAGAAAAATAGCAAACGTACCAACTTAACTAGTGGACTGGAACAAATCCACTTGAGCAGAAGAAATAAAAAAGTCATAGATGATTAACCATAGTAACGAACCTAGACTATGGCTCGTCTCGTTTATCAACTTTTTTTTAATAGCTTGCCTTTCATTATACTGTCATTACCAACTGTCAGAGGCCTGAACAATGCTCAAGTCATACATCTATGCTAGAGTAACATGGCACACATCCAAACAATGCGAACACGAGATCTATCGCGATAACAAAGTGCACAACATTAATAAAAATTCTACTAATAAAAGCGAAAGAAAACTCATGAAAGGCTAGACTAATCTCCTTCATATCTCCATCATGATAGGATCAATGGTTGATCTTTGTGTATCTTTTTCTTCCATAGATGCACAACGTTAAGATAGTCAATTTCAATGCCACCCAACGTATTCCCAACTGTGTCGCTAGCGTCTAACTGTCTTTGCACCCCATGACCTCCATGGTAGAAGCATCAAGGCCTCGTGCATACAAAATTGCTTGTGTAGCTTTGAACATGCTCTGGGCATCTTTGAGCACTAATATGACCCTTCCAGTACACTAACTATGTTAATGATCTACATAACACTAGAACATGCAGCTCTTATTGGAAGGTACTAACGAATCATAGACCCAAAGTAACATCCATCCCAATTTGGCCATATAGTGGCCCATGTACATGTTAAAGATATATTGTGTACGGTTTAGTATCACCTTGGTTTTAGGGTGGGTTGGACCAACATATAATGCGTCTAGTGTCCATTCTACAATCCTTGGATTAATTATTTTACGCGAAGCGAGTATGAAAACATAAGTGGGATAGTGGTAGGTGTGATTCACCAAAGCCGTTTGTAATCTTCGCCGAGCAAAATGAGGAGAAATTTGGGCCAACTATGGGCCAGGAGAGGGGCCTGGCAACTACCCGGGCCGCCGGCCGTGGGTGCGGGGTGCCATTCAGTACTTAACTGGCGCTACCAGAATTCTCCACGGTAGCATCTGCGGTCGTCATGAAACAGTACAATCCGACGGCGAAGCACTATGACCTCGTCGAAGAGGTGGCCGATATAGCGGTGGACCTGTGCGCCGCATGGAGGAGGGCCCCGAGCCGCTGTCTATCTGTCATCTTTTAGGTTTCTTAAATTGGGTCTCCTATAATTGCAAGAATTGAATAAATAAGATAAGTGATCGAATTGTCAAAGAAAATCCGGTCGCTTCCACCACTAATCCAGCATGTACGACACCACCGTCCCGAGTCTGCTTCAATCGTGCTGCTCCGTGCTGCCTGCACGCCGTGCATGAAAAGATGTTAGTTCCACCGTGCCCGCCACCATACCGCTGCCTGCCTCGCTGTCGCTTCCACCTGCAAGACAACGTGAAGCCATGACGCCTGCTGCCGTTGCTCTGTGCCGCTATCGTCCGTGTCTCTGCTCGATCTGATCCCTGGAAGAAGAAGGCATGGCAGGCGGATGCAAAGAAGAAGCCAACAAAATGTCTAAGAGAGCAATCTGTGAATCTGATCTCCAAGTGAGAAAGTTTGTCCGGCTAATGCAATATAACTAAAGTGTGCCATGGTTGGTGGAGAGAAAACTCAACCCGATCCCAATGTGGTAATGCTTATTTTACTCTTGTCCTATCATGAGCTTCATTTTCCTTGCGAGATGATTCTGTTGTGCGTAGGATGGTGTAATTACATAGCGGTGCTATGGATTTGGTCCATGCTTGCTGGTTTGCTCATATGACTGAGTGTTGTCTTTCTTATTCGTTCGGTCCACTATTGGAAACTTGATATTCCCTGACGGTTTCAAATTACCTTGACGGATTTTCGAAAAGACATTGAAAAATTAAATTGCCATTAGGGAAACAAAATTACTTTGGCGGTTTGTAGAAAACACATAGTGACCGTCAAGGTAAATAGAATTACCTTGACGGTTTGGATTGTTTTAACGGTTATTAAATAAACCGTCAGGGTAGTTTCTCCCTCATGCTAGAAAGTCAAGAACATGAACAAATGTTTCTCTGTTTTTAATCCGTGATGAAATGTTGTAACTAGACTTTCTCCCTCATGCTAACTCCAAATGATATGTTTCTTTGTTCTAGTTTTTTTTTTGTCTAAAATCATGATCTACATCACAATGGTATACGAAGTTTAGTATGCCATGCAACGTGCAAATCATCAAATGAGTCCGTAGTTTTGATCTGGACAGGAACGGGATTAGGATGCATGTCACGGAGACCACTCAAGACTTCCAGTTTCTCTGCATAACGTAATTTTGGAAGAGAAGATGACGAGGAACAACTGACAGTTCCACCCGGTGCTCGCCGGACGGCCACCCACCAACCGCTCATCTCTGTTGGGGTTGCGCTCATCGGATGGCCACCCACCAACCCCTCAGCTACAGCAATATGTACATCTGGTGAGGCGGTTCTGGCCACCAGACGTCTGATCCACCAGTAGTGGCATTGCCAGGCAGTGGTGTGCGCGAGCAGAGATAGTCAGGCGTCTGGGTTGCTGGGTTTGGGGCTTGGTTCGAGAATCCGTAGGACAGGGGGGCGACACCCATGTTGGTGGTGATTTTGATGTTCGCAGTGGACAACTCATTGGTGGCACCCAATCTTGCAGATCTGAAAGTTGGTGGCTTGGAGGCCTGATATAGTGATGGACCTGGTCACTGGTGTATGGCATAATAGCATGACTCTTGGTGGACAGTGGCAGTGGCTCACCACCATGTTTCGACGGCGGTGACGCCTTTGGGTGCCACTTTTCTCGTTGGACATGTGTAAAACCAACACCAATGTCTCTTGTTGGGCGATGATGGCATCATTCGATGTTAGTTTCTCAACGCAGACGTCGCTTCTGGAAGATCCCTTAGGTTGTCGGCTTTGATGTCGGCATTGATATGGTGGTTCTTTGTACATGCACGAGGTGATTCATGTCGTTGCCAAGATATAATATCCAATGGTGGTCGGTATTCTATGACCTATCAATAACCTCTAGGTCTGACAGACGTATTTTAACAGCAAATTCTCAACTTGGTGGTCATATATTTGTTAGGATTGACTTCGCAGAGTGAGTTCATAGCTTGGGATGTAATTTTTTTGGTCAGTTTCTTTTATTTCTAGTTGTACCAATGTTGTTAGGCGACGTTTGTTTTACTTGTAGCACTGGATATCTATTGTAATAATTATGACCCGATGCATCCACAACAGAGGATGACTGAAGCCAGAATTATATTCCGTTCTCTAAAAAAATATATTGACGAGAGATCAAATAAATGACGCCGTAGGGGGGGGGGGGGGATTTTGCTGCACGGACTCATCGTTAGCTTTTTTTTGACTACTACATAGTACAACACAGACACCCAACACACATGCACACTCAGCTCTATAAATACACGTATGCAAATCCGATCCTACCCCTATGAGCACCTTCAAAGCACTAAGCCGGTAGATATGGAGATTCCTGAAGTCACCACTGGTGCCTCGTCGTCGACGGGAATGTAACTTATCACTTAATGCATAATGCCACTAAATCCTGAAAAAAAAATTAGAAAAAGGTGCGAGCATCAGAATTTAAACAGGTACTGTCCAACTAGACAGTCCCCAATTGATTTATGATCAGTTTGCGGACTCATGGTTCCTGGGAGCCGATGCTGGCGTGGCATTACTAGCATTGAAGCTAGACCTGGGCATAGGATTAAATTTTCGAGACAGGTGGCACGCATCGGCATAGAATTGCTAACAAACATCCGGCTATTTTAGGAGAACAAAATAGCCGGGTCCTGGAGCATCCGATCTGGCATGCAGTACTTACCTGAGCGTCGGATCAAAAGCCAATTTCCTCAACGTGTGTGCGTGTCTCAGTGTCTGTGTACGTATGTGTGTGTATGCGTGTGTCTGTCTCAGTTTTGTCTTAGTGTTGTATGTGCTGTCCTTTTTATGTAAAAAAAAAAACAGTCTCTCCTACTTTGCTGCTGTTGCATGCGACCATGAAAGTGAGGAGGGAGGTGGGATGGCAGGATGCTGCTGTGCGACGTGAAGAGACGAGGTGGGATGGCAGACTGCTGATGCATGCGATGGTGTGAGTGCGGGTTTGATTCGGATATTTTTGCCTTAGCAAAAATCCGGCTATTTAGAACTCCTGAAATATCCGGCTACTCGTCGTTGGTGCTACGGCTCGGTTCGTGCAGGATTTGGAAACTAGCTAGGATGCAGCCATGAGCTTTGTGAGTTCTTTTTTGGTTGCCACTTTTCTGTCTAGTGCGAACCTTCTTAGCTTCTGCTTCACGGGCTTTGAACCCTTGTAGACATCAATTATGTGTTCAGCCAAATCTCTCGGGACTCCTGGCATGTCAGCTGGCTTCCAGGCAAAGATATCTTTGTTGTCCCTAAGAAATTTGGTGAGCGCGAGTTCCTATTTGGGATCGAGTTCTGCACTTATGGTCGCCGTCTTCTCTGGGTCTCCAGTTTGGAGGTTGATCTTCTTTGTTTAGACTTTTGTCGGGGTAGTGAAGCTTTTGCTTTGATTCCTCACTGGTAAATCTGTTTCTTGCGGTTTCATTGCTGCTGCCAATGTTGCTATTTGTCGTCCTTCTTGGAGGTCTTGGATTCGTTCCAGTATTTGCATTGTTTGGACATCACATTCATATGCCTTCTTGAGGTCACCTTGGAGGGATTATATTCCTCTGGTTGTTGGCATCTTCAGCAATAAGTACGGGTAGTGGGGTATCGCCATGAATTTGGTTATCGCCAGTCTTCCCAAGACTGCATGATAGCTTGATTCAAAGTCTGCTACTTCAAATTTGATGAACTCGGTTCTGTACTTCTCTTTTGTGCCAAAGGTGACGGGCAAAGTGATTTGTCCCAGAGGTATAGCTGGTCTTCCAGGTACTATTCCGTAGAAGGGTGTGTTTGTTGGTGTTATTATCCCTTTGTAGTCTAGTTTCATTTTCTTCAGAGTTTCCGAGAAGATGATGTTGAGTCCTGCCCCTCCATCGATTAGAACTTTTGGGACGATGATGCCTGCTACTGTTGGCGCCATTACTAGTGGGTAACTGTGGGGGTATGAACCCCATATACCCTCACGGCCTACATTGGGCCAGGACAAAACAACTGGGTCGGCCATTCAATCTTCAAGACCGATCGGCCCAAGCTGGTCGGACAGCCTAAAACGGGCAAGTTTATCGAAGATCGACAAGGAGGACAGACCTAGCTGCGATAGGAAAGTTTCTGTAAAGTCTTGTAAAGCACGCAAACTTAGTACCAGATAGGCTAGATCCGACTTGTAACCTTGCTCCCCGTGATATATAAGGAGAGCAAGGACCCCCCTTCTAGGGACACAAAATCTGGTATAACGCACAGACTCGCACATCCACATCCATAATCGAAACAGAGAGCAGGACTAGGGTTTTACGTGTCCTTGCGGCCTGAACCTGGGTAAACCTTGTGTGATTGTTCCTTGTTTACGTCTTGCTTGCAGTCTCGTACGCTTTCCGCCAATCCATTACCGGTCAGGGCATACCCCTGGTCGAACTATCGCCGATATTTTGTCGACAGTGGCGCGCCAGGTAGGGGGTGCGCACCGGGATTTCACGTCAAGCAAGATGGTTTCCTGCCCGGCTTCCATGACGTTCAAAGCTGGCCTCACCTTCAACTTTGGAATGTTCACCTGGACTTCCAACCCGGCAACTGCCGTTGCAACTCTCGCACCTCCAGCCGTTGTCCCGACCACGGCACCAGCAATAGTGGCTACACCGAATCAGATCCAACTTGTTCCAATAACCGCTGTTGCAATACCAATCAATCCATCTTTGGCAATTGACCCTACGTCACCGGCACCTCCGGCCGGATCATGCCCTCCTCAAAGAAGGCATGTCAACAGCACGGATCTGCTCCGTCTAATCCATCAACAAGGCATGAGGTTAACAGAAACCCAGGCCAACATCGAATCCCTCCGACAACGTGTCAGGCGCGATGGTCAACTCGCACGACACTGTTATGTTCGCAGGCGACCAGATCCAACTCGTCAACACCGACGGAATCGCCACGACAGCTCCTCCAGAATCCCTGGGCGGTTAAGGACGCAGCAAGCAGATCTACGCCACCGTATTAATGCGAACTCTCATCACAATCGTACACAGCTAAACGGAGTACTAGTTAATAGAACTCGAAGAAGCCTGCAACTGCAATGGCTCCGACCACAACCTACCATCACATGCGGTGATCAGACAAACCAATCTGATGGCGTGCGGCAAAGGATCTTGGCTGATATCCAGACCCTGCGAGAAAGAACTTCGCGACAGACTCAGCGAAATAACATTGGCCAAGCTCCAACAGTGCAAACTGTCCAAAAAACACGCAGAGCCAAAGTCATGTATCAACAATTCAGCGCGAAAACACTCGTCGTAACGAGCAACGACGTCGACAGAGGGAAGCCCGGTGAACTGGTCTGACTCGATCAACTGTGCCCGTTGCCACAACACAGCAAGAACGTTCTCCTCTAAACAACGCCTCAAACACCAAGTTGTTCGCACAACACGCCGAATTGGCTGCTGCCTATCGCCGCGGTGACAAACTACAACAGGTCGAACAACAGAGAGAAAAACGGCAGCAAGAAATCTTAGCCGCCATGGCTACAACAGACGCAACAGAGCAGAGGTTGGAACGACCACATACGCATCAAAGGACTCCAGATCTGTCTCCTCCAATGACAAGGGCATCAGTACATAGGGCTAGAGCACTTGCCGACCGACATCAAGATGCAGAAAGAAAGCGGAGGGAACAGCGGCAAAAACAGATCGTAGCCATCGAAGAAAATCGTCACAGTTTCGGTATGAGCCCTTTAAGGGAAAATACGAGGGATTCCCCTAACATAGACGAGCCCCATAGCTGCACTCAACAGCCTATACAGACAACTAGGGTGTTCAAACGTGCTAGGAGTCCACCTCCTGGACGAACAGTTCCAAGTGTCCAAACAAACCGGAATGGTTTTATCACTCCATTCTTAAGCAACCTGTTGACTCGCGACCACGATTGGAGGCTCCCGAGTCCAACACCCCCGAAGACGGATCCCACCACACACCGAACACGCGTTCCCTAATCCAACAAATCCGGCTAATCTACGGCGCATAAGGACAGTTCGATCACCAGGTCGCAAAACAACAGAAGGGATGTTCATTGGCGGTGAATGGTACGAAGTGGTGCAGAAAGGGAGCCAATTTGAGAAAAATTCAAGCCCCTTAGATTCTTTCACTGACGTGTCTTTTCCTAAAAAGGACAACTTCAACACCACTCAAAACGGAATCAGTATGTCCGACCATGCCAGACGCAGGGATGATGACGAACTTCTACTTTGCACTGAAGAAGACCCGATCAAGATCCACGACTTAGAGGAAGAAGGCGAGGCGAGCCACAACATTAAGACAAGATGTGTTTCCTCTTTTATCAAATTTTATCTCTAGGCAATTTCCTTTCCGGTATGTTAAACTAGCATCGAGTCATACACATCGTTGTAAGTCATTCGATGACAAAACAGTCTAATGTGTATTATTTTACAATAAATAAGAAGTTAGTCTCGTATCAAATGTTTGAGCACACGAATTTTTCTCTTTTCAAAAAGAAGAATTATCCCTCAATCAGACACAATACGATATTAACGTTTTCTGATGCAAGGAACAAAAGGGTTGTAAACCCAGACAAAATCCTACGGCCCAGCACGGCACGATCGTGAACGGATCAAAACAAAGAGATCATATAAACAAAAGGAACCTCGATGGATTCTAGCACAGATCATATCTCAAAGGATCCATTTCATTGAAAATATAAGAATTTTTTACAAAAGGGGGACTGACTGCATCTAAGCAATCTAGTCCTCCCCAAATAGTTTGCCGACAACAAGGTCGGCAGGAGTGGCCACGATGATAGCCTCCGCCGCCTCGGTGAACTCGACGGCACCGCCCTCAATGGCATCATGCGCTGCCGCCGCCAAGTCTTGGCCACGAATGTCAACACCAGCAACGGCATTGACGGTGGCATAGGCGGCAGCAGCACCATGGCGCACACCGTGGTTCGCCACCGCGGCTACTTGGGCGGGGATGGCCGCCAGCCTCGCGGCCACATCGCCGCCCCGGGCGTTCACCGCGTCCGCTGCGGCGCGGCCGGCCTCTTGCAGCTGCTCCAGCTGCAGGGTCAACTCTGCAGAGAAATAGATCAAAATCAACGCAAATTCTGAATACAAGAATAGGGGGTACAAACAGCAAAAATCTCATAACTCACCGCCGACCCGCCTGTCGGCCGCCTCGCGCTGCCGGAGCAGCGCATCCACCTAGACCAACCGGGCCAGCCTTTCATCACCGTCTCATTAACGGCGGCATTGGCGTCGGCGTCGAAGTCGGCGGCCCTCTTCTTCTCCGCCTCCAACTCCTCCCGGCGGAGGAGAGTGCGTTCGAGAATAGGTCCATGTCCTGTTCCACCTGCCCGAGCCTCCTGGTGGCGTCAGAGTAAAGGTCCCTGACATTCTGCAGCTCCGCTCTACAGTGGTCAAGCGCTGATGCCAGGGAGTTCACCGAGCTGGCGCTCAGTGAATGTAGCGACGAGCCGCTATCAGCCGCCATCGCCACCACGCCAGGAGCCACCTCCCCGGGCGCAGCAGCAGCTCCGGCCTCCACGACTGGAGCCCCCTGCTCAGATGCCACCGCCGCTGTGGTGGCAGCTTCCGGCATCACCGGCCTCCTTGCCGCCGGCCACCTTGCCGCTCCAGCGGCGCCCGCAGCAGAAGTGCCAGGTGCATCGCCCGCCGTAAGGAGGGTGTACCTACAACAAAAGAAAAATCGTGATTATGCTGAGAAAGAAGATACGTATCAATCAAAAAATAGTCGAAGCTCACCTCCGTTGCCTCACCTCCCGAGGGGAGTTCACAGACTCCTCCTCCTTTACCGGGCGCTTTCCGGTGCGGCGATCCATCTCAGGTGGTGGCGAAGAGCGAACTGGAATCTAAAACCCTAAGTTCTCACTGTAGCAAAAGGGGAAGAACGAGAACAGAAGATGCGCTACGAGTAGAGAGCTCACAGCGCAGGTCGCAATTTATAGAACAAATCGGAGGAACCAAGAAGGCAACTGATGGGATCGTGGGTAATCAAAACCCCGCGACCTTCCCGTTTCCCAAGAGCACGAAGCGATGGAACTGCCCCACTAATGCAATTCGCATTTATACGTTCCCCTCGCATCAGGAACCGTCTACGTCCGTCGTCTTTCACTGCCACCTTGGTCCCACCACAACAGGAACCCTTGACCCAACCGGAGTCCAAAATCGCATCCCGAGTGGATGTGACAGCTCAGTTGCCGATACACCAATGCGTCAGCAATGGAATATTTCCGCCTCGCACGCGATAGTGACGTGACTCGACGGATAAAAGATAAGTACTTGATATTTTCATTAAAATTTTATCACATGTGTACCTACCTGTTTCAAAATACTATATTTTTTACAAAACAAGCACCACAATAATCTCTTTTCTCACACGAAGCAGCTAGGAATGCACTGTCTCTGGTTTTACTCAATACGTGTTAACAGGATCACGCTCAAACAACACAGAGTGCGCCAGCGGTCGCTCCCCAAAGGAAAAGGGCTCCAAGCACTCCGGCATCGCGCTGTTTGCTATGGATCATCTAATCCTAAAGAACTGGTCGGCTCTTGTAAGAACAAGACATGATTGTAGCAGGATATTTTTAGTCTCTAAATCAACCTTAATATAACCTACCCTTCTGCACAACAAAGAAACCTTACACATCTTATGCCCATTTTTTCAGAGATAATGTGATCAAAATTCACCACGAAGGAGCGGTGATTCGCTATGAGCGACAGATAAGTACCTTTCAAACCTAAAATATTTCCAAACTGAGTATACGTGTTCTAATCTTTTTCCAAAAAGGATTTTTCACACGAACTACTCCAAAGTATGTTCGACAAACTTTACAAAGTAAAAACAACTTTTCCTTTGTAAAAAATGGCTAAGTAGTCATTCTTCAAAATAGAAACAATCAGAATGCACTGTCTCTGATCAAATCCGACACGTGTTAACAGCTCTAACGCTATACAACACAGGGGTATCAGTGGTCGCTTCCAAAGGTAATAGGGTCCTAAGTGATTCGGCATCGCGCTATTCGCTATAGGTCATCTAAACACCAGAGGACTGATTAACTCTAAAGAAGGATGACCACAAAACCATTCCCAAAATCTTGCTTTTTTCATCAAAGAGATACGATATCTGTGTCATAACTCATATCAGATCAATACAACTCAACCAATTCATTAACACCGACACTCATACTTCATTTTTTCTTTGCAGCAACAACTCGAAGAAGCTGTTCCAATCCACTACGATGAAGTCGTAGGATAGCACCAACATTTCAACCCACACAGTCCGTCAGCTGAGCTGGGACTTTTTGCCAATGATACCGGTTATCTGGCACACAAATAGCAAAGCTATTTCTTGGTTTTTGATTTACAACCATGGTCTCACAGCCTCGCTGGGGACTGAATTAAGAAGCAAAGCTGTCTTAATTTGATCATGACGAAGTCATGGCATGGTTAAAACCGACCAGCCCAAATAAAATTTGGCCTATTCGGTCTCACTTAAAAAGTGGTCGGAAACACATAAAGCAAGATATCATGAGCATATCATCTTTTTTAGACCCTGACATAATGTGTTCCACCTCATCTCAGGCTCGGGGACTACGTGGGCCCACGTCACCTGAGAGGCGACATGGGCTAGATCCTTTTTTAGAGCTTGCTGCAACATATACTATCTTACAGCAACCTCGGGGACTACGTGGGCCCATGTCATTTGCATGACTGGGCCTGACTCTTTTCCTCTTTTCTAACAAAGTTTAGTTCAAAACCGAGCTAAGTTAGGCTATGATCAAGTACTACAGATACCATGTGATGGCAGGCATCACACACTAACATGGGCCCACGTCTCTGGATTAGGGCCCTCCCAAAATTCTTTTTTATTTTTCAGGAGCATCATAAATCTTTCAATCAAAATCTAACGTCAATCAGAAGTAAAACGAACTGGTCAGAAACACAAGACGGTCCTCCAGCACTGCTCGGACCACATGTCGAACGTGTGTCCGACTACTCATTTCTTGCATGATTAAATGAAGACGATGTTTTCCCTCAAGATCCATGATGCTCGGGTACTAGCTGTGGGGGTATGAACCCCATATACCCTCACGGCCTACATTGGGTCAGGACAAGACGACTGGGTCGGCCCATCCAACTTCAAGACCGATCGGCCCAAGCTGGTCGGACAGCCTAAAATGGGCAAGTTTATCGAAGATCGACAAGGAGGACAGACCTAGATGCGATAGGAAAGTTTCTGTAAAGTCTTGTAAAGCACGCAAACTTAGTACCAGATAGGCTAGATCCGACTTGTAACCTTGTGTGATTGTTCCCTGTTTACGTCTTGCTTGCAGTCTCGTATGCCTTCCGCCAATCCATTACCGGTCAGGGCATACCCTTGGTCGGACTATCGCCGATATTTCGTCGACAGTAACAACCCGCATTAGCTGTGCTTGTCCATTGATCTTCCCATGTGAAGTTTATTAGATACTCCGACCAATCTAGATATCTAGGGGTGGCTGGTTGTGCTGCCATGATTGCTCTGTGTGCTAACTTTTGCTGTTGTTTGTTCTTGGCTCCTGTTACTCCAGAGATTATCACATGGATTTGTTGTTTTGCTTCTTGGAAGTGTCATGCCCTAAAATTTGCATAATTTTAAAGTAGTTAAATTGATTTATTTATGCATTTTGTGGGCATTAAACATAGGCCAAATATTAAATTTTATGAAAATAAAATCAATAGTAGGTCAAGAAGCATCTCTGTGCATACATGCTGCTGCATTGATTCTGTACTGTTGGTTTTGTTTGAATCTGAAACTGAATTCAAATTCATTTGAAAAGCTTTTCAACATTCAGTTTTATTCAGAAAAGAAAAGGGAAAAGCTTTTATTCTTTCTATAACATTTTTCGGCCTGCTGGCCTTTTACTGTGACTCACCGCAGCTGTTGTCCACTTTCATTTTGGCCTCCTCGTTCCATCTTCTTGGGTCCACAGGCCAAAGGGCTATGCTGAAGCATCGTGTGCAGCAGCTGCCTATTCATCTTCTCTGCTTTGGACACCATCGGTCGCTTGTCTCTTCGTGTCCGCACCGAGTCTCCAGGCTATTTAGTCACAGCGCCGCATCCTTTCCATTCCTTTCCGCAACCCTAGCGGGACTGCCGCCCTTGCATTGCAGCAGCCGCAAGTCCTAAGCCCGTCACCGCCATCGGTAAGGCTTGAGTTTCGCTTTGATCTCGTGAGCACTCCGATGCCTTGTTTCCCTTCAGTGGTGCTCATCTTGTACTGACGCCGTGCGTAGGAACGCCGATCGCCTGTTTCAATCCCCAACTCCATCTTTCATGTCGGTGATGTTGGTTTGTCCTCCTCGGTCGATTGATTCTTGTATCAAGTTGAATTGTACACCATGTCGCCATATCCAATTGTGCAGGCGAGAAGCTCGTGGTCGTTCATGGCTTCCACCGTGGGCATGCATATCTTGCTTGCTTCAGTGATGTCATTTTTAGCTTTGTTTACATCACCATGACATCACCTTGGTTTTATGGCCGTTTTTCCATAGCAAAAGAATTCCAGGAATACAATGAAATACTTGGTCCTTTGCACATGACTCATTTACGTTTTCCAGTTATTTACAGTTTTGCCATTGAGAGCTTAAAAATAGCATATCTTCTTCATTTTAAATCGGATTTCGGTGATTTTCGCGTCTATATGATCGTGGCAATGAAAAGAATGATTTAAGAGTTTTATATTCTGTTTTATTATGATTGGTGTACTGTTCTAATAGTAGTCATTTGTTTGCCTTGTGTATGTATGCTCGGATGATTGCGTGGTGTTGCTTGTTAATGTTAATCGAGTTCGAGACGGTGAGGATTTCGTTGGAGATCAAGAATATTTTGAAGAGCAGCAGGATCAGCAGGGGTATTTTGAGAACCAAGGCAAGTATAGCTAAGGACCTTCCTTGTTGTCCTATTCATGATACACAACATAATTCATTTTGCATGTGTCCTTTGATGCCTAATTAGGGAATTCCTAGCAATTGAATACTTTTACCTTGTTAACATTGGGTTATATGCATTTGGGTAGAATGTTGCTGGTGCAAACCTTTAACCATGATCATGTGTGCTGAAGTAATGAATATGTGTTAACCATATAAGATAATTGTATTCTTTTGGCAAAAGCTGGGACTTTTCGTACAACTAAGAGGGCTATATGGCTCTGGCTCTAGTTGCTCATGGGACCTTTTCTAGCTAGTAAGTGGTTTGTGAGTTGGGTATAGGACAGCCTCTGTCCTTATGTGTATAGCCGGGAAGGAATGTGCCATATTGGAAGGGGGGTTCCTACATCTGATGTTTACGCGTCCCTAATTGGTTAGACGAACCTATGGGTGGCTTTATATGTTTTGCGGTGACTTGGGAGTAATTAACCCATGTAAGTGTAAAACATACCTCTTAGTGAAAGTGTACACCTCTGCGCAGAGTTTAAATCGATATATCGTCCGTGCCCACGGTTACAGGTGGCCCGGAAAACTGAGGGAATTTGTTATATTCATTTAATGGTTTATGTGCAATTCATTTATTCAGCTGTCTTGTGATCATGTGGTTTTGGGAATGATTCTACCTTGTTTATGCTAATTGCCCAAATTTGTTATATAACTAAAAGCTAATTGCAGTTAACCATGTCAGCTATTTGTGCCTCATGAACCCTTAGTTATACTTGTTGGGTACGGTTGTGTACTCACTCTTGCTTTACTTTCAATTTTGGAAAATCCCGGATGGGTAACAGATCAAGGATGGAATGAGGACTATCGTAATGAGTTTTAGGCTTGATGTTCACCAGTCGACTTGGTCCCTGTGGTTGAAGCTTCCGCGAGAGTGCTAGCCATTTTATATTTACCAAGACTTTTATATATGAGACTATGTAATGATTATCTATTCGCTATGTAATAAACGTTGAGATGGTATTGTTTATCGATTTGTCAACTTATGTGTGTGACTTCCGGGGGCGCACATAAGGCTTTTATATATCCCATTTTGTCCTTAAAATTGGGGTGTGATAGAAAGCTTCCTTCCGGCTTCTTCTCTTCCTTCTTGAATTCCTCTCTTCTTCTGTCCGAGCTGTTGTGGTGCCTATCTCTCTTGTAGTAGTTCACGAAGTCATAACAGTCTTAGTCGATGGCTCATTCTTGGGTGGAGGTGGCATCTCTCCTTTTCAAATTCTTCAAACCTTATCCTCCTTTCTGCTCTTTTCTCTGCTTTCTTTTCATTGTTGTTGTACCTCTTCCTGTTTTTAGTGGTAGCTATCAAATAATCACGGCGTGGTTTTCTATCTTGGCCTCTGTAATCTTGTCTTCCCCTTTGGTTATTGTTGTCCTGCGGTTGTCTCTGTTCTCTTGAAATCTTCTACGAGTTCTTTCTTCTGATGATATAAGCTTCTCCACTTTTCTTTTCAATTCTTCATTTGTTCTTGGATCTTCGCCGCGGAAACCTTTGAACTGCCATCTGGCCGCTATCCTGTTCATGAAAGCTTCAATCACTTCGCGATCTGTGATATCAAGACTTGCGCCCTTATCTCTCCAAATCTTCTGTAGTAGTCTCGGAATGACTCTCTTGGGTTCTGCTTTGTTGATTTCAGTTCAGCTGGAGTAATTGGATGCGTGATAATGCCCACAAAATGATCGCAGAATGCTGCTTGAAGATCTCCCCAGTGCCTATTGACCTAGCTTTGAGTTTGTCGAACCATTGTAATGGCATTGCCTCCAACACCATTGGGAAGAATACCGTTTTGAGATTGTTGTCGCCCCCGGCCAGTTCTATGGATCGAGAATATACTCTTAGCCACTTCCTGGGTTCTTCTTTTCCGTTGTACTTCGAGTGATTTGTTGGTTTGAACTTTTGTGGTTTGCAATCTGCCCGCAAAACATGGGAATCTGTCATAGATTTCTCTCCTTCTGTATTCGGGAGTAGGCGAACTTCTGTATTTGTATTCCGACTCGCCTTGTCCTTCATGATAATTCAACCTTCTCCAGGTTTGGCATGGGCGAGGTTTTTCGACTCTTCTCTCCATGTATTTGTTGGTTTTTGGTTCTGCCATATTACTGCTCTCAGCTGGCAGTGCTTTGCTTGGCGTCGGCTTCTTGGGTGGCTCCTCCCTATGGTTCTTGTTCTTCGTCTGGTTGCCCTCATCTTCGGGTTATTTCTCCAGATCTCCTGGTTTTTCGTGTTTTCTCTTCTTTGGGCTTTCTTGAGTGACTCTAGTTGTTTGGTTAACTCTTTGATCCGCTCTTGGTTGTTTTTTATGGCTTCTTTGACCTCCACTTTCTTCTTGTTGTACTCTACGAGTTCTGCCTTGTACTGGACACAAATTATCTTCTTTTCTTTTGCTTTTGTCCTACAGCTTGCCCTCCGCTTGTTTCGGTCCATTCTTGCTTGTTTCAGCTCTTCGCTTTCATCTTCATCGGTTTTTTCGTCGCTTGTTATTTTGGCTTCCTCTTGAACTGAAGAGTGGAAATCTGGGATCTTAGGAGGTACTAAAATCTCATTAACCTCTGCCATACATATTGTTCTCTTCCTTTGTCTTCTTCGTGGTGTTGGTCCTTCTTCATCTGAGCTAGTGGTCTTGTTTGATGAGAAGTCGAGTTCTTCACCTTCCTGATAAGGTAGTTCTCCATGCCGTTTGATGAAACGTGTCACCTTGTTTGGAAGTTCTCCTGGCCATGCCACCACGCAACCTTCTTCCGCCGGGGTCCTTTGGTTTTCTTCCATTGTAATGCTATTTTTGACCAGTCTTGTCAAGTTGTAGTAGCCGTGGAATACTTCAATTGATTTCGTGCAGTCGCCCTGGCGTCTCCGTCCATGAAGTCGACATTGATTCGGACCTTAGATGAATTCTTGCACGATTGATGAAGAGTTGCAGAGCCCGTATGGGAGTGCTTCTGGAAATTTGATCAAGGTCTTGGAGCCTAATTCGGTCATGTACTTCTTTTTTGAATCAATTTTGTAGTGATTGTCGCCCGATCTCCGAGTCAAGTCAGAAATCGAGAGTGCAGTCAGTCTTTCGGCGAGTCGAGATTCTTCGTTGGAGTCGATCATGATGTCGTTGAATTCTGATTCGGTGATCAGGTGGCTTTGGAGCTTTCCCTCGTTGTCGGCCTCGCAAATCCCGGATCCGAAGACGAAGGTTGTTCCCTTGGAGAAACTCATCTTGAAGGTGTGGTCCGCCGAGCTCACGAGAAAAAAATTCACCGAGAGCCCCTACCTGGCGCGCCAGCTGTCGGTGTTCTGTCACCGATAACCTGCCACGGGGGTACCCGGGACAGTTGTTCGGGCTGCGATGAACTGGAACTCGGCGGTTTTGGCAACGAGACAAACGGGATGAACGATTTTATACTAGTTCGGGCCCTTGACTTGAGGTCATGTAATAGCCTTTACATCCAGTCGGCGTGTGCCTTGTTGCGTTGTATTGATGAGTATGGGTTGTGTTGTTTACAAGGCGTACCCTCAGCCACCCTTTATAGCCCAAGGTGCGCTGCGGGTTCTTTGATTCCTAGTCGGATTCTAGGAACGAGTCCTAAACTAGGAGTTTTGTACTCTTTTCTAATACAATCCGGCTAGTACTTATGGTAAGGAGGTCTTCGTGTTCTTCTCGGTAGTCTAGCTACCATCTTCTTTGCATCCTTCGTAGGGAACCCTGGTGGTCCCCTATCGACACTAATTTCATAGAAGAGTTTGATATAGTTGTTCATCAGATCTTAGCACATGATCTTTCTTTTAGTTCTGCAACAATTACCAATCATTTTGTGGATGGTCTTAAGGATGAAATTAGGGTAGTTGTTCTTGTCCATTGTCCTAAAGAATTGGATATAGCTTGGTCTATAGCTTTGTTGCAGGAAGAGACTAGCTAGGATTTCAACAAGAGAGACACCAAGAAAGGAGATCATTCTGGTTTCAAATTCTCTGGTAGATCTGGCAATTTTCATCATAAGGGTTCTAGTCACTCTCATCAGCATAACAAAAGTGCCAATACACATCATGTTGATAAGAAGCATTCTGCTCCTTCCAAGCATTTTTCAACTAATGAGAAAGAAGATGCTCTGATGAACTACAGAAAAGCCAAAGGGTTATGCTACAAATGTGGGCAGAAATGGTCTCTAGGTCATGAATGTGCAACCTCTGTGCCCTTGAATATGGTTGAAGAACTGTGGCATATTTGTGTAGGTGATGATGCTCCTGAAGTACAAGATTCAGTTTCTGACAGTGAATCTTCTGATGATGAGTTGATGGAGATGTCTCTTGATGCTGCCCAGGGAATAGATTCTTCTACAACTGTCAGAATGATTGGTGAATTGGCTGGAAGGGAAGCAATCATCCTAATGGATTCGGGCAATACTCACAGCTTTGTTAGTGAGGCATTAGCTACTAAGTGGAGGCATTGGATTGCATTACCTAATGCTATGCAGATCAGAGTTGCTAATGGGCAACATCTTCAGTGTACAGATGCAATTGAAGCTTGTCCACTTTGGATCAGTGGTCATCCTTTTCAGACAAATGTTGAAAGTGCTTCCTCTTCCTAGTTATGACATTATCCTAGGAATGGATTGGATGTCTCAGTTTAACCCAATGTTGGTTGACTGGAATGAGAAGTGGATGTCCTTTGACTATAAAGGGTCCCAAATTTTTCTTCAAGGCATTTCACCCAGAATTGTACATTGTGATAGGATCAATACCAGACAACTAATGACAGATCTTGATCAACAAGACAAGTTGTGGTATGCAGTTGAACTACAAGCAATCTCTTCTGAAATAGTTGATTCTACTGCAACTGTAGATTCTTCTTTGTCTCCTGAAATTCAAAAGATTGTGTATGGAATTTTCTGATCTTTTTCAGCCACCAAGTGAATTGCCACCACCCAGAAATGCAACACATTCTATTCCATTGCTTCCTGGTGCACAGCCATTTAGAATCAGGCCATACAGGTATAATTCTGCACAAAAAGATGAAATTGCGTTGCAAGTGAAACAATTGTTAGCAAATGGGTGGGTCCGAGAGAGTAATAGTCCATATGCTTCTCTTGTACTTCTTGTGAAGAAAAAAACATGAGATTGGAGGCTTTGTGTTGATTATAGAAAATTAAATGCACTGACAGTGAAACACAAGTTTCCTCTACCTGTTATTGATCAAATGTTGGATGAGTTAGTTGGACCTCAGTGGTTCACAACACTAGACATGTCTTCTGGTTTTCATCAGATTCTTATGAGTGAAGATGATATTCCAAAGACAACTTTTCAAACCCACAATGGTCATTATGAGTATAAAGTGATGCCCTATGGGGTTACTGGTGGCCCAGGTACATTCCAACATGTCATGAATATAGTCATGGCTTCTGTCTTGAGAAAGATTGTTGTAGTTTTTATTGATGACATTCTGAATTACAGCAATTCTTCGGAAGAACATTTACCTCATATTAGGACAGTGTTTGAATTGTTAGCTGCTCATTCATTCAAAGTAAAGCTTAGCAAATGCTCCTTTGCCAAACAAGAATTGTCTTACCTTGGTCATGTTATCAGTAAAAATGGAGTTGCAACAGACCCTGGTAAGTGCCACTTTCAGTTAAAGATGTAAGAAGCTTTTTGGGATTAGCAGGATACTATAGAAAGTTTGTGAGGAATTTTGGGACTATGTCCAAGCCTTTAACCAATGTGTTGAAGAAAGGAATAGTGTTTGTTTTGGACTGGTTCACACCAAGAAGCTTTTGAAGCTCTAAAATAAGCACTATTCAGTGCACCAGTCTTGGATTTACCCAATCTTCAGCAACCGTTTGTAATAGAAACAGATGCTTTTCATAGAGGTGTTGATGTTGTTCTACAACATAATGGGCATCCAGTTGCTTTAATCAGTAAGGCATTGGAGTGTTTAGCCATTTCGCTGGCTGTTGAACAGTGGAGGGCATATTTGCATCAAAGTGAGTTTGTGATCAAGACTGATCAGAAAGTTTTACTGCATTTGGATGATCAAAGACTTACTACTCCCTGGCAACATAAGGCTTTGACTAAGTTAATGGGGCTCAAGTACAAGATCTGCTATAACAAAGGTGCGGACAATAAAGTAGCTGATGCTTTGTCTAGAGTGACTAATGTCCCAACCCAACAAGTAATGGCTATCTGTCAAGTTCAACCACTATGGCTGCAAGATTTAGTGGACTCCTACAAGTCAGACACTGCTACACAGAAGTAGTTCACTTCCTTGGCAGTTAACTCACCTCAAGGAAATTTTTCTTTGCATCAAGGCATCATCAAGTATAGAGTGTGGGTTGGTCACAATTCAACTCTTCGACATAGAATTATGATAGCATTACACTCTAGTCCTTTTATGGGGTCATTCAGGTTTTCCTGTCACATACAAGAGATTAAAGGTTTGTTTGCTTGGCCTGGACTCCAAACGATGGTGAAGAATATGGTTGCTCATTGTCAAGTCTGTCAACAGGCTAAACCAGAGAGGGACAAATACCAAGGTTTGCTCTAGTCATTACCTGTTCCTAAGTATGCATGGCATGTGGTGAGTTTAGACTTCATAGAAGGTCTGCCGAAGTCAAAACACTTTGACAACATTCTTGTGGTAGTTGACAAGTTCAGCAAATATGCACACTTTATTCCATTGAAACATCCATACACTACATTCCAAGTTGCTCTGGCTTTCATGGAGAATGTGTTTAAACTACATAGCCTACCTAAAGCTAATATTTCTGACGGAGATAGGGTGTTTACAAGCAACCTTTGGCAAAATTTGTTCACCATGGCCAAGACTGAATTAAGGATGAGTACATCTTATCATCCTCAAACAGATGGGCAACCTGAGACGTTGAATCAATGTTTAGAAGCTTATCTGAGATATTTTGTTCATGCTTGTCCTTCTGCTTCGAAATAGTGGCTTTCTTTTGCAGAGTTTTGATATAATAGTTGTTATCACTTATCTTTGAACAAAACACCATTTGAAGTGATTTGTGGACAGCAGCCTAGGCACTTGGGAATTGATGTTGTGGAGTCATGTGCTATATCAGACTTACAGATTTGGCTTAAGGAGAGAAGCATTATGGTGAAACTGTTACAGCAGCAACTTGCCAGAGCTGAGCACAGGCAAAAAGTGCACGCAGTCAAGCACAAAACTGAAAGGAACTTTGCAGTTGGAGATTCAATCTTTCTGAAGTTGCAACCATATGTGCAGACTACAGTTGCTACTAGAGCCAATCACAAATTGTCATTCAAATATTTTGGTTCATACAAAGTGGTGGCAATGATAGGAGCAACTGCTTACAAATTACAGCTACCTCTCCTGACAGTCAAGTTCATCCTATCTTCCATGTCAGTCAGTTGAAGAAAGCTTTACCCCCTCTTCGAGAGGCAGTTCCTGTGTTACCTTCATCTATTGCTGCAGATTCCTTTCGTTATCCAGTCAAGGTGCCCCAGCAGAGATTGAAGCAACATTCTGACAAATTGGTTTCTGATGTGTTGATTCAGTGGTCGAATTGGGCACCATCGATGGCCACTTGGGAACTGGAAGAAGAGCTCAACGTGCAGTTTCCTAGTGCACCAGCTTGGGGACAAGCCGGTTTTCAAGGGGGGAAGAATGTGAGCGCAGCTGGAACTAAGCTTGATCAACCGGTCACTGCTAATCGCCAGACCGTTGCCAGCGCTGATGATCCAGTTCAAGATCCTGAAGATGGGCCGACTTTGTCTACTGAGTCGTGTTCCACTAGTCGCCCACATCGCGAGCCAAAGCCCAACCCACGTTACGAGAGCGCCAGCTGGGTGAAGCGTTAACTGCCACGGCACGATCAGGAGATAAACGTGAGAAGGCTTGGAGTATGGGATAACTTTTGGGAAGTCTAGAACCTGGCCGGCTGCGTCCAGAGTGCTTGGCAGAGTGAGTTCATCTCCTCTGATTTGCTATCTAGTTCCATTTCAGCTACATTTTCGATTTCCAGTTGAATTTGTGAACAAGTTTAAGTGATATCATAGTAAAGCCAGCCACAAATTCCCGATTATGCTTACACGAGGTAGGGGGGGTGCATGAAAGAGAGGTGCGTTGGAAGCCTCGCATCAAACTGCACTGTGGATCCGGTGTAAGGTCGCACACATCTAACGCTTGGAGAAGAATTACATTATAGTAGAGATTGTAATGTACATCCCACCTTCTCAGAAGTGTGCATCTTCCACTTCCTCGTAATTTTTTTTATGAAGATGAATTACTGGCTATTATTAAGACCACCATTATGGCCAGTAGTAACCACAATTTTATGTGAAAATAAAAAAAAATAAAATCATGGTTCATTTGCAAACATATTTAATTTTATGTATTAGTATTACTTATAATCTTAATGTGCTATCTATAATGACATTATCCAATCTTGTATCTCATTTTTTTAAAAGTGTTGATGATGGTATTCATAACCATGATAGAAGATAATATTTAGACCGACCCGTACTATCCGTTGGGCCTGAGACGCTACGGGTCAACCTATGGCCTTGAGGCCAATAGGGCCAAGTCCATGTCATGTCGACCCATTCCCATCTCACCAGACGAACCATCCGGAGATTATCAAATCTATCTTGTAGTGTGCACATTTTCTTTTTCTTGCGAAAAACACTTTGACGAGGCCGAATCCATGTTTAATTCAAATTTTTTGAGACCCTTGACTTGAAACCATCTTAAATAAGGTGGCTACCTATCATGGTCAACTCGACTGACGGTCAGACCCTTTTGGTTCCGCATAATATTGCCTCCAGCTTCTCAAGTTGAATGCTTTCGAAACCCGTGAATAATAGTATGGCTAAGCAATAAACAAAGCCGTAATACACACTACTAGCAAATGTCTCATGCACACATCCTACAATCACTATAGTGACCATAATCTTTTCCAATGTCTTCGCCATATATCAATCAACGAACCAAGTCTTCGCCAGGGCCAAGACACTTAGAGGAACTCCAGCAACAATACCAAAATGGCCCCTATCCCCAATTTGGGTGGAGAGAGCAAAAGCGCAGTTCTAGCAGCCCCATACTCTATCTACTATTTGTGGGCTACCCAAATCCCTGCTCCATTACCCATTCATGTTGCCCCGCATTGGAGTACTCGAGCCTTGTTTTGCTATTTTCTCTCCCTGCGCGACACAACATGGCCACCACGCCCTCCACCCGCGGCTGACACGGGTCGACAGGGAGCTTCCCCCGTGACCGCCGGTGGATCTGACCCAGCTAGCCCACATCTGTCTTTTGTCCAACCCTACGCCGGCAAAGCGTTCCTCCTTGACACCGGTAGAGCTTCTAGCTAGGTGCCTGTTCACTCGCTAGCCGCCATATTGGCGCGGCCTTCCTACTGTCGTGGGCACAAGTGTTGTCCCCTGCCCCAACGGCGTGGGTGGATTTCACGACAGTGCAAGCGTAGGTGACCTTCCCAGCAATATGATTGTGTGGCTAGCCCTTATGTTGGTGCAGTTCCGGATGGCACTGGCTTGGGTGACCTTCTCGGGCATTGGTGGCCTTCCCGGCAGCCCGGTTGCGTGGCCTGCCCCGGCACAGGCACGAACACGGGTACAAGGGGCATCCTCTGTCTAGGCGTGGTGTCTTGGAGGAGGTCGAGTCTCGAGAGCAGGATGATGACAAGTGATTCCCATGCTTTATTCACTGCTTGAATAAATTTTGGGGGGGCATCGTTTGGCTAGTAGAAAATTCTATAGTAGGAAGCAATTGGTTGTACCCACGCCATTGCTGGAGTTGCCTCTATGACCAACTCAATAAGTACGTGGTTTGATTTGGGTAGCACTGCTGGAGTTGCTTGTACAGTCATTTTCAATATGACCAAAACTCAATTGCATATATCAAATGAAAAACATACGCTAACAAATTTACAATGCAAGTACTGTTCATATTACTACCCAACGAAGATACGATACAACCGCAAAACGATACGCTAGACGCATGATATTAATAATATATTAATTATTAACTAATGATCAAAGACACGTGTCACTTGAGGTCCCAGCGACCAACCAAGTAGCCATAATATCACAATGGGCAAAAAAGCGAACTTGCCAGCGCTGGACAGCCCGCGCGTGCGAGCGTCCTCAACGCGCTCCATTTCTAGCCGCGACCTGAGTATAATATAAAAATAAAATATTGGAATGATAAGGTATTCCGTTCGGGATGGAGCCAACATGCCTTGCGCAACCACCGACATGGTCCACCGTATCGCAAATCTGGAAATCCCTTTTGGTGGCCTGCAAAGCAAGATCACGATCACAGCTTTTCCTCCTTTTTTCTCAACGCGTGCTTGTCTTGTCGGTACTTGCGTCGGAGCATTATGCACAATGCAGAGAAAATTGATTGGTAGCAACACCTTCATTTTAACAGTAGCGGAGGAGGCTTTGTCTAAAACAACCTCTTCTATAAATAGCTTCAAAAACGTCTTCAAAAATATACTTTTAGAGGCGGTTGATATTTATAACCGTTTCTAGATATCTTTTTTTTAAACGACAGGTATTTTCAGCTGCCTCTACCGATGGTCTGATGCCCTATTCTTGGGGACGACTCGATCTAGAGTCACCACTAAAATACCAAATTATAAAGACGGCTAAATCTAGAGTTGTCTTTAAAAGATAGATGCATAACTTTTAAAGTCGGATGAAGATAAATTTTATATACAATACAAAAAAAGTACTTGATTATTTCTATCATTCGAAATAATTTAGGGCCTTCTTTTGAGTTTATCACAATTTGGAAAGTTAAAATTTTAAAAAAACTATTCAAGCGACATCGAATGAGGAAATTACCATAAAGCTCTTTTACCATGGCTGGAAAAGTACCATTGTACCTCCAAGTACTTTCATATGTTTAAATTTTGTAAGTGATTATATTTTGGTGGGTGTTTTAGTAATTTATTTGGGTGTGCCATGGAACCTGGATGTCCCTACGCACATTAGCTCTTCTTGATCCTCGATGTCTGTGAAGCTCAAATAGACAACAAAGCTTGTGGAACTAATTAAGCGTTAGTGATAAAAACTTCTAGGCCTTGGTTGTCTAGAACTTTCTTAACTTAAACTTATTCTAACGGGATCTCAAGAAATATTTTTTTATCTTTTTTTAATTAAAGGGTGCAAACAGAGAAAATAAATATCTTTGAAAAAGGAAATGCTGATAAATACCAAGTTACCTCCTTGGCGAGGGTTCGTGATTTAAGTCCTCCGAACGGGACTTCTTGTCATGTTCACTCCTTCGGTCATCATTTGATCCCAAAGGTAGAGACCTTGAGAACTGCACCTCTTGAGATGGTAACTCTAGGAAAGGGGTCACCCATGTTCTTTCTTGTCCAGCAGTCTTTATCACTGGAATACCTTGTGATGAAGAGTAGATGCTTCTAGTGGTCCTTTACTTCTTCTTGGAGTTTGCCTTGCTTGATTGACCTCTCTCCTTGAGCATCTTGTCTTCTAAAATTTCACTCCTTTTTTTTTTTATGCCTAGACCTTGTGCTCCACTCATTGTTTCTTCTCAACGTGCCAGAGCGACGGGGGCTTGAAAAGAGGAAAAGCATTGCTGGATCATTGTTTGAAGAGTCATCGTCCATCCTCCCCCCAAGCTTGACCTTGTTGTCGCTCGCCATGTGAAACAAAATATGAGTGTTGAGTCATCCCTCAGAGTGTGTCTTCACTCTTCAGGAACAATGAGAGCAGGTCTTTAATTGGCTAAAATGAGATGTGTTGCACCCTGCTCCTCATTGGCATCCTAGCTCGAGTGTTGGGCTCAATGCTATGATGTCTTCAAAGTTGCTCATAGCTTGTCGCCTTGATCCACTTCTTTTAGTGAGTTCAAGATGTTGATCCTTCTTGTGGCACTCTTGTCTTCTCCTTTCTTCTATCACTGAAGTGGCAATTTCACGGGTGATGCCAATCCACGAACAGGCATCATAAATTCTTTCCTACAAAATGTTAGTGGACACATACCCGAAGGATTGCAACAATTTCAAACTATGGGCTATTATCCACCTTCTATTTGAAAGTTCATCTATGCTAACAAGGAGATGGATTTTGAGTTACTTTAGCATAGACTTTATTTATCATGTTTTCTAACAGCTCTTTTTATGGCACGTTAACATGGTTCAAGGCAAAGGTAAGTTGCAACAAAAGACAATGTGAATGATATTTGTTACTTACAATTCTTCCTTGGACGATGAATGAGTTGTGTCTTTTGTGCGAAGTTGTTGGAGTTCATCGTATGCCTTGCTTCATCTCTAAAGTGTGTTCATCTCTTGACTTACCCAAATTGGATTTGAGAGTTTTACGGGGGTTAGTCAAACAAAATAACCAATATCTACTAAAGCACATTTTAGTTCAATAACCAAACTAGACTCCATGTCTAATTTAATTAAGGAAGGTATTTAACCTAAGCACCACGCTTAATTTAAAAACCTTTGGAGGTATGTGCAACACTTCCAAACCAAAGCATACTATAGCAAACAAAGGTGACATGAAAGCACTATAGAGATTTACTCAAATGGAGATGAAAAAGCATGATCATTGGTGAGGGTTGTTTTTTTAGATGCAAAACACATGGATGAATCTAAGAAACCAAACATGCAATGGATAGCGAACATAAACAAGCTAAACGGTAGTGGATGCATGAATTGTTAAAAGTAAACATGTAGTGGGGTGCAAGAATTCAAATGATAACTACTCATAATTTTAAAGTCCATGAGCAAGACTATCTCACCATTCTTGATCATACTTACCATAATGCAAAACATACCATTGTGCCCGAGCTTGCCGAGGCTGCGCCCTCCTGGCCGTGCAGCGTACTGGCCCCGCCGCTCTGTTGCACTCGCTTCGCCGGCTGCCGGCAAGCCCGTCGAGCCCCATAGGAGCCGCAGGCTCGCAGCCATGGTGGCCTCTCCCTCTCCCTAACTCTCATCTAGATCTAATCTACGGCACTGCCCAAGTGCCGGATCTCCTCCAGGACCCGGGGGCGGCGGGATGGGACGCGGTTGGAACGGGGATCGAGACTCGCTCGCAGGGCCTCATGGCCGTGAATCTCTTCGGCCATCGATCACCTAAATCGCCCCACTCTTGGAGCCCAATCTTCCGAAGGTGTGCGGAGACAAAACTCTATTTCATGTGTCATGCCTCTCCCCATCAGCGATGATTCGCGTTTAGTCCAGGGCATTTACCAAAACTCGTGGAATTCCATTAGCTATCGCATGTCTAGTTGACGGTAAAAATTGGCGGCGGGACGCACCCTCGCTGGAGCTCGCAGCAGCCCCCCACGGCCGCGACGGACGCCTGCAAGGCCACCTCCGTGGTCGTGCCGACCGTCACCATGGCCGTGCTGGTCAGCTGGTCACCTGCGACGCCACAAATTCCGCCCCCAAGGCCGCGACGACTGCCTGCTTGGGCGTGCACGGCTCCTGCATAGCTACGCCGCCCGCCTCGCTGACTGTGATCCCGTCCACCATGAACAGGCAAAGACGGGGCATTGCAACGCCTAGCCAACAGGCCTTAATTACCTCTATTTTTATCCCTACATAACCATACTAAAATGACTAATTTAACCTTACTTAAAAATAAAATAAAAAAATAAGAAATAAACATGGTCCTATTTATTTTGATACTTGGTCCCACCTATTTTGGTACTATCCCCATCTATTTGGTACCACCAAGTATCTTCACTTAGGTACCTCCTACTTTTACACCGTTCGATCTAACCTAATGGATGACTCATCTTTTTTCCAACAATTGTAAAATTTCTCAAAGTTAAGATCTCGAAAAGACCAGCAACATTACAATTGATAACTTTATTGTTTGAGATAATATTTGATCTCAAATTTCATTCTGATGTCCCCACAGTTTAAAATTTAAAATTTTTTGAACAACCACTTATAAACAAACAACCAAGACGAAAGTGTATATCCCAAGAAGCTATACAACCATTTAGTTAATAAGTTTTATATTTAAAATTATATATGCAAAGTGAAGTATTTATTTATTACATTTTGAAACTTAAAATATTCAAATGACCATGGATAGGGAAACAACTAAAGCTATAATTGTATCACTCAATGATATCTTTAACTATTCAGTTCGAACCATATTCATTTAAATATACATAGGGTATATCTCAAATATTTATTTCAAAATTCAACAAGTGAATTTTCTAAAAACCGAGTTAAATTTAAGATAGTTTGAATGACATGAAGACCGTAGCGACATCTATTTTCAGACTAAAGGAACATATATATTATCTATAGGATCTTTTGAACACAGAAGGCGGGATCGGACTAGCTAGTGCACTGCTGCATTCACGCAGTATATATATATATATATATATATATATATATATATATATATATATATATATATATAACGCAAGTAGCTAGCTAGACGACCGATCAATCGAGAGCCATGGAAGAAATGATGGAGGTGCTTCCGGTTGCCCTGGCCGTGCTTGTCGTCCTCGCGGCCGCCACTTACCTGCGCAGCCGCAGGCACTGCGCAGGAAACAACCGCCGCACCGTACCAATCCCGGCAACAATCGAGGTCAGAGACCGCGAGACCGCCCGGCGAATGATCATCAACCATGCGGACTGCTTTTCCGACCATCCTGCGGTGCCCTTCCCCGTGGACCTGGACGCTGGGCACCCCAAAACCACCAGCATCAACAGCGCGCCCTATGGCCCGCTCTGGCGCGCGCTCCGGTGTAACCTCACCGCCGGCGTCCTCCACCCCTCACGCCTCACCGACGTCGCGCTGCTCCAGCGCGACGCGATCGAGGCCCTCGTCGCGTACCTCGGCGCCCAGGGCCCAGGAGGAGCACGTGATAAGGTTGTCGCTGTCCGTGACGGCCTGTACACCGCCGTCTTCAGCGTGGTGGTGCGCATGTGCTTCGGCGACGGCGGCGTCGGCGACCGCGACGTCCGCGTCATGCAACGCACGGTGCGCGAGTTCTTTCACTCCGGCGTGGACGCCAGGCACCTGGCCACCTCGAGGCTGGCGAGGCTGGTGCACTGGAGGCAGTGGCGGCACCTGGTCGGCACGCGTGCCTGCCTGGCTGAGGTCTTCGTCCCCGCCATCGCGGCGCGACGGCTCCTCCGGCATTGCAACGGCAGCGGTATCCGGTCGTACGTCGACACGCTCATGGACCTTCGCGTACCGGACGGCAACGATGGCCAAGGCCAACTATGCGGTGGCAGCGCCCGGCGGCGCGCGCTGAGGGATGACGAGATGGTGAGGCTTGTCTGGGAGTTCCTGGGAGCCGGCACGGAGACGGTGGTGGCGTGCGTCGAGTGGACGCTCGCGCTCCTCGTCGCGCACCCGGAGGTCCAGGAAAAGCTACACCGCGAGCTCAGCGGCGGCGACCAGCAGAGCCTCCAAGACTCGCCGTACCTGCACGACGTCATCCTCGAGAGCCTGCGGATGCACCCGCCGGTGCCATTCATCCTTCGCGACGTCGTCGGCCTACCTGAGATTGCAGCCGCAGTTGGGATCCCACTGCCTGATGATGGCACGCTGGCGCGCTTCGTGTTCATGGCAGAGGACATCGGGAGGGACTCCAAGGCGTGGACGGACCCTGAAGTGTTCAGACCAGAGCGGTTCCTCGACGGCGGCGAAAGCGAGGACGTGAGCCCTATTCCGGGGCCCAAGGAGATCAGGATGATACCTTTCGGTGCCGGGCGCAGGCATTGCCCCGGCGCGGGGCTCGCCATGATTCAGGCCAAGTGCTTCGTGGCTGCACTCGTGCGCGAGTTCAAGTGGGCGTCGCCGGTGAGTGGCGGCGGCATTGACCACACGTCCACCAACGCCTTGTTCCTGAAGGTCATGGCATCGCCGTTGCGAGCATGCATCGTGCCACGCCGGTCCTAGTTGATGTGCAATAATCATGTGACTGAGATGCATCGGACCAATTACACGTCATCCGTGAGAACATATATGCATGCCCACAATGTGAAACTCAGTTCATTTTACAATGTGAAACATTTCTAACTTTCATGTAATAACTTTATTGGTGAGGAGAGGTCTTGATCATGTAGCGTATGGGCTACATCAAGTCGAGTGAAACTCCTTCCACATCAAGGATTGAGATGTATTGAAAGCTGACATGCTGAATGCGATCCTCCCGTTTACTCAGCCACGGCGACATGACTGCGAAAGAGTCTGAAACGCTGGACGAGATCCTCCGGGCTGCTCAGCCACGCAGGCGCAGTGTCACCTCCTAGATCGTGCCATTGAGTCAACTTCGGTTGCTTCTTCATGTAATATCGACCTAGAGGTTACTCGTTAGGATGGTCCAGCTACAGCTGTGTTGACTGCCGGCATTCTCACAAGCGCGTTGTATGCTTCTCAAACTCTTCTTTTTACTATAATTATATGCAAATCTTTGGCATATTCAAGAAAAAAATTTATTATTTCCAGGAGGTGGAGTCTTTACTGTGAAGAATGATGTAACGAGTTGCCCATTCCTGGGGCTCGGCTACATGTTATATAGTGTATGGGAAAAGCCCCTGACTTGGCTTATAAGTCTGCTCTATCCTAAAAACTTGTTATACAAGATTACAATGCACCATATGCGCTCTAGGCTAGAGTATCTCAACTAACCTGGGTACAACTAACCATATCTTCTGACATTTACATTACGGATCCCCTAACATTTGGGTTGTGCCCAACAGACACTACACTACTACTAGAAGACCCACATTGCATACTATTGTACTATATATGGATGAAACTCGACCATCAAATATATCATCTTTGAGTGAAGATGTTACAATTTCAAATCATACGTCTGTAGAACAGTCACTATGCCAGAAAACGCTATCAGTGACGCGACGATTCGTGACACAAAAACGAAACGCGTCACCAATAATCTATCCGTGTCGCGGGTTGGTAAGATGCGTCACCAATTAGTTGCTGCCCATGCCCCAGAAGCAAGACGCGTCACTGATAACGATGTATCCGTGACGCTCGTTAACAAGATGCATCACGGATACAAATTGTGACGCTTGTTTTCAAGACGCGTCACAGATAGATGGTTGTATTGGTGACGCTGGTTAACAAAACGTGTCACAGATAAGGAATGTGACGCATTTTCTCTAGACGCGTCACTGATAGGAAAGCTTATGTGTGACACGTCTCGACAACATGAGTCACAGATAATAAATGTGAGGCATGTTCTATTGACGCGTAACTGAGTTGTGGCCGTGGACACATCTACAGCACCAATCTTAACGCATGTTTATTAGCCATCGAGATAAAAAAAAAAAGTCCACGGCACCTACAGCCGCCGAGATAAAAAAGAAAATCCCCACCCGGCCGTCGACCGGCGCTGGCTACCTCCTCTCCATCTCTCGGCCTAGCACCCAAATCTAAAACCTAGCACCGCCGCCGCCGCCGCCCCGTGGGCCTTCTGCTCCTCCTTCTCCTCCCCGCACGCCCCGCCGCTGGCGGCGTCGGGCTACACATCCCTCGTCGCGTGCTCATCGACGCCGCCACCCATCCCGCGCGGCGCGGCCATCGACGCCGCCACCCATCTGGCTCGGCACTTCGCATCCCCGGCACCCCGTCGACCTCCGGGCGAGCCGCCACAGTTCCGAGGAGACAAGGCGCGGCCTCCGCGTCCCTAGCCCCCACCGTCGTCTTCAGCAGCGAGCGTCCCTACCCCCACCGTCGTCTTCAGCGAGCGGACGCGGCAGGACCCTCCACATCCTCGACCTCCGAGCGACTCCATCACCAATCCGAGGATCCATGTCCTTCTCCTTCAGTCCACACCAAGGTGAGCCGAACCCTAACATATCTCCGGTTCCCCTGGCATCCGATTTGGGCAACTAGGGTTGTATAAACTTGTTGGATATGGTTAGATCGGGTCATAAATGTCCAATTTTAGCCACTGGGTGTTACAAACAAGAGACATGGTTACTTCTCTCTACCAGCTATTCTGAGCCGATTTGTCTTTTCAAAGCGTCACTACCGATTTGAGATTTAGTTTCAAGCAAATGACTAATTTTAGATTGTTGTTGTACTGTTATTATTACTTGCTAATCTGAGTACCTGACTTTGTATGCTTAACTCACAATATTTGTTAGGTGGGCAACATGTCAAACTCTAACAAGTTAAATTTTCTGCTGCAGTATGCTGTAGATTTTCCAAACCGTTAAGTTTTGAACTACTTGATAGAAATCTCGGTAACATTATTTCCTAAATATCAGAACCTAAAAAATCCTGTGCCTTTAGTTTGACAGCATCACTATTCTGGGCTTACTCTAGTGTATATTTCTGTGCATGGAGGACAGGGCTGATCCTTTGGACGCCATAGCCTCCCCTTCATCACTGCTTCCCATAGCTTGGTGAGTTAGCTTTTGCTGCTAATTGGATGCCAATCTTCACATATTATTTTGTGAACTGCCTATTCGTATGTGATCAATTGGAAACACTAGTTTCAGTTGGAAGATACAGCAAATACAGCTCTTAGGATATTAACTCCAAGTGACTTCTGTATGCTCCTACAATATTAGCTCAAAGTAATGTTGTACTTAAAATACTTGGCTCAATAATATTGGCTCAAAGTAATGCTTGTAGCTTTGTGAGTGTGAGTTAGTACCTATTTTTTACACCTGCAGAAAACACTATAATTGGGTCTTAGTTTAGTACTCATGAGAGGTTAATGTGAATTTCTCAAGAAATGTTAGTATTCACTCTTTGTTCCATTTGAAAGTGGATTTGCAGAACTTCATTAATCTGTCTTCTAGTAACATTTATTTTAGACTGTCAAAAGTGTGTTCGAAACTCCAGTCCTTGGGCTTCCTTGCTTCCTGTTAGGCATTTTTCTAATTGCAGATGCACCTTTTGAACTTTCGATTTGTGTGATCATGCTTGGCAATATAATGCAGCTGAGCTGATATCAGGATTTTGTGGCAGCATGGGTACCAGGCAATCATGAATGGTTGCGAAACCGTCCATTGGGCAAGGTACTGATTTCTGCTCTAGGAAAATAGGACTTCCATATTTTGTTCATGTATGTTCCTGCTGACCATGCAGTTATCATTGCTTTGAGCTATAAGTCTGTGAGTCTATAAGTTGCCATCAACTTGAATAGACACCCTGATCTAGTGTTGTCATGGCTGATCTAGTCTGATGCTGGTGAAGTTTGTTTTTTTACTTATAGGAGAATCTGACCAAGTAGCAATATCTCTAAGAAAAGAAGATGAGGCTTGAATAGAGGTGACAGAGCATTGGCCCTTGTCAAGAAGGGCAAGGGAACATCTATACCTTCAAAAATAAATGGTATGCCTTATCTTCGGAATGCATATTAGCTAAGGTCTTCAATTCTTCCACACAAAATGGTAAGCTTTATCTACCTAAAGGAAAAAAAAAGGATCAAACCATTATGTCTTGCTGAAATTCATTTATAACCTTTATCTTGCGTTTCTGTCTCAAAATAGCTAGCTGAATCCTAGTAATGCCTAGTATAATAATTAACCGTACATACATGTGCAGCAGTAGTATGCATGGTGAAAGAGGTTCTCTTTCCTGAGTTGATGTAGCTGTAGACTGAATGGTGCTTGTTCTGCTAGCTGTCTTTCTATCTCGAGAAGAGAGGAGGGGAAATGTAGAATTGTTATTTTGTTTATGTGGTTATATATGTCAACTAATTATCAATTCTATTGCAAGTCAGTGTTAGGTAATGATTTTACTTGCTGTTAGGGAACTTGATCTTTCTCGAAAGAAATTCTATATTGGTACAGACCACTCTTAACTCCTTTCTTTACCAATTTCCAGCCGCAGCTTTCAGCCATGAGTAGTATAAGGTAATTCTTGGTGAATATTGTTTTTTCCACAGATATGGACACATTGGACCATGCAGATTTGCACTAGACCTACATAATTGGGTGAGCATCTCTTTATTTGGTACTCTAGTTTGCTTCTGAGAGTTTGTTACTTTAGAGAATAGATTTTAGTTTTATTTGCACTAGAGATCGAACAATTTTTTTTTTCTCTCCGAGGAAAGTAGGAATTCTAGGCTATTGCTGCTATTTCCTATTTACCTAAATTAATCAGGTCAATAAATGGCTGCCCGGATATTTTCTCTAGCTTGTATAGCAAATGCTTCTTGTAACTACTATTGTGCTGTACTACATAGCACAGGAGGAGAGTGCTACCTCTAAGTGTTACATTGCCTTGCTTGCTAGTCAAACAGTTTTTGTCTAACAGATTCTCCAGTTTGTGTCAGTTGTTGCACTAATCATCTACCTAAAGGGCAAAAAAAGGAACAAACCATTATGTCTTGCTGAAATTTATTTATAACCTTTATCTTGCGTTTCTTTCTAAAAATAGCTTGCTGAATCCTAGTAATTCCTAGTATCATAATTAACTGTACATGTGCAGCAGTAGTATGCATGGTGAAAGAGGTTCTCTTTCCTAGTTGATGTAGCTGTAGACTGAATGGTGCTTGTTCTTCTAGCTGTCTTTCTATCTCAAGAGAAAGGAGGAGAAATGTTATTTGTTTATGTAGTTATATATGGCAACTAATTATCATTTCTATTGCAAGTGAGTGCTAGGTAATGATTAAAACACTTGTTGTTAGGGAACTTGATCTTGCTGGAAAGAAATTCTATATTGCTACAGACCACTCTTAACTCTTTTATCAATTTCCAGCCGCAGCTTTGAGCCATAAGTAGTGCGAGCTAATTCTTGGTGAATATTGTTTTTTTACACATATGCACACATTGGACCATGCAGATTTGCACTATACCTACATATTTGTGTGAGCATCTCTTTATTTGGTACCCAAGTTTGCTTCTTAGAGTTTGTTACTTTAGAGAATAGATTTTAGTTTTATTTGCACTAGAGATAGAACAATATTTTTTTTCACTTTGAGGAAATCAGGAATTCTAGGCTATTGCTGCTATTTTCTTATTTACCTAAATTAATCAGATCAATAAATGGTCGCCCGAATATTTTTTCTAGCTTTGTATATCAGATGCATCTTGTCGTACCTAGCTAAGTAATACACTGATAACTATTACAGGTGTTTGAGCAAAAGCTGGTGGACAGGAAGCAACACATCACTTGCTTGGTTGTTATTTCAGGTGGCTGATGCCCCTGTTTTAGGATTATTAAGTGTTTTTTCTTGTCTTTATTCTCATCAAGGACATTGGCTGTACGTTGTAAACAATAGCCCACGGCTGATAACACATTTTGTAATATAACATGTATCTAAAAAGTTTGTAAAAAATTGATTGTTGAAACGGTGGTACGTCTGATGTGTGTATATGGGGTCATGTCTGATGTATATAGGATCATTGCATATATATATATAGGATTATCGTAATTTTTTTTTGTTTTCTCAAATAGTCATTAGTGACGCGTATTGGTTGGACGCGTCACCGATAGGAGGCTATTCGTGACGCGTATTGGTTGGACGCTCACCGATAGGGGCTATTCCTGACACGTATTGGTTGGACGCGTCACCGATAGAAGGTTATCTGTGACGCGTGTCGGTAGGATGCGTCACCGATAGAGGGTTATTAGTGACGCGTGTTGGATACACGCATCACCGATAGAGGGTTATTGGTGACGCGTTTTTACGCGTCACAGATAAGCCCTTATCTCTGACGCAAAAAGGGTGACGCGTTTTTTACGTGTCACGGATGACCCTCTACACGCGTTACAGATAGCGTTTTCTGGCATAGTGAGTAGGAGTTCATAACAACTTGTCTCGTGTTGCAACGAAACGGCGAGTTTATCACAACACTCTGCTGGCTTCTTGTGTCGTCGCAATCAGAAGGCCCTGAACTTGTCAAGAGAAGATGGGTCAATTGCAAAGGTGACCCGAAGCCAATCCTTGCATTCCACAGCACGTCCTGACAAAATTGTTTTCCAGCATGTTACATTACATTTCAAACACAAAAAAGGGCATCTCAAATGTGGATGGAAAAATTTCTTGTACTAAACAGATGAACCAATCTGTATTAGTTCAGGCGAACAATACCTGGAAAAACAAATACATATTCTTCCTTTGCCAGCCGGCAGCAAAAGTCCATGTCATTTGATGTCCTGCAGGCAGGACAGATCCGCTTTACCTGTAGCAAGTCATGGGAATTCCACACCAGCAGCATGTTAGCGAATCACTGATGATATGTTTGGCAGCATGGAAGAGTATGTGTTTGCGTTGATGTCCTTCAACTTCTCCCAGCATATATCTGCACTTTCTTTGAGAATTCTGATGGTTTTTTTGGAAGAATTCCTTCTTTGAGTTCTCCAGGAAGTATGGAACTGCTCCCTAATGAACAGAACTATGCAGATTTATGTCGATATAATGCAAACCATTACAGTTCCTCTGCACGATTTCTAACCTGGGAAGAAAATTGCAAAACAGTTGTAATCACCTGAACAAATGTTGTTGGATCAGAGCAGATATAATGGTAGGTCCTGATGCTAGCAGCGACCTGAAAGAAGAAAAAACATGTGTAAGAGCATCTCCAACAACTCCCTAAATCAACTTAGTATTCTATTTTTTTTGGCAAAAACTCAAAAACACCTCTCCAACAATTCCCTAAAGTCACTCGGTATTTTCCTAACTTGAAAAAAATCTCCCTCCGCGCGCGGAGGCACTACGTATCCGGGCATATCGCTCGCTGCCGCCGCCGTTTGCCGGATCGCTCGCTTGCATCGGCGTATCGTATCGGCCTATCGCTCGCTTGCCGGCCGCAGCGAGCCCCTGGCCTCCGACCTCGTACAGTCCAACACCTCGCCGTGGTCGAGTACTCTACGATGCTCAATATTTTGATGGGAAATGCTCAAAAGTTTCGTTTTTGCGTTAGATCGCGTAGGATCGAACCTCACCCGATTTGGTGCAGCCGTTGTCGAGAAATCGCGAGTCAAAATTTCCATCCCAGTGGTCAATGTCGTGTTCTGTTCGCGTGGAGGGCGCGGTGGGGAAGAAGTAGGCAATGACATGCGGGTCCCATCTGTCATCCTCTAGTCTTACCAAGTTGGAATACCAAATTGTTGGAGATGACTCATTTTTTCACTTGCTAAATAATTTACCAAGTTGCTAAAATGCGAAATATACCAAGTGAAATTTACAAAGTTGTTGGAGATGCTCTAAGCATTGTGCGGCTGCATTGTGCGCTGTACCTTCATTTACTTCCAAAATCTGAAGAATTCACTATTAAATCAGGTATGTCAGCACCCAGGACATTCTGTTTAATGAAAAAACATGTCTAGTGCATGGCACCTTCATTTAATTTGAAAATCTGAAGAATGGCTTTACTATTAAATGATATGTCAGCAGTTCAGCACCCACGACCCACCAGGACATTCTGTTAAACGAAATGCAAACAAAATTTCCAACACTGACTATCACATAACTGATGTTAAAGCATGAGAAGTAAATGAAGAACCATGGTCCTCTGAAATACACCATTAGGATCATTTGTAACAATCAATCCAAGCCGCCGACCAGGTACTAGCCATCTCTTTGATAATGACCCCAGTGTGAGCACTGGGGCCACAGCTCCAAACACGACCATCGCTACAAATTTCCTCTCTCCAAGTGTACATAAACCTCATCTGCTATGACAAATATGCCAAGCTTCCATGCGGTCTCAGTAACCTAGAAACTCATCGACACAAAGAGGCATTCAGACATCGCCAAGAGCAGTCAACCCTAGTAGCTTATTAGAATTTACCTTGGGCAGGTGCTCATGGGAGTGGACATTGCCACATGGGTTTCCTGGGTTGATAATGACAATGGCAACAGTATTCTTGTCGGCAAGAGCTTCGACGCCATCAATGTCAATCTCCCAGTCTTTCTCATGTAGAAGATCGAAGTACCGAGCTTCCATTCCATTGAAAACAGCGCATGCCTCGTACAGCTTGTAGCCAGGCCTTGGGACCAAGATGTTGGCACCAGGGCGAGCCAACAAAGAGCAGATCATCTCAATTGCTTGAACACTGCTGTTTGTGAGGTATACATCATTGATGGACAGTTCATATGGCAAATCACGGGATAAGTACTGCGCTATGTACCTGAAATTTGTGGTTTTACCACCACCATAAGCTAACTATGTTTAGATTTATGTTGCAAAAAGATTAAAAAAACAATAACATAGATGTATAATGGAATCTGTAGTAACTGAACAAATAAGACTGCAGTTTGTGCTGTAAGAAATAGCCATAAATGTCTGTCAGGAGAAATTTCAGTGTCGAAGCTCAGATGCAGGATTCAGTTACCGTGAGGTCGTGACAGTCCTGGGACTGATGGGATAAGAAGGAAAAAAAAATCTGGAAAACATGAAACGAAAATGTCATGATTCATCAACCTAAGCAAGTGGACCTTATAGTTGGAACTTGAAGCATGGGGGAAAGCTCAGGGGGAAGCATGGCGCCCACGCAGCGAGCCTCAAGGTTGCCCCCGATCCTCCTCCATTCGGGCAAAAATTGACTTCACATTTGTGGGTTGAATTCGCTCTTAGAGATGCCTAATATATATGCGTGATTAATACTCCTTATCAGAAGCAGAGGGCATGTACGTAGGAACCAAGCAGTGACACCAACAAGTAGTAGATCGGAGCTAGAAACAAATCCTGACCCCATCTTCCTCCCAAGCGCTTCCCCGGGGGCGACTCGGGGGGGCGACCGCCGCCACGCCCAAAGCCCTTCCCTCTCGGCCCTTCCCCTGGCCGCTGCCATCGCCCACCGGCGTGCAGTGGCGGCGGCCACCGGCGGACCGAAAAAAGGTGCTCGTCAGGGGTTTCAACCTCTCTCCACCTCTCTCTCTCTCTCTCCCCCCCTCCCGTTCCTCCACCCCTCACTCTTCCCGGTGCTCCTCTGGCAAGCTCGCCGGCCGGCAGCCTAGATCCGAGCTCCTCCGGGCCAGATCTGGCCTTCCCCTCCATGGATCTGCAACGGTGCGGGGTCTCGGCGGCGGATATGGGGGCGGGGCGGTGACGGACTTGGTCGGCTTGCGGCCTGGCAAAGTGGCCCCGAGAAGCGATGGACTTGGTCGGTTTGCAGCCTGGCGGCGTGGCTTCGGTTCGTGGCTGCCCCATCCGCATCGAGGGTCGTCGACGCCGGTACCTGCGAGCTCATCTCCTTGGCTTCGGTTCGCGGCTGCCCCTTCCGCATCTGCGGGCCCGGTCCCAGTTCTGGTGTCGCGGGCTGCCCTACCTCCCCCAGTGCCGCGGTTCGTGGCCCCTGCTTGCCGACGGCCCGGCGGGCGGGTCCAGGTTCGTCGTGCCGCCTCGGCGGGCGGCTGACCCCTCTCCCGCCCGTCCGTGCCTTGCCCGGCCAGGCTTGGGGGGGGGGGGCTTGTTTTGCAATACTTCATCCATGGCGTGGTGGCTGCAGTTCATGGATTGTGGGTGAAAGCTCAGCCTGGTCTTTGCCGGGCAGGCGACTGTGACACCAATGGCGCCATCAAACCTCCTTGGAGGCGTCGCTCCTTTACCCCGTGTTTTTGTGTCCATATGCTGGATTCTAGGCGAAAGCTCAGCCTTAGAAGCTTCTAAGGCCAGCGACAATGGTGTCCAGGTGCCAGGGCGTCACTCCTTCCTGAAGGCGTCGCTGAAGAATCCTGTGGCTCGTCGCTTGCCTCCCCCCTCTGGTCGTCATGGCTTCCATGGTTTTTGCTATGCATTGAGCTCCTAGAGTAGTTCCTTGATGTGCTTGTGTGCGCTTATGTTTTACCGTAATGGTTTGTCATGCTGCATCTGACCCTGTCGGCGTCATTACTAGCGGATGTTTTGCCGCTAGCACTTTCTTCATTGACGGATGCTTCATTGTTGCTATCGTTGGCCCCTCTCTAGCAGATGCTTTGCTGAGTGTCTTGGCCGCTATCCACTACGGATGCTTTGCCGTAGGGGTGTCGTTCTTGCTCGGTTCATTGGCGGATGCTTTGGCGGCATAGTTTGCTCGGTTCGTTGGTGGATGCTTTGCCACCGTGGTTCATTGGTTCGTTGGTGGATGCTTTGCCGTCGTATTTTATTGATTCATTGGCGGATGCTTTGCCATCGGTTCCTGGGTGGATGCTTTGCCACCACGACTCGGTCTGTTGCAGAGGAAACCATTGTATTCATGTTTTTGTCACAGACACATGGGAAGGTCTTGGGTGTTGAGGGCAGTCGCTCTCTTTGTATCTTTTTTATTCTGTCTTTGTATATTTTTTTTGTTTTTGTGTTTATCCCAGTTTACTAACTACTATCTTAGTGGTTTGTAATATTTGCTTTGAGGGTTCTCTCATGGCTGACATGTAATTCACTCTTGTTAATAAAAAATGGACTATATTTCCCGGTCGCGAAAAAAAGACACCAACAAGTAATGGTTGTAGATAGTGCTTCATATAATAAATTATATGCATCTCGTTCATTTTTTATTACTCATGTCTTAGGCCAGTCTCAGTGCATGGTGTCATTGCACTGTTTCCCAAACAAAATTGCTAACAAAGCCTCCATGAAACAAACATTGAAACACCCTCTATAATGCAACAGTTTCAATGCACTGTTTCCCAGGCTTAGAAAAGCACTTAATTGCCGCATGTGTATGGGATCATACACTTTAATCCTGTATGGGACGACGAGATGAAACGGCTCAGTGCTGGTTTCATTCGGGTTTCAATGCCTGGGAAACGACGCCACCCCAGTTTCACCATGGTGAAACCATATGGCTCTCTCTCCTTCTCGTTTCAATCAAATTGCTGATGTGTCACTGTATTTAATGTGCATGACACTACGGTGAAACCCCCACTGAGACTGGCCTTAGAAATCATGTCCATCTGTAGGAGAGTAGGATCAAAAACTACGGCGCCATTAATCCATGAAATGCTCGTTGCAAATATTGGGAATCATCCACGTATAGCCCTCTAACCTCTCATGACATAATTGCACCTTAAAGGATTTTACTGGACACAGGTTACTCAACATAGGACATCGGATTATTTATTATAAAATATATATATTGAGTAGGAAATTACTCATCACATACACGTGCATATATGAAATCAATCACAAAGGGATTGAACTTCAGATGTCACGCTCACATACATTATTCAATTGATGCTTGCCATTGATATATCAAGGCATAAAAATGTATAAAGATAGCCTTTGCTAGACAACCTAGCCAATACGCGGAGGCCCCTCAGGCTGACTTGTAAGAACGAATGGGTCATTATTTTCGTCTCTTTTCCAGAATAAAATTACACGAACTGCTCCCGAGGTATCTGTTGGCCTTGAGGTATGGCAACTATAAGAGTTACGTCTGGACGGTCTGCAAAGATAGTGTCGATTGCCTCATCAGGATCCACAGCTTCTAGCTCAGGCCATGTCGTCTTATTAGAGTTAGCCATGATCACGTACTATCCTTAGCTTTTCTCTAGTTTGAAACTGTTATAATACAAATAACTATTAATACAACCTTGACATAATCAATAGAAACATTCTACTAAGCAGATATATTCATCAAATGCACTACATAACAACAAAGCAGCAAACATTCTACTAAAATGTTAAAAAAAATGAAAGCAGTAACAAATAGAGAAATACATAACAACCTCTGGAGGAGAAGAAGAAGAAGAACGTAGTAGCCTACGACAATGATATGTGCTCTATGTATATGTTTGTATATATAGACACTGACATTTGTATCATAGCTTGCCTTTTCTCGGTGCAAACAACGCAAGCCGTTTGTCCACTGTTAATTAGAAAACACTTGTCATATTGCCCTTTATTTCCTATAGTTCACTTAGGCCGCCGTATTGTTGCCCATAGTTTACACCGTCATAATTTGCTGCCAATAGCGATAGTTGTCAACCATAACGACGCAAGCACAAACGTCATAACAATACATCCATTCTGCGAATTAATAACGTGTAAGCACAAACTTTGATATTAAAAGTACTTTCATTTGACACTTTTGGAAAAAAAAATATATAATTTTCCTAAGGCCACAAGTCTTGGTGCACGATTAATATGATCCTGGAGCTTTATATTATTTTTACAGGGATCTTGACCAGTCGAAATGTAAAAGCTCAAAACTACAAACCTGTAGACCGCACTGAGAGCAACGATTTTTGTGTAAAAATGTATACTCATCAGACTATGTACAAAAAAGATACTATTTTTCTAGTGTGCATAGCGCTGGTACATGATTATTATGGGGCTGCACTATTACATATTTTTTTGAGCATCTTAATATCCTCAAACTCAAAAAAAACTTTAAACCACAAAGTTATAGATTTCGTCAAGATCTACAATTTTCATATAAAAACCATTTTCATCAAACATCATATTCAAAAGTTATCTTTTTTTTAAAAAAAAGTTAAGTCTTGCCACACCACCCTCGGTGATGCGACAAAACAATACTATCACGCACACACGAGGATTTTTTTTTACAATGGAAATGCCATCGAATGTGTCGTATCCTGCCGTGTCAATGCATGTAGCATGACTTTGTTATTTGGTCGTGCCAGCAGGATTGGCGCCACCATATCTAATGCAAAATGATTTTTTGGGTCACTGTTATTAAATCATTTATTAAAAATAGATTTATTTTTTTAAAAAAAATAGTCCACCATGGTCCCCCAAACATGGCCAAGTCCTTTTTAAATCGGGTGTGTGCTCATGTGCGTTATTGCCTAGGGGAGTGAATTTCTCATTTGGGGAGCACAGCACTAGTTCTTGCTCTATTCCACTCTCATTTCTCACTGTTTTCAATCTTCTTTCCACATGTTTTTGTCATGGCTCCTCAATATCTTATTGGTATACATATGTTCTCTTTTTCCATGTTCTATATGCATTCTATATTTATTTTGCACATTTTGCTTTCTACATTATTAATATGTATTCTATTTATTATATTCATTTTTGGAGTTTATCAGTTTTTTGAATGGACCTCCCCCACCATGTCAACCAGGTTACCATCCTGGCGATGAGTCATTTGCTCCATATCTTGCCATTCTATACTTTCTTAATATAGCTATTGTATCAAATATTTTTCAACCTTTTATTGTCCTTTCATAATATTGCCTCAGGGGTTTTGTTGAAGCTAGAGAGCAAAGGTGGAGTGGACGAGGTCATCCCTCACTCGCAGAAATCTTGGCAATATGTAGGAGTGGGCGCTAATCCCGGCGGATGCTGAAGTGATGGGGTGGTGAATCAACCTTGTATAGTGATTAACAAACCCAACAAAACGTGGTCCGGCAACCAATAGAATGATAAATATGTCCGGCTCTTTTCCAACAGAAAGAAGTTAATCTGTCCGGCAACCACTACAATCTGGATCTAGAATTGAAGGATGGCAGCCAAAGCAGTGAAGGCTGTCACCAACTCACCATGCATTGGGGGTACAGTGAGTTTGGGGATATTTCAAGGAAGCTCTACCTGGCAATGGATTGGAGCTATCAATAAGCAAGCCAGGGGCTCACGCGCATTGGTTCTGCGAAGCAAATGTAATACATGGCGCAGTGTTGTCTGCCTATATTATCAATAAATAAGCAAGCCACTAAGCCAGGGGCGCGCATATATTGGTTCTACGAAGCAAACGTAATGCATGACGCGGTGTTATCTTCCTCTATATATGTGCACACGCTAGTGGTGGATATATATATCAGCCGCACATCATCATTCCGATCGAAAGCTCAGGCGCAGTCCATTCCGAGCCGTCGAGACCACGTACGACATCGACATATGGCCGGCAAGAAGGTGATCCTTGCGCTCTTCATCTGGTCCTTGGCGGCCCTGCTGCCAATTTTCATGCGTCACGGTACGGGAATATCCACTCTATGCGCGTAGTATGTGCTAATATATAATCTTCTTCGTTGTGCTACAGCTGTGTGCACTATATCTGATCCTATCCGATCCCTAGTGTTGTTGTAGACGTATGCTGGAAGTTAGTATATATATTTTGGATAGTGGCGCATATGTGTTTTCAATGGATTTACTATATCTCATCAAAGTAGAAAAAATACACTATTTAAATTTAGAAGTTAACTAGTACTGGAAAGACCGTCAATACTAAACAGAATAAAAGGCAATGGGGTAAAAGGCAAGATGGTCGAGTCTAGAATTAAAATTTGAAAGGATGCAGAAGCCACAAGCACCTAGAAGAACATTTTTCCATCATAGATAATGAATTAGTATTGGTTTTGCAAGGCTTAGAACAAAAGTAAAATTGTACACGGAATAGATATTATCCAAAATAGTAATCATATTAAAAAGGTGTCTCTCTAGCTGATCTTGTATAAGAAACTCGATAATATTGATTAATATTGCTTGACATAGTAATAAAGATATTGGCTTAGCATCATCTGGAATACTCCATTCCAAATTATAATTCACTTTGATTTTTTTTAGTTCATCCATTTTGCTACAGTGTAGCCTCATTATTATTATATCTACATACATAACAAAATAGATGTACCAAAAAAGTTAAAGGCTACTTATAATTTGGAACAGAGGAAGTAGTTGAGCATATATGCTACATCATTAAACTCAGAAAATGAAAGTATGAGAGCCCCTATAGAAGAGACAAGTCACTCCAACTAGTACATAGCAAGAGATATAAGACCATTAAGTTTTGAGGATTGATTAAAGGAAGCATAGGTAGACCGACCTATAGAGCAAGCTTGGGCGCCCGCCCTGGGTCCCCTCTGGCTAGTACCGCTCCGACCCCCTTGTTCTCCGGCTGGCCGCTGGAAACGGCGTCCGTCCAACCTCCAGTTGCGGATGCAGGTCTGAATGCCGCCTACGACAGGAGGTTGAAGAAGTTGTAGCACTCCTAGGCCATGTGGCCAACAAATAAAGGCCACCCCACCCCAGTTCCAATTGTCCATTTTCTAGCCTGAAAGGCCCACGGCCTTGTCTTTGGCCCTTTGGGCTAACCGACAACTGAAGCAGGGGCAGGGGCGTACGCACATGCAAATTTGCCAATCGCTCACTGCCTTGCTCGATGGCGATGATGCAACCGGTGGCTCGATAGGCGTCTCAGATCTCACTCTCGCCTCCCTAATCCCTACGCTGGCGGCCAATGGGTGGCCATGCGGATTGCGGCCGATTGGCTAATCCCTGAAGACGCAAGGAGCAGATGTGTATACTTACTCATTACTAAACCAGGAGAATTTCCCGCGCGTTGCTGCGGATATGCAAGAGAAAATATGAATGGATTTGATTACGTGCTAGTTTTATTATAAAAGTGAAATTAATAGAGGAGTTGGATGGACATGAGAGTTTAATGCTGAATGGAGTCATCATGAAAGTGACTTGGTGCATTAAAGAAACCAAGTGGAGGACAATAAGATGTCTCTCGATCGCTTGTTGGCTTGGCAACAGATGCAATGCAGTTAGAGATTTGGTAGGGCCCTCGTGATGACGTGGCTTCACGAAATCGCAGAGAAGTATGTTAGTGGAGTCTGTATATATAAGAGTTATAGATTCCACACTTATACATATACTCGTTATTAAATTCGTTTTGATCATTGGTTGTAAATTTTATGGATTATCGAACAAAAATTTTCCTTATGCGCTCTTCATGTGAAAGGTAAAGTCATGTTCAAATTTCTTATGTACCATTTGCTTGTTGAACTATATATTAGAATATAGTAATTATTGTGTTACGTTAGCAATATAGATATGGTGGGTACATAGTTAGATCAGTATGTCAGGGAAAGTTTGATATATGTATCTAGCAGTCCGTCCTAGCTCATATTTTCGGTTGGGTCCGCCAATGAAAGGAAGTATGTGATGATAGAAAGATATCAGAAATATACTTTAAAAATAAGGCCTCAAGAAATTTATCAAAATTTAAGATAACCTGATCAACTGAGAATTGTAGTTGGAAAACAATTTTACAAATAGATGTATATATATGTCTCTTTCTCTTTATATAATTACTTACTATAATACTATAATACTACGTATGGTTTCAAGCTTTCATCGGAAAGAATAATTAATCAGTCGCTTTCTTTTCTTTTTTTCACTCTGGATTTCATTTGCAGTTCTGGCGCAAGAGGACACCATCATGTGCTATTGCTGCTCTGAAGAGCTGGGCGGGTGTGAAAAGTGCTCCTGCAAGAACTAGCGACGTATATCGGTATATGGGCACATGGGTGGACTCTATGTGGCTGCTTCGTCATTCCTGCTCTCTACGTGTCTCAACTTGAGCAGAGGACTAGTACGGATATGTATGAATAAATGAGTTATGAGTCTCACTCACTAGCTCTTCCACGAATAAATGAATGACAAACCTATGCATGTGTTTCAACTTCGACGGTCGACCAAATGAATAAGGTAAAGACAATTTTTCATCATGCGTCCATTTGTCCACCGACACGCATGCATCTAATCTCAGCCACAGCATCGGGCTTTTCTCCGCACTCGGTCCACACGCCACCATTTCATTCCTCTCTCTCTCTCTCCCCGGAATTGGCGACCTGCGCCCCCGTCCCGTGGCCGGCGACCGGCGGCATCGGCACCGGCGAAGCTCCTCCGCGCGACCTCCTCCTCATGCCGAGCGCGCCACCACCTCCCCGTGCCCGCGCCTCCTCCGCGCTCCCACCCGCGCCGGCGACGGGGGATCCGCGCAGAGACTGGGACCGCTGCGCCCCCACACCTACGCCAGGTGCTCGTTGGTCCCTTGGCCACTCGCCGGCGACGAGCGCCCACCAGGTTCGTCCCCCATACCTGCCCCCTCCTCCCTACTTCGCGAACCGAGCTCCCTACCTCACGTAAGCTTAGATCTGCTCGCGCCCATTGCGACCCAACCCTAACTCGTGATTCTGCCTCTGCTCAGTAGCCATGCCGGTGAGACGACGACAGCCACGGCGGCCAGAGACGGGTGCGGCGGAGGGGTAAGGGGAGATGGGGATCGGGGCTGCGCCGTCCCGACCCTGGGATTATTCGACGTTCTACTGCAAGCTTGCAGGGCTCCCTATGGCAGCCAGGCGCTCGACGTGCTGCTTGTGTTTCGCCTCCTTCCCATGTAAGCCTCCCTTCCAATCATTCATGCATCCCTGATGTGCAGGATTGCCGAATTTGTTTGATTACAGCTCGTCAATGATAATTTGTTGCTCCCAAAATTTAGCCTGCAGCCCTGTGCCCGTGGATACGTGTTGATGATTAATCTTCCTACTTGCGTGCACTTGTCTTATGTGATTATATGCTAGCTGGTTCTATATGCAGTGCCCATCTAATATTTTAATTTTAGTTTTCTTAAAGCAATAGAGACTGTAGGGTACGCAAATCCATATCTCTTCTTCAGACTGACACAACATTCATATTGCTCTATCATCAATGTTGCCGATGGTTTGAGCGTGCAAATGCCACTCCATTTGCCACCCTATATACATCTATAGCTTATTTAAGAAGTGTTTATTTAATTTATTCTGTGAAAACCAGTAACTGATAGTTGTAAAATCAACTCCAAGCTCTACACTTTTGTAGTGTGTGTATTGCTTGCTTTGGTAGCTGGATCGACAATATAGCTGAATTGTTTGGTGCTTTGAACACCTTTGCAGTGGAATTGGACAGGATATGTTAGCTCTAGGCAGATGTTAGGCTACAATTTTACTATTTGCTTCCTGTGCAGTGTTGTTGCGATAAAAAAAGTTCAAGCTGAAGTTGTAACATAAACAAATTCAATCAATGATGTTCTAGGTTAGTTCTTAGGTACCATATCTCTGTTGGCATCAATTTGAGTTAAGGCTGATGCATGCTTTTGATTTTCTCCAACCATGGACTTGAAGGAAGATTTCCTTTGGAAGGTTGAATAGAGTAAGTTGAAAGGCCAGGATTTAAAATCCAAGGAGGTACGCATAATGTGCTGATTTTGTCATACGATTTTCGGCTGGTCGCAGTTGGTTCCGGCTCTGATAGGTGGGCACGCGTGTGTGCCTCTCTGTGTTTGTGCAGCTGGTGGTCAGCGAGATTGACTTGTCGGCCAGATCCCACTGTAGGACGTGAAGCTGCTCACGCGGTGCCTTGCTGGAGACAGGGTTAGCACACTGGATCTTTAAATATGTCACCTCTTATCTTGTCCTAATTGTGCCTGCTAGTCCGGATCTAGTATTTATGTATTAAACAGTGTTAACTAAACTGCCATTACTAAACAAGCTGATATATACAACTCTAGACAATTTAATATCATTATTGAGGCAAGATATTAGTAATCTAGTGGCAATAATGTGCTCCTAAATAGGCAATTTTATTTATTCTTGATCCTGATCTAAATGTATGCATGAGCCTGATCTGTCCTCTAATAGACAGAAATTGATGTGGTTATGTGAAAATAAAGGCTTTGAAATGTAGCATGTGTGGTCGTCTGGTGCTGTGGGCTCTTTGGGCGCAGTAGGCACCAGGTGCTGCCCTGCTTGCTTTAGCCTTTTTGTAATATTTTCCTGTAACTATAGGTAAATGCTAATACATGGACCCTTAAGATTAGTACTATTCTACTAGCTATAGCTCGTCAGTACCGGTCTAAGAATGAGGACACTACTTATTTACGGTGCGAGGTAATTATTAGCTAGGAAATTTATTAGTAATCTAGTAGGTAATTTAATATCATTGGCTAGGCAAGTTATTAGTATTCTGGTAGCAATTAGGATCAATGGTCAGACAAGTTTGTCTGTGTTGGGCTTCATCAATTTTTTGAGATCAGTGGTATGCCCGTGGGCTTTGTAAATTGAACAAGATCATCCTTGTTCAGTTTTGTGTTGCCTTCCAACTATTCATAATGGCTAATCAGTGTCCTTTTTGCCTCCTACTTTGCTAGATACTAAGCAAATTTAAGGCGGGCGAATCCACGTTTCGGGTGGAGCGCTGCGGTTGCAAGCGATCGGGCCATCTATGATCAAGTGGAGATATATGTATGGGCAAGAGAAAAGTGAATGACAATACACGAAGGTGAGCAATCTGATGTCACCTATCTTTTCTTAACAGACCCATGTTAGCCCCTTCACATTATCTTAGGATACTTGATTTGGTAGGCAATAATGTGCTTCTGAATAGGTCTTTTAACCTTTTCTTACTAGTAAAAAAAGGTCATCCGACTAGAGCAAATTAATGACACATGCTATCTTTTTTTAACATGTAGGATGCAGATCATGTACAACGGAGCAAAATGCAGGCATTATATAAGAGAAGCTGTGCAAATGTGTGTGTTTTTGACTTGCTGCTATTCTTTTGCAATCCATCTCCTATTCTCAGCCTCGAAGATAACTGACTTCCCCATCATTGTTCTCCTTTCATTGGTCAGGCAAGCTAAGCTATCAGTATTCTGGTAGCAATTAATATAGTAAATAGAAAAAGGCAATGCACATTAACATTTAACTAAACACTTGTAATGTTTTCATGTAATTATAGGTATAAAGGATAATGCATGGACCCTAAGATCAATACCACTCTACTAGTTGTAGCTTGTCGTAATCAAGTAAGTAATTTAATGTCATTGGTCAAGCAAGTTATTTGTATTTCTGGTGGCAATTTAACTTTATTGGTCAGGCAAGTTATTAGTATTCTAGGCTTGTAGCATATATATGGTTCCTTTGAGCAATCCAAGTTGTTTGAGCTTTCTTCTATGGTACATGCATGATGCAATCTCTATCCATTTTGATTAGTCTTGAGAGTTTCTTGGCTTGCTCTTGCTTCTAAAGCGATGTCTAGACTGCTACATCATGATATGTAGGCATAAGTGTCACCTTTCAGCACTTTTAATGTCATTTGTAGGCAACTTAGACTAAATCAACAAGTAATTTATTCATATTTGCTAAGCATTTTTTAAGTTCTAGGTTTTTTAGTACTTTTCCCCTATGTTTTTACTTATTGGCCGTTTGCTTCTACTATAATACATCAGGAAACTCATGCTTGATTATAATTCTTCGTGGATACGGTGAACTAAAATTTAGATATGCTTCATGTTCTTTTTTTTTTTTGCAGACTTACCTCATGATTAATGTACTGAATGATACCTAATATTTTTTTTTATCGATAGGTTTTCGCGACAAAATGTAATTTTTCTCTCGAGGGATAAAGAATGATGCTGCAGCTGGAGATGTTTGCACAATAGCATTACAAAATGTGTTATAAGCAGTAGGAATATATAGGAATAAGATATGTGTATGCAGTCAGCAGGAAGAACTACTATTTTTTGTGCATTGATTTGCTTAAGCAAAACAACCGAATTGCTTATGCAAGAGAACTGAATTGCTTTTATCATTTTGGTAAGATCTGCTTCTAATAATAGATCAGATATTTGGTGATGCAAAACTGAACTGTTTTCTAGGGATAGGTCCAGGTTTGGGTTTGGTTCTTTTTCTATTGTGATGGTTTTTGTGTAATTCTGGTGCCTAACAAGCTAACATGTGTAATACTTTTATCCGTTATATATTGGCATTTGGGCCTTGGTCATGCGAGCCAACAAAGCAGGTTAAAAACGGCGGGAAAGCTTATCTTGCTCGCCACAAGCTATAATTAGCATCCTTACCAAAAATAGTAATATAATAATAACACTCTACCAGAAATGGATCGTGCGTGCTGTAAGGCAAAAGCACGCCGTGCGTGCGTTAGCCACATCCAATGAATAAATAAAGAGTACTTAAATGCACGAGAAGTTCATGAATATTTAAATCCACGAGAAATCCATGAACCTTGATATGGTGTGCCGTATAGGTACATGAGCTTCAAAAATGCAGTTCTAACACTCCTAACTTGTCAAATGATGCACCGCAGGTTCATACTGCTTTGTCAGCGTTTTTTTATTGATGTGGCATGACTACGTACATATACTTATCTCTTAGAAAATACACCCTCTTCTCCTTTTGATTAAAAGGTGCAAACACTAGTACAGAAGAATAGATCAAAGGCGGTTAAATACCATTTTTAGAGGCGGTTAAAACAACTGACTCTATGCCGATCTATAGTTCTTATATAAACAAATCCCACTAAGCTATTTCTCTGACTCCTTGCGTCACGTCGGCGAATTTCAGAATCCCACCTTCCCTTTGAGTTGCGGTACCTCATCTCCTGCGAGAAATTCACTAAGTATCATTAACTTTCAACTCTCTTTCAATTAACACTGTCCATTCAACACTGTTGTATGCCTACATGCGCCATGTCGAGTAGCAGCTGCTCGTCTCCAGTCCATGCCGCTTCTCCTGCCCACCACAATTCAATTACTTAAAATGTCGACACACTTGCCAATAGCACATGCATCTCCTATAATACACTGGTATAATACCGTGCTAACGCTACGGTTACATTTCAGATGAGACAGTATATTCTTCCATATTCGCGGAAAAACCCCAGAACCCTAGTTACGCCAGCGAGGGGATTTTTATTACCCTCAGCCTGAAATTCGCTCCCGTGGGGATTTGAACTCAGGACCTGGGCTAACCAGTTGAACCCAACATCCTTTGGCAACAACATAATTCCTATACTTCTGAAGACACGACATTGTTTTTTGTAAAAAAAATGTCCATTACCAATCCATGTTTAAACCAATCTCTAAAACAATAGATAAGATCAATACATCTTGGAAGATGTTGAAGATTACATCATGAGGTAAAAAAATGGATCAATATCTTGGAGGTTCTAGGCCTTACACTAAAATCAAAGCTGGAAATCTAATCCCTACAACACCACTCTTATCTAAACGATGTTAACACCATCACCGATTGAAGTCCAAGTGTTCCATCAGTCACCCCACTTCTCGAGGGGAACCTTTTTGGCCATGACACCGGTAGCTCCAATTGAGATAATGAGAGCTGCAGTTTACCCAAATGGGCACAGAACATCCCAATGATTGACCATCAAGAGAATGGTGCAAGTGCAACGCATTTGCCGCCAAAAGCACCAGTTGGAATACCAAAAATATATAGAGTTTATCAGTTTCCACAATGCTCAAATAGTACCATAGGTAACATATTCAGGACGACATGTTTTCTATCAAAAAATCACATTTTAGCTAAAGATTCAAATCATCCATCATATAAGTATCAATTATCTCGGCTAGCTGAGACCAAACCTCCATAGATACAGCTAGCAGATTTTCCTATTTCATTCGGTCAGTAATTGTTCAAAAACAGTCAAGACCCAATACGTTGACATCTTCCAAAAAAAGATCCTATTTGTTATCATTAGGCAAAATTCTAATTTTTGTGCCAAAATTAGCAGACCCTCATTTCCCATTTGCTACTATGGGAATCAAAATTCTTGTTTTTATGCCATAATTACCAGACAAAAAAGTACAAGTCGCCATTATACTGAACCAAAGAACAACATTTACCCTTCAGATACCAAAGTGAGAAATTAATGCTTAGATTTCTAGGATCAATAGTGATAATTGCAGGCACAACGTTGTTGAAGCAAATATGATATTTCCATGACTGTTTCACACAAGTACTAATTAGAGCCCAATTCACAACTTAACAAACTGTAGAAAATGAATAATAAAGGCCAACATGGTAAATTTGGATTGAAAGTCTTGGCATGATTGAAATGAAGTAATGGCACACAATACATCCAGCAGAAAACAGTACTGGCCTAGCACTTGCTCGCAGATGTCCCTTGTAACATGTGGATATGACCGAACATCTTGGTACCATGTCCTCCCGTCCCTCACCGCCTGCTAGTTCTAGGAGTTGCAACTACAATTATAGGATACACGGCTTTTTCTGCTCCGTGGCAGCCTGAACACGAAGCAAGAGCAGGGAATGAGTTGGGATAGTGGAGGGGTGAGTGAGGCTTTTGTGCTGTTGAGGAGATATGCATATCAACCAGCATGGTGGCTATAGTCCAGTGGACAAACTGACATGTACACCATCCATGAATCATTCTTGTCAGCTCGAGAGGTGACCAAAACCTTATACGCATCAGATATCTGACCATTCTTGTGCTCGCCTAGATGGTTCAATGACTGAACATCTAAATAAAAAGCATGGTTGCCTTTTCCCTACAAGAAAAATAAATGTGACGATTTCTCTGTACTCTCCATGTCCCATTTAATACAAATTGAAAAAGAAATACTGATTCACTTTGACTTGTGCTAAAAATACAATAACATGGCCTATATTTTATTAAGAAGGTAGTTGTTATTGCATCTTCGTCAGAAACTGTAACGCATATTACAAAAGTTATACATTTGGAGAAGAATATCATCTAATCTGAAATTTAGCACTTACTTGATGAAGAGGTCATGCACCATACCTGACCCACATGGGTACACCAGACCTGCCAACAATGGCTTCAAATCAAACAAAAGAGAAAATAAATGGCTTCAAATCAAGACCACAACATACTAATCCTTAATTCCTGATGCAGTATTAGTGACTGACTACATTTGTTATGCACCCTTATCATCAAAACTTTCCTCCAACATTATTACCATAATTGTATTGTATTGTAATTCAGATATGATTTTCTATACCTAAGAAGTCATTTTGTACATAGTGTACTGGCACTGTAGAATTCAAATCTCCCAAGTATATATGTTATCTTTTGTTAGCTTCAGTCAATCTATATACCCAGTACTGGCAAGCGGCAACAAATGTTCACAAAACCAAAAGCAAAATGTAATTGACAGTAGCTGTTACATGGGGAAACCAAAAGAAATTTTGTGTTAGACAATATGTCACAAAACTAAATTTACTTCAGCTATTAAATAAATGGAGAAACCAAGTTGCTTAATCAATTTGCTTAACTAAGTTTTACATCCGCCTTTCATCATGGCAAACAAGTGAAAAAACATTTTATGCTAAGGGATCAAAGCAATAAGTTTTGCATCCGAAAAAGAATACCTAGGCCGCTAGGAGAGAGAGCCCAATCTCGTAGGCATTCTATCGAGCATGAAGTGTGCACCATCGCTAGCAGCTGCTAGGGCTACTGGACACGAAGGCACAGGGAAGCTGCACATCAGGTTGCTTTCTTTGCAGTGGTCATTGGCGATGCTCACCTTCTTCCACATGACGACGAAAATTGTGGCTTAATTAAACCAATCAATCATCCACAAATTGAGGGGAAGGATAAATACCTTATGGACACTAACAGATGAAGGTGGATGCACGCAAATGAACAAGACGCCGCCGATGGGAAGCCACGAAGGTTCAGGACCTAGGACGCGCGTGCTGTCGAGAACGAATATCATGGCGAAGGTGGAGTGCGGCAGGGCGGTGCCGCGACCAGGCAGCAAAGGCCGGCAGAGGAGCGGCCGTCGGGGCACACGCGATGGTCTCCCATGCTGCCGCGGCCACGGGCGCAAGACGCCTCCCCAGAGGCCGGTAGTTGCCCCACGCCTAGGCCAAGATCCGACGTGTGTGGAGCCGCCCCGTGCCCTTCGCCCGAACCCTAGGCGCGAGCGACACTCTGCGTGGAGCCGCCGCCACCCTCTCCTGACCCTGCCTGGCTTCGGGTCTTCTCTTCTAGGAAGAAAAACAAAAGAAAAAAATGGCGTGGAGGAGCAGGTCAGGAATCGAACTCCCGGCGAGACGTGATGTCGTCGGCGTGGCGTGAGGGCTGGGGTGAGGGTGAGTGAGAAGCCTCATCATACATCTAATTGCAGCCCTTGGATATGGAGTAGAAATGTTGTGAGTCGTTGATCTTGAAGGTAGGATTTGCCTGGATAAGTTTTCCATTATAGTAGAGATTTTGTAACTTATCTAATGATTTTTTTAGATAAATGAAAATATATTTCTGACTTCAATTATTATAAAAGGTTACCAGTGATACAAGTAAAACCTAATTCACCTGACATTACTGGTACAACTAAAAAGCCGATGAAAAAATTACATCTCCAATAAAGAACTCTGACTTGCCCTGTGAAGTCAACTTCAAAAGGACACCAAATCGATAAATCGCCGACAAAACACATTTGTCAGACCTAGAGGATACTAAGAGAGCATAGGACGCCGACCACCATTGGAGACTCCGGATAATTTAACCTGGCAACGGTATGAAGCACCTGGTACATGTGCAAGTGGCCCACGAACTCGATGCCGGCACCAAAGCCAACAACCCATGGGATCTTCCAAAAGCGACATCTCCAACGAGAAAATGACATCCAAAGATGTCATCATCGCCCAACAAGACACACTGGTGTTGGGTTGGGTTTACACCCAGAGAAATCCTCATGAGGACAAGAAGACGCCTCCAGTGAGAAAATGGCCCCCACAGACTTCACCGCCGTCAAAACATAGTAGCACTATCGCTGCCTCTAAGAGCCATGCCGTTACGCCATATACCAGCGACACGAACCATCACTGGATCCAGCTATCAAATCCGGGAAACTAGATGCCCCCGACGAGTTGTTCCCTGTGAATGTCAAAACCACCATCAACACGGACGCTGCCCACCCCTGCAGCAGGTACAGTCACGTGGGGAGGGACAGGTAGAAAGCACCGCCCCTGAACACCAACATGGACCACTGCCGCCATTGTCGGAACCATCTTCATCCGTGCTCGTGCTGCACCACCGTCATACCGCCTCGCCACCGCGCTCCCGCTGCACCGCCATCGCATCACGGCTCCACCGCAGCCGCCAACCCGTTGGATCCGGCCGACCAAGCATCTGGCTGCCCGGGCACCAAACTTGACAGCGTCGTCGCCTTGAAGCCAGACGGAGGAGAAGCCCTTGTGTCGCCCCTCCGCCTGCACCGCTCGCCGTGAGATCAGCGATGGCAAGCTGATCTTGCAACTAGCAGCCGTGGAGATCTGATCGGACGCCCATCGGGTCATTGATGCAACAACGTCGTCATCGCATGGATGTCGTCCTCCATCCTTGGGGCGGCTTGGCCACCTAGGCATCGATCCAACCCTGCCGCCAGCGCCTTCGTTGATGGGGGCATGGGAGACGGAGGATAGGGAAGGTGTGCTCATGCCACCCCTTTACTGTCGTCAACCAGGAGAGCCTTGCCACCACCATCATGGCAGGCCGCTCGGTCCTGCTGGTGGCCTACTGCGGCGGCGATATTTATTTAATATATTATAATTATTGATGATTTTTATGTATAGTTGGCTAAATTTAAGATAATAAATTATAACCCTATGTTATAATTGTATTCGATTTATGGGACGGGGGAAGAAAATATAGATACATGTCCTGTTGTGCGGTGCCGTGCCGTATGTGCCATGTCAAGAGGTGATAACTACAGTCACTAAGGATGCATGTCATCGTGTCGTGAGGAAATTTTAAGCGCACGCGACACGACTAAGGAGATGAGAACCAGGTCTCATTGCTGTGCATCAACCAGCTCTCGGTTCGAGACGGAGAAAAATACACGACAAATGAACTAACCGGTGGTGTGCTTACTCTGGCCAGCTGATCACAACATAGAAACAGAATAAAACAAAGAAAATGAATTGGGTGAGCTGGACGAGAATCCCTACCATGAATTCCATGACTCAGGAATTGCAATTTTGAGACGTTATAAGATTGCAGGAATAGATATGGAAAGATCGTCACGTCTCTAAACAACAAATCACTTACCAACATTGCTGTGTATATATACACAAGCTAAAGTGATCTTTATTGTTTTGCAAGAGGTGGGTCGTGTACTACACTTCACATCCCCTTACATTTGCTTTGCGCCTAACAGACACTACATCTAGAACACAGAAGCAGAGGGACCCCACATGCATCAAATGTATCATCTTCGAGTGAAGATGTTACAATTACAATATCATACATACATCTGTTGAACTAGCTGATAACAGTCTGTCTCAGGTTGCAACCAACGAACCGGTGAGCAGTTTTTCACATCTCTCGGCCGGCTTTGTTGCTGTGTCGCAGGCAGAAGGACTTGAGCCTGCCAAGGCCGTCTTCGAGAGAAGACGGATCAATTGCAAAAGTGATCCGGAGCCAATCCTTGCATCCCACGACACGTCCTGATAAAAATTCGTTTCCACCATGTTACATTACATGCCAAAACACAAACGATGATCGATCTCAAGGTGGATGGACAAATGTCTTGTGCTATAGTAAATAGATGAACTGATCTGTATTTAGTTCTCGAAACATAGTTTCAAAAGAATCATGTATAATATATACTGGAGAACAATTAGGCACCTGGCAGAACCACCACTGATTCTTCCTTTGCCAGCCGGCAGCAGAAGTCCATGTCATCTTTGATGTCCTGCAGGCAGGACATATCCAGCTTCACCTGTAGCAAGTCATGGGAATTTTACACCAGCCTGTTAGTGTTAAATAATCCCTCATGATGTGTTTTGCAACATGGAGGTGTATTATATATGTAGTGAATCATCACCTACCATTACAAACATGGATCCCATTGGTTTGCTTGGGCATGTAATTGCATTGATGTCCTTCATCTTTTCCCAGCACAAGTCTGCACTTTGTTTGAGGATTTTGATGGTTTTCTGGAAGAATTCCTCCTTTGAGTTCTCCAGGAGGTTTGGAACTGCTCCCTAACCAACAGAAATTTGTGATGTGATTTATGTCAATGCAATGCAAAACATTATATTTCCTATGAAATTCTAGCCATGCAAAAAATTGGCAAATGCAGTTATAGTCACCTGAACAAATGTTGTAGGATCAGAGCAGATAAAATGGTAGGTCTTGATGCTAGCGGCTACCTGACAGAAGAAAAAAAAAACTGTCTAAGCATTTTATGACTGCAGTTTGCTTCATTAGATTCCAAGATCTGAATAATAACTTTACTTTAAAATCATGTATGTCAGCACCCAGGGATTTTTGTTAAATGAAGTACAAACAAACTTTCCAATACTGATTATCACATAACCAATGTTAGAGCATAAGTAAATGAAAAACCTTGGTTCTCTGAAATACACCACGAGGATCATTCGTAACAATCCATCCAAGCCGCCAACCAGGCACCAGCCATCTCTTTGATAATGACCCCAGTGTGATCACTGGAGCCACAGCCCCAAACACACCCATCGGCACAAATTTCCTCTCTCCATATGTCAAGTGTGCATAAGCCTCATCTGCTATGACAAATATGCCAAGCTTGCGCGCGGTCTCTGCAACCTAGAAAATAATGGACACAAATAGGCATTCAGAGTTTCAGAATATTCCCCAGAGCCGCAGTCAACGAACCATAGCTTATTAGAACTTGCCTTGGCCAGGTGCTCATAGGAGTACACATTGCCGCATGGATTTCCAGGGTTGATAATGACAATGGCAACAGTATTCTTGTCAGCAAGAGCTTGCACGCCATCAGTATCCACCTCCCAGTCTTTCCCAGGTAGAAGATCGAAGTACCGGGTTTCCATTCCGTTGAAAACAGCACGCGCCTCGTAGTACTTGTAGCCAGGCCTTGGGAGCAAGATGTTGGCACCAGGACGAGCTAACACAGAGCAGATTATCTCAATTGCTTGAGCACAGCCGTTTGTGAGGTAGATATCATCAAGTGTCAATTCATATGGCAAATCACGGGATAAGTACTGCGCAATGGACCTGAAATTTGTGGTTTTAAAGCACACCGTAAGGTACCAATGTTAATTTAGAATTGTGAAGAACAGAGATGTACTCATAATGAAATCTGTCGTAATTGGAAACAAATAAGACTATGTATTTTGTACTGCAAGAAATAGCCATAAATGTCTGTGGGGAGAAAATTTCAGTGTCCAAGATTCTGGTTATCAGGAGACTGAACATAGAACACATAGCACAGGTGCAGGATTCAGTTATTGTTTCTTCTGACCGTGAGCCTTTGATAGTTCTTGGAGTAATGGAATATAAAAAAAATAAGGAAAACATGAGAAAATGTAATAACTGATCACAACGTAAGAAAGTGAATCTTATAGTTTGAACATGAACCGAGGTGAAAAGCAGTATTTCTCCTTGTATTATTGATATTAAATTAGTGGCTATCACAGCAAGTTGAACAAGACAGTATTGGCAGATGTGAGGTTCGGGTAATTCCCAAACTGAGCATATATATACTGTGTTAACTAGAACTGCATATTAAAATCATGTTGAAATCAGAAATAACACCGTGGAGTCAAAGGGGCTTTCCACAGTTGGGATAACCCTGCTAATAAATAAAATCCAAAGATCTGATATTAATATTAAGTAACATCAATATGGATATCTATACTCATATCTCATTTTAGTATGCACAGTACACAGGTGTATCCGAATTCCTTTTTCATGATTTTTCTCTATCCATTTTCGGATCCGTATTTGAAAAAAAATATAAAATATCTGACATTATTTGAAGCTGTGAATAACAAAGTGGTCTGTAAAACGACCTATGACATATTATCTATGACAAGTTAACAGTTTGATTTTAATATTACAAATGATATACATCATTTGAACCATTCGGAAGTTATCCCTTTGGTAATTCCATTATATTAATTTTGATGCCATTAATGAGATATAAAAGTGAAGATCAATTAATTTAAATTAAATAACAATAATTTTTTTGAAACTAAAATAACAATAATTTTAGGGACCTTATTTATTATTAATATATTGATGAAATTATTTTCCTATATTTAATTTCTTTACTCATAAATATTTACCTATAGTTTTATTTTTTTCTCAGTAGCTATCCAAATCTGACTTCAGATTCCAGATATCCAATTTTGGTATTCGCTAATATATATCCTATCTGAATCTATCCCTATCCACAGCACCACTGTACCAGTCTACATGATAGTTATTCAGTTGTCTTTGTGTGGTATCCACATTCCAGAGCACCAGTCCAACACTGATTCACTTTTCTATCTATTTGTGTCGTTGTATGTATATGGTATCATCATTCCTACGGTAGTGGAATCCAAATTCGTTTCCAATCCGAATCCATCACTACCCACAGGACCAATCCTATCCTATGACTGTTTGCTGTGTCTGTGTGTGATGCGAGCTCACATCACAGATGTTGTCTTTGTGGTTTTTCGGGAAACTGAGTACCAACAATTTTCGTTCTGAATCGATCATACCATTCACCACCGTGGGAAATGGAAACTTTTGATTGTGAAATGCCAGCACCAGTTTAGGGACAGAGAAGGCAGCTCATCTCACCTGCGTGCGGGGTCGAGGCCGACGCCGGTGGAGTAGGAGTTGAACTCGCCAGACCGGAGCGCCCCCGCGACGGCGTCCACGGCCTCCGGCGCCGTCCGGAAGCACGGGAACGCCGACGGGTCGCCGTGCCCCATCGGGATCACCGGCCTCCCGTCGCCGCCGCCGGCAGCCATTTCGGCCTTGATCTTGGCCAGCACGCCGCGCACCGAGACGGACGCCAGGCCCAGCAGCGTCTCGTTCGGCTCGAAGTTCCACGCGTCGTCGTCCGGGACCGCCGTCGTCACTCCATTGCTGGCGCTCTTCTCCATCGTGGTGGTGCTCGATCGATCTTGGCCACTGCGAGCAGAGCTTTGTGGGCGGTGGAGTAGATGTGTGTGGTGCAATGCACTTGTGTGATCTGTGGCCACCGTCTACTTATTTATAGGCTTATAGCAGTGTTAGTGTGAGCAGAGGCTAGTCAAACTTGGGGAGGAAGAAGGTGAGGGAAACAGAGAGGAAGCATCGATCTTCATCTTGGAGAGGAAGAAGAAGAGGAGGAAGAGAAACAGAGTAAGAGAGGTGATGACGATGAATGATTGAGGATTCAGAGATCGTCAGATGGCACTACGTACAAATGGTTACGTGTCGTCCTCTCCTCTTGGCTTATTAGGAGTCTTGTCTTATCATCATACTACAAGCTAATCTGAATTTGAATCAGAATCTAAATCCACTCTTAAGTCTTAACTATGCAAAAAAGAGTTTTGATATCCATGAGGAAGCAGAGTAAAATTAGTATTGAGAAAATTCGATGGATGACATAATTATCAGATGGGAACTGCTCCGGTACTCCTTTTAAAAATTGCACAGATCTCAAAGCAACACATCTAAATAATAAACATTTTTTTTTATTATTTTATAATTGGGTCACGTATGGGCCAGCCCGCCCGTCTGAACCGAGCGCAAATCTTGGATCAAACTCATCTCTCCGGTCCCCAGCCCCAATTCCCGTTTGTTCAGTGCTCGTTCTGTTTCCTCGCAGCCGGCGCCACTGGCGGCGCTCTCCAACAATCGCACCGGTCATAGACAACCTCATCATACGTAACTAAAGTAATAATCTCTCTGAACATGCACGACCAGCTCTGGAATTCTCAACTTCTTTTTGTGGCTTCCATCTATGAACATACTCAGTAGGAAAACAACGCTACACGCCGGCGGTGATTCCTCTCACGTTGTATGACACGCACTTGACGGGGCTTCCAGGGAGAAACTAAGATCCGAACAAAGAGGATCAAGGAAGCAGATTGGATTGGATTTTCCTTTGCTTTGACGCAGCTCCTTCTGCGGCAAGAGGACGTCTGTGGTGGTATGGCGGAGCACCGCCGCCGATTGCATGCGCTCCGGAAAATGGAAGTTGCCGGACAAGAACCATGGATGAGAGATGAGTTCAGACTGTAATTGAGCTGGACATGGGCCGGGATGGGCCGAGCCTGATAGGACAATGGGAAATAATTACAAATATTTAATTAATTAGATAAGTTGCTTTAAGATACGTGCAATTTTTAAAGAGAGGAGTACTGGAGCAGTTCTCTTATCAGATAATTAAAAACGGATTACCCGACCCTTATAATCCTCTTCCTCAATCTGCTAGGCCCTCGTTAGACTTGTTATACCAACTTGTTCGAAAACTAAAAATTTATGATGGGTTTTTTTTTTTTTTTGCAATTGTATTAGTTGAGCCCGAACTACCATGTGTTGGGCCGTTAATTGTGCACTATCGGAGGCCCATCTTTTGCCACGCACGCCAATCCTCTTCTTTGCCTGCTTCTTCTTCCAAGCTTCCCGCCTCCGATCCTCTGCCAATCCTCTTGTCAGAAAGGACAATATATACTCTTCCCATTGCAATTTGTTATTTGTGAGTCATTTTGCGTCTCGGGATGAATAATTTTTGCTATGCAGTAAAGACTACGTATCTAAGACGCATAGTAAAAACAATGAATTTAGAACCTTGGGACTATTAAGCCAAACTTGATGGTTTCCAGCAAAGAGGTGATCCCCTAAAATTCGTATTACGCCTTCACAGTAGATGAGTAGATGACAGAGAAGCAGAGCCCATTGCTTATTACTACAATACTATTACAGAACTAGAGCATCAAATATATCATCTTCGAGTGAAGATGATACAACATCACATATAGAGCATCCAATATATCATCTTCGAGTGAAGATGATACAACATCACAAATATATCATCTTCGAGTGAAGATGATACAACACCACATATCTGCGTACATGTCCATAACAGTTTGTCTGGTGTTGTTGCACGGAACCAGTGAGTTTATCTTATCACTTTGCCGGCATCTTGTATCGCAAACAGAAGGACCTGAGCCTGTCAAGTCCGTCTTCGAGAGAAGACGGATCAAGTGCAAAGGTGATCCGAAGCCAATTCTTGTAACCCACAGCACATCCTGACAATTAAGTTTCCAGCATGTTACATCTCAAATAAAAAGTTGATCTCAAGGTGGATGTTGAAATGTCTTGAACCAATCTGCATTCTAGAACTATAGTTTAAAATGAATGATGTATTCGGAAGAACAGTACCTGGCAGAACAACCACTAATTCTTCATTTGCCAGCCGGCAGCAGAAGTCCATGTCATCTTTGATGCCCTGCAGGCAGGACAGATCCAGTTTCACCTGTAGCAAGTCAAGGGAAATTCACAAACTGTTAGTGAATCCCTCATGGTGTTCGTGTCCTGTAACATGGAAGAGTATGTATAAGTGACTCACAGACCATTACAAACATGGATCCCTCTGGTTTACTTGGGCATGTGATTGCATTGATATCCTTCAACTTTTCCCAGCATATATCTGCACTTTCTTTTATAATTTTGGTGGTTTTTTGGAAGAATTCCTCCTTTGTGTTTTCCAGGAGGTTTGGAATCGCTCCCTGACAAATAAAATTTTACAGACCATTATTTTCCTCTGTGCAGTGTCAAATCTTTCAGGGAAATAGCAATGCAGTTATAGTAACCTGGACAAATGTTGGAGGATCAGCGGAGATATCAAGGTAGCTCTTGATGCTGCCCACCACCTGAAAGAAGTAAAAAATATGTATTTTGCATGGAACCTTCATTTAACTCAAAAGTCTGAAGATTAGTTTTTCTATGATCAGGCATGTCCACACCCAGGCCATTTTGTTATATGAAATGCAAACCAACCTCCAATACTGATTTTCACATAACCAATGTTAAATCATGAAAAGTAAAGAACCTTAGTCATCTGAAATACATCATTCGGATCATTGGTAACTATCCATCCAAGCCGCCATCCAGGCACCACCCATTTCTTTGATATGGAACCCAGTGTCAACACTGGAGCCACAGACCCAAACACACCCATCGGCACAAATTTCTTCTCTCCAAATGTCAAGTGTCCGTAAACCTCATCTGCTATGACAAATATGCCAAGCTTCCGCGCGGTCTCAGCAACCTAGAAAATGATGGACACAGACAGGCATTCAGGCTACTCCCCAAGAATTCTTAACTGAGGCGAACCAGATTTAGCTTATTAGAACTTGCCTTGGCCAGGTGCTCATAGCTGTAGACATTGCCACATGGGTTTCCTGGGTTGACAATCACTATGGCAACAGTGTTCTTGTCAGCAAGAGCTTCGACGCCATCAATGTCAACCTCCCAATCTTTGTCAGGTAGAAGATCGAAGTACCGGGGTTCCATGCCATTGAAAACAGCGCGCGCCTCATAAAACATGTAGCCAGGCCTTGGAAATAAGATGTTGGCACCAGGACGAGCTAATACAGAGCAGATTATCTCAATTGCTTGAGCACAGCCACTTGTGAGGTAGACATCATCAGGTGACAATTTATACGGTAAATCACGGGACAAGTATTGAGCAATGGACCTGAAATTTAGGTTTTAATGCAAGGTAACTACGGTTAGAGTTGTGAAGAACAAAATAATGGAATTCTTATTAATTCGAAGAAATTAAGTACTTTGTAGTTTGTACTGAAAACTAAAAAACCATAAATGTCTGTCGGGAGAAAATTTCAGTGTGTAAGGTCCTAGGCGTTAAGAGACTGAACACACAGCATGTAGCACAGCTGCAGGATTCAGTTATTATTTTTTATGAACACAAACAAGTAGCACTGAAACATGATATGAACAATTTAATGACTTCACAATCTAAGGAAATGAATCTTACAGTTGGAACATGAACCAAGGTGGAAAGCAATATTTTCCCCTTGTATTGTTGATGTTAGTGGCTATCACATAAAGTTCAAGCGACAATATTGGCAGACACCAGACACAATGTTGAGTGATTCCCAAACAGAGCATAGACTGTGTTAACTAGAACTGAAATCATGCTGACTGCAGCAACAATGAGTTAACAGTGTACAATCTCTTTAAGAAATAAGGTGGGGGAATCAAACAGCCTTTGCACAGCACCAGCCAACTGTCTGCTTTCACAGCAAGTTGGCAAAGACAATACTAGCAGATGTAATGTTCAGTGATCCCCAAACAGAGCATAGGCCCTGCTAACTAGAACTGTCTATTGATTCAGTACAAGTCCAGAAACCATGCCGAACTGGCTATTAAAACCATGCCGACTCCAATGAATTAATGGTGTACAATCTCTTTTCTGAAACACGGTGGGGAACTCAAAGGGCCTTTCCACAGCACCAGTCCAGTGTTCATGTGTCAGTCTGTGTTCACTAACACAATGAAATACCATTCCCCACAATGAAAAATGGAAACTTTCGATTGTGAAATGCCAGCACCAAGCAGTCAGATTTGCATCAGGAAATAGCTGAAGCAAGCGAAGCAATACAGCGATCTGTTCATCGGTCAAGATTCCAAGAAGTGAGTCAGCTCACCTCCGTGCGGGCTCGAGGCCGACGCAGGTGGAGTAGGAGTTGAACTCCCCGGACCGGAGCGCCCCCGCGACGGCGTCCACGGCCTCCGGCGCCGTCCGGAAGCACGGGAACGCCGACGGGTCGCCGTGGCCCATCGGGACCACCGGCCTCCCATCGGCTGCCTCCACCATCCCGGCCTTGACCCTGCCCAGCACGGCGCGCACCGAGAGCGCCGTCAGGCCCAGCAGGGTCTCGTTCGGCTCGAAGTTCCACGCGGCCGCCGCCGCCGTCCCATTGCCGGCGCTGGAGCTCTTCTCCATCGGGGCGCGGTGGGGTGGTTGCTCTGCCGCTGCGACAGAGCAGAGGTCTGGCTTTCTTGGCCACTGCTTATTTAGTAATAATCCATGGTTGACGGAATCAGGTGTGATTCTCCGGAGAATCACGCCAAACAGCAGGTTAGGAGCAAACTGTCGTTTCTCCGGAGAATCATGCCAAACACCTTTCACGCTTTCTTAGGATGTGGGCTCTCTGAATTTGACTACAAGTGGTTTGGTACCGATTCTCCTCCTAGTACTGACTATATTTCAGCAGCAACGTATCATGTGCAAACCAGCTTAATGTACAACCTATGCAACCATCAATTAAGACCATAGGATCTAGATTTCACTTAAATCCTTTCACCTGAATACACACGGGTTAGATTTAAACCCCACATGTGGAAAGGTTTAAATGAAAAAACCCGAGACGTTGGATCTAAATTTTGTAGCCTTAATTGGTGGTTGTATAGGTTGCACACAAAGCTGGGTTGCATATGATACGTTGCCAGCTTACAGGATATTCAAAGTATAAGACTTTTTGAATTTTTCATGTGCAATTGCTTCTGTTATGTATTTGGACATCAATCGATTACGTCTAAGTGCATAGCAAAAAGTTTGAATACAAAGAAGCCACAACGTCTTGTAATTTGAGACGGACAGAGTATTTTTTTAGATGTACTATCAATTTTATTTTTATAGTTTTAGTTCTTTTTTACGCAACAAGTTAAAATATGGTGTCTTTAAATTGCTCTTCGTGTATAAAAAGTTAGATTTTTTGAAACATATATTATTATTTATTTATTTATTTATTCTTTTCAAAAGAAATTCTTCTAATGAATTAGAATTCAGCCTACTAGTCAAATGGTTCCATAAAGTGATTCTAATTTATTTATCTATATTAAAATGTTTGTTGAGACTTGAGAGAATCCGGATTTAAAACATTTCTGCAAGAATCTAGATCATCCACACTAAAGGAATCATGCAAGGCTGTTTGCCTCTTTGGAACGGAATGGAATGTGTTAGATCTATTGCCACATCATCTCTCACAATATGTAGTTATGTACGTATAAAGCTAATAATGAATTAAGTCACTCCACATAAGTTTATAGCGTAAATTCATGAACAGTGATATAACACATTATTTGGAATGAGGTAAGCTCTTCCCTCAAACATAGCACATTGACTAAGGGGTTTAGCTCAAAATTCCTCTTGGTAAAAAAAAAAAAGCTAAAAAATCCTTTTATTTTGGGATACAATCAGTAGCTAGTAGTACTAAGTATTATATTGGGTCATCAACTCAAAGATAGTATCAGGAGCCCGAGAATCGTGGACACTGCCATCCACACAAGCAAACAACACATAATTTGAGTGGTTGTTGACTGGCGCCATATTCCACGGCTTGCCCGCCAAGTTACTTTGCAAGCTGATTGGTGTGGAACACATCTGTTGCTAAACCTTGAGAAGCTGTATCTGGTCTCATTTTTCATCTGTCACTCTCCTAATAAGTCCAAATGCACAAACGTAATAAACTGTGACATCAAGTCGTTTCACTTGTTAGTTCCTTTCATTGATAGTTCATCCCAAATCACAAGTTACTGTAACTAATTAGTAGTTACCGTGTGGTTTCTCCTCCATTAGTGGCTGTTTTGACATGGCTGCTATTTGGTTTTCTACCAAAACATATCAACTTCTCACATTTAGCTTGCCAAAACTATGGTAAAATTTTTGTCCAACTTTTGCTTGCGCAAAATCTTTGACTTTGGCAACTTTTGATCGCAAACCAAGCATGCCCATAATATAATATAATAATGTAGACCGGAAGCATTGGACAAGCTGATCAATTTGCATTTGTCTTTGCTACTAATTTGAAAAGTATTAAGGGTACTGACGGCAGAACAGACAACGACGTGTGACAATTGGACAAAGACAGATTTGCCCTGAGCATAAGGGCATGTACAGCCCACAGACAGGGGCGTGTCTACAAGTTTTTGAAATCCGTGACACAGATAACTAAATAAACATCTCGTACAACCCATAGACAACTTTGTCTATTTAGTTGTCTATAAGCTATTTAATTCTCCCAATTAGTCATGATCAATTATGAATATTATTTCTATATACTATGGTGTTGCTCGATGATACAAAAACAAGTACTACAAAATAATATTATATATCATGTAATATATATTTATATAAATTTCATAAATATATCATATGTCTGCTTCCTCATAATTTAAATACGATTGAAACGGCATGTGCATTCAGAGGCAACAGGACACAAGCAGAACACAAGTCCACAAGGTTCAATATCTGAAGCTAGCTAGAACTACTCATGACAGATACTCGTAATCATCCAATAACTTAGAAGAATGTATCATTCAGTCTCCTCGACAGCAATCTTCAGTCTCCTCAGGCAGCAATCTTGGGTCTTCTCAGCAGTCTCCTCGCTAGCAATCTTTAGAGCAAGCAAAAACAGAGATATTCAGTTTTCTCTTATTACACAAGTTGGATAATCTTGTAGCTGCTTGCTGATGGACAATGAAGTAGGTCCATTGCAGTCAGACAAATACGACATGACAAACTCAGTAGCAACAGGACTCAAGCAATTAATTGTAAATATAGTTTTTTTTTTTTTACTGAAATCACAAAGTACTAGATCTAATAGCATATCAATGAAAAAAAATTCCGGAGACATTCACACTGATAAGCTGAATTCAGAGACATACCAAATTATGTAACTTCAGGAAAAAGCACCTTCCTCAAACACTTCATGGCAGCAACTCGCTCTGTCTTTTCTTCATTTGTCATTGAGCTTGTATCTTGAGATAAGAGACTGTTATATGCGTCCATCATCTTTGATTCTTTTTCAAGTTTCTTTGATTCCATCTCAAGCTTCCTCCCCTCAATCTCTAGCTTCCTTGACTCTCTGTTCTCCTGTGTTGTTAGATGGGCAAGCCTTGTGGTCTCAATCTTTTCGGAAGACAACTTCTGCTGCAGCTCTAGCACCTTCACGCGGTTTGCATCAGAACTACTTGCAATCTTGTAAAATAATTTCATGAGTCGATCCACAGTATACTAAATGCAGGAGAAAGTGGATAGTGTCTCATACCGATCCCAACTTGCTGGACGCCGATATGCAGGAGAAATTGGAGAACCACGGTCGGCTGCATCCAACCAAATAGGAGAAGCGCCGGTCCAACCACCTCTGGCATGGCTGGATTCGCCGATGAAGCTTCTGCCATAGATTGGGGACGAATCAGCCGCTGCCATGCCGAATCCAGCCAGGGTGGAAGCCGCCGCTGCTGCACCAAATCCGGCCTGAGAGGAAGCCGCAGCCATCGCCGCCGCGCCAAATCCAGCCTGGGAGGAAGTCGCGGTCGCTGTGCCGAAGCTGGATGAGGGAGTTGTTGCCGCCGCTGCGCCGTGGGCGCGACCAATAGGAAAGGGTATTGTGGCCGCGTGGTGATAGTCGCCGGTGATGGCTGTCGTCGTCGCCGCAGCCGTACCCTTCTTCTGCCTGGCCAAAGCCGCTGCCTTCTTGTCACACCTGGAGTCCAGACTTCCCAGGAGTGACGACGAGTTGGCGTTTTCGTTATTGCTTTACGCATTCATGTATTTACGTTTCCTGTTAAGCATGACATGTGGGACCTACGGGTCAGGACCTATGAGCGCTCTTAAGAGCCAAGTCTGTAAGCCGATCGGCATCAACTCTTTTATTCAGTAAAAACACAACGCCAAGGCGCAGGGGTGAAACCTCGCCGGCGTCAGGGTTCCTCCGGCCATCGCTGTCTTCACTCACGTCTCGCTTGACCCATCGAGGCCAAGGGTATTACAGTGGTACCAGAGCTATCGTTCCTCGGCATCGTGATCGATTTCCAGTTACCGGATCGCAGCGGAGACCTCACCCGCGGCGACCACCACCACCACCACCACCACCACCACCGCCACCACAGCTCTTCGCGGATCCTCACGACCGCGGAAGCACCCACACCACCCACCACCACCGCCGACGTCCGTGCTCCGTCGTCCACAGCCCCGACGACGCGGGTGCACACCAAGTGTTCGACAAAAGACCGGCGGCCGGATTCCTCAATTCCATGACTTGCGTTTTTATACACATCTTGGCCCAATTGCGCGGTGGACGAGGGTTGTTGGGCAGTTGTTCCAACGTAAAATTCCTGGAGTTGAGCCGTGTTCTTGGTGCGGTGGCGTAAGGCGGGGGAAGATCCAGAAGCTCAGGTTGCTGGATTGTTGGCTAGCGCTCGCGCTCCAGCAATTCCGGTGTAAAATCCCGAGGCTTTTGCCTTCTTCCCAGGCGGCGGCGATTGTGCTTAGCAGAGCGATAGTGGAGGCCCAGGCCAAACCTTCTGCTAGCACTACTGGCTCCTAGGCGCGGCCACAGGGTTGATCCATCTCCACAGACATGCTTGATCCTAGAAGCCATGACGAGAAGGTTAGAGGAGGAGAACTCCAAGTGGGAGCAGCTGCAAAAGAATTTTGATTTACTGTTCAGTCAGGTCACAGAGACCAACACTTTGCAGAAGGAGATGAAGGCTCAAATGGACCTCTATGGTTCAGTGATGGATGAGTATTCGAAGGAGCAGCAGAACATTGGCAGACTTGTGCTGGCTAATGGGGATGAAATAGCTAAGATCAACCTCTAGCTCAGAGATTTGGGAGAACCTAGGGACAAACAACAAGCAGCACCAATCTTTGATGAAGGTCCAGCCTTTGATGAAGAAGACTTGGATTCCTTGCTTCAGGAGCAGCTCCCATTTGAGAACATCTTTGCAAAAGGCAAGAAGAAGGAGGAAGCAACAACCTCTCATCAGTTAAGATCTGATCAGCCCTTCTCCATCAGGCAAGAAGCCAGACCCTCCCCCCCTGTTCACACAGTCAGAGAGCATGCTAGAGAAAGGGATCATGATGGGGACCATAGGCTACCTAAGAATGCCATGCCAAAGATGGAATTCCCTGATTTCTTTGGGGAGGATCCTAAAGTCTGGTTAGACAATTGTAGAGACTATTTTGACATATACAAGATACCAGAAGGGATGTGGGTGACAGCTGCCAGGATGCATTTGAAAGGAAATGCTAGCAAATGGTACCAGGCTTACAAACAGAAGAGTTCTTTCAATAGTTGGACTCAGTTTTGCTTGGTGATCCAGCAACAGTTTGGCTCAGATGACCTCAGGGTGTCCCTGGATGCAATGGCATTACTCAAACACACTACTACTGTAGAAGAGTATACAACACAATTTGAAGCTTTGCAGTTTGCTATTGCCATGCATAATGCACATTATGATGATGTTTGGTTTGCTCAGCAATACATGAGAGGTTTGACAGAAGAGATTCGAGGAGTAGTGGAGCCTCACATGCCACCTACTGTGCTTCAAGCTGCCAAATTGGCCAAGGTACAGCAACAAGTCCTGGAGAGAAACAAAGCAAAGAATACAAGACCATATTTCCAACAGAGACAGTATCAACAACCAAAAGCTGAACCCAAAGCACCAGCACCACAGGGTGTTCCTTGGACAGACAGGCAATTAAGGGATCACAGAAAAGCCAATGGACTGTGCTTCTTTTGTGGAGAAAAATTTGTACCTGGTCACTTGGAAGTCTGCACCAAGAGAAACAAACCCAAGGTCAATGCAATAGTTGTCAATGACCTAGACAGAGAGCTTACTGAGGACAGACTCAATGAATTAGCTGCAGAAGATGCAATTCAGGAGGACTTCTGCCAGTTATCTATTAATGCTCTCTCTTCTCTAGATAAAGTAAACTGCATCAAACTCAAGACTAAGGTGAGAGACAAAGTCATGCTCATTTTGGTGGACAGTGGGAGCACTCATAGCTTCATAAGCTCCCACTTTGTTCAATTGGCACACCTGCAAACAGTCCCCACTGTCTCCAGAAGAGTGCAGTTGGCCAATGGAATGCACCTAACAACCGATAGAATGGTGTCAAATCTTCAGTGCTACTGCCAGGGCAAGAATTTTACTACCAATATGATAGTGCTGGACATGCAGCCCTATGATGCTATCATAGGTTGTGATTGGCTCAAAGACCATAGCCCAGTGGAGTTTGATTGGCATGAAACCACAATCAGATTCAAAGAACACAATCAATTCATAGTGCTGAAAGGACTCACTGACCCTGATCCTGTGGTATCTCCTATATCAGCAATCCAAATATCTCATGAAGTCCAGGGCAACAACATATGGGCAATAGCTGTGGTGGACCACATTGCTCAATACAAGGATATATTTTCAGACCCAAAGTGCTTACCATCACCCAGGGTATATGATCATGCCACCCCCCTCATCCCAGGAGCCATACCAATCAATGCCAAACCCTATCACTACTCTCCCATACACAAGACTGAGATTGAACACCAAGTGCAGGAACTCTTGCAAGCTGGTCATATTGTGCACAGCCATAGCCCTTTTGCTTCACCAGTCCTCCTTGTCAAGAAAAAGGATGGATCTTGGAGATTCTGCATCGACTACAGGAAGTTAAATGATATCACAGTGAAAAACAGGTTCCCAATGCCAGTAATTGATGAAATACTGGATGAATTGGCAGGTGCTAAGTTCTTTACTAAGTTGGACATGAGAGCTTGTTATCATCAAGTGAGGATGTTGCCTAAAGATGAGTACAAGACAGCATTCAAAACACACCAAGGCCATTATCAGTTCAGGGTGATGCCTTTTGGACTCACCAATGCCCCAGCTACATTCCAATGTCTGATGAATGAAATACTTCAACCATATTTGAGGAAGTTTGTGATGGTATTCTTAGATGATATACTCATATACAGTCCTACACTCTCTGCCCACTTAGAACACATTGAGATGGTGTTTGATCTGTTGAGGAAGCACAAGTTCTATCTGAAAGAGACCAAGTGCACCTTTGCCAAGGAAAAACTGGAATATCTGGGACATATTGTTTCTGCAGAGGGAGTTGCTACTGACAAGAGCAAAATTGATGACATGCTGAAGTGGCCAGTACTACAGACAGTAACTGAACTGAGAGCTTTCCTAGGCCTCACAGGGTATTACAGAAAGTTTGTCAAAAACTATGGGATCATTTCAAAGCCACTGACCAATCTGTTAAAGCTCAAAGCCTTTGCATGGAGTCCTCAGGCACAGGCAGCTTTTCAGACACTCAAGCAAGCTATGACACAAACACCTGTACTTAAGGTGCCCAACTTTGCTGAACAATTCACTATGGAAACTGATGCCTGCAATGATGGCATAGGAGCAGTCCTGATGCAACATGGCCAACCAGTGGCATACTTGAGTAAAGCACTGGGGATCAGGCACCAGGGTCTCAGCATATATGAAAAAGAATTTTTGGCTTTGATAATGGCTGTTGACAAGTGGAGACACTACCTGGAGAGAGGCCAATTCCTTATACAAACTGACCACAAGTCTCTGGCATACCTCACACAACAGAACTTCCACTCTGAGTTGCAAAGGAAAGCCATGGCTAGAATGATGGGCTTGAATTTCAGAATTGTCTACAAAAAAGGGAAGGAGAATGTAGTGGCTGATGCCCTGTCCAGGGTTGGTCACATGATGGCTATACAGGCTGTTTCCACAGTTCAGCCAGCATGGGTACAGGAAGTGTTGAACTCCTACACCACAGATCCTCAGGCCCAATAGTTACTGCAACAGTTGTCCATTACCAGTCCTGACACCAATGGCTTCAGCCTAGACAAAGGCATCATTTGGCACAAAGGCAAGGTGTGGATCGGCAGTAATTCAGCACTGCAGACAAAGCTTATTTCAGTATGTCATTCCAGTGCCATTGGTGGTCACTCAGGCATTCAGGCCACATATTACAGGCTGAAGAAGCACTTCTCTTGGAAAGGCATGAAAGCTGATGTGGAAAGTTTCATCAAGCAGTGTGCTATTTGCCAGCATGCCAAGCACTCTCTTCAACATCCTATGGGTCTTCTGCAACCACTTCCAGTCCCATCAGGTATGTGGAGAGACCTGACAATGGATTTCATTGAAGGCCTTCCTAAATCTGATGGCTTCAATGTCATTTTGGTAGTAGTTGATAGACTGTCCAAATATGCTCATTTCATACCCATCAAACACCCATACACAGAAGCCACTATAGCAAAACTGTTCATGGAAAACATAGTGAGATTACATGGCATCCCACAATCTATAGTTACAGACAGGGATCCAATTTTTGTTAGTCATTTTTGGAAGGAATTTGTCTCAGCATACAACATAGACCTCAAATATACCACAGCCTACCACCCCCAAACCGATGGCCAGTCAGAAAGAGTGAATCAATGTCTTGAAATGTACCTCAGATGTGCAGTACATGAGTCTCCAAAACAGTGGAAGTCTTGGCTGTGGATTGCAGAACTGTGGTATAACACCTCACTTCATGCATCACTGGGTTCCACACCATTCAGGACTTTGTATGGTTATGATCCAAATCTGGGACTGACACCCTCCATCCAACCCCCTACCAACAGTCCAGTGAATGAGCAACTGCAAGATCATGAACAGCAGTTGGAAGCACTCAAGCAGCAACTCACCAGGGCTCAGAACAAATTCAAGCAGTCAGCTGACAAGAAGAGGACAGACTTTGAGTTTGCTGTGGGAGATCAGGTTTTGCTGAAACTGCAGCCATACACCCAGTCCAGTGTGGCTAACCGACCCTTCCCCAAGCTGTCATTCAAATACTATGGTCCATTCTCTGTTGTCCAATGAATTGGCAAGGTGGCCTACAAGTTGGATTTGCCAGCAAGCTCTCTCATTCATCCTGTGTTTCACATATCACAGCTGAAGCCATACACTGCCAACTATACTCCAGTATTTGATGTCTTACCCAAGCTGACAGATTTGGAAGCCGCAGACACTGTGCCTGAAAAGATTCTCCAACACCGCATGACAAAGAAGGGTAACACAGCAGTTCCTCAGGTGAAGATCAAGTGGCGTTCTCTCCCAGAGGCGTCATCAACTTGGGAAGATTATTACGTCGTCAAGGCTCGATTTCCACAGGCACCAGCATGGAGGCCGGCTGATTCTCAAGCGGGGGGACTTGTCACACCTGGAGTCCAGACTTCCCAGGAGTGACGACGAGTTGGCATTTTCGTTATTGCTTTACGCATTCATGTATTTATGTTTCCTGTTAAGCATGACATGTGGGACCTACGGGTTAGGACCTGTGAGCGCTCTTAAGAGCCAAGTCTGTAAGCCGATCGGCATCAACTCTTTTATTCAGTAAAAACACAACGCCAAGGCGCAGGGGTGAAACCTCGCCGGCATCAGGGTTCCTCCGGCCATCGCTGTCTTCACTCACGTCTCGCTTGACCCATCGAGGCCAAGGGTATTACACTTCTCCGCCGTCGACATCTTGGGTGAGTGTAGGGGAGGATTGGGGTTGGAGAAGATGCACGAGGAGGCATATATGGTGGCGGGGATGGAATTTTGGCGCCCAAAACCAAAATCACGCGCGAGCCGCAGCCGGATCCGCGCCAAATGCTTGGAGACGAGGCCTCCGGTACAGCGCGGCTTCGGCCGGCGATTTGGCCTGGGAGCACACGCCGGGGCTCGTCGTCTCGCGAGACGACGACTCCATTCTCTTTCCTCATTTACTGCTGTTCGGCGGGGGGTTTTTGTAAAATGTACGGTATACAGACGGGGTAAAACAACGCGCTGTACATGCCCTAATACAAACATGCTCCACGTCACAGAGACACTGCATGCGCCCGGAATTTTTTTTTTCGCGACCGGGACTTCACCCGTTTTTCATTAAGAGGGAGCGAAAAACCGCACAAACAAGTTACACGAGCCACTCTCTAGTCCTTGGCGAGCCGCCTTGAACCAAAAACCGGCTAAAAACACACTTATCCTAAACTACTGGATCTAGAGTTTTAGGATTACATAGCAACATCGTTGCACGACAAGAGAAGGAGCAACTCTTTAACCAGAGCCAAGCCCGCTGCCGCCCAGTCATTTGCAACTTGAATCGCCGCCTGCACTACCTCCGAAACCGAGCTGGACGAGCGTTGGAAGACCCTGTTGTTCCTCTCCTTCCAGAGGCACCAAGCGACGAGGAGCAACATGGAGTCAAACACCTTGCGTAACTCCCTCCCGACCTTGCTCCTTTGCTGCAGCCACCATGCGGCCACGTCGACAGCACCAACAGGAGCCAAAGCGCTGAGATTTACCGAGTTCAGAAGGGCGCACCAAACCTCACGGGCGAAGGGGCAGTCAAGGAAGAGATGCACGCAAGTCTCAGGCGCCTGGTCACACAAGGCGCACAAGTCGTTGTCCTGCAGGTTATGCCTCTTACGACGTTCGGCCGTCCAAAGCCGCTTGTGCAGCACATACCAGAAGAAGATCTTCACTTTCGGCGGCGCTTTAGTCTTCCAGAGTTCCTTGGCACCAAGAAGCGCCGAACTACCTCTGAAGAAAGCTCTGTAGGTTGCCGAAGCCGAGTAGTTTCCATCCGCCGTCCACTTCCAAATGAACCGGTCTGGCTGCCCGGGGGATAGAACGACGGCGTTAGCCACTAGCCAAACTCTGAAGAAATCACGCATGATCGCGACTGTTGCTGCACCACGCATATCCGTAGTCCAGTTGTTGTCTTGGATGGCGTCTGCCACCGTCCTCTTCTTGCCTGCCCTCGAGATGATGCTGAACAAGGCCGGGGCATGGGCAGACAGCGGCCCAACCGCAGCCCAGTTGTCCGTCCAGAAGAGAGCGCGCCGACCATCACCAACAAGAACCGAGACGCTCGCCTCGCGCATGGCCAGGACATTCTTCTCCTGGCGAGCCGGCAGCTTGGCCCAAACGCTTGAGTCATCAACTCTTGCTAGCCATTCCCACCTGAGCCGTAGCGCATAGCCGAACAAGGTCAGGTCCAGGATGCCCAAGCCCCCGAGGTTCTTTGGTCGCGACACCACCGGCCAAGCGACTTTGCATTTACCTCCAGTGCAGCTCTCTTTCCCCGTCCAAAGGAAAGCCCTCCGCCTCTTGTCGATCTGTTTGACAGCCCAGGGAGAAAGACAACAAGCAATGCTGAGATGTATCGGGATCGCTGAGAGAGTTGCGGACGTAAGAGTTAGCCGGCCAGCATTGTTTAGGAGCCCTGATTTCCAGGTTGGAATTCTCGCTGCAATGTTGTCGATTAGGGGCTGCTCATCCACGTGCCTCAGATTCTTCAGCGACAAAGGAATTCCCAAGTATTTGCAAGGGAATTCAGCGACCGTGCAGGGGAAGACGTCCAGCAAGGCAGAGATGTCAACAGCAGTACACCGAATTGGGGTGATCACACACTTGTCCGTGTTGGTGAGCAAGCCCGACGCGCCCGCGAACAAGTGCAGAATTTGCCCCAAGCAACTAAGATCCTCGGTTCGTGGTGCCAGGAGGACGACCATGTCATCAGCATAAAGTGAAGCTCGGTGTACAATTGAGTTTCCAGGCAGTGGCGTGAGAACCCCACTAAGTTCAGCTTCCCGGATCAAGGAGTTTAAAACTGTTGGAATGTAATCCGGTTAATGGGCCAGCCCACCAAGGCTCCCCATCTAACCTATATGTAAACACTGTGTATTCCCAGTTAATGCATTGAGTATTACCCTAATCACTCTTTCATGGTATCATGCAAGGTTACGATCCCGTAATCACCGCTTCCGCAACCCTAACCTAGCCGCCGTTCCCCACGAACGGCCGGTCACCGCCGACGCTGGGCACCTCCGCTCGCCGGCCCCTACTCCTGCACGCGCGCCCCCGCGCCGTGCTGCGGCCGCCGCTGATCACTCGCCGGCCCACGACTCCGTGATCCGCAGCGTCGCGCGATCCGCGGTACACGCTCGCGTCGATCGCCGTCCTTCTCCACCGATCGAGGACTCCGTCGCCCGCACGCAGCGTCGACGCTCACTTCGATCGCGACTCGCCAAGTGATCGCGGTGGAGTACGTACGTCTACACTAGCAGCTAGCGTGATCCGCCAGGTGCTGATCGGCCAGGTGCTGATCCAACTACTACCGTACCACGTCCACGCGTTGCTGTACATCTACGCCGCCGCCAGGACCAGACCGGATCGCGTGACCCAGATCACGCGGACTCGTCCTTCTCCGTCGCCAACTGCCAGGAGCCCACGTCCTCTCCATGGCCGAGACCGAAGAGGAGCGCCAGGCGCGCGTTGCACGCGAGCAGGCCGCCGCCGCCCGCACTGCCGCCCTCGACAAGTACGAGGCCGACCACGCCGACGTCCACGCCGCCGCCATCGCCGTCCTCAACATCAAGGTGCTCGTGCCCGTCGTTCTTGATCGCGTCGCCAACAACTACACTCGATGGCGCGCCCTCTTCCTCGTCGTCTTGGGCAAATATGCCCTCACCGATCACGTCCTCACCGACGTGGTCAACGATGATCGACCGGCGTGGGTGCGGATGAATTGCACCGTCCTCACGTGGATCTACGGCACCATCAACCCCGATCTCGCAGCAGTCCACGATGTTGAAGGAGCCCAACGCGCGGGTTGCGTGGGTGCATCTCGAGGACGAGTTCCTCGGGCAGCGCGAATCGCGCGCCCTCTTGCTGTCCGCCGAATTCCGCACCGTGAAGCAAGGCGCCTCCTCCATCACGGACTTCTGCCGCCGCCTCGAGACGATGGCCGCCTCTCTTCGTGAGTTCGGCGACCCGTTGGCGACCGAACCCTCGTCCTCACCTCGCTGCGCGGCCTCGCCGAAAAGTTCGTCATGTGAGGACGAACATCAAGCTGCGGCAGCCGTTCCCCCACCTTCGCGGAGGCGCGCACCATCCTGCTGCTCGAGGAGATCGACCTCAACGACTCGCCGGCGACACCGGCGCGTCCTCCAGCAGCACCACGCCGCCTCCGGCTGCACCGGCACTCCTCGCGGGCTCGGGCTCCTCCAACAAGCAACGCCACCCGGCGCCCTCCGCCGGCGCCCCGCCCCCCCGGCGCACCACAGGGCGGCGCGCCGCCCATGCCGGCCAAGGCAACGGCAATCGGGGAGGCCGCTCCGGACGCCGCCGCGGCCGCAACAACAAGCAGCAGCAGCAGGGCGGCCAGCAGCAACAGCAGGCGACGCACGGGCAGTACCAGCGCCCGCCGGCGCCGTACCAACCCTGGGCGTACTGGGCTCCCCCGCCACCAGCCCCGGGACCGTTCTACAGGCCGCCTGCTGCAGGCTACATGGCCATGCAGCAGCAGCAGGCGCCCTCCGGCTACCAGGCTCCACCCGGCTTTGGCGCGCCACCTGGCTTTGGTGCACCGTCCGGCTACGGCTACGGGGCGCTCGGCTACCACGTCGCCTCACCGCCACCACAGCAGCAGCAGGCATGGACGCCCATGCATGGAGGCAGCTTCGACACGTCCTCGCTCGCCAGCAACTTCAGCACCATGACGCTCTCTCCTCCCGGCGCGGGCGAATGGTATGCTGATTCGGGCGCTGGCTCCCACATGGTCAACCACGCTGGTATACTCACCGCCTCTCACCCTCCCTCGTCATCGCATCCTTCATCTATCATTGTTGGTGATGGGAACTTACTTCCCGTTACTTCCGTGGGATCACACTCTTTTTCGACTACTCGGCGTCCTCTAGTTCTTTCTAATGTTTTAGTCTCTCCCAACATTATTAAGAATCTAATTTCAGTTCGCCGTTTTACTACCGATAATAATTGTTCAATTGAGTTTGATCCCTTCGGCCTTTCTGTGAAGGATCTTCAGACACGGAGCGTGATCGCCGGTGCAATAGCACGGGAGACCTTTACCGTTCTTCGCACCATCCAGCACCACTGCCCTTACTGCTGCTGCATCTTCCACCACCCTATGGCATCGTCGTCTCGGTCATGTCGGTCATGAGGCTTTGTCCACGCTCATTAGTTCCAATGCTATTTCATGTAATAAGCGCCATGATACTCATATTTGCCACGCTTGTCAGCTTGGTCGCCATGTGCGCCTTCCTTTTAGCATGTCAAACTCTCGTGCCTCGCACGCCTTTGATTTAATACATTGTGACCTCTGGACTTCCCCAGTTGTTAGTGTGTCTGGCTACAAATATTATCTTGTTATTTTAGATGACTGCACACACTACACTTGACGTTTCCTTTACGCCTCAAATCCGACACGTTTGGTGCCATCACTCACTTTTTTTCTCATGTGCGCACGCAGTTCGGCTCCTCCATCAAGGCAGTTCGGTGCGACAACGGCCGTGAATTCGACCATTCCTCGGCCCGCACGTTCTTCCTCTCTCATGGAGTCGTCCTTCGCATGTCCTGCCCTTACACTTCACAGCAAAATGGGCGGGCCGAGCGCATTCTTCGCACTATAAATAATATTGTGCGCTCCATTCTTTTTCGAGCTAGTCTTCCTCCCGTTTATTGGGCTGACTCCTTGCACACCGCAACATATCTTCTCAATCGTCACCCCACAAAAACCCTAGACGGCCTCACTCCTTTCTTTTTCCCTGTATGGCACGCAGCCCTCATATGATCACTTACGAGTTTTTGGCTGCGCTTGCTATCCCAACTTATCATCCACAGCTCCACATAAACTTTCACCTAGATCCTCTTTGTGTGTGTTCCCGGGGTATTCCAATCGATCATAAGGGCTATCGGTGTCTTGATCTTCACACAAACCGCATCATCATCTCTCGCCATGTTACTTTCGATGAGACGGTTTTCCCCTTCGCCGATATGTCCACCTCCCCCCAGGACCACACCACACTCGATTTTTGGATGCTGATGATTCCTCTTTGCCCGATGGAGCAAGAGCTGTGCTTGCAGGTACCCGCCTACCCGGCGGCATGGACGCTGCGCCAGGGGGTCACACCGACCACCCGGCCACGGGCGGCCTCGACTTCACCGCCTCGGCCACGGGAGGCCACGCCGGCCACGGGCGGCCACGGCTCCACTCCGGCCGGCCCGTCCACCGGGGCCTCGGCTCGGCCTCTACCGGCTCCGGTGATCTCGCCTCGACCGCGCCCGGTGCTGCTGCCCCGCGGACGGTTCGTCCCGGAGTTCTTTGCCGCGCGCGCGGCGCCAGCCGGCCGAACCACCACCACGGCTCCTCTCCGGCAAGCACCGTCGTCAACGCGCATGGCATGCGCACACGCGGCAAGGATGGCTTCCGGCAGCCCGTTGACCGCCTCAACCTTCACGCGGCACCGCTGTCCCCGTGCCCTCCTCCGTCCGTGCTTTGCCTTGACCGACCCTGCTGGCGCCGTGCAATGCGGGATGAGTTCGATGCTCTGCGCAGGCTAATGACACATGGACCCCGGTGCCTCGACCGTCCGGTGTCAACCTTGTCACCGGGAAATGGGTTTTTCGTCACAAGCTCAAGTCTCGATGGCTCCCTGGATCGTTACAAAGCTCGTTGGGTGCTCCGCGGCTTCACACAACGTCCGTGTATTGACTATGATGAGACTTTCAGCCCCGTGGTCAAACCAGCAACCATCCGCACGTTCTTACTCGGCACTCTCTCATTCATGGCCTATTCATCAACTTGATGTGAAGAATGCATTTCTCCATGGCATCTTGAATGAGACAGTATATTGCGTTCAGCCTGCTGGTTTTGTTGACACCTCCCGCCCAGATTATGTGTGCCGTCTGAACAAGTCACTCTATGGTTTGAAGCAAGCACCCCGAGCCTGGCATCACCGCTTCGCGACTCATATCACTTCTCTCGGATTTATTGAGGCGAAGACGACGGTTCTCTGTTCATATACAGCCGGGGTACCGATGTGGCATTTTTGCTTCTCTATGTGGATGATATTGTTCTTCTGACCTCCTCTACAAGTTTTACTCAGCGGATCATACATGCTCTCCGCCAAGAATTCTCCATGACAGATATGGGGCCCTTCACCACTTCCTTGGCGTCGGTGTGCAGCGTCGAGTGACAGCTTGTTCCTCTCACAGTCGGTATATTCTGGATATTCTTGACCGTGCTTTGGTATGCTTAATTGCAAGCCTTGCAAAGACCCCCGTGGATACTCACTCCAAGCTTTCTGCCGATGGAGCTGCAGTCACCGACCCCTCCTTCTACCGCAGTATTGCTGGTGCTCTTCAGTATCTCACTTTTACTCGTCCAGATATTGCTTATGCTGTCCAACAGGTGTGCCTCTACATGCATGACCCCCGGGAGCCTCATCTGGGCGCTATGAAGCGCATTCTTCGCTACCTTCAGGGTACCTTGGATCTTGGTCTTCATCTTCACCGGACCTCACCAGTAGATCTGACTGTCTACACAGATGCAGATTGGGCGGGCTGTCCTGACACGCGCAAGTCCACTTCTGGCTATGCGGTGTTCCTCGGGGACAATCTCATCTCGTGGTCATCCAAACGTCGGCCTACGGTGTCCGGTCCAAGGCTTTGAGGCGGAGTATCGAGCCGTGGCAAACGGCGTTGCTGAAGCCTGCTGGTTGCGACAACTACTGCAAGAGCTTCACCATCCTCTTCGCCGTGCTACCGTGGTCTATTGTGATAACATCGGTGCTGTTTACCTCTCCGGCAATCTGTCCCGGCATCGACGGACCAAGCATATTGAGATTGATTTGCACTTCGTCGAGCGAGTCGCCCTCGGTGAAGCACGCGTCCTGCACGTTCCCACTACGTCTCGAGACGCCGATATCTTCACCAAAGGTCTGCCGACATCGGTCTTCACGGAGTTTAGGTCCCGTCTTAATGTTCGCGCGTGCTCCCGGTTTTAGACTGTGGGGGAGTGTTGGAATGTAATCCGGTTAATGGGCCAGCCCACCAAGGCTCCCCATCTAACCTATATGTAAACACTGTGTATTCCCAGTTAATGCATTGAGTATTACCCTAATCACTCTTTCAAAAACCTCCATTACAATGACAAACAACATAGGTGAAATTGGATCACCTTGCCGTAGGCCTCGGGCATGGGCGATTCTCCTCCCCGGCCTTCCATTGATTAGGACTCGGGTGCTCGCCATCGACAACAGGATAGAGATCCAGTTTGTCCAGCGCCTAGAGAAACCAAGGTGCTGGAGCAGCTCAAGAAGGAACGGCCAAGCGACAGAGTCAAACGCTTTTGCGATGTCGACCTTGACAAGCACCGAAGGGAAGTTCTTCTTGTGCAGCCACCTACATGCCAACTGCACAGCCCGAAAGTTGTCGTGGATTACACGGCCTTTGATGAATGCACTTTGATTCGGAGCGACAATATCCTTGAGGCGCGGCGCTAGTCTCTTCGCTAAACACTTAGCAAAGATCTTGCTGAAGCTATGCATCAGCGCGATCGGTCTGAAATCCTTGAGCGTGGTAGGAGCCTGACTCTTTCTCAAGAGCACCATGAGCGCATCATTGAGCAGGTGGAAACTGCGGGCGTCAAGCGACCAAAGGGCGTTCATGGCAGCGACAACATCATCCTTAACGATCCCCAAGCGACCTTGTAAAATTGTCCAGTGAACCCATCCGGTCCCGGTGCTCGATCCCCCGGCATGTCCATGATCGTGGCCCAAATTTCCTGCTCGGAAAAGCACACGTCAATGCCTGCAAGGTCAAGTCGTGGCAGCAGACGTTCCAGGTCCAGAGAGTGCGAACGCTGGAAAGGCTTCCCTAAGATATCATTGAAGTACTGGAAAACCAGTTGCGACTTGGCCTCATTCGCCGTAAACCACATCCCATTGTGCATGAGTGCTGGGATCAGGTTCTTTCTGCTCCTGTGGCAGGCCTGCAGATGGAAAAATTTGGTGTTGGCATCCCCCTCTTCCAAGAATCTGATGCGAGATCTTTGCCGAGCAATAGTCCGAGCAAGGGACGCCAGCCCCAGAGATTGCTGCTTGAGGCGTTTGCGTAGCAACAACTCCGACTCGGTGAGGGCACGATGCTCTTGGGCTGCGTCCAGCTGCGAGATGAATTCTCTGGCTGCGAAAAAACACGGATCTAATACACCCCCTCATGTGTGCACCCCCCATGTTTCCACCGCAGGATTTGCTTTGAGATTGGTGCGAAAATAATAGCACGGATCTAAAAGCAAATCCCACGGTGGAAACATGGGGGGTGCACACATGAGGGGGTGCACCAGCATCTTTGGCGGCTGCGAAAAGCTCAAGTCTGACACTACCAACCTTGCTCATGCTCCAACTCTGCAGCGCACGGGCCGTTCGTCGTAGTTTCTGATCCAGCACCCTGCAGGCGTCTGCGCCGGGTACCGGAGGAGCCCAGGCTTGCTGCACGACGTCTAGAAACCCGTCGAGCTTGGTCCAGAACGCCTCAAAACGGAAACGCGACTTCGCCCAGTTCTCGGTGCCCAGTTGCAGCAGTAGCGGGGAATGATCTGAACAATCAGATGAGAGGCAGCGGAGATGGTGTCCGGGGAAGGCATCAAGCCACTCGACGGAGGCGAGCGCGCGGTCGATTCGCTCTAGCGTGGGCCGGCGCCGCTCATTGGACCACGTGTAGAGACGGCCGTGTAGGAAAAGCTCATCAAATTGACAGTCATCAATCAAACGACGAAAGCGACACATGGACCGGTAATCCAACCGATCATTGTTTTTATCGGCCGCTTGGTAAATGAGGTTGAAATCACCACAGACGAGCAGCGCACCCGGCGTCGCGCTTCTGATCATACGTAGTTCGTCAAGGAACGCGACCTTCAGCTCGTCAAGCACAGGCCCATAGACGGCGCACAGCGACCATGCGAGGTTGAGAGTGCCGACCGCGACGATGTTCAACGTGACAGAAAACTGACGACAGACGGAGGACGACACACTCCACAGATCAGGGCGCCAGGCCACCATGACCCCCCGGAAGCACCGACAGCAGGCAAACACACATACTCAAACGCTGATCCCATTAAGTCATGAGCGAAAGCAGTAGACATTACACTGATCTTGGTCTCGACTAGGCAGAGCGCGGAGGCGCGTTCTTGCAACAAGAACTCACGCACGACATCTCGACGCGCCCGCATGTTCAGACCACGGACATTCCAAACTAAGATGTTTTCTGACATTAAAGAAACAAATTCCGTGACCGGAAGTAAAAGGACAGCCCTAGACCGCGCACGCGCGCCCAGCTCGACGCTTCTGGCCATTGAGGAAGGCATCCATGGCCTGCTCGGCCTGGCCTGCCATGGCAACCTGGAAAGCGGCCTGGTGCAGCTCATCAAACGTGGCCTGATCAGGATGTTCAGTGGCGACGTCCATGCCCAACTTCTTCATGAGCACCTTTCTTGCCTGGCATCCGGCTTCCCCTCCCGGAACTTGCTCTTTGCTGCTAGGCGCGCGCTGCGCTTGGGGAGCCAGGACAGGTCTGCATCCTCAGCGGGGTCCCTGGTTACCCTCAGCGGCGGCGTGCGGAGCACCGGCTTGTCCAGCGGCTTCCTAAAACCTTCAATGAACTCCTCGACAGAGACGGTCACGACCTCTCCCAGAGCAGGCGTGTCCACCCCCTCAGCAGCGACATCGACGATCTGGTCCTGGAAAGGTACATCATCACCCGAAGGAGTGGCATCAGCGACAGAAACAAAATCAACGTGAGCCATGCCAAGCTCATTAGCGACAGCAGTATCCGAGCAGGCCGCCGTGGGCTGAGACTCGACCTGAAGCAGGTCGACGACCTGGGCAGGCGAAGGCGGTGGCGACATACTGGGCCCGGTGCTTGCAGGGAGCTCCGGCCCATCAACTCCCAAACTCTGGTGGCATGACCCGAGCCCAGCAAGGAGCTCAAAGTCAACCATCAGACTCTGCCCCACAAGCCCATCCTCTGCGCTCCAGGATTCCCGGTCAGAGCCCGGGTCACAATCTAATGGCAGCAGGGGGGGAACAGCGACATCCGCGACAGCCGGCGCTTTCGGCGAGCCACAGAGCCATGCCTCGGAGCACATGGGGTCATCTGCTGGCGACCTGACAGGAGAGAGTGAACGGTCTGGAGCAAGACCGAGGTCAACTGTGTGATCCACCCTCGTGAGGACACGCGTCCGCTTGCAGGCGAGGATCCGGCGACGATCCGCGTCGACGTGCGCGAGACCCATCCCTGTCCTGACAGGGCAGACGTGCTCGCCCACCCTGACGACACCGGCATGGCCACGCGGCTCAAAAGCCGGCCTGAAATTGCGGCGCATCCTCGGATCCTGGGCCCCGCCGAACCTCGTCGTCCGCGGCCGACTCCCGGCGCCGCCGCTGGCGCCCGGAATTAGATGCGCATCTCTAATGGCTTAATTATATTATATAATGGCGATGCAACACTCTGCATCGCACTGGGACCGGAAAGCTCCGTACATAAAAAGTGGATGGAAGCTCGCTTGGCCCTTCAGCCTGTGTACGCATGTGTGCACTCTGCATGTGCCTGTGTACGCTGCTAGCAAGCTAGCTTCTTCTGTCTTCCTGTCTTGCGCTTGCCGCTGCCCTACTTGCCGCCGCTGCTGGGCACTTCATGTTCTGCCCCTGTTAAGATGTATACATGTATATGTGTCTCTTCCTTTTTTTTTCTTTATTTATTCATCATTTATTGTCTAGCTCATCTCCAAAACTTTAATTGTGCTTGTTTATATAGATATTCAACTTAGCTTCAAAAATATTTCTTTGAGGTGTTGATTAAGATCTTCTTGCTCCAAATAAATCGATGTTCGCTTGTGCAACCTATTCGACTATAAAATAAATACTCGCAAACACGTTATTCCGATTGGGTTGTGTTGATCATCAAACATCAAAATCCAAACTAAAATGAGCCGAGCTCCAATTTCCTTACAATAATAAATCATTAGATTATAAATATTACTATATCCTTTTATTGTCATATTAAAACGTAAGACTGTCGGGCCTTTAATCTCATACTTGCCCTTGGGCCCTCAAAATCATTGGGACAGCCCTGCATATCGGGTGATATGGCGAGTGGTGTGTGAAAGGTCACAATGGCTAGGGAGGGGGGGTGAATAGCCTAATAAAAATTCTAGCAAGAACACTAGACAACCCAATTAGATAGCAAGGCGGCAAATGTGCAAAGCAAGTGCTTCGACTATTCTAAGCAAGCCGTCCTATCATGCAAAGCTACTCAACTCAATTGCACACACAACAACGGTGATCAAACTACACAATGTCGGTTCACCGAAACCAACAAAGCAATTCTACCCACGGGATTTAAGCTACACAATGAGTGGTTCCCGACCGACCACAACAAGCAATTCTACTTTGCGGAAAGTAAAGAGATGATCGAAGATTATACCGCCGCGAAGAGTAGAAGATAGCCAATCACCGGTGTAGAAGCCAATCACCTAGAGAGCTCAAGCACAAACACAAGGAGGTCGAAGCCTCGGCAATCACAAATCAACACAATGATTTTTTACCGAGGTTCACTTGCTTCCGGCAAGCTACTCCTCGTTGTGGCGATACACTTGCTTGGTGAGTTGCCCGCTCAATTGGCTCGGTGCCAAAGACCCCAATGGGGAGCCGCAATCTCCACACAAGACAAGGATCCACAAGCCACGAGCAATCCACTAGAGTATCCTTTCGCGAACTCCCGCGGGAAAGATCAAGAACCCCTCACAAGAACCCGGTGTGGCCTCGAACAATCACCAAGTCGAGCTCAACCACCACCCGCTGCTCCAAACCGTCTACGGTGACGGGAATCACCGAAGAGTAACAAGAATCCGCAGCCCACTCGAAGAACAAGTGCCTCTAGATGCAACTCTCAATGCAAATCACTTGTCTTGCCACTCAAATCTCACAAGAGATGCTCAAGAATGAAAGAGATGAGTGGAGGAGTGTCTCTCTAGCTCCAAGGATGCACAAGTATGTGAAAATGGCCAAGAGAGACTCCCCAAGCCGGCCAACTCTCTATTTATAGACCCAAGGTCGAAATAGAGCCGTTGCTCCTCGGCTGACTCTTCACAATGCGCCGGACGCGTCCGGCGCTCGGCCGGCGGACGCGTCCGCCGCCCTGCGCGCCGCGCCACTTGACCGTTAAGGTTTGAACCGTGCCACGTCACCACGCGTCGGACGCTGCACAGTGTTCTGCCCGAGTCCGGCGCCCGCGTCCGGCGCGCGTCCGACGAGCGGACCACGCAGGAGCTCGCCCGGCCAGAAAGTTTCTGGTGCGCGTCCGGGGACCGCCGGACGCGCCGACGCCGCGTCCGGCGCTCAGCCGTCCGCGAGCCAGACACCCAGCCAGTCCAGCGTGCGCCGGACGCGTCCGGCCTACCAGGCCCGGCGTCCGGCGCCCGAGTCCGACGCCCAGAGACGTGCCACCATCTCGTGTGATCTACGAAGTCGCGCCGTCGTCGATCCAATCTCCAAACCACTTATCCAGGGTGCTAACTCCACAGAGTAGATCACTTCTCAAGCACCGGAGTTAGCGTATCTTCTCAAGATCACGTCGACAAGTGTTAGCTCTCTAGTTAGCCTCTCATGCATCATGCAAAGTCACAACTAGAGGCACTTAGGACCGCGAATGAACCGAGGAAACCCCTCTTGATAGTCGGTTATCGATCCTAAATGTGGTCACACTCGCTAAGTGTCTCGACCACTAAACCGGAAAGCCCTATCAAGTATACCTTCGCCTTGATCTCCATGGGCCTCCGTCGGAGCTCGATCACCTCACTTCCATCAAGTTCATCACCGTGATCGCCACGCTCCATCATCCACCGTCACGTTGCTATGTGTCTAACCACACTTAGAGCAAAGCATTAGCAACGTTGAGTGTCATTAATTACCAAAACCAAACCGGAGCTTTCAATCTCCCCTTTTTGGTAATTGATGACAACCCCTCGACAAACTCACAAAGATATGGAAATTGAATTCAATATGAAATTGAATTGCTTGCCCAAGACATTTTGATCATGAATCTTGGATTGGACAAGCATTTCAATTCCGGTTTTGGTAGTGGTAGCTCCCCCTACATGTGTGCATCAAATGTTTGGTCGATTTTCAAGCACACATGCATATATGAAACTTTTGTGAGAGTTACCACAACCAAAATGGTACTAAGGTTTATAGAATTGACCTTTGAAGTGTGATACCAATCGGAGTGCGATAATAAACCTTCCTTAGCACCATGGGAATCTAGACATCATCAAAACTCAAGATACCTCATGAGATCATATTAAAGCAAGGTACTTGAACAAGAGAAACTCTATGTCTAGAGACCACCTAAGCATGCTAGTACTTCATTTCATCAATCAAGTTCTATACTAGCAATACACCAAACAAGCAAGAATATTGAATTTAGCTTGCAATGTTCCATAACATCATGAATGCACACACAATATGCAACAAATAGTCTATGATCTTGCTCCCCCTATTTGTGTGCTCATGGTTGGGTCATATCATAAAAATTGATCCCCTTCCATTGCTCTTTGTGACTTATTTCTCCCCCTAGGTGTAAACTTCTCCCCCTAGGTATATACTTTCTTCTCCCCCTTTGTCATCAATGACCAAGAAGGGTGCATAAGATGAGAGAAACAAGTCAATCAACTATGGCCAAATCTAAACCACATGCCTAGAAAATGTATCTCGGTTTGAACCAAGGGCAAGCTTCTTCACACCTCATAAGAATAAGGGTTATCTTGACCATGTTGAGATACACATCATGAGCAAGTGCTAAAGATTAAACACTAGGTTTACAAGCTCACAAACAAGTCATATGCCACCACTAGATCAAATCAAGCATAGAAACAATAGTGGTGCCATATATCCTTCAAATTCATTTGATTTGCAATGAATGAGCCTAGCAAGATGCACATGTATACATGTCTACACAACTAGCAAAGGATGCATGAAATGCAATAACCAACTTTACCTTGCTATGTTGGAGGAGAGGCATGTCATATATGGGGTGCATCAATCCATGTTGGAGAAGCTAAGTATGTTCAACTCATTCCTCAACTTGCAATATCTTTTCTCATCAAGAGGCTTGGTGAATATGTCGGCTAGTTGGTCTTCGGTGCCAATGCTTTCAATGCTAATATCACCCTTTTGTTGATGATCTCTAATGAAGTGGTGCCTCACATCAATGTGCTTGGTTCTTGAATGTTGAACCGGATTGTTTGTCATCTTGATTGCACTTTCATTGTCACAAAACAACGGCACATGCTTGAACTTGATCCCATAGTCCTTCAAGGTGGCTTTCATCCATAGCAATTGTGCACAACAATTCCCCGCACTAATATATTCGGCTTCGGCGGTGGAAAGTGCCACACTATTTTGCTTCTTTGAAGACCATGACACAAGAGATCTTCCCAACACTTGGCATGTTCCACTTGTGCTCTTCCTATCAATCTTGCAACCGGCATAGTCGGAGTCGGAGTATCCAATCAACTCAAAGCTTGACCCCTTGGGATACCATAGACCAACATCTTGAGTGCCCTTCAAGTATCTCAACACCCTCTTGGTTGCCGTCAAGTGACTCTCTCTTGGAGAAGCATGAAATCTTGCACACATGCACACACTAAACATGACATCCGGCCTTGAAGTGGTCACATATAGCAAGCTTCCAATCATTGATCTATATAGCTTTTGCTCAATCATCTCGCCACTATCATCAATGTCCAAGCCACCATTGGTTCCCATTGGTGTGCTAATGGCCTTAGTATCTTGCAACCCAAACTTCTTGATCATGTCCTTGATGTACTTCCCTTGACTCACAAAGGTACCATTCTTCATTTGCTTGATTTGAAGACCAAGGAAGTAGCTCAACTCTCCAAGCATTGACATTTCAAACTCACTAGCCATCATCTTAGCAAACTCTTCACAAAAGAATTGATTTGTTGATCCAAAGATGATATCATCCACATAGATTTGCAACACAAACAAGTCATCTTCTATCTTCTTGGTGAAGAGAGTAGTGTCAACTTTTCCCATCTTGAAGCCTTTGGATATGAGAAAGTCCCTTAATCTTTCATACCATGCCCTTGGAGCTTGCTTCAATCCATACAAAGCCTTCTTGAGCTTGTAAACGTGGTTGGGCTTCTTGTCATCTTCAAAACCGGGAGGTTGTGCAACATACACTTCCTCATTGATGAAGCCATTGAGAAATGCACTCTTCACATCCATTTGATAGAGCTTGATGTTGTGAGCACAAGCATAGGCTAATAGGATTCTAATTGCCTCCAATCTTGCCACCGGTGCATATGTTTCTCCAAAGTCAAGACCCTCAACTTGTGTGTAACCTTGTGCCACTAGTCTTGCTTTGTTCCTCACCACTAAGCCATCTTGATCTTGCTTGTTCTTGAAGACCCACTTAGTTCCAATCACATTGTGTTTCTTTGGCCTCTCAACAAGCTCCCAAACTTCATTTCTAGTGAAGTTGTTCAATTCCTCATGCATGGCATTTATCCAATCCGGATCCTTCAATGCCTCATCAATCTTAGTTGGCTCAATGAATGACACAAAGGAGTAGTGCTCACATATGCTAGCCAATCTTGATCTTGTTTGCACACCTCTTTGAATATCACCAATGATATGATCTAGAGGATGATCTCTTGCAATGTTGGAAGGTTGAAGAACTAGCTCATTTGCATTGCTTGCTTGACCTTGATCTTGATCTTCATGTTGAGTACCACTTGTGCTTGCCTCATTGGAATCATCAATCACTACTTGAGTTGGCACTGGCACCTCATCACCATCATCCACTTGCCTTGGCCTAATGTCACCAATGTCCATGTGTCTCATTGCATTGCTCAATTGATCTCCACCCACATCTTCTTGATTTTGATCTCCAACTTGAGAGCCTTGGGTTTCATCAAATTCAACATCATGAACCTCTTCCATTAGCCCACTTGCCAAGTTCCACACTCTATAGGCCTTGCTAGAAGTAGAGTAGCCTAGAAGAAATCCCTCATCACACCTCTTATCAAACTTGCCAAGTCTTTGTCCCTTCTTGAGAATGTAGCACTTGCAACCAAAGACCCGGAAGTAAGCAATGTTGGGCTTCCTTCCATTCAAGATTTCATATGGAGTCTTCTCTAACTTCCCATGGCAATAGAGGCGGTTGCTATAGTAGCAAGCCGTGTTGATAGCATCACTCCAAAACTTCTCACTCACATTGTACTCAAGTAGCATAGTTCTTGCCATCTCAATCAAGGTCCTATTCTTCCTCTCAACTACACCATTGGATTGGGGAGTGTAGGTTGGTGAGAATTGATGCACAATTCCAAGCTCATCACACAACTCTTCAACTCTTGTGTTCTTTGAATTCACTCCCATTGTCACTTCTTATCTTCTTGATGGTAGTGTCAAACTCATTTTGCACCCTCTTGACAAATGACTTGAATAGATCATAGACTTCACTTTTGTCATAGAGGAAGAACACCCAAGTGTATCTTGTGTAATCATCCACAATCACAAAACCATACTTGTTGCCCCCAATTGATGTGTAGTGAGTTGGGCCAAACAAGTCCATATGCAACAACTCAAACGCTCTTGAAGTTGACATCTCATTCTTCTTGGGATGTGAGTTCCCATGTTGCTTGCCGGCTTGACATGCACTACAAGGTCTATCCTTCTCAAATGTGACATCATTCAAGCCTCTCACTAGATCATGCTTCACCAACTTGTTCAATTGCTTCATACCAACATATCCAAGGCGCCTATGCCATAGCCATCCCTTGCTTGACTTGCCAATCAAACATGATGAAAGTTGAGCTTCACTAGCATTGAAATCAACCAAGTACAAGCTTCCATGCCTAGACCCCTTGAAGATGATATTTGCTTGATCCTTGCTCACTACCTCAACATGCTTGTCATCAAAAATGCACTTGTAGCCAAGATCACACAATTGTGCCACCGACAAAAGATTGAAGTTCAAAGTATCAACTAGCAACACATTGGAGAGATCCTTGTCATTGGAAATTGCAACCTTTCCAAGCCCCATGACATCACCCTTGCTATTATCACCAAATGTGATGGAGTTGAATCCACCATTGTCATTCTTGTCAAGTGACTTGAACATACTATCTTCACCGGGTCATATGATTTGATGCACCACTATCAAGCACCCAACGCCTCCCTCCGGCTTTGTAATTAACCTACAAGAAGACATCAAGCTTTAGGTACCCATTTTTGCTTGGGTCCTTGAAGGTTAGTCACTAGAGTCTTTGGCACCCAAATAGCTTTCTTCTTTGAGCTCATCCATGGTGTGCCAATGAATCTAGCACTCACACCACTCTCACTCTTAACAAGCATGTAAGAAGCATTCAACTTGTAAGAGGAGGCACTAGTGTTCTTGTTCTTGCATGCATGGTCTAAATGGCCAACTTGCTTGCAACTCTTGCAATAGCTACCATTGTTCTTCACAAAACTAGTCTTGTGAGGAGCAAAAGCGGCCTTGCCTTTCTTGGGGTTATAGCCCAATCCCTCTTTGTAGAGAGAAGCTCTTTGGCTACCCAAGCACATAAGCAAGCGGTCCTCACCACCATAAGCCTTAGCCAAGGTGTGGTTGAGCTCCTTGACTTCCTTCTTAAGAGACTCATTCTCAACTACTAGTGTAGAATCACATGCATGACCAACACTACTAGATGAAGTAGAGGCATAAGAGCATGAAGGGCCAAGTGATGCAATAACAATTGAATCATCAAGTGAATCACATGATGTAGACACATCTTTCTTCTCTATGATCACCACTTGTGATTGCACTTCCTCTTGCTTCTCAACTAGAGAAGAATGAGCTTTTCCAAGCTTGGAGTGAGCAATCTCTAGCTTCTTATGGTCTACCTTTAGACTCTCATAAGATGCCTTCAACTCCATAAGTTCTTGCTCAAGGTTTTGTTTATCCTTGCGCAAGCCCCTACATTCTTTCCTAGAGTCATTGAAAGCATCCTTGCAATCCTCAAGCATGACCCATAGTTCTTCTTTTGTGGTGTCATCATCATCATCACTCTCATCATCACTATCGGGTGGAGATTGTACCTTAGTGGCCTAGGCCATGAAGCAAGATGATGGAGCACCAAATAGAGAAAGCTTCTCTTGAATGGCAATGCTTGCGTGCCCCTTCTTCTTCTTCTTGGAATCATCATCTTCATCACTTGAGGAAGATGAATCACTCTCCCAAGTTGCCACATGAGATTCACCCTTCTTCTTCTTGTGAGAGGAGTCTTTCTCCTCCTTCTTCTTTTCTTGCTTCTTCCTCTCCTTCCTCATAGCATCTTCATCATCACTTGCATATGGGCACTTGGCAATGAGATGATCCTTGCTATTGCACCGGAAGCACTTCATGGGACGGTCACTAGACTTGGATGAGCTTCTCTTGCTCTTGGACCGGTATCCTTCTTCATGAGCTTCCCCATTCTCTTCACAAGGAGTGCCATTTGTTCACTCACTTCTTCTTCTTGCCCACTTGAGCTAGAGCATGGTTCATCTTCACTTGAAGACTCTTCTTTCTTCTTCTTGCCCTTGCTCTTGGATGATGTGGCCTTGAATGCCACGCTCTTCTTGTCATCATCTTTCTTCTCATTCTCCTTCTTCTTCTTCTTCACCAACTCTTCCTTCTCATGATCTTCTCTAAACTCATCATCGGCCATAATCTCTTGAAGAACTTGGTTGGGAGTTGGCTTCTCCTTCATGGTTGTCTTCACCATGACGGTCTTCAACATGTCAAATCTCTTGGGAAGACACCTCATGAACTTGGTGGAGAATTGGGAGTCCTTGATTTCTTCTCCAAGTCCCTTGAGCTCATTGACAATGACTTGGAGCCTATGAAACATCTCCGGAACACTCTCATCCTCCTTCATTGAGAAGCTTGCAAACTTCTCTTGCAACATGTAGGCTCTTGCGGTCTTGACACTTTCGGTGCCCTCATAAGCTTCTTCTAGCTTCTTCCAAATGTCATGAGCCACCTCAAGGTTCTTGATGAGCTCAAAGGCTTTATCATCAAGTGCCTCATGGAAAGCACTCACGGCAATGTCATTTGCTTGTTGCTTCTTCTCTTCGGCCGGTGTTGGCACCGCACCCTCAACAAGCTCAAACTTAGTCTCCACTACTTTCCACACCTCAAGATTGATTGACTTGAGATGACTCTTCATCTTGAGCTTCCATTTGGCATAGTCATCACCTCGAAATGATGGTGCCTTCTTGGTGTTGTTGATATGCATAACCATAGCCATTGCTTCACCGTAGGATGTTAATCCAACTCAAACAAACGGTGCTCGGCTCCGATACCACGTGAAAGGTCACAATGGCTAGAGGGGCGGGGGGGTGAATAGCCTAATAAAAATTTTAGCAAGAACACTAGACAACCCAATTAGATAGCAAGGCGGCAAATGTGCAAAGCAAGTGCTTCGACTATTCTAAGCAAGCCATCCTATCATGCAAAGCTACTCAACTCAATTGCACACACAACAACGGTGATCAAACTACACAATGTCGGTTCACCGCAACCAACCAAGCAATTCTACCCACGGGATTTAAGCTACACAATGAGTGGTTCCCGACCGACCACAACAAGCAATTCTACTTTGCGGAAAGTAAAGAGATGATCGAAGATTATACCGCCGCGAAGAGTAGAAGATAGCCAATCACCGGTGTAGAAGCCAATCACCTAGAGAGCTCAAGCACAAACACAAGGAGGTCGAAGCCTCGGCAATCACAAATCAACACAATGATTTTTTACCGAGGTTCACTTGCTTCCCGGCAAGCTACTCCTCGTTGTGGCGATACACTTGCTTGGTGAGTTGCCCGCTCAATTGGCTCGGTGCCAAAGACCCCAATGGGGAGCCGCAACCTCCACACAAGACAAGGATCCACAAGCCACGAGCAATCCACTAGAGTTCCTTTCGCGAACTCCCGCGGGGAAAGATCAAGAACCCCTCACAAGAACCCGGTGTGGCCTCGAACAATCACCAAGTCGAGCTCAACCACCACCCGCTGCTCCAAACCGTCTACGGTGACGGGAATCACCGAAGAGTAACAAGAATCCGCAGCCCACTCGAAGAACAAGTGCCTCTAGATGCAACTCTCAATGCAAATCACTTGTCTTGCCACTCAAATCTCACAAGAGATGCTCAAGAATGAAAGAGATGAGTGGAGGAGTGTCTCTCTAGCTCCAAGGATGCACAAGTATGTGAAAATGGCCAAGAGAGACTCCCCAAGCCGGCCAACTCTCTATTTATAGACCCAAGGTCGAAATAGAGCCGTTGCTCCTCGGCTGACTCTTCACAATGCGCCGGACGCGTCCGGCGCTCGGCCGGCGGACGCGTCCGCCGCCCTCTGCCGCGCCGCGCCACTTGACCGTTAAGGTTTGAACCGTGCCACGTCACCACGCGTCGGACGCTGCACAGTGTTCTGCCCGAGTCCGGCGCCCGCGTCCGGCGCGCGTCCGACGAGCGGATCACGCAGGAGCTCGCCCGGCCAGAAAGTTTCTGGTGCGCGTCCGGGGGACCGCCAGACGCGCCGAAGCCGCGTCCGGCGCGCAGCCGTCCGCGAGCCAGACACCCAGCCAGTCCCAGCGTGCGCCGGACGCGTCCGGCCCGCCAGGCCCGGCGTTCGGCGCCCGAGTCCGACGCCCAGAGATGTGCCACCATCTCGTGTGATCTACGAAGTCGCGCCGTCGTTGATCCAATCTCCAAACCACTTGTCCAGGGTGCTAACTCCACAGAGTAGATCACTTCTCAAGCACCGGAGTTAGCGTATCTTCTCAAGATCACGTCGACAAGTGTTAGCTCTCTAGTTAGCCTCTCATGCATCATGCAAAGTCACAACTAGAGGCACTTAGGACCGCGAATGAACCGAGGAAACCCCTCTTGATAGTCGGTTATCGATCCTAAATGTGGTCACACTCGCTAAGTGTCTCGACCACTAAACCGAAAAGCCCTATCAAGTATACCTTCGCCTTGATCTCCATGGGCCTCCGTCGGAGCTCGATCACCTCACTTCCATCAAGTTCATCACCGTGATCGCCACGCTCTATCATCCACCGTCACGTTGCTATGTGTCTAACCACACTTAGAGCAAAGCATTAGCAACGTTGAGTGTCATTAATTACCAAAACCAAACCGGAGCTTTCAGCGTGGCACGCAATCTCTCTCTCTCTCTCTCTCTCTCTCTCTCTCTATATATATATATATATATATATATATATATATATATATATATATATATATATATATATATATATATATATATATATATATATATATATATATATATATATATCTCTATATCTATAAATTTAGGATGTATATACTCGACGAAGTATGTATATCTCTAAAAAAATATATAGGTATGTGTCAATACTTGTTTATCGGTTTATATATGTTTATATACTCATTTTATATTGGGTATTCATGTCTTTCTACGCTATTTTATATAATTTCAAAGGAACATATATTTTTTGATATATCAAAAAATATATGTTCCTTATAAAATTTTTATGACCATATAAACATGGATGTATGTTAAAATGAGTATATAAATATACTCAAACTCTAGTATGACCATATGGTTTTTTAGAGATATACACTTCGTTCAGTTATATACACCCTAAATATAGAGATATAGAGATAGGAGTACATATATATATATATATATATATATATATATATATATATATATATATATATATATATATATATATATATATATATATATATATATATATATATATATATATTCCTAAAACAACTCAAACGGAATCGTTGACACGGCTAACAGCGCACGCTCGCTCGCTCGCCCTCCTGGCTACATCGCACGCGCGCTCGCTGCTAGGCCCGCCCGGCTCACGCTCCCCTCCAGCCCTCCCAATCCCATCTCACCCTCACGATGATCCTGGCGAAAAGAAAGCCAACAAAAATCAGAACGAGGCCGGCGGCTGCGTAGTCGATTGCAAGCACTCGGTTTGCGGGGGCTCGGCTGCTGGTTTGATGCTGCTGCAGCGGCGGCCGTTCTAACTCTGCGCAGCAGCACCGCACGGCCGGCCGGCTGCCCACGTCTCACGTTCCCCGGGCGCCAACCCGGCGTTCCTCTGTGCGGACTGCCGCGACACGCCGGCGCGGCGGGCGTGCCGGTTGAGGGCTTCTCGCGCTGCCCCACGACGGCCGAGCTCACCGCGTCATGGGGCTGGACCTCCGCCGCGCGGCCGTGGGCGACGCAGAGGGTGGCCACGACCCCTTCCTCTCGGTGTTGACTACTCATCGTTGCCCTTGCATCCTTAGGTCTCGCTGGGTTCCTGCGCCCCGCTTCTTGGACGAAAACAATGGTTGGTGGCGGCGGTAGCAGCGCTAACCGCGGGATGTAATGGTTGCGTTGGCTGGGCGGCGCAATCTGCACGCGTGATGGCTTGATTCGCGGCCGCTTCGATTTGGCCACATGGGTGCAGTCGTGCAGACCTCACAACCGAGCTGTTGATGACAGTGAGGCCCAGCATGTGTTCGATAAAATGCTCCTGTGCTTTGCCTAAATCTGACAGGGGGGTCTTGATGTAGTGGCTGGTATGATCACGTACACGAAGAGAGTAGTGCCAAGGATGCCAACATGCTGCCCGACCATCACGATGTGGAGGTGGAACTCTATGCCATTGATGCGGACGGCTGCTCCGTCAATGGCAATCTCATCACCATTCGGCTACGTCTCTCCATTACAGATGCGAGGTGGCTTACATATCAAATAAACCTCTATTTAGTTCAGAGGTGACCCTTCCTTTAATTCTATCCTCTGAAATACATTGTGCTTTCTTTTTACCCTTTTTGTTCCTGGACATATAGAGCATTTTCGCTTTTAGTTTTTGATCCATGTGTGTGTCAGTGTCTATGTGTGCCATGCCCCTGTTTATCTTCTCTGGTTTGACAATAGGTGTTGTGCCCATGTTAAATGCGAGTCTCCATTGTTTTTGTGCAATTACAAAGACGGGACATGAATTTCAGCTGAAGCCTGCAACCTGTGAAAACGTGAGTGCAAGATTGAGTTCTTGATAGCTCAAATGTTTATTATTTTGATAGAGAGATTTTTAGTCCTGTGTTCTTCCAAGTTGTGCCTCTCCCTGCATGCAATATTTTCTGATCAAGGGTGAATGTGTTGAGGTGCTAAACTTTACTTAAAAGCAAACATTACATGTTGCTCAATGTTTGGATCCAGGTGAAATTAGCACAACATTAAGTTAAGGCGCTAAGTTAGCACTCATCTGATGGGTTCTTTGCTATGATGGTGTCAAATTATACATTCATGTATGACATGTTTCTTCAAACCTTTGCAGCGAATGCCATAGACTAATCCCAAATTTTCTCTTGTTTAATTTCCTAATCTATCCAAATGACAAAGTAACTTCCTCGATTACCTTGAACCTTACAATTTTGTTTTTTAAAAAAATTACGTTCGTGAATTTGCTGTTGTTGATATGGAGGATTGCCATTTGATGGGGAGATATGGGGAAGGGAGGATGCATCTTTAAAATATATTTGCAATCTGGGCACTTTGTTCCACTAAACCTTGCTGCTATCAAACTTCCTTGTGTTGATACAGTTGTAGCCACTTGTCTGTACTAGGTTGGGTTTCCTTGCCCTGTTTATGGTAAAATGGCTCTTGTTTATTTTATGTTAAAAATGGCTCTTGTTTCGGTAAGTTCCTTCACACATTAAATGTGCATATATGGCATAATGCGAAATTACTAGATTTCAAACCAACATCAAGAAGTATATTTTCTTGCATGTGATGCCTCATAAGGTTTGCACATTCTAAACTCTGAACTATGCAGTTTCCTGCAGATACAATTTTGGCTCAACAACTAGGCGCATCACCATCTTTTTGGTGGATCCAGTATAGTTCAGCTGATTTATGTGCCATCCTGTGATGTTCAATCAAGCGTAACTTATGCATAGGTCGCAAGCTTCCACAATAGGCTAGATCTGTAAATTCTCTTGAAATGGTCTTTGCACTTATAATATGTATGTAGTGTGAAATTTAAACTTGCAAATGGATGTTTGACTTTCATAGAACATGTGCACTTGTGCAGTCATACATAAAATGGGTTGAATGAAATGTACTCGCAAAGGCGTGGATCTTAGACCTACAACATTAGTGCAGCTAATTTCTTTGTTCTTTTCTCGCATACATGTGTAATTTGACTTTGTCTTATCTTTCCGACTATATCTTTTGCAGTATAGTTGGCCTCATCGGGTTATCTATGTTTTAGGCAAAGCGTTTCCCAGATCTATGATTGTTGCTCTGCATATTTTGTCTGAACATTCATACTTTCTTTTTAGGACTTCATCTGTTAGTTCATCTGCAATCATATTTTCCCATTGTAATGGTAAACTATATGTTCAAAGTTAAATTAGCATGATCACAATTTTGACCTGACAATCGGTCATCTTATGAATTTTTTTGTTGTCCCCATTGCAATGCACGGGCAATTACCTAGTATATAATCCATGCATAGATTATTTGTCCAAAAAGGCACCCCGATTTGAACTTACAAAGCCTTACATTAGTCATTGGTCTCGGCTAAACTGCTGGACACACCAACTAGGAAACCTTTGATCAAAAGAAGAGGTCTTAATTTATTTTTTTTTTTGAGATTACACAGTACAACGCAGGCACTCACAATACGCACGCACACTCACCCCTATGAACACACATACGTAAATCCTACCCCTACACCTATGAGCACCTTCGAAGGACTGAGCACCCGACAGATCTGGAGGTTCTCGAAGTCACCACTGGCGCCTCGTCGTCGACGGGAACGCCGCTTACCACTTAATGCATAACGCCGGTAAATCCTTGGGAAAATCCCAGAAAAAGGTGCGAGCACCAGGTCTTAATTTGAAAGGCTACCACTAGAGTTGCTTGAAAGAAGTAAGCATATATACATACTTCCTCATGAATCTTAAAAAAAAAAGACAAAACGTCTTATAATTTGGACCGGATAGATTAATTTCTTTTTGCACCTTTATATGCTATCAACTTTTTAGTTTTAGTTCATTTATTACAATAAGTTAAAATGTGTTTAATTTAAATTGTTGTTCCCCAACCAAAAAATAGATTTTTAAAATATATTATGTATATATTATTTAAAAGTATATTTTTCTTATTAATTAGAATTCAGCATACTAGCGAGTAAAGGTCTCATAAAGTGATTCTGATTTATCTATTGAAATGTTTGTTGAGACTTGAGAGAATCCACATACAAAATATTTCTACAAGAATCTAGATCATCCCTACTGAAGGCATCATCTAAGGGTGATTGCCTGTTAGGAATGGAATGTGTTTAACCTATTACCTTATCATCTGTCACAATCTGTAGTTAATGTATAAGTTAATACTTAATAATGAATTAAGTCAATCCACAAAATTTATAGCATATACTTCATCCATTCCAAATTATAAGTCGCTTTCACTTTTTTTTTGGTTCATTTTTTTTTCGACACGAGGGCCCTTCCCCCATTTCCATTATCACTAACGGAAATACATTGTTTGGAGTTTACAAGAAGCAAAGCATAAGAGCAGATCAGGGTAGCAGCTGGGGAACAAACCCACAGCAAATTTTAAACAAACTAGCAACATGCTGAAAAGAAGAGACTACGACATAGTCTTTTTAAAGGATAGTAACACCTAGAGATGGGACACATCATCGCCATTCAACATAAGCTTTCTTTTCATCTTCACACACTTCATCTTTTTCTGACTTTTTTTTTTTGGTTCATTCATTTTGCTATATAGGTCGATGTAGTATTATGATTTTTTTTACAATGGTTGGCGAATTTTGAACGGAGAGAGTAGTCACTGATAATTATATACATTAAAATTATAGCTTTTAGTTTGTTGCAAGTTATGTTGCTGTTTGCAATTTTCAGTTCCGATAGATAATAAAAGGGACCAGTTTGAGAAAACCACAAACTCATCAAAAATTGATCTGTACGTATTCGCACAAAGACAATGAACCATTTTATTTGCACAAATCTGAGTTTGCACCTTATTTAAAGAACTCGCAGATAGCTGTTTCCATTATTTTCCCAGCACAAATCTGGTACAATGAATCTACACCGTATATGTTTACATGGGAAAATCATCATTAAGTCAAAACCATATGCACCACATTATACTCAAATTATTAGTTACCAAAATATAAAAATTATATATTAGTTACCAAAACAAAGTGGATTTATTTGCTTATCTTTATACGGCCGCCTCTAGCTAGCCGGCCAGCAGCATCTCTATAAATATCAAACACATCAGCTTCTCTTTGTTTATTGTTGCACTCAATATACATACAAATATATCCATGGCATCCTTCAAAAAACTAGCAATAATGGTCGTCGGCTTCACCTTGGCCGTGCTGCTCATGGCTTCAAATGGCGAACAAACTTCCTCATTTGGTGAGTTTTGGAAGGAGAACATTTCGCATCTCAATGCAAACTTTCTTCAAAACATATATAGCTCGATCGCTAATGCTCTCTGAATCTACAAATTTACAAATAAACTCTTTTGGTTGCAGGCGGATCAGCAGTCTGCGATTCGAGCACGTATGTCACCTGCACGTCTGACGCGAATTGCGTGCCCATCTGCAAGCAAAAGGCTGGACAAAACTACGTCTATGGCTACTGCTTCCCGGAGCCTAACAATGTCGTGGGTGGCGGCGGTTCATGCGTATGCGTCGAGCGGTGTGGTGCCGGTGCGCAATCGCCACCGCTGCCGTCGCCGGCTTTGCCGGCATGGCACAGGATGCGAATGCTAGATTGATTATTCTTTTAAGTGAATCTGCACATGAAAAGCAGAAGGCCTTTGATATCATCGATCAGCTCTTGTGCAGTATGGCAACTCTTATTGTGGGAACAAATCTCAAGTAAACTTATTTGATTCATGCGCGTCACGTGGGAGTAGATGTGGATCGTTCAAATTAATATCCAATCAAACCCTAGTGCTTTCGATAAAAGTTAGATTTGGTTCATTTGGATTTGGATTGCATATTCATGGCCATGCCATCTAAATCAATCGAAGAAGGACTAAAATTTCAATTAGTGTCTATTTTGATGTTGTTGGAACCTAGACCAACTCCCAAAGTCTCCCTATATTAAGAATAGCCCCAACAACCTTTTTAATTGGTTATCCAAATATACCCATCCAATATTATGGATTTCTCAATAGTTAAGATGGTGAACGAGGCCAACTATCTAGAGTGTGCACAGGATAGAGAAAAGTTGTTGGATAGTGGAAAGATATAAAATGTGATTTTTATTTAAATCACTCTCTCCAAATAATGATTTAGAGAGTGTGCTTAGAAAAACTCAAGATATGCGGAGTAGCCTTCGGGTTCCTTCCATTATGTTTCTAATATATGGGTGGTGGTGTAATCTTCTATCATATTTAGTCAATTTCATAAAGTGTGAAGAATATGGTATTCTTTCTAGGTCCCAGGCTTTTAAGTGGAGCTCATGTTAGATCCAATTACACTAACATGCATAAAGTAGTAGGCTGCCATATTGACGACTATAGAGTCATGTTCCAACAAATTTGTGTCAATTTCACTAACAAAACTTTAAGGTGTGAACACCCTGATTTAAATGGGGTCCACGTGTAGTTCTACCAATATCAGTCTCACTATAAGAAATTAATGGGTCAATGACGACCAATTTATGTCACAAGTCCTAGATTTTTTGTCATGGTATCACAATATATGACATCTTTATGATGAAAACATGCCGATCATAGATCATACATGTTAAATCATGTTTTGGAAAAAAAAAAAACACCCTCACCTATTCCCCATTCCGAAAGCATAGGGAAAATGGACTAGCCCTCTCATCGGGTAATGACCCCTATACACGGATGGGGCATGGGGTTCAGGGGATTTTCTCGAGCTAGGTGAGAAGCTACTTCACCTTAAGGTAAAATAGCTCCAGGGGTGTCAACCTTCACAACCCTGAGTTTATTTCATCCTATATTTTCTGCTGGTCCTTAATGCTTCATAAATTTATGACATTTTTTTGTCTTAATCCGAGCTAAGAAGTCACGAAATACATTGAGGCCAAGTGAGGACCTAGTAGTTTGATGACTATTAATGAGCCATGTAAGCCTAATTAATTGTAGACCCAGCCCGTTTGACTTACACTTGTTGGGGCCCAATTGTGTTATGGCCTTGTATTTTTTTTCCATCGCGTTGACCCATTTATGCACAAGGATAGAATAAGTCCATTTAGGATCTAGGACAGAATCAGCCTATCTAGACTTCCTTTTGGGAATCACTACCAATTCGTCGCTTGAGCCTGTTGTAGATTTTTTTTTTCCAAAAAATAAAGGTATAGTTCAAAGATATCTAAAACTTTTAGTCACAACTTTTAAAATTGAAGATAGTCTACGTGTCCAAAAATTCGATATGATTTGCTAGATTGAACAATGTTGAATGGTGACAATGTAACAACAAAGTAGTAGTAGTCGAGGAGATCACAATAAATTACAGTCAACATTTTCTTTTCATTTGAAATCGTTGTTTAAGGTGTCGAATGTGCAATATGAAATTTAGAATTGCGTAGTTAAAATGACAGCACAGTTGTACAGTTACATGAATCACTGTATTTTGCGCGGTCCCCTGCGTACAATTCTTCTGGTTGGACCGCTCCGGGGACGGGGAGAAGACGACAGCTGCAGCGTGGCCAGGTCCAGAGGATCCGGCGGTGGCAACACAGCTGCAGTCGGTACAGCCGGCGAAGAAGACGAGCTGGTTTCGTCGCCGTTGTCACCACCACCGCCGCTACTGCTGCTGCTGCCTGGTCGTCGAGATGGAACCGTTCAAATGTTTATGTGCCAGCGTCAAACCCACAAGTAATTTGCTGGTTTGAGTCCATACCTTCTTCAGAAGATTCGCCCAGTGCAATTTCCAGATGCCTCTTCTTGGGCTCCGTGTTGTTTCTACACAACCAACAATCCATTTATTTCCTTATTAGTAGTCACTCAAGGTTGATCATCTATCTATCTGAACAACCGTCGCTGGGTCGCCCAAATCAGTTCCAAAAAAAAAAGGAGAAAAGAGAAAAAACGTTGCCCATATCAGAACCATCTTTCTGAATGATCAGAAGTCTACTCTGCTCTACAAGCATCTGTTGATCAATGGAACACCGAGCCTTGTGGATTAACAGCTTAAATTAATTGTGCAAGCGAGGAACTCGATGAAGGTGTCACCTGACGGCAAGGAACACGAGGCACTGTGCCCGGAGCTGCTTCAGCTGCTGCTCCGTGAATGCCGGTGACGACTGCGAGGGACGACACGACGAAAGCATGCCAGCCTTGTTATTATTCTCCTATTATCATCAGATGAAGTAGATGCGCCAGGTCCCGGTTTCTTCTCAGATGTAGTACTTATATGCAATGGTCATAGAAATTGCCATTGATGCATACATTGTCTAATCTTGTTCGCAGCTATCTGATGAGGATGGGTAGTTATAATATCACGGCATGATCGATGCCATTTGTAATTTGTTTACCTTATCTCAGGCTTAAGCTGGCCATTTGTTTACCTTGGACCTTTTCTGAACTTCTGATGGTGTACGTGTAGTACTAAACATAAACAAAACATTTTTTTTTTTCCTGGCGCAGCGGAGTGCGTCGATGCAGACAAAATGCAGGACAAATGCAAGGAAACTTGTATGAAAGCGAACCAGAGAATATACTTCGTCACTATGGACAGCATAAGCAGTCACGTTATAGCAGCTCCAAAAGTTTCTCTGTCAAAATCTAGCAAGAAAAAATGGACAGCGTCCACCGTACAGTTAACTGCTAGCAAACAAATAATAGTTTGAAAGGTTTACTCTCTTGGAAAAATGGTGACAAAAAAAATTGAATATATGGGAGTTAACTGAAAAGGTGAGATACCAAGTTGAGAAATGCATTGGTCGTCGATCGATGATTGACACAAGAGTTGAGAGGTTTGAGGTTTTCCAGTTAAGTTGGCATTTCATATGTGCTTGATTATGATAATGGCTAACCGGAGGTGTCATGTTGTGTACGTTGTGTTGAGTGTGATGTGCAACATCTCTCTTGGCTTGTGAAGGTGTAGTTTTGGATGCGCCAAGATGGTCAACGGCGACAGAGAAAGCCAAATGTGGAGTGTGTGCCGACCGAGCGGACCGAGAGAGGTGAAATGAAGGACATGTGAATGTTAGGTTTGGACCGAAGAACCAAAGAGGCCGCTGACGGACCATGGGTGGCTCACATTGGGCACAAGCAAAGCAGGATGACACCAATGTGACATCGTGGCACTTGGTGGAGGCTACACACATTGATATCTACATTTATGATGAAAGTGCCGTTAATTAAGTCAAGATGTATGGTGAAGGAGTCAACCATGGCGGAGGTTAGACACACATCGGCATTAGTTAGTCACGTTGTCGGTTTTATCCTCGACAATGTACATCCACCTTTTGTGAGCAAGGAATCAAGGGGTAGCATAAATGAGACATTAGATAGATGTATTATGTATATTGGTTCAAGTATGGCGTACACTACGTCCTGTGGACAATAGATTCTTTTTGTTGTGTGCTCATTGGCTTCGAGGTGATCGAGTTGATGAGATTGTCTACTACGGTATGATGTTATACAAGATGGGGTCCTCTATCTCGTCTTATATAGTCTGATGGGTATACCTACAAATAGAATTCCAATCATTTTACACATGGATTAATTTCTTAGTTTGTTATTACAAGAAACTCTAATCGGATCCTATAGGATAATGCAGAAATCTTGGCATCCAAATTCCAAGGATTTGTAGCCAATTGCATGCTTTCTAAGTTGCTGGTATACCCAGCACTCAAATCCCCAAGATTTGTTCCCAAAAATTCTCTTTTCATGGCCTCAGGTTCATTTATTTGTATTGATTGGTCCATGTTCTCAATCTATATGCAATGACCTCTTAAGTAACATACCTGTGAGCTATCGAGACAATGGTCGGAGTTTATACTAGATTTCACTCACAGAATTCAAGTTCGAACACGAATTGTAACTGGAATTAAAGGGAAAACTGGATACAATCAGGCGAGCGAAGCTCCCTGCCAACTCCGGACGCAAGCCGTCCTGAGCGAGAAGCTCAAAATCTATTTCCCAACTTGATCAACACGATGGTCGTTCCTCCCTTTTAGCATGTAGCGATTGCCTGCTTCGGCTTGTTCGGCCAACTGGCGCCAGCATATCTTGGGTTGGGCTTAATCACTCTCTTGGGCCTCGAGTTGCTAGGCCCATCATCTTTACTGGAAATGGTTGGCGCCTTCTTGCTTCCTGTCTTCTCTTCTCCTTCACTAGGTTGAGCTTGTTCATCATCAGTTGGTATGCTGACATACCTCCCCCCTTGAGAATTGGCTTGTCCCCACGCCAGTGCAGCAGAAAACTGAAGCTTGAGTTCATCTTCCAGCTCCCACGTAGAAGAAGGCCACGAGGACCACTCAATCAGCACCTCAGTGACCAATTGATTGCCATGCTGAATTTTTCTGCTCTATCTGAATGCATCAGTTTCAAGAGATGATGGTAATTCAGTGTTCACCTGAGCAAGAGGAGGAAGTGCCTTCTTCAGTTGAGATACATGGAAAACAGGATGAACTTGTGAAGATGGAGGCAACTGGAGTTTGTAGGCTACTGTCCCCACTTTGGCTAGTACTTGATAAGGGCCAAAATACTTGAATGAGAGTTTATGGTTAGATCTTGTAGCAATAGAAGTCTGAACATATGGTTGGATCTTGAGATAGACCATATCCCCAACATCAAAATGCCTCTCAGTTCTGTTCTTGTCAGCTTGAGACTTTTGCCTTTGTTGAGCTCTAATCAATTACTGCTGCAACAGTTTAACCATGGTACTCCTTTGCTTCAGCCACAGATCAAGATCAGAGACTGCACAAGATTCAACCAAATCTATCCCCAAGTGTCTTGGATGCTGGCCATAAAGCACTTCAAATGGACTTTTGTTCAAGGAAGTATGGAAATAGGTGTTATACCAGAATTCTGCCAAAGACAACCACACTTTCCACTGATTTGGACAAGCATGAACAAAGCACCTCAGGTATGCTTCAAGACATTGGTTCGCTCTCTCTGTTTGCCCATCAGATTGAGGGTGATAAGAGGTACTCATCCTGAGTTCTGTCTTGGTGACTTCAAACAGTTGCTTCCAGATTTTGCTAGTGAAAACATTGTCTCTGTCACTAATCATAGCTTTAGGGAACCCATGTAGCTTGAACACATTCTCAACATAAGCCATAGCCACTTGATAAGCAGTGAAGGGATGTTTGAGGGGAACAAAATGAGCATATTTTGAAAATTTGTCCACAACTACTAAAATGCAATTGAAATTGTGGGACATGGGTAAACCTTCCACAAAGTCCAAGCTGACTACTTGCCATGCATAATCAGGAACAGCAAGGGGTTGAAGTAGACCTGATACTTAACCCTCTCAGGTTTAGCTTGTTGGCAAACCTCACAATGAGCCACAAAAGTTTTCACCATAGTCTTGAGATTAGGCCAAGCAAACAGATTGGATATCCTCTTATATGTGACAGGAAAACCAGAGTGGCCTCCCAGAGGACTAGAATGTAATGACTGCATAATCTTGTTTTGGACAGAGGAGTTGTCACCTACCCAAACTCTGCCCTTATACTTGATGACACCTTGGTGCAAAGTAAAATGACCATAATCACCTTGGGCTGCTAATGCTTGCAGTATTTTGACATTGGAAGGATCATTGTTGTACCCATCAATGAGATCTTGGAGCCAAACAGGTTTCAACTGAGACATGGCTAGCACTTCCTAGGCTGGATTAGGTGGAACTTTGGAAAGTGCATCAGCAACTCTGTTGTCCACACCCTTCTTGTAACAGATTTTATATCTGAGCCCCATAAGTATGGTGAGTGCTTTGTGTTGCCAAGGTGTACTCAGCCTCTAGTCATCAAGGTGTATCAAGCTCTTTTGATCAGTTTGAATAACAAATTCATTGTGCGCAAATAGGCTCTCCAGTGGTCAACAGCCATCAAAATGGCTAAGCATTCTTTCTCATAGGTTGAAAGAGCTTGGTTTCTTGTTCCAAGTGCTTTACTCACATATGCAATAGAATGGCCATTTTGTTGTAAAACTGCTCCTATGCCCTTGTCTGAAGCATCTGTCTCCACTATAAATGGTTGTTTAAGATTAGGAATGGTGAGCACTGGTGCAGAAATAAGAGTAGCCTTGAGAGCTTGAAATGAGTTCTCCTGCTCCTGGGTCCATATAAACAGAGTTCCCTTCTTTAACAGATTGGTCAATGGCCTTGATATGATACCAAAGTTTTTAACAAATTTCCTATAGTATCCTGCCAGCCCTAGAAAACTTCTCACTTCTTTAACATTAGTTGGAGTTGGCCATTTCTGCACAATGCTGACTTTGTTGGGATCTGTGGCAACATCCTTAGCACTGATCACATGACCTAGATAAGAGAGCTCTTGTTTGGCAAAATCACACTTTCTGAATTTGACCTTGAACTCATTATCATGGAGGAGTTGGAATACTTGTTTGATGTGGAACATGTGATGTTCCCAGGTTTTGCTGTAAATCAAGATATCATCTATGAAAACAACAGCAAATTTTCTGAGGATGGGTGCTAAAACAGTGTTCATTATGTGCTGAAAAATTGCAGGGCCACCAGTAACACCATATGGCATGAACTTGTACTCAAAGTGACCATGATGAGTTCGAAATGCTGTCTTTGGTATGTCTTCTTTGGCAACCAGTATATGATGAAATCTAGATGACATATCCAATGTGGTGAACCATTTGGCATCAACTAACTCATCAAGAAGTTCATCTATAATAGGCAGGGGAAACTTGTTTTTGACAGTCATAGCATTTAATCTCCTGTAATCAACACATAACCTCCAGTCCCCTGTTTTCTTTTTAACTAATAAAGCAGGAGAAGCATATGGACTAGAGCTTTCTTGGATCCAACCATTATCAAGAAGTTGTTTTATCTGCTGTTCAATTTCATCTTTCTGAGTTGCATTGTACGTATAAGGTCTCAATCTGAAAGGCTGAGAGCCAGGAAGCAACGGAATAGTGTGTTCAGTGGATCTTTGGGGTGGTAACTGATTGGGCTTCTTGAAAAGTTCAGGATATTGGTCCACCAATTGTTGAATCTCAGGTTGCAAGGAAGGAGTAGTAGTAGGAGTAGCTTGAAGTTCAATAGCACACCACAACTTATCTTGCTGCTCAAGTGCCAAAATTACTTGTTGAGTGGCATACTCACAGTGAACTGTCTTGGGGGAGATACCTTGCAGAACAACTTTAGAACCTTGGTACTGAAATGACAGTCTCTTCTCCACCCAATCAACCTCCATAGGATTATGTTGCCTGAGCCAGTCCATTCCCAAGATGATATCATAACAGCCTAGTGGTAGTACCTTCAGAGACAACTTGAAAGGATGACCACTGATCCAAACAAGACAAGCTTCAATTTGCTGCGTGCAGTCAATGGTCTAGCCATTGGCCACTCTCACTCTGAATGTATCAGGAAGGACTATCCAGTCTCTCCATCTGGATGCCAAAGACTCACTAATGAAGCTATGGGTACTACCAGAGTCAATAAGAATAACTGCTTCCCTGCCAGCCAATTCACCTATCATTCTGACAGTGGTACATGAATCAGTCCCTTGGGCTGCATCATCAGATATTGCCATGAAATCAGCAGGTGTATCTTCTCTATCAGATTTAGAATCTGAGGTAATGGGATCAGGTGCATCTTCTCCACAAACATGATGCCAGAATTCTTCCACCACATAGAGTGGTACAGTGGGTGCACATTTATGACCAGGTTGCCATGGCATACCACACTTATAGCATAATCCTTTTGCCTTTCTATAGTTCATAAGGGTGTCAGCTTTGTCTTTAGAGAGGTGAGCTTTGTTATGGTCAGGAGACCTTTTTCCTTGAGCATTGGGATTACCAAATTTTACTAAAGAATCCCTGGGACTGTTACCACCATGTCTTGGGGAAAATTTGAATTTACCATTTCCATCATACTTCTTGGTGTGTTGAAACTGTGGAGGTCTAATGGATTCTTCCTGTAGCAGGCAATAGAAGCAGTTGTATCCAAATCCCTGGGTTGATGCACCATAACAAATGATCTGATATCATCCTTCAGAGCATCAAAAATCTATTGGTAATAGTAGCAGAACTGAAACTAGGATCATGAGCAAGGATTTGATGCACTAAGTTATCAAACTTTTCAATGAATTCAGCCATTGGTTCTACTTGTTTGATTCTGAAGAACTGTCTAAGTAGTGAGTCATGATGTTCCCTCTCAAAATGATCAATAACCACCTTACACAGATCAGGCCATTGAAGATCCTGAAGCTCATAGCCTAATGACTGTTTCCAGAATGCAGCATTACCCACAAAATGAAGTGATGCTAGTTTTGACTTGATGACAGCAGGAACAACATAAACATCAAAGTAACTGTTGCAGTTTTTTATCCAGAGCTTAGGGCTTGTACCATCAAATTCAGGAAATTCCATAGGTGGTGTTGACTGAGCATAATGAAAAGGAACAACAGCAGGAGCAGCACAACCATGATGAATACCAGATCCACAAACATGTGCAACAGTGGGACTACAAGTATATGCAGTAGTAGATCCAAACGATGGAGAAAGGGCTATTGGAGGTTTCTCACCCATGACGACAGTAGTAACGACCCCTGGATTGGACTCAGATGAGACAGTCCAGCGCCATCAGCAGTAGACTTCGAACCTTGTGGATCTGGCTTGGTAGGAGACGAATGAGGAAACGAGCCGGTGAGGTCGACGGTTTCTTCGTCGAACACCTTATAGGCATGCTCGGCCGCATCTGTGCGCTGCGTCACCAGCCTATCGAACTTGGAGGCGAGAGCGCTTACTTCATTCTTCAGCTTGTCCACGTTGTCCTAGACCTTAGGCTTCCAGTCCGACAACTCCTGGAGAACGGCGGTGTTCACCTTGATGCCGTCCTTGACCTCACGATGTTGATCATCAATTTTGATCTGCATCGTCGCCAGGGACTTGATGAGCTCGTCGAGGCGACCTTCCATGGCGAAGATCTTCTTCTGATCCCGGGTGTGGTACTGCGGGCGTAGAAGATAATACGGCTGGGAAGCCAGATTCGCCGTCACAGCGAAGCGAATTGCTCCGCGCTGCCGCCGCCTATACCGCGCCGCCGAGGATCGAACGAAATCCAATACCAAATGTGAGTTATCGAGACAATGATCGGAGTTTATACTAGATTTCACTCACAGAATTCAAGTTCGAACACGAATTGTAACTGGAATTAAAGGGAAAACTAGATACAATCAAGCGAGCGAAGCTCCCAGCCAACTCCGGACGCAGCCAGCCTGAGCGAGAAGCTCAAAGTCTATTTCCCAACTTGATCAACACGATGGTCGTTCCTCCCTTTTAGCGTATAGTGATTGCCTGCTTCGGCTTGTTCGGCCAACTGGCGCCAGCATATCTTGGGTTGGGCTTAATCACTCTCTTGGGCCTCGAGTTGCTAGGCCCATCATCTTTACTGAAAACGGTTGGCGCCTTCTTGCTTCCTGTCTTCTCTTCTCCTTCACCAGGTTGAGCTTGTTCATCATCAATTGGTATGCTGACAATACCTAAGTACTTTCAATAGATTTCCCACGAGCATCACATTTCATCCGTTTATATTCAATAACTACCTGCATCAAGGCCAAACAAATAAGAGTGTGCTTACAATAAAAAATGTTAGAGAAGTTTGACTTGGGACAAAATCATGTGAATAATAGTTTAGAACAGAGTAAGGTACTATAGATGCTTGTTCTCGTATAATCCCTTCTTTATTCAAGACAAGTGTTATACACTTTAGATACACTAAATTCTGTATTGCACATATACATACACTATATTACAAAGAACTAGAGCCCTTCAATTCACAGAGATCTAGAGCCTGAAGAAAAACAATAAAAATGAGGTTTTTATTATGTCTCAAGATCATTACATCAAGTTGATACAATTATCATGAAAGCCATGCCTTTGCATATCACGATGTATGAAGCATACAAATTTTATAGGAAGTACAGTCTGTAGAAGTCCATATATCATCTTAGTGAACATGATGCACAATCATATATCAGTAGAATTCCAAATATAATAGTTTGTCCTGTGTTGGAAGGAACCGGTGGGTTTATCACGTCACTTTGTCAGCTTGCCGTGTCGCAAGCAGAAGGACTTGAGTCTGTCAAGGCCGTCTTCTAGAGAAGATGGATCTATTGCAAAGGTGATTCGGAGCCAGTTCTTGTATCCAACAGTGCACCCTGACAATTTGTTTCCAACATGTTACATCTCAAATAAAAAGGTGATCTCGACGGTGAAATCTTGCACTAAGCCAATCAGTCTGTATTCTAGAATTGTAGTTTCACATCGTGTATGCTGGGAAAAAATCAATCAATTACCTGGCAGAACAACAACTGATTCTTCTTTTGCAAGCCGGCAGCAGAAGTCCATGTCATCCTTGATGTCTTGCAGGCAGGACAAATTCAGTTTAACCTGTTGCAAGCCAAGTGAACTCCACACCCATTAGGAACCCTCATGGTGTATTGCGACTTGCGACATGGAAAACTACATGTACTTAGTCAGTCATCACATACCATTAAAAACATGGAACCCTCTGGTTTGCTTGGGCATGTGATGGCATTGATGCCTTTCAGCTTCTCCCAGCTTATATCTGCAGTTTCTCTTAGAATTTTAATGGTTTTGTTGAAGAAGTCCTCCTTTGTGTTCTGAAGTAGGTTTGGAATTGCTCCCTGACAAACAAAAAATCTATGTTGAAGTGGAAGCAAAGTAGCAAACCCTTGTATTTTTCTATGGACAATTGTAAGTCCTGAAAGAAAATGACAGTGCAGTTAGTGCCACCTGGACAAATGTTGGAGGATCAGTGGAGATATCAAGGTAGCTCTTGATGCTGTCCACTACCTGAAAGAAGGAAAAAAACAGGTGTAAGCATTTTGCATGGTACCTTTACTTAATTCCCAGTCATGTCAGCACCTCTAGCATTTCGCTAAATGAAATACAAGACCTTTCCACAACTGGTTAACATAATCAATGCTGAAGCATGGGATGTGAAGAATTGACCTTAGTCTTCTGAAATACACCCATAGGATCATTGGTAACAATCCATCCAAGCCGCCATCCAGGCACGGCCCATCTCTTTGATATGGATCCTAGTGTGAACACTGGAGCCACTGCCCCAAACACACCCATTGGTACAAATTTCCTCTCTCCAAATGTCAAGTGTGCATAAACCTCATCGGTAATAATAAATATGCCAAGCTTTTGTGCAGTCTCTGCAACCTAGAAAATCATGGACATAAACTAGGCATTCAGATTATTCCCCAAGAGCTCATCAACTATATATGGCACAACCAAGAACCAACAAAACTTGCCTTGGACAGGTGCTCATAGGAGTACACATTGCCACAAGGGTTTCCTGGGTTGACAATGACCATGGCAATGGTGTTCTTGTCAGCATGAGCTTGGACGCTATCGATGTCAACCTCCCAGTCTTTTCCTGGTAGAAGATCGAAGTATCGGGCTTCGATGCCATTGAAAACAGCGCGCGCCTCATAGAACCCATAGCCAGGCCTTGGAAGCAAGATGTTGGCACCAGGACGAGCTAATACAGAGCAGATTATCTCAATTGCTTGAGCGCAGCCACTTGTGAGGTAGACATCATCTGGTGATAATTCGTATGGCAGATCATGGGATAAATGCTGCGCGATGGACCTGAAATTCAATTTGAATTTAGGTTCTAGGCCATCATGACCTAGCTATGTTCAAAGTTGTGAACAAAAGGAGGTATACAATTGAATTTAGATATCAAGAGGACACAATGTCAATTGACTGTATCACTGAACTGAACACAAAGCACTGGACCATAGGTGCAGGATTCAGTCATTATTTTTTTTAGGACCATGCTGACAGTCCAATTAATCATAGGACAAGAAATTATGTTTCATGAAAACATGAAAAAAAATGCCATGCTTAAAACAATCTAGGGAAGGGAACTTTATAGTTGTAACATGAAGCATAAGGGATCATAAACATGAAGCATAAGGGAAAGAAATATTTTCCTTTTAATATATATACTGGTGGCTATAACAGTAGTTTGATCAAGTCTTAGGATGGCACATGAACTTCTCAACAAGCCTTAGGGTGATAAGAAGGTAAACCTGAAATATGCAATGTTTCCAAAAGCAGAGCATAGACTTTGGTAACTAGAACTCGCTATCAAAAGTAGACCTCAGATGTATAAATCCCGGGAACTAAAATCATGTTGACTTCAAGATATAATGAGTTAATGGCATACTACTCTTCTCTGATAATTGACAATAGCTTTCTACATGATATTTTGAAAAGGGTAACATATATATTTCAACTTTCAAGTTGCACGCCAATCCAATTTTCAACCCTGAACTATGAAACTAGATAACTGACACTTTCCAAATGCAGAAACTGGACAAATTTAGCTCTGCGACTGGTGCTGTTCTATTTTCTTAAAACAATTTTTTTTATCAAGTCTAGGCGCGTTTTTCATTAAAAAGATAAAATTCTAGTTTGATCTCTAAAAAATCATAACTAATTTAACTCAAACAGGAAAAATATGAAACTGTTCTATTTTTTCTATTAAAAAAGTCATCTGAGAGTCAGATTTTCAAAAGTTTTTTTGTCTGATTTTGGTCAAAACGCCGAGTGCTTGTCAAAACGTCGACGTATTGTCACTTGCTTAGTCTACTCATCGTATTATTTAACATCAAGTGGTTTGTTTTGCATCTCTATAAATGAATTTGTTTGACTTGGCATTTAGAGCATCTCCAATCGTTATGCATTTGGACTTGGCATTTACCAAAATGCATAAAACTCCAAAAATCCCTCTCCAATGGTTATGCATTTAGCTTTTGCATTTTCCATAACTATGCATTTGGAGGGGGAAACTTGGCATATATGCCAAAGGAGTCCGGCTATGCAAATGCACATCGCGCGATTATCTCCCCCTCGCGCGCAACTTTCTCCCCCCCCTCTCGCGCGGTTTCTTCGTCGCGCCGCCAGACGAGTTCGCGCCCGCGCGCTGCTCCGGGCTCCTGCGCGCGACTCCTCTCCATCTACTACGCCGTCTTCATCAAGGCCGGCCAGGTACGTGAGTCTTCCCATGTCACAACTCTTGATCACCATCATCTACTCTAGGGTTTTGCCATCAGCGTGGGTGTACGGGATGGATGGGATTGGGTACTGCTGTTGGCGGCTAGGGGGTTGGACATGGCAGGATTGGAGGTGGTATGGCCTCATGTGGGGGTGCTCATGGCGTACGGGATCGGAGGACCAACCATGGCAGCCATGTTCCTAGGGATCGGAGGACCAACCATGGCGACCGGGGATGGGGCTGGCAGCGAGCGGGGCTTGGTCTGGCGGCCACCGGGACTGGGGCGAAATGGCGACCGGGGCTGGAGCGAGCAAACCACGACGATGAACTGATCGATGACGGTGATCGGCGACAACGAACGCGGAGAGGGCGATGTTTTGGCGCGGGAAGTGCCGCGAAATGAAAAATCCCGGAAAAAAAAAGGAGTGAGACTTGGCATTTTGCATAACGGTTGGAGATCACCCCAATTTAGCCTTGCCATTTTCATTTGGGGGTTTGCAAATTGCCTAAAATGCATAGCTCCAAATGCATAACGATTGGAGATGCTCTTAGACTTTGCATTTATTGTTACTTGCAAATTCTCAAACCAAAATGCAAAGTCTAAAAATAGGCCATCTCCAAGGGATTTTGCATTTGGACTTGGCAAAACCCAATTTGTGGACCCTGGTGACCCCTGAAATAGGCGCAAGAGAAGTCCCAGGCGCGCGGGAGTCGCGAGAGTCGCGGGAGCATGCGTTTGCCAAGTCGAGAGAGACTTTGCATAAATGCCAAACCTCCCCTGGGAAATGCAAAGTTTCCACAAATGCAAAACGAATATGCAAAACCATTGGAGCTATGTTTTTGAGCTTTTTGCCAAATTCTCAAATGCAAACCTCATTTGCAAAGTCCCTTGGAGCGTATAAATAATATAACTCGTGCAAGGAAAGCGCGATAGTAATTCAAAAAAGGGAAACTTGCAGCCATGAGCCATTGACGTCGACGTCACCTCCGTGCAGGTTCAAGGCCGACGCAGGTGGGGTAGCCGTTGTGCTCCCCGGACAGGAGCGCGCCGGCGGCGGCGTCCACGGCCTCGGGCGCCGTGCGGAAGCACGGGAACACCGACGGGTCGGCCTGGGCCATGCGGACCAGCGGCCGCGCGCCGCCGTCATCGGCCACCATCCCGGCCATGACCCTGCCCAGCACGCCGCGCACCGAGAGCGCCGACAGGCCCAGGAGCGTCTCGTTCGGCGCGAAGTTCCACGTGGCCGGGGCAGGCGCCACCGCCGGGCCATTGTCGCCGGTGCTGTCCTCCGTCGGCATGGCGTTGGCGTGGTGATTCCTGTCGGCGGCCGGCGGCAAGGGAGAGTCGGTCGTGGAATAGGGTATTCCTATTTCGCTGAGTGATATGCTGCTTGCTGCGTAGTGGGTGGTACTTGTGAACTGTGCTGGTCTACTTATAGTACAGATTAGTGAATAGGTTAAATTTCGGGTGCAAGTTGGTAGAAGCTAGTAAGACTGTTCCTAATTGAGCACTCAAAACCGAATTTGAAGACTGGAGAAAACCAAATTTGTTCCGAGCATATATAGCACAAGCTAAGATCGGAGAAGAAGGCCGGGATGAAGTGGGTCCTATGTGTCATTATCAGTCGGTATGAATCTGAGAGCTTTGATTTTGAGGGTTTATCCGGAGCCTGCAAAAAAAAAAGACTTAAAAATAAGGGGAGCTGTCAAGCTAAAATTAGGGTCACTGATTTGAGGCCTCTAGCTGAATTTGCTCTAACTAAACTAGGAGCTTCCGACTTCCATGTGTAATTATTCTCTAGGTCATTATACGATTTCCTTGAGTATTCGTGAAATCTTGACATATTCGAACTCACCCTCTAAACTTTAGTACAAATCATGCTTTATTTGTTAATATTTTTGTAATATCATACAGTTATATTAGTAATATAAACCGAGGCCGCTTCCATATCTAAAACAGACATTTATTGGTAACTTATTTGTGGGGAAGTAGTTAGGGGACACCACACCTATCAACCACTATCGGAAACCGGTTGTTTGTCGAGTGCATGGTGGTTTGTCGAGTGCTAGGTGGTTTGCCGAGTGCAACTTGTGACGTGCTGCTGAAAAAACACTTGGCAAAACAGTCGTTTCCTGGTGGCCGATGGGGTTTCCCCCAGATTAAAAAATTGCTATTTTTTGGTTTTTTCGGTTCCAATTTTGCTGTGTCTTATTTTTTTCAAGGGTCGACTCATCAATCGGCAAATTTGCCATCTAAATTTAAGCTGAGTGAGGTTTGCCTAGGGTGGCAGTCGGCAAACCTTTTGCCGAGTGTTTACTGGGCGTTGCCAAACTCATGGTTTCCGGTAGTGAACATTTCCATGAAAAACATACCAAAAACTTATAAAAGATAGCGCAGTGATTTTTGAAATCCTGAAACTGAAACATAGTTCATCAAAGACTGACAGCGATCAACAACCTGACACTTTCTAAAAACCAGTTCATTTAAAGATCCAAAATGTGCTACTTCTTTTGTGATATATCATCACGAGTAAATATGAATTTTTCTAATGTGTTCTTTGTCACATTTTATCATGCTAAATATACAGTAGTCAAACTTCAGCTTAAACTGAAAATAATTAAGCTGGCCACCTTTTGCAATAGCTGCACGCCTGCACCTCAAACAAACTCAATCTCGCCATCTTGCTAACATAACTCACTACAGGCACCAACCACGAAACCTCCACGGTGTTTGTCAGCAACTCCCACACACACAGTCGCATGCAAGGCAACAGCATATTTAACAACATTAACTCAAACAAACAGAGGACAGATTAGATCCGTTTCCATCAAAGCTCAAAACATTATATATCTAAGTTGGCAATTGCAAATTGAACACAAGGTATGCATAGCAGAGTCAACAACTGAAAAAAAAAAAGAGTAACAACAGGAAGAATTAAAGCGACTGGATGCTAAACAAGTCATGCCATTTTGGAACCCTCAGAGACAAACTAACAACTGTGACCATGAAACAACCCAACCAATCAACGGTAATTTGAGTAGTGTTTGGTGACTGGCGCAACATTTCTTGGCTTGGCGGCCAAGGTAGTAGTGAGTTTATTTGGCGCCAAACATCCTCTCTCGCACTGCTGGCTGCGCGATGATGCAAGCGCAACGAAGCTTCCATGTGGGAAATGCAAGTTTAACTTCTTTTCCTTTGGTCATTAGCTAGGTTGACCTAAACAGGACTGTTTAGTTTCCCATGGCTAAGACTAAAAGGACTAAAGTTTAGTCACTTTAGGGATTAAACTTCTAAATAAAATTGACTAAAAAGTGGCTAAAACATTTTAGTTCCATTAGTCATTCAAGGAGTACTAAAAGGTGACTAAAATATTTTATTCACTAGTTTTAGTCATGAGAAACCAAACAAAGCCTAAATGTGAGCTAATTAATTAAGATCTCACATCATGTCAAATAGAATAGAAAAATGAGCAATTGAGCATGTATATACAAACCTAAATGAGCACAATTAGTTAACCGGTGATCGATCCTACCACCTTCATGACACCAATTTTAACTAAAATGTATGTCTGCAAGTTTCCTTTTTTTTTAAGAAAAGAAAGTTGTTATATGAACACTTATACATGTAACTTAATATGTGACAACTTATTACTACAATTTATCAATCATTACAACTTTTGTGTATACATATTTTAGGGAACAAAACTCATCACCACAAATCTCATGTCATATCTTTCTTACATAGCTTTTAAGCAATTTTTAGACACCTAATCATGACTAGTTTTCTACACAACATTTATTATATGACCCAATTTTCGTTCATAACTGTTAATAGACAAACTTAACATAACAATTTCTCAACATAAATTTTGTAGCATAATTTTATATAATAAATTTTACAATAACATTACTTATAAACATAAGTTTTCTTGTCTGCAAATTTCTATTACATAACTTGTTCTATACAAACTTCTAAACAAAATGTTCATAGCATAGAGAGAAAACTTGTAGATTGATATATAAATAAAAGGAAGAAATAAAATAAAAAAGTGAAATTGCATGAATGTGGAATGACTCGTTCCAGACCGAGCACGTGTTGTAGAAGAAAAAGAAGAAAAAGGGAACGTTGATCTTACTGTGCGAAACTGTTAGTGTTTAGGGTTTAGAGTGATAAAAAAGAGACAACAGAAGGGGAAAAAAGAAGAAAATTGTGAGATAACAAAAAGAAAATTTTGTTGATTAGAGTTCAAATGATACGAGAAAGAAATCGTGAGCAACCGACCCGGTCGTCTAGGTCGCTTGCAAGAGCGATCAAATTTGGAATTGTACCTTAGATTTGCGATACAACCTATTCCTTAGAAATCAGAGCCGATGTCGTTTCCATGTGTCTGCAGGCCCGGCCCTTAGAGGGGCGAGAGGATGCTCGTCCCAGGTCCAGAAATTGGATGGGCCCCAGGGAATACGTATACATATACACTACTGTTACGAGCACACTCGGGTTAGAATGGGGATTTGGGGGAATTTGGGATGAACTGGCCGATTTTATTGATATTGAAGAACAATGTTTGATTACAATAGGAGCGGCAAGCCACGGTAACTTGGCAGCTACGGTTACTACTGCCGCTACCGTTACAACTAATCTCCAGTTCTTTGATGCCTTCGTCGCCCGGCGGCGGCTTCCTTATATTTCCTTCCTTCGGTTGCAACCGCCTTGTTGTCAACCGCCCAACAGCTCCCTTGCGCCGACAGGTGGGGCCTACTCGTCAGGTCGTGACAACTACTCCAAGTAATAGGAAATAGTGATGCCAGTTGCTGACTCCTTGTTTCCCGTAGGGGCGTGATTAGCGCGGCTTGGCGTTCCACTTTCCTAGCGGCGTGCCCGTGCGGCGTCGCCGTTCCAGCGGCAGAAAAACAAGAAGCCGCAGGAGCCAATGACGACAAGGGCCCTCACGTGATGCATGGATCTTGATCGACAGCAAGTCCCTATTCCAATTTCCATTCCATCACACTATCATCCTTGTTTGGCTTCGCCGATAGTTCAGTGAGGCATCAAGTAGAAATCCTAAATTTAGTTACTACTCCGTAATTGTTGATAAATTGTTTCTCATGTGATCCCTACTTTAGGAAGGTGATTGTTATTCTAGTACTTTCATTGTTTACCGCATCTTGTTTACTATGCCTGTGACCATGGCATTAGCTGAAAGAAACTTGTCAAAATTAAAATTGTTGAAGAACTATTTGAGATCTACAATGCATAAAGGAACGTTAGAATAATTTTTTAAGGCAATTTAATATGCATACAAATCATTTCATATAAATATTGCCTTTTCATTGAGCTAATTGTTTATTTGTAACATTTTGTATATGTGTCTATATACTACCAATGATAGTCCTTGTAGTATTATCATGTTTATATGAAAGGTCCAAAATTTTATATTTGTTCCGACCGGCACTGTGTGTCTGGCGGCAGCGGAGAAGGGCAATGGCGATATTATTATTTTTTTCTCGAATAGGCACGAGAGATATGTATCATTGAATTAACAGAAAGCGACATTATTTTTTTATAAAACGTACTTGTATCAGTGGATAAGGAAAACATACATGTACGCGTACGAACACAAATACATATGAGGAGGATACATGGACTGTTGTCCCATCCATATTACACAAAGACCCATAACAAAGGCCAAAAGACTCCATCGAGCACCGCCATGGATCAATCGCCGGCCGCTGCCATTGAAGAAGACTCCATGGCCACCCTAGATCTGGAGGAACCCCATCACATACGGAGTAGAAACTTTGAGAGAACTGCCAAGGACACTCGACATCGAAGCCGAGGCGAAGACATCGATGGAAGCACATCAGTCGGGGACACACCCGGTGACCCGGGGCTCCTCCGACCATGGATCGCAGCTCGTCGTCGACACACGCCATGGGATGATCAAGCTCGATTCACTCCAAGCACCCGCATCGCCTGCAACCGTCGGTGTACCCTTGACAAAGCGCCACCGACATCGCCACCTTCATAGTGACGGAACTGAAGGCCGCGTGGACTCCTATACAAGAGCCAGCAAATCTGGACTTCGCCTCCATACGCCTGTCGCCGGCTAGCGTCACCGAGGCTGGGAAAAGCGCAAGAGGACCTTATTCGAAGTTGACTCAAGAGGGAGAGAAGGTTCGTGTTTTTGCTGGAAAAAATTCCTGGACTGCTGAAGTGAGCAGCTGGGGAATGGCGACAATTGGCCTCAACCTTGGCACGGTAGCTTGTCAGCTGGGGAATGGCTCCAGCCCTGCGCGAGAGCCATATAGATGATATGCATATACTGACCGGTGGGTCCCATAATAAGTGGCTGACAAATAAGCTCCGCAGTTAACGTAAACTAATTGCACAAAGAAAACTCCATCAAATCCATATTTTTATGGCTTCATCCCTACAACCAAACACAGAACAAGCATCTAAGGGACATCTTCGTCCCCACAAACAAACACAGAACAGGAACATCCTCATCCCAGAAAAGTGAATGGGTCCATCCCGCAAGGTGGTCTTATATCAAGTAGGATCACTAACATCAGACCACAACAGTCAAGGGGAATCAAGTTCACAACAGATTGCCATGAAACCAAACATGGTACAGGCAAACAAGTGCGGTTCAACTAGCTGGCAATTAATATAACAGTAGCAATTATAAAGTCAGAGACTTCATCAGGTTCCCCAAGCCATAGATACCTACAGATACATAATAAGGTACCGAATGACATGCACCGAACAACCACCACAGCACATCCATCTGATCCACTACAATGCCCACATATTAGATTACCCTACAGCCCAACACCATAAATAAACAGAAGTCAATTTAGAAGCAGCGGAACTATATCCCAAGCTTGTGCATCAGGACAGCCTCTTCCGCCGCAGCGCAGACATGAGGTCGTTGAACTTGCGTTTCGCACCGCTGCACAGATCATCGTACCCGCTACGTGCTGTCTTGATGCTCGCAGCCTCCGCATCTATTTTGTCCTTCTCCTGTGCCATCCTCTGGATCTTCTGGCGAAGACGCCCAAGTTCTTTCTCGAGCTCAGCTTGAGCTATATCATTTTCATCAATCAGTGCACCAACTCGGGAGGACAAATCTGTCTTCTCTACGAGCTTCAAATCCAGCTTACCAATTTCTCCATGATAATTGGTGAGCTCAGATTTGACCTTGACCAGTTCGCTCATGGTGCTCTGCATAAACTGCACATTAAATCCATGTTCCTCTAGATGGGAGATTGCCTTGATCTTGTCCTCAACCACTCCATGCTGTTGTCTATGCTTGCTTCCATTGTAATCTTCACTAAGTCCGCAAATGCCATCATCATGCCTAATGCCACTCCTTCACGCAGTGTTGGGGGCAATTTTTGGAGCGGAAGGAAATGCGGTTGTTGAGGAAACTCTTTAAACTCATGCATTGTGTCAACCTGATGCCACATAGATGAGTTGTTCTTGACGAACAAAGCCTGGTGACTAGATACTTGAGAGAGAGGCTGTGGTGAAGGCAACAAGCTTTCAGAAGCAGAGCAGCTCCTCAATGGAGAGCTGTCGATGATGCACTGTGAACTCACAGCATTCTGTAAAACTGACCTCTCATCCACTTTCCTATGGGCTTGTTCAGCCGGACAATCAAGAGACAGGATAGCTCTTTCCATAACATGGCTGCATTCAGCTAATTTGGTAGCAGCATGGTCTGTGCACATGTCACCATTTCCCTTTGGTTCAATAAGACTGTTGGTCATACCAGTTGGCTCTTCATCAAATTGAGTGTCATGTATGTTAGTACCTGCACACAGAAATCCAGTTATTAATCGTTGGTCTGCAACTATCATGTATGCCTTCATATGTAGCAAACTATGCACAATTTCACATGGGTAGGTTTTCCACAGTTCATACCATTCCCATTATCTGTTGATTTAAAGCCAGGAGGCACCACTGGAAACAGATTTTGATTTGATAATTCAGTTATGTTCTGTGCATCCTCCAAAGTTCCATTAAGCTGCTCTTGAGTACCAGATTTCAGACACTCCAACTACATGCAAAATAGTACAAGGGTGAGAAGCTGATGGCTAATATAAGTATTAGTTTGCAGAAGAATGTTCTTACTGCTAAGGGACACTCTTCCATTGGCTCTGCCACATCCTTTCTTCCTCTCTGCTGCACAGTGCTAGTCACATCCAATGGGCTCTTTGGACTGCACAGTCCTTTGGATCCTCTCCTGTTAGCCACTATAGATTGTCCGCCAATTGTAATTAGATTTTAATTATCACCTCTATAAAGATGAATGTGTTCCATAGAAATACACTTACATTTCTTACACGCAAGAACCTTTGTACTTGGACCCCTTTTTGTCCCTACTGACACCTAATATAGATTGACAAACAAAGAGAACAGAACAAAACACATGAATATGAATACAGAAAGCAGTTTTTAAAAGCCAATAATAAGTCTGTACCAATCTATCTGGAGATGAAATAGTCCGGCCATTCTCAGAGACACCCAAAGCTAAAACAATTTCCGGAGTAGGGAAATTCATGTTTTTCTTCAACTGAACCTGCACAAGAAAAAAGATCAACATTAACAGAAATATCAAATTATATGCAGCATCCTTACTCCAGCTACAAAACATAAGGAATAGGACTCAGATTATTAGAGGGACCGACCTTTCCCTGAAGTTCTTGAATAGGGTGTGTTTTGCCCGCTTTATTGTCCGATATACATTTCTTCACCCTGAGTGATTTGACAAGGTTTTCCTGTATGCGGGTGGGAGCACTATCTCTGCGCGCTGAAGCGATTTTCTTTCTTAATCCAGTAATGGAAAACATAGCCTGGCCATCAACACTTCTTCCAGAGACAGGTCCACTAAGCTCACCATCAGTAACAACCATATCAGACAGGAGTTCTTGATTGTCCACTGGTGTTGAATGTCCTGGAGAAGCACAAAGGAGTCCATTCATTGGCACCGAATTCACTATCCCATGTGATCCTTGAAGACTGTTCTTTTCAGAGAGAAAAGAATTCAGTGAATGAGTGCTTTCTGGTGACTTGCACAGAGCAGACAAAGGAATGTCCATCTCTGAAGCATGTTCAGAACCTTCGGCTGATGTGTTCTTTCCTAGATTGTGTTCTTCATCATTGGATGACACCTCAACTGGTGACCTTGGACTTTTACCAGAAGCAGACCGCCGCCTTGAGTTAGCCCGCCTCTACACAAAGAAATATTTAGAACAGGTCATACAAGTTGAAGATAAGATGTTTTATTGCTATATGCTAAAACTTTCAAGAGATACCATTCTTTAGCGATATGCTATATACATTTTGCATGCCAATGGTTAAAACAAATTTCTTAAACTCGCAAGACACCAGACAGCCAGCCAATACACTTAAACTACATAGATACCAACAGTGAAATATTTTCTAGGATCAAGAAATATTCATGATCAATATTACTATCTCCGTTTTTTATAGGGATTTATAGTTCTAAAATGTTAAACTTCAAAACTCTTTCCGAACAATGAGCCAAATCATATCCATGTTGAGTGTGCAAACGTTGTATAATTGTATTCATAAACCAATATTTGTTTAGATACAACATTGAGTTTATAGGAATGAAAATATTCAATGTAGTCATAAATAAGTGACTATTTTTAATCACCAATGTATAATACGCCAGAAACAGAGTACTAGTAAATAGGAGTACAATTGAATCTATCACAAAATGTAATTCATGCTGAACAGCCTCTACCCAATGACCAACATACTCCCGCAACTGCCCCAGCATGGGGATCCTATGATATACGCTCACCATCATGAAATAAGAAATCAGGGTTAATTGTGTTCTTTACACGTGGTAAACCACAAAATTAAGCCTATATGTGGGTTCATGGGCCAGCCCGTTTGCATCACTGATCAATATTTGGCCAAAGTCAAACTATCATAAGTTTGGCTGAGTTTACAGTAAATAAGAATAATATTTATGATATCAAATTGGCATCATTAGATTCATTATGAAATGCACTGACACCATTTTAAATTATTTGACATTTTGGCTATTTGCTTTTACTATGCATTTAGACACGATGTATATCTAAGTGCATAGCAAAAGCTATGAATCTAAAGAAGCCAAAACATTTTAAAATTAGGAAGGGGGAGGGGTATATTCATATTTTTGGCTCTTCGATGTGTTAGATACCAAATCATAAGATGTTTTGGCTTTACTAGATACATTGCTATGAATCCCAACAAATCTGCATACCAATCCCAACAAATCTGCATACTGAGACAATTTTGTCATTCAAGAAAATCTATGGCCTATAGGCAATCATAATGCAAGGAGACAATGCAGGAACTAAGACATGCAGAAAAGTCACAAGTCAGCGAGAGCCAATCCCAACAAATCTGCATAATGAGACAATTTTGTCATTCAAGAAAATCTATGGCCTACAGGCAATCACATTGCAATGAGACAATTAATTAACTGACTAAAGATATGCAGTAAAGTCATCCAGCAAGGGCCAATCCCAACAAATCTGCATACCAATCCCAACAAATCTGCATCTCACAAGAGCACATACAACAGCAGGCAACCAGAAAAGAGCAAGCAAACAAAGACTGCAATTCCTCCAACAATACGATACCTTGGGCGTGACAATCCTCCACTGCTTCCCATTCCACTTATACTGCGGCTTGAGCAACGGCCCGACCTTAGTCACCAACCTCTCCGTCTTCCCCGCCGCGACCCCGATCTCATACTCCCCATCCCCAACCACCCTCCTCACCACCCCGGGCGACCACGCCCCATCACAGTACGCCTCGACCGCCGCCCCGGGCCGCAGCACGAACTCGCCCTCCTTCCCCGGCGCCGCGTGCTCCACCGCGGGCCGGATGAACTTCCAGTGCAGGTACTCGGTGGCCGGACGAGCCTCCGCGCCGCCCCCGTCCTCCCCGTCCTCTTCCAGGTCGAAGTACTCGACGACGTAGCTGAGGTCGTCGACGGCGGAGCGGACCGTGGCCGGGAACCACGACTCCCCGAACGCGTCCCGCTGCCGCACCGCCTCCACCTTCTCGCCGGCGGCGTACACGCGGACCTGGCGGCTGGGCCGGACGGCGACCGCGGTGCGGGAGGGGATCCAGGACCCGGCGACGTAGTCCCGGCGCGGGCGCACCAGCCCCGGCGGGAAGGAGATCACCTCCCGCGTGACGGGGAACGCGACCGTGACGGCCCCGCCCCCGGCCCCGCCGTCTCCGACGACGATGCCCGACCACCAGCCCTCGTGGTGGAACGCCTCGACGATGTCGTGCGCGCGGAACGTTGGCGCCTGCGGCGCGGGAGGCGGGCGCGGGCGGATGTGCGAGGGCGCGAAGGGCTCGGCGAGCGCGGACGCGTCGTCGTCGTCGGCGAGGAGGTGGACGTAGCGCACCGTGTAGCGCGCCGGGTGGCGGTACCCGCGCGCCGGGGAGTAGTCGAGGACGGTGGCCTCGAACCAGGACCCGTGGAACCCGTCGTCGTCGACGCGGACCTCGACCTCCGTCCCCGGCGGCAGCGGCGGCGGCGGCGCGGAGGCGGCGAGGCCCACCGCCCCCGCTGCGGCGGGATGGGGCGGCGGGGAGGAGGAGGAATGGGGGGTGCGGGAGGCGGGGTCCCGGACGGGGGTGGCGGCGGCGGGGTCGAGCGCGGCTTCGGGGGCTTGCTCCAGCGCAGGCTGCGGGAGCGCTTGCTCTTGCTCCCGCGGGGCCGGCCGCGCCTTCGTCCCCCGGCGGCGGGCGGCGCGCTGCCGGATGCGCCGGCGGCGGCGGCCATTGCGGCGGGATTGGAACGGGATTCGGGGTTTGGGTTGGGGGGAACTGGCTGGGGTTTTGCGTTGGGTGGGTGACTGCTGAGGGAGTAGAGTGCGGCAGGTGGGGCCTACCTGGGCGGGCTTTTGCGCGCTCGCTCGATGCAGGCGGGGTCGACCGGGTGGGGAGGAAGATCTACGTCGCGGACTGGTGGGGCGGGAGGGGGAGCACGGAGGTGGGGCCCGCGTGGAAGTGTGGGGGGTTGAGAGATGTGTTGGTGCGTGGGCGGAGAGCGGGGAAGCCGTTGCAACGCAGCTCCCGCAGTCACGCGCAGGGCGCGGGGTGGAGGTGGTGGTGGTGGGGGGCCGCGTGTCAGTGAGTCAGGATGGGAAAGGGCGAGGGGCACGGGTGCCTGCTATCGCTTTGCCTTGCGTCGTGCGTGCGGTTCCAGGTGCGGAGAGAGGGAGGCGGGAAGCTGGGGAGAAAATAAAAAAATGAGGCGGGATGTGATGTGGCGTCTCGGGTGTTGTGAAGTGGGGCCTAGATGAGTCAAGGGGGGTCGTTGCGTCATCAAGTGAAGTAGGTGACCGTCGTTATACACAGGCCCGTCATTAGATACGTGGGAACCGGAAAAACTTTCTTTTTTTCAAATCGTTAACATATATAAACTTGTCTACTTTTTGTAAAGATGTAAACACTATGTTAGCAGTATATCCACTAAATTTAACATCATATAATATATAATTATACATTAATGGTGTGTACAATGAATATAGTACCTTCATATATATATAAAAAATATATATATATATCGTGTACTATATAAGATACTCATGCTTATTCCCTTTGTACGTACAATCGTGTATATGTACTCTCCGTCCTCGAATCTCTATCTCGGCGACTAAAATAATTCGAAAGTTTTCGTCCACCCAGCTTTAGTTCACCCGACCCCAATGTCGATAGCTAGGCCTTGTCACTCTGCCGCCTCGACCGTTTCGCCAGTCTCGGCCTCCCTTTCTCTCTCTTCCTTGTCACGGCTCGACGTCCTTGCGTGAGAGGCGCGTCGGTTATCGTGTCGTTGGGCGGGCCTACACGGGTCTAGCGGGGCGGTGTTACATCATCGGCGAGGTAGGTGACGGTTTGGAGGGGCTCTGTCACTATGCGATGGGAAAAAGTCTCACTTGTTTCAATTTGTTATAAACTTGTCTAATTTTGGTAAACATGTAGAACTATATTAACATCTACAATGTCAAAAAAAAATTAAGGTCATAGTATAATTAGTGTTGTATCGAATGCATATAATTTCATATCATATAACAAATATTTGTGCATGTTCTTTTATGGTTATGTAGTTTCTACCTAAATCTCAGTGTCCATCCACCCAGCTTTCACCGTCTGCACCTGTGAGTAGTGTACCTGAACTAACACGTCAGTTGGTTGTCGCTCTGTCAACCATTCCACCTTGGCCCCGCCCGTCGACCATTCCACTTGGCCCCGCCCTCCCTCATTCATTTATTCCCTTTCTCTCTCTTCCTCGCTTCCATCTCTCGCTCCCAACCACTTTCAGATGAAAAGTCGTAGCGAGGCTCAATGAAGAGGGCATGACTCTCATATCTAGTATGGAGGCCATGGATTCGGCCCAAACATAGTCTACTGTGCGATCTTTCAATTTCCAAATGAGTGGTGACTCTCCAGTCTCCAACATGTGTCGCAATCCCACTGCTTCATTGGGTGCGTCCTTCTTTCGCTGTTTATTTTTATCCAATTGTATCTTTTATTTTCTACTTTTTATTTACCTTTTTTTATCTTTGTATATATTGACATATCTATTTTACATGACTGGATATGTCAAGTACACATATAATATGATGTGGTGCACCATGAATCTGCAAAAAGTTATGATGACAAGTAATTTAAGACCATCCTAAACAGTGACGATCCTAACTTTTTATGATAGGGTATGCAAAGGAAAGAAAAAAGAAAGGAAAAAAAGGTGAGGCTGTGGTATCAAAATGAAGAGGCTTACCACTAGGCTAAGAACATGTATAAGTAATAGCTATCGCGAATTTTACTATCTAATGAGTCATAATCCCATATTAATTAAAACATAACTATCCCACAGGGTATGCGGTGGCCCACCTTGCATACCCTGTGGGTCCGTCCCAACCTTGTATATTGGTGGATCTTGATATACTAATCGAACACAAGAACACATGAAACAATAGGAAGTGATGATCCACCAAATCAACGCTGTTCAACATCCGAATTTGCATATACATATAGGGCATGCATTGAATAAATCCACCACCAGGGTAGTTCTAAACTATTACATGATGCCACTCTCATAATTTTAGGTTTATTTCTCCATATACCAAGTGAGAAGAGAGATTAAGTTTTTGCTAGAAATAAATGAGTAGTGCCTATCAGAATGTGGTGTGAAGGCCACAAGGCTAGGCCAACCCCTGTTGCTAGAAGAGAGTAATGGCAAGCGATGAGCCATTATTTTTTTCTTAGAAAAGAGTAACAAGGCACCAAATAAACACCACCAGGTTCGGCTAAAATATATAACTATTCCATATATAGATAGGGTCTCATAATTTTAGGTTTGCTTCTCCATATCAAAAGTGAGAAGTCATTAAGTTTTGCTAGAACTGAGTAGTGTCCCACCACACTTGAATAAGGCGAAAAGGCTATTCCAAATAACTCTATAAGTAGTATCCAGTAGTTATGGGGCTTTTGGTACGTAGCACACTAGCTAACACTCCTCCATAACCATGTTGTTCTACCAGAAATTAGCAATCATTAGCTTCGTCTTGGCCTTGCTCCTCGTGTCACACCGTATGTATATATAGAGATTACTTCGATCGTTAGTATAAGTTTCCAACCAAAATTAAATTTATATAAGATACACAGCAAGCGTTGCTTCAATTAGAGATTATATATAGATGTCCATATATGTGTACTAGCGTTTTTTTTTTTTTTTGTGAAACGTGTACTAGCGTTTGCTGACAGTGCGACAATTTATTTTTTTTTTGGTTTTAGGCATGGAGGCGGCTGCTAAAATGTGCGATTCGATACTGAATGGATCAGACTGCGATGGAGCAGACGCAGGCGCCTTAGACAGGGCATGCTCTAAAATGTGCTCGGAACATGGCTACAAGGGTGGCGGCTATTGCGACGTGCACGAGAAAGACCAGAACCGTAGGACGTATCAATGTATATGTCGCAGGCCGTGTGCAGCGGAGCAAACACAGGCGCGCGCCGGCAACCCTGCCCGTGCTGGAGACGCAAAGCAGCAGCGGACGCCCTGATGAGCTAGCCGGACCAGTGTCCAAGTGATCTGAGTGATGCCTGATATGGTACACCCACCATGTATAAGAAATAAAATCAAAGCATATATTTAGACCGTTGTTATGTTCTGTTATGCACATTTGTAATCCAAATAAATCAATGAACTAGCAACAGTAGTTAAAACAAACAAAATGAACTAGCAACACAGTAATTTGATCGAAGTTACCAAAAAGTTCGTCATGCATTAGGCCAGTAAAATTCAGGAAACTTTATGGACGTCACTTAAATTTCCACTATAAATATTTATACTCGCAGTTTTCATAAGAAAACCATCATAGTGTATATGGGTTTTCAAAATTGCAAATCAAACTTAACAAATATTTTTTTTCTTATTAGAGACGGGAAACTTTATTGACATCACTTAAATCGCCATTATAAATATTTATACTGGCAGTTTTCATAAGAAAACCAGGTATTGTAAATGATTTTTCAAAAGTTGCAAATCAAGCTTAAAAAATAAATTTTTATTGGATAATTTGAACTTAGATCTTCAGGACTCATGCAGTACACCCTTTACCACTGCAATCCAAAGTCAATTGCGACTCAATAGTAAAAATATGCCCATATCATTCACTTTAACAGATTTTGAATAGAGATTTGAGGCCCTAAAAGATTCATATGAGAAGAGTTTCAACTACAAAGTTCTAGATTTGGTCGAGATCTACAACTTTGGTTTTGCTCATTTTTATATACAACGTCACTTAAGAAATTATAAAAAAAACTTTAAAAACCATTAATCTTAAAACATAATTTTTGACCCATAAATGGTTTTAAATGAAAAGGTGGTCAACTATAAAGTTGTAGATCCTTTAGAATAGTGCAACATTCTTTTAGATAATTTTTTCATCTGTGATCATTTGGAAAGTTTGAGAAAACTAATTTTGAATTATTTGTAGTGACACTAGGTCATGAAAACTGGCACTACAGAATGCATTTTAACTTGCTGTTTTCACTACTACAAAAATAATTTGTAAGAACCCCTCTTTTTCTTGTAGGGGTGGCTCTATAATAAGCCACCCCTACAAATGGTTCTCTGTTTGTAGGGCAGCTCAATATCCAGCTGCTCCTATGTAGGGACGACTCTATATTGAGCCACCCTTATAAATGGACGTTGAATATTTATAGTAAAATACTAAAATTTAAATTTTTAAAAATAACCTTGGAAGAAATGTCCAAAATAAAAATTGTAGATCTCAAAGAGTTAAGGATCTTTGTTGTTAACCATTTTTTATTTGAATTCATTTGATACTTTGATCAACACACTACTGGATACAGGCAATTTGCAGAGTGCCCAGGGCACTCGGCAAAGGCGGTACTAGGCAAAGATTTTTTTTTTTTTTTTTTTTTCGTACAGGTCCACCATGCACCAATAGAAAAAAAAGGAATATCTTGCGTGACCATGTTAGGCCCAAAAGGAATTGACCCCACGTCAACCTTTTTTTTTCTCTATGGAAGTGCATCTTTTAATATTCAAGTTTGGCCTCCCGCTGCACCACATAGATAATTAATCATCTATTAGGGGACTAGGTTATGTTTTTTCTTTTGTATTTTATAGAAAAACAGTTTCTACATTAAGTGGTTCGTCCATGAAAATGTATATATAGTAGTCCTTGTATTCTAAATTATAAGTTGCTTTGAATTTTTTGATACATTCTTTGTTATGCATCTAGTGATGCTTGATATTTTTAGACACCCAACATATGTAAGAAATACAATCAAAACGTATTTTCATCGTTGTTGCGCACATTTGTAATCCAAATTAATCAATGAACTAGAAATAGTTACTCGTGGTTACCAAAAAGTTGGTCATGCATCAGGCCATGTGACTCCGTTCTTTCAATTCAAAATTTGGATTTTAAAAAATGGAAATTTCAAACTACATTTCTAAGGACCTACTTGGTTGGAATCCAAAATTTGCCATGCCAAAACTAGGGCGTGATAAATTTTGGTTGCCAAAACCTTGATAAGAATTTTAGTATAGCAATTGGTTAGCTACCAAAATCAAACTTTGCCAATTTTCTCTTTTATATAGCTTCTAAGAACTTTTCTAGAACCTTGCTAAAACTTTGGCCATGAAAATTGGTGATGCCAATTCTTTGGTAGTGAACCAATTAATGACCATAAGTTTGCCATATCATGATTTTTGATTTGGCAACAATTGGAAGCCAACCAAGTAGGCTATAAGTATATACAACGGTGGAGCGGAAAACTTTTAGGAATTTAGACGATTCTCATTTTGTATAAATATTTATCTAACTATTCACAGTGTTTCTTTTTCATACAAATAAAAAGAATCCGTTTGCACTTCCCTGACGAGCCTGGACGGCTGTGCAGGGTCACCGAGCGGGCTCTCCCACCGAGTACATGTAACAACTGAGTGATTATTTGTGTTAAAATGCAAAAGAAATCTGAAAACTAAAAATAGAATAGTGAACATTTCAGTGAAAAAGAGAATAAACTTAATTAGCTCTACGTCTCTAAGCTTGGCTCTGACCAATGTAAACAAAATTAATTAGCTAAGTCTCTAACCTTCGCTCGTGCAATATCATTTTTAATAAGCTAGGAAAAATCATGGTAATAACAAGAGCAAAGGAGATAAGGAAGATAACAAGAAGACTAATTGCAGCACACCTGGTTTTAAGGAAAAAGAACTAGATACACACCATATGTGTGAGCACGAGAGCTCAAATCAGTCAATGGCTACAAATAGAGGTAATATCAAAATACAATACTTATTATGTAACCTACTTAGTGCAAAAGAATACAACCTATAGACAGCAGAAAGACACTCCAATCTTGAGGCGAAGGCTCCAATTTCACAGGGATAACTGACAAGTTGATCGCAAGCCTAACTTTTCGAGGCTCTAGGAATCTGGTATCCATCCGAGATTTTTCCGAAGAATTGAAAAGTAAAGCAAATGTAAGTACATATTGTAGTCAGCAATACAACATGGGGATCCTGAGACTCAAAAAGATTGACACGTGTTTACTGTGACTAGCTTTTAGTGAGTCATCATTCACGTCAATAGATATGTTGTTTGATGTATTTAGTATGACAACACATTATAATGTCATTATATCATCCGGTCTATGACGTTATTTTAGGCACTTCGACTTCGGGATAATAAAAAGTTGTATGTCACAAAAAAATGCTATATAGCTAATCCAATTCCATGCAGTGATGATATTTGCCACGTCCAGAGGCATTTTGGGTGTCACAAGACTAATTTACAAATGCCATCAACCTATGACAAAGTTTTTGCGTCACAAAAAAAAAAAATCCATTGATTTTTCAACATTGTTGTCTGTGTTGTCATGTTCCACAGTCACATGGCCAGGTGGATCCAGCTCCTCTTTTTTTTTTTTGGCGAATAGGATCCAGCTCCTCTAACCTTAATTTGATCTCTCGATGCTATAAAAACAACTTCAACACTTTGGCAAACATCACTTGGCAAATCTCTAGTTTTGCCAAGTCTAAAACTCATTTGCTAAGTGAAAAAATAGCTCTTCTCCAACAGTTTGCTATTTTGCGCTTCGGCAAATTGAGAATTAGTGGTGACGCGCGCATATATGCGCCGGTCAGCCCCTTTTTGCCAAGCTTGCTACTTTGCCAAGTGGTTTTAGAATAGTGTTGGAGGGGCTTTTTTCTGGTTTTACCAAAAAATAGGATTTGCCAAGTAATTTTAGAGTAGTGTTGGAGTTGCTCTAAAACCAAGATTTTTTCATACTCTTGAAATGGGAGTGTAGCGAAACCTAGCTCTCTTCTTTTCCATCCTGCCACTGAAGAAATTGGGTGTATGTGTGCGAAAGTGAAACTGAAACCTCAATATGCACGTGAACGCAGACCGTAGTCCTTGTCTCCACTTTGTGAAGAGCGACCGTTTTGTCATGTATCGGCATGTGTTTTTCTTTTTATATTATACTAGCAAAGATGCCCGTGCGTTGCAACGGGAAAAAAATAATGTCACATGTCATTGAGTTGTTATCTTTTATGATTTCATGTGTTGATGAGATTGTTAGATGCACTACGGAGACCATTCAAAAAACTAAATATAGAATGGAATTGAAACCTGAAAAAGTAATCTCGTAGTTGAAAAAGAAAACAGATTCAAATCACATTTGTGCCGTTGGAAAAACAGAAAACAAAAAAGAATTGGAAAACGGATCAAAAAAAGGAAAGAATCTAAAAGTCTTTTTAGTAGTATTTTTTTATGCACCCAACTAAATTTTAGCTAACTAAAAATTTAAAGCTTTTGGTTCTCTGGGTGTTTGGATTTGCAGCTAGAAATTTTAACTGGGTTGAAGTAACTAAACACAACTAAATTTTAACTACTGTTTTAGCTATGATGTTTGATGCCTAAGAGCTAAAATTTAGTTTGTGCATTCAAACATACCTTAAAAATTATATTAGGATTCGTATTCAGGTTATTCAGGATTGGAGGGACATATTTTGAATATTAAAGTTCCTAACTATCCATGTTATTTATATATGGAAACCTTGTGTATTGCCATATAAAAATAGTGAAACAAAGACAATTTTCACATTCGTAATTAGGAGAGAGGCAGAAAGATAAATTTTTGGCTCTTTGTAGTGCCATATAATTATTGTTATTGTAGAAAATAATTCACTTTTAGACAGGTCATTCATGTCACATCTAAACTTTGGCTTATGGCATCTATCGAAGAAAACCAAACTTTTGAGTCTATAAAAAGACAATGATTCTCTAGCAAGGGAACCCAACAATAATTGACAAAAATTCTTTGGCAAGGGAACCTTGGAGACCGGTGACCGTTTATTTGATCGCTGGCACACTTGGTTGGCAACAAAGACAAATGACAGCTCGCCAGCCTTGCATGCGTGAAGGCGCGTGGACATGTCCCTATACGTGGCACCAGAAATTCCTCTCCCTTCTCTTCAGTTTTCTCTCCTCACAGTTTTCTTCCTTAACCGCACGCCCGAGTCTCTCTCACAGCAGTCAGGCGAGGGCGAGAGTATCTTGGCGACCGGGAGTTGGCGGACGAGGCACGGCGTCACCAGCTGCGGCTCACGAGGCTGAGCCCCACGGCGGCGGGCGAGGGCGCATCGACGGCGAGGAGGCCGTTTGGCGAGCAGCGGGTCTGGGAACGCGGTGAGGCCATGCTATATGCTTGGTGACCTCGATTTGCTATGTATTTGGTCTTCATCTAGAGTATATATGATGGATCTAAATCGGTTCTCTACTCTCTTGATTTGCCATTTTATATCCCAATCGAGGTTGCAATAAATTAAGATTTGAATTTGAGGAAGAGAGAACTACTCTTATTTGGATTGGATTCCAATTTTATTTGGGACACGAGATGTGATCGAGCTTAACCCGGTCGAGGGAAACCGTAATCCAGACAGATACGTGTGTATTGCGGGATCGCTAGAAATTCAAAAATCAGAATGTAAACACAAACGCGTGTGAGTAGATCACGGAACAGACAGATCACTGAAGGCGGTTGGTGAGGGAGAGAGCGGAGCGGCTCCGACAGCGCGGCGGCGCGCGCGCCGACGAGGATTCCGGTGAGGGTGAGGGGACTCCGGCCATCAAAACTAGGAGAATCGCATCAGGAGATCGAGCTTCACCGATTGACCGGTGAGTTTTCCCTTCCCTCGACTGCTTTCCCGGCCATGGCGTCGCCTCGCGATGAGGATCCCCTGTTCCGAGCGCTTAGGGATAGAGACGCCTGGCGAGCTGCGCATGGCATGGTTCCCTCGCATGAGGAAGGTAGGAGAGCTTGGTCGCAGGAGGAGATGGCTAGGGATTCTAGTGTGCAGGGGAGGACGCAGCGGATTGTTCAATTGGGGAGTTCATCTAGCGCACCTTCAGTGACTGAATCGATACCTATTCTGTCAGCTATTGATCAGGGAGAGTGGCCAAATTTGGGAGTGATTCCGACTGGTAAACCTGGGAATCGCAGACTTACAATGGCTCCGGGGAGATTGGAGAATAGGTTGGTAGCGACTGGTTACCAACCGACAACCAAGGGAGGTAAATTGGAAGCAAAGAGGATTTTGGCCAATGAGATCAAACAGAGCTTGTTCAGTAATGAAAATGGTTTGCAGAGCTCGGATGGGGATAAGGGAGAACAGTATATGGAGGATCTCGAGATAGCTTGTTCTAGCCTTGAAGCAGCCATGGATAGAATGCTAAAAGTGCAAAGGAGGCCTGCTGAGAGGATTGAGAAACAAGGGAGTTCTGAAGAACAGATGAATGTTGGGGGACACAGCAATTTTGAACATAGACAGAGTTTGGTCCTGGGCCGAGATGATACTAGATACAGTCACTCTTGGGCTCCAAAAGGCCCTGGGCCCAAACCTGGCTTTTATTGGATACCCAAAAATGCTATCAACTTGGATGTGCATTATCCAGCCAGCAAGAAGGAGGTGTGGCTTTTAGGTCACACGGCAAAGAAGGTGAGAGTTCTTCCTCCACCGCCGCTGCTTACCAGTTCGTTTGCGCAAGTTGTGAGAGCTCCGATGGCTGAGTGGAGGAGAGGCAAGAGGAAGCAAGAAGACTGGGCGCGGGAGGGCTGGATGGATCAGGATGACATCCTGGGGGAGGAGCTGGAGGAGATGAACCAGAGAAGGCAAGTGAATCGTCCTGCGAGATTCACAAGGGAGGACCGACAGGGAAGAGGATACCAGGGAGCTGTGCAGGGGGGGCGTGAGCAAGACAGAGGTGCTACAAGCCGGCAAGGGGGAGAGCGTCCTGAAGGTAACCGTCATCCTTTTCCTCCCAATTTTCGTAGCCAGTCGAATTTGGGGGGTAGAGGGGGAGGACAGAACCCAAGTGCTGGTTTTCGCCAAGATAATCGTCCTCAGGCACAGGAGAACTGGCAGGAGAAGGGAAGAGACCAGGGGAGATTGATTATGGCTAAGCCTACCAACCAGGGAGGTAATTATCCGACTAATCCCAAGGATATGAAATGCTTCAATTGCTTGCAAGTAGGACATCTGCAAGTAGACTGTCAGAATGAGTCGGTTTGCTACAGATGCAATGGTAAGGGCCATATGGCTGCTGAGTGCAGGAATCAGTCCAGCAGGGAGATTAAGATGTATGGATATGGCATTCCTGGTTATGGTTTCTATGAACTGAATATTCCTAATGCTGCTGTTAAGGTGGTGCAAACGGCTGGGGTGCTCACTGTGTTGGAGGGAGAGGCTGATGAATATAAAGTGGAGAGGGAACTCAAGAACTTGGTGAAAAGAGAGTGGGACTTCAAGGTCAAGAACATGGGGCATAATGAGTACTTTGTGATTTTCCCAGATAAGGAGTCCCTGGACACTTGGACTAGGGTTGGAGAATTTAGAATGAAGCTGTATGGGCTGAAGGTGGAGCTGGTTAAGACTCAGAGGAGTCCAAAGACCTCCTCAGTTCTACAGACTGTGTGGGTAAAAATTCATAAAATCCCTGATTATGCTCTTGAGGTTGAAGCTGTTAAAGCAGTGGCAAGTTTGGTGATGGAGCCTTTGGTGGTGGATGAGGTAAGTCTGATCAGAGCAGGCCCAATAAGGGTGCAAGGGAGATGCAGAGATCCTGGTGTGATTGATTGTTCAATTGAGGTGTTCTTTAATGGGAGAGGTGTTATGGTTAGATATGAGCCTGAAGAAAAACCCATGGGTAGGACCAGAGGGGCTCCTCCCCCACCTGCACCAAAGAACCCTGATGATAATCAAGATAAAGGAGGGGATAAGGATCAGAGGAAGGATGCTAACAAAAAAAACACAGGTAAATTTGATAGGTTTCAAAACCTGAACACTGAGGGAGATGGATCTTATGGGGAGGATATGGATGAAGACTTGGAGAATACTGAAATGGAAAATACTGAAGAAGTGCAGACAAGGGAGGTCACTCCTATTGCTGCTTTTCATCCAAGTATGGGGATGCTGAAAGTGTCTGATTTGCAACAGGGGGGAGAACTTGAAGATCCCAGGACTGATATGATTGGTGAGGGAGAGGAAACACAAGAACTTACACCTGATGAGCACCAATTTTTGATCCATGGGAGAGATGGGGATTTTCTAATCAACAAATCAAGATGGCCTAAATTGTTGACTAATAAAGAAAAGGAATGTGGGGAGTGCCTTACACAAGAGTCAATGCTTGTGAGCCCTGAAAATGCAAACACTCTGGAAGGTCGAGTTGATGAGGGAAAGGAGGATGAAGCTATCATGGATAACTGGTGTGATGGAAGCAGGGAGTCTGATGAAGGGGATGCTTCTCAAGGATGGCAAGTATCTCAAGCAAGAAAGGGGAGGAAGAAGAGAGCCAAAACAATTGTTGTAGCTACTAGAACCAGCAGTAGAGTGCCAAGAGATGGAAGGTCTATCTCTGAAAAAGCAACTGCCAGGGTGGCTGCCAAGAACTGCCTGTCTAAGTCTGCTACAACTACAAGGGAGAGCACTGGGGGGACTGCTGATAATTCAGGTAATAATCTAACTAACAATCCTTTTACTATTTTGAATAATACTAGTGACTCTGAACTGCATGCTGTTTTGAATGATTTGAATGTTACTTCTGATAATATGATTAAACAAATTGATATGTTCAAGGCTGAGGAGCTTGTTAGGGCTGCTCTTGCAGTGAAAAATTATAGGCTGTACCTTGAGAAATTGAGGGAGAAGGATCATATTGTTACTGAGGAACAAATCAGTGATTTAGCCATGGGAGTTATTGACAATAAAGAAAGGTTGTTAACTAAAATGGAACAACCTGAACAAGAGAAGGAGCTTGAAATGTTAGAGGAGGGGGTGGGGAACAAGTTTCCTAAATGAGGCTCCTATTCTGGAATATCAGGGGTTTGGGAAAGGTCAAGAAAAGGAACCTAGTAGGGGAGCATGTAATGCAAGAGGGTCTGGATGTGATAGCCATACAGGAGACCATTAAAGCTGATTTTGAGGACTGGGAGTTAAAGGAAATGTCAGGAAACAGGGAGTTTTCTTGGATATGGATTGCTGCTAGAGGTCACTCAGGAGGCTTGTTGACTGGTATCAGTAGAGAAGGTTATGAAGTGGAGGATTCTATCATATTAGATTATGCTCTTGGGGTCTTAGTGAGAGATAGAATCACTAACTACAGGTTTTGGATTGTAAATGTATATGGACCAGCTAATCATGATCTGTCAAATGAGTTTATTGGGAGTCTTCAGAATTTATGCAATGGAGTCACTTTACCTATCATTTTAGGGGGAGATTTTAATTTGATCCGAGACAACAAGGATAGAAACAAAGGCCAAGGAGACCCTAGACTGATGAACTTGTTTAATGATTTCATTGGGGAGTTTCAACTAAGGGATCTGTTTGTGAAAGGTACTAAATATTCTTGGACTAACAAGCAGGATGATCCTCTTTTGGTAAAACTAGATAGGATTTTGGTCTCAGCCAGCTGGGATTTGCACTTTATGAACAGCTATGCTTGGTACAAATCTAGAGTGGGATCTGATCACTCACCTTTACTTTTGGATACTGGGGAGCATAGAGAGCAGAGAACAAAGTACTTTTTCTTCAAGAAAAGTGGTTTAAGTTGGAGAGATTTGTCCAGATGATAAGCAGCAAATGGATCCAATTGAGGGGTGAAGGTGGACTTGGAAATTATTCTATGAACTATTGGCACCAGTGCTTGCAGGGGCTGAGACAGTACTTGAGGGGCTGGAATTTGAGGGTAAATGGGGAGCAAAATAGAATTAAAGGGGGCATTAATAAGAGGATTGAAGAGATTGATAAAATAGCTGAGAGAAGATTGTTGTCTCTAGAAGAATGGGATGAGAGGTTAAAATGTGAAGAGAGACTGGAAGAAATGATCAATTTGGAGAAACTTCAGTGGAAGCAGATGGCTGGAAAAAACTGGGTTCTGCAAGGAGATGCCAATACCAGTTTTTTCCATCTATTTATGAATGGGAGAAGGAAAAAGAATTCGATCCTGGTCTTAGAGTCTGATCAAGGGGAATTGAGAAGCCAAGAGGACATATCCAACCACATAGTCAGTTATTACAAACAGCCTTTTGGGAATAGTGGAGAGTATACTGTGAAACTGGGAGATAATTTCTGGCCTGAAAAGTACTGTTTGAGTGAAGAGGAGCAGATGGGGTTGACAAAACCCTTTTCTATGGAGGAGATCAAGCTTACCATTATGGATATGAAAGAGAATTCAGCTCCTGGGCCCAATGGTTATAGTGTCTCCTTTTTCAAAAAATGTTGGGAGATCATTAAATTGGATTTGGGAGATATGTTTATTGACTTCTGGGCCAATCAATTGGATATTAAGAGATTGAACTTTGGTGTGATTACTTTGGTCCCTAAAGTGAAAGAGGCTAGATCTGTGAAACAATACAGACCTATTTGTTTGCTCAATGTGGACTACAAGTGCTTTACCAAAGTTTTAACCAACAGATTGGTTCCAATTGCTCAAAACATTGTGGGAGAGAATCAAACTGGATTCATCAAAGGGAGAAATATACTGGATGGAGTGGTTGTATTACATGAGGTTTTGCATGAGCTTCAGAGAAGTAAGACAAGGGGGCTCATACTGAAGATTGACTTTGAGAAAGCATATGACAGGGTAAGATGGGATTTTCTGGAGGATGTGATGAAAGGTAGAGGTTTTCCCTCAAAATGGATTGCCTGGGTGATGAGCACTGTCAGAGAGGGGAGGGTCTGTATCAATGTTAATGGAGAAAGGAGTGCATACTTTAGGACTTATAGAGGTCTGAGACAGGGGGATCCCCTGTCTCCTCTGTTGTTTAACATAGTTGCTGATGCATTGGGAGTTTTGCTTCAGAAAGGCATTGAGAATGGTCATCTTAAGGGAGTCTTGAATAATCTCATCCAGGGGGGAGTATCACATATACAATATGCTGATGACACTGTCATCATGATTGACCCTGATGAGAAATATATCAGAAACTTGAAGCTTATCCTCTATTGTTTTGAGTGGCTCTCAGGTCTGAAAATCAACTTCCACAAAAGTGAAGTGTATGTCTTTGGGGTCCCTCAGGAAGAAAAGGAGAAATTAGCAAATATGCTAAATTGTGCTTTAGGTTCTTTTCCCATGACCTACCTGGGTATTCCTGTGAGCTACAAGCATTTGAATATGGAAGTTTTCAGGCCTTTGGCACAAAAGATCAGAAAAAGGCTAGATCCTTGGAGGGGGAAGCACATGACTTCTGGTGGAAGGCAAATATTGACTAATACCTGCCTGGGGAGCATTCCTTTGTACTGCATGGGATTCTATTTGCTAAAAGATGGGATTCATAAGGAATTTGACTCCATTAGAGCTAAGTTTTTTGGCAAGGAGCAGAAGACAAGTTTAGATATCATATGGCTGGTTGGGAGATCATTAATAGACCAAAAGAGCAGGGAGGCTTGGGTATAATCAATACCAAGTTAATGAATGAATGCTTAATCACCAAATGGGTATGGATCATCAAGGCAAAATATCTGGATGAAAATGGCTTTTTTGGATCTAATGGAGCAGGGGGCTCCCAGTTCTGGAAGGGACTACATAGTGTCAAACACCTTATAGACTGGGGCTCTTCTTTCCAAGTTGGAAATGGAGATCACTGTAGGTTCTGGGAAGATTGTTGGGCAAAACCTGTCCCACTGAAAATATATTATGGGAATTTGTACAAATTGGTGAGGGATCCTGTAGCATTTGTCAGTGACTGCAGGGAGGATGGGGAGTGGTATGTTGATTTCAAAAGATCTCTAAATGCTCAAGAATATGGGGAATGGTTGGGCTTGCTAGATGATTTGAAAGACATAGCTCTCACAGATAATAAGGCTGATAAAATGGTTTGGGAATTAGAAAGCAAGAAGGCTTTTACTACTAAATCTCTTTATAGGTTCAGATCAGATAGAGGAACTACTTGTAGGATAGCTAAGTATATCTGGAAGAGTAAAATTCCTCTGAAAATCAAGGTTTTCTTGTGGCAAGTCATAAATGACAATTTGCAGTCTGCCCAAAACCTAGTTAAAAGAAAATGGAAAGGGGAGATAAATTGCTGCCTCTGTGGGTTAACTAAATCTGTTGATCATATCTTTTTTGAATGTCCCATGGCTAAATTTGTATGGAGCTTTGTGATGGGAGTGTTTAATCTTGATTCTTATCCTAACTCTTTGGATGAGTTCTGCCAGACTTGGCTCAGGGGAGAAATTAACCTGTCAAACCAAATGGCTATCTTTATTCTTGCAGGGATCACATGGGCGCTCTGGTTATCCAGAAACAAGATGGCGATCTCCAAAGTTGTTCCAAGGGCAACTACTGATGTTATCTATCATGCCATATCGCATATGCAGACCTGGAGCGTGGCACTTAAGGAGAAGGACGAAAGCAAGTTCCAGCAGCTGAAGACGGTGGCCCTGGACGGTCTCAAGAACTTCCGGCCAACAAATGTGCATTTGTCCTCGGTAGTTGAAATGTAATTAGGAATGCCTTCGCTTAAGATGCTCCTAGCTGTTGCTTATTTTGGGAGAGGGAGAGGATGAGACCTGTTTCTGAACGCTGGAATCCCCAGCTTTCCTTTAACTGTACTGCTACTATGGCTTTCAATAAAAGTCGAGGTTACTCTCTTTAAAAAAAATACGTGTGTATTGCGTATAAAAAGATGGGGCGGACAGAAATTTGGGGCGGACAGAAATTTGAGGCAGACTGAAATTTTCTCAATTTATTATTAGGGTATAGATTAACCCTCTCGCTAGGTTACAAGTATATTATCAGTTCGGACATGGCCGGACTAAAAGCACGTAGTACCGGGTGGTACTCGCGAATATTCTTTTTTTTTTTGAGATTTACTCGCGAATATTCTGCGTACGTCAGCTCCAAGATTAGACATGTGTGACAGAAATATAATCTTAGCAGAGTCGCGTCGTCGGCCACGGCTCACGTGCATGATTGCATGAAGAGTTGAAGACTGCCTTCATATCACTGTCATTACATATATCACATACATCCTTCGTCTATTTTTTTCAATACTTCCTCCATACTGAAATTATAATATATTTTTCTGATTTTTCTAGATATATAATTTTTACTATACAGACAGTCTAGGTACAAAGTAATAGTAATGTATCTACTAGAAAAGGCAAAGTAGGTTATTTGCTCTCGTTTTTGAGAATATAATAAAAGTCTAATAGTGTACTTCTTCCATCACAAAAAAACAGTGTTCTTTTACAATGCTTGGAATTTTCTCCTATTTGCTCCCACTTCTTTCATAAAATTCTAATTATTTTTGTAAAAGGTGTTTTCGTCATTGCACGGTAAAACACCCCGATCCAGCCCCTCTCTTCCCCCGATCCAGCCCCTCCCCTCCCTGATCCGCCTCGTGGATCTACTTGAAGGAGCTGAATGTGACGAAGCCACGAAAGGTACCCCGTCGGCGGCGAGGATGACGAACTGGTCACCGCCGGTGATCCTCCTCTATGTCACCTCTGGCACCGAGATGACACCGTAGTCCTTGACGTAGTAGTTGCCAAACGCGCGCGACATGACGAGCCCTGACGCGGTGCACGCCGGGCTCGCTGGCGAGGCAGTACACTTCGCCGTTGCACCGCCGGATGCGATCCTTCTACTCTGCACACATCGCGTTCCACGACACAACATCAGCAACGGCTGCCGTGGCGTCGTCCCAAGAATGCATGGCCGGTCAGGGCGCATGGACAGCGACTTACGTGGTAGATTGGGCTTGAAGTCGACGGTGAGCTGGATGGCAGCGACGGCGCCGTCATCGGACGTGGTGCCCAGGACGGCCCGGGAGTCACCGACGTTGGCGTGGCGACGACCATGGCCCCCCTGCGGCCTGCTTCACGATGGACAGCGTGGTGCAGCCGCTATGGATGGCATCGAAGCGTCGGCTGCGCCGGAGCTTGTCGTTGACGGCAGCGCACGCGGCCACGTAAGACTACCACCAGAGGTCCAAGTGATAGTCACTGAGCGAATTGAGTGGTTAAAAATTGAAGCCAAAATACAGCGAGTTCTCTTCACTATAGTACTCCAATTATTATTTTTGTAAATATCTAATTACCATATTACCCTGGACAAAAATAAAGAAATACAAAAATACAATTACCGCTCCTATATTTGGAGTTCTAACCATCTCAGTTTTTGGACGAAATGGGAGGAAATTTGAAGCATATATATGGCCCACCGACCATACACATGACAATTTTCTCCCTTTTCCTCTCTACCATTTCCTCTCATTTCCTTGGGCCTTTCTAGCCGTCGGGTCGGTCAACATGAGCCGTCGAAATTATCCCCAAGCAATGTAAAATTTCTCAAAAAATAATTGCCGAGAAAATGCTAAGCACCCATTCGAGCTGGCGTATGTCAGCAGCACACTAGATCCGAATCTCTCACAAATTGAAATTACATACAACAATATGATCAAAGCATCTAGTAGTTTATGGAAGGTACTAGATACAATTGGAGGTAATTGGAGATGAAGGAAGGAAGAGGAAAGGTAAATCGAGTCAGACTCACCTCGAGGAGAGCTCACTGCCGAGTTGGTTGATCTGCAGGTCTCCTCCACGGCGGCACGTTTCGCGTCGTGGGGACTGAGGACAGCTATGCGTGAGACATTTGTGCTTGCCGGCTGGAGTGCTCATCGGTTGGCGTCGCACAACCTTTTGAGCGGTCGCTTATGTGCGGCGTTTCTCGCAGCCAGTTCAGTTGGACGAGACTGAGACTATCTGCACTTATCAATCTCCATTTTCTTACTCCATACGTTCTCGTCATCAGGATTCTCTCCTCCATATAGAGTTCTTCCGCACTCGTGAACCTCCATATCTCTACCCTATCCCAACTACCCAACAGATGGGCCCACACATCATACACACGTTCTCTCTCTCCTCCCTTCTTTTCCCGTCGGTCTCTTTCTCTCCTCCCGGACTCTCTCCACGGCTCCGCCCACCGGTCCGGCGAGCAGCAGCATCGCCGGCGAGCCTGGCCACCGGCGGCGGTCCTCCTCCCGGCCGCCTCCACTCTGCACGAGTGCCCCACGGCCCCTCCCTCCCTCTCTCTCCGCTCCCACCCGACCTCTTCCTCGTCGCGGCGGTGCTCGAGGAGGGGCTCCGGTCCGGTGGGCGGCGGGCACCCCCCAGCGCGGCCTCACCGGCGGGCGGCGGGCGGCCCCCGGCGCGCGCTCCTTCCACCTCCCCGCGGCCATGGACGTTGGCGAGCGAGCGAGCAGCCGGGCGGCCGGCTCGCGCAGGGGACTCGGCTCCTCGGCGGCGAGCGGGCGGGTCTCTCCTCCGGCGGGTGGAGCTCGCGGCGAGCACGGCTCCTCCTCACGGCGGCGCTCCTCCCCACGGCGGCTGCGGTTGGGGGAGGGTGCTCCTTAACCACGGGCGCACACGAGCTTCGACGGCGGCGGCACCTACCGGCGCAGATCCGGCGAGCCGGCGCCCCCTCTCCCTCTTCTCTCCGGCGCCCCCCTCTCCCTCTTCTCTCTGCTCTGGCGCGCGGCGGCCGGTCTCCCTCTCCACGAGCGTGCGGCAGCACTTGTCCGCGGCCCCACGCGCGATACCGGCCGCCCTGGAAGTCGCCAGATATGGTGTTCGGCCAGCGGTTCGGGGCCGTTTCCAGTATGCCACTGCGGAGGGTTTGGGACAGTAAAGGCTGAGGTGGCGTCGTGGCGTTTCCCTTTCCCGTAGCCGCTGCCTGTTGGCTATCCGGGCGGGCAAGAGTAGTTATTCTTGAGCTGTTGGCCACGTACGCCCAGAACAGGTACAGGCCGCTTTCTGGACCCTCGGCCTTGCCGACAGAGAGCGCGGTTCAGGTTCCTGAAATAAGGGGGATGCCAACACGGAATTCTTTCACCTTCAAGCATATATGCCACATAAAAGCGGAAGAGCGACATACATCCCAACAATCAGCACGATCCAAGGACAAAAAAAAAAAAAAAAAAAAAAAAAAAAATAAATAAATCCAATGTCATCTTCAGATAGCATCCTGGGCCTCAAGGGATCAGTCGGCGGTTTGCATCTCGGAGGAACAAGTCACCAGGATCGTCAAGGACAATTCTAGTGATCGTGCGTCCCAGGCCCGGATTTAAGGCTGGACCTTGACGATGTCAGCGTCCATATCAAGGGGTGCAGGATCTGTTGATAAGTTCCGCAAGTGCAGCTTGCCAGCAGATGGTTAAACGGACGACGATGACATCCCTGCTACCCTGCATCCTCCTCCTGAGTCCTGCTACCATCTACCATGCGGGCTCCACTAGCATGGAACGACACTATCGGATCAAATCAAACACAAATTTCTCACCGCCGCGCGAGAATCTGAGTCCTGCATGACCAGGAGTTTATTTATAAATCCTAAAAAGGAAAACCACCATCGAATCAAATATATAAAAAAATGTTTCATCAAAAAAAAAAAAATCAAAAGAGGCATCAATAGGGTGTCATCGGCCGTTCCACACAGAATTGCTATTACTATGCAACTTAAATACACAATCTATTTCACCAAGATCTAGAGATTACCGAAGATTATAGAACCCACGCAGATTACCAAAACTTACGAACCCACGCAGATTACCAAAACTTAATCCGGACATGAAGCTAGCATAAGTTACCGAAACTTAGAACACGATGAAACGTGTAGATTACCGGGACTTAATTAATCGCGGTGGATCAATACATACAAGCAACCGTAGCAGCAGCGGTAGCAGCAACTACTCTCGTCGTCGTTGCGGCGGCCTTCTTCTTCTTCAGCCTCCCGTGATTCTGGTGCCGGCGACACAAGTAGCGGGCTTCTGGCTTCCTGCTGTAAGTCTCCTGACGTCGTCGCTGCCGCGTTCGGCAAGAGCGCTTCCTGCTGTAAGTCTCCTGACGTCGTCGATGCTGCGTTCGGCGAGAGCCGGGACCCTGTAATGTTGCGCCACATACGCGCCCACCACCGCGCCGTCCAGGCCATACATTCTGCTTCTTCCTTTTCGTATATAGCTTTGTTCTTAGCTATGGTTTCCCTGCACTCGTTGCCGGAGGCGCCCAACCATGCTTCTAGGGGGGCTGTAGGAGAGAATGAATTGGAGGGAATGAGGGTACATGTTAAATAGGACAGGGAAGAGCCTCCTGTGTGGCTTTACATACAATGTGGAGTTACATCTTGACTTGACTCTTTCCTATACAATCTATGTCATACATATTACAAGAACAAGTCTTGTGGTGAAAATTAATCCTAGGAGAAGCCTAGTTGTCTAACACCCCCCTCAATCTTAGCCACTAATAAGGTTAAGATTGAACCTAAATTTCCTTAACTGTGGTGCAAGAATGGCCTTGGTGAATCCATCAGCAAGCTGATCAGTAGAGGCAATAAACCGTATGTCAAACAGTTTCTGAGCCACCCGTTCTCTTACAAAATGAAAGTCAATCTCAATATGTTTGGTTCGGGCATGAAACACTGGATTGGCAGAGAGATAGGTGGCTCCTAAATTATCACACCACAACCGGGCAGCCGGAGGATGAGGAACTTTGAGTTCAGTCAACAGCTTTTGAACCCACATAATCTCAGCAGTAGCATTGGCAAGAGCCTCTTACTCAGCCTCCGTGCTTGATCGGGACACTGTGGATCGCTTCCTGGCCAACCATGAGACTAAGTTTGCACCCACAAACATAGCAAATCCGCCTGTAGAGCGGCGATCATCAACACATCCCGCCCAGTCGGCATCAGAGAAGGCACTCACCATCATAGAGTTGGGGCGCCTGATGTGATGACCGAATTTGATGGTACCGCGAATATAGCGAAGAATTCGTTTGACTGCGCTCCAATGAACTGAAGTTGGCGCATGTAGGAACTGACATACCTTATTGACTGCAAAGGAAATGTCAGGCCGTGTCAGGGTCAGGTATTGAAGAGCACCGACCACACTCCGGAACCGCGTAGAATCCTCGGAGTTCAATGGTTCCCCATCAACTAGACTAAGCTTCTCAGAAAGTGACAGGGGAGTGTCTACCGGATGAGCTTTGTCCATACCAGAGCGTTTGAGGATGTCAGATGCATACTGCGCTTGTGAGAGCAGTAGACCGGTGGAAGTTTTCTTGACATCGATCCCTAGAAAAAAATGCAGAGCTCCCAAATCCTTGAGAGCGAAGTCCATCTGTAAGTCCTTGAGCAGTGCGTTAGTTGCCAATGAAGAGGAGCTAGCAACAATAATATCATCAACATAAACGTGGACAAACATAACATATCCACCCCGATAGTAGTAGAACAAAGATGTGTCAGCTTTGGACGCCACAAAACCAAGGGCCTCTAAGCGTTTGCAGAGACGCGCATACCATGCCCGTGGAGCCTGCTTCAGGCCATACAGCACCTTGTCAAGTCGACAGACGTAGGAGGGATGAGTCTTGTCCGTGTAGCCAGGTGGTTGCTGCATGTAAACTTCCTCTTCCAGGATCCCATGAAGGAAAGCATTTTGGACATCTAGTTGGCGAAGAGACCAGCCCCGAGAAACAACTATGGAAAGAATGAGTCGGATCGTAGCTGCCTTGACCACGGGACTGAAGGTTTCTTCATAATCGATGCCGTATTGTTGCTTGAATCCTTTGGTGACAAGACGGGCCTTGTATCGATCAACAGACCCATCCGCTTTTCGCTTGATCTTATACACCCATTTGCATCCAACAATGTTCTTTCCTTTAGGTCGAGGGACCAAGTGCCAGGTTTTGTTGCGAAGTAGTTCTTGATGCTCGGAGTTCATGGCAGCCACCCAATTTGGATTGGACATAGCTTCACTGAGAGTGCTCCGCTCACCCGTGGAAGGCTGAACATGCATAGACCACTTGGCAGTGCCATCGGTATACCTTTTTGGTTGACGAATCCCATGGGACAACCGTGTTGCCGGCCGTGATGAAGCTGGAGGAGGCGATGCCACGGCCACGGGTGCAGATTCCATCGGCGCAGAAGATCCACCGACCGGGATCTCATGGGCCCCAGTGGCGGGATCGGCTGGCGCTGTTGCCGTGGTCCCCGTAGGATCCGGCTGTGGCGGAGGTGGACTCGGGGTAGTGGAAGAAGACGACGCAGCGGCCGCAGAAGTTCTCGATGACCTGGCCCGCGCCTCTGTCGCGCGCGGGGAAGACGCCACGCGTTCGCCGATGGATGGCGGGACCTCGCTCGAGGCGGATCCGCCCGCAACCTCGGACGAGACGAGTTCTGGCGCGCCAGGCGAATCGAGGTGGGGATCCGTGCTGTCCCCGCCGGGCCTGCTGTCTCCATCGGGCCGACACATAAAATGACGGGTGTGCGGCGCCGGTTCAACATCGATTGAAGGCGGATTTCTTCCTGTTTCCTGCATACAACCAGTAGAGCTCAGGGCAGTAGTAACATTAGTAGAAGAATGCTTATGCTGGTCAGGTACAAAACTATTCCCAAAACTAGAGGTCGGAGGAAGAAGGAGATCAGGAAGAAGCTCAAGCTCTTTGCGGAGAAGAGCTCCAGCGTTAGGATGGAGAGATGCAAACGGGAAGATTTGTTCATCAAAGATGACATCTCGTGATATATAAATACGTCCATCTTTAGGATCTAGGCACTTGTAACCTTTGTGAAGAATACTATATCCTAAGAAAACACATTGCTTGGATCGGAATTGGATTTTCTTGGAGTTGAATGGCCGAAGATTAGGCCAAACAGCACACCCAAAAACACGTAGAAAATTATAATCGGGAGCTTGGCCATACAAGGCCTCGAAGGGTGTCTGATTTTGAAGTACACGGGATGGTAGATGGTTAATAAGAAACATGGCTGTCAAGAAGGCTTCATCCCAAAATTTTAGGGGTAGGGATGCGTGAGCAAGCAGGGTGAGTCCTACTTCAACTATATGGCGATGTTTGCGCTCAGCAGAGCCATTTTGCTGATGAGCATGTGGACAAGAAACTTGATGATTAATGCCTATGCGTTTGAAGAAAGAGTGAAGAGATTGGTACTCTCCACCCCAATCTGTTTGGACACAGCGACTTTTTCTGCCAAATTGTCGTTCAACAAGATTTTGAAACTCATGAAAAATGTGGAAAACTTTAGATTTGTGACGTAGCATATAAACCCAAGTAAATTTACTATGATCATCAATGAAACTAACATAATAATTGTAGCGACCAATTGAAAGAGGGGCAGGGCCCCATACATCTGAGAAAATAAGGTCCATAGGACCATCGGACACACTAGAGGACTTGGGATATGGCAATTGATGGCTTTTGCCTTGTTGGCAAGCATCACATACTCTAGTTTTATTTGAATCTGCAAGAACAGGTAGACTATGGCGACTCAAGACTTGTTGAACGACACGAGATGACGCATGGCCTAATCGATGATGCCATAGGGAGGTAGATGGTGTGGTAGCGCCAAAGGCTTGCTTATTGGATGGTGGTGATGATGACGGGCGAAGAGGGTATAGACCCCCTTCACATCTGCCGCTGTGGAGGGTGTTCTTCGTCACCTGTTCCTTAATAAGAAAATGATCCGGGTGAAATTCAAGGAATACACCATTATCTTTAGTAAATTGATTTACAGAGCAGAGATTCTTTGTGGCTTGTGGGACATGAAGAATATGATTAAGATGCAAATTTCTAGTACGGGAATAGATAGTACTATGACCAATGTTTGCAATCTTCATACCTTGCCCGTCAGCAGCTAGAACTTGCTCCCCACCACGGTACTTGTTGCGGAAGAAGAGCTTCTCTAGTTCTCCCGTGATGTGGTCGGTAGCACCTGAGTCCATGTACCAATTTGTGTCCACCCCGTGGGGGGACGTGGTAGCCGCGGACACGCTCTTCTGTGGCTGCTGCTGCGCACCGGTGTAGTTGTGGTCAAAGCGCTTGAAGCAGCGTCTGGCGTGGTGTCCTTCCTTGCCGCAGATCTGGCAGAAAACTCCCTCCTGGAAGCTGCTGCTGCGCCCGCCGTTGGGGTGCCCAGCACCGCCACGCCCGCGACCGCCACCGCCGTGAGTAAAACCGCCACGGTTGCGGCCACGAGATTGACTGGAGTTGTTGAAGTTGCGGTTGCCCCCCTTGATGGCGGCGTTCGCTGAGGACTGGGAGTCGCCGCCGCCAAGACCGTTGTGCTGTTCCGCGGCGAGCAGTTGAGCGTAGAGCTCAGGGATCGTGATCGGCTCGACGCGCGCCGCGACAGCCGTCACGATGGACTCATATTCCTCACCAAGGCCGGTGAGGATCTGGGTGACGAGGTCGTCGTCGTCCATCTTCTTGCCCGCCGAAGCCATGTCATCGGCGAGGCCCTTCATCTTGGTAAAATACTCCGCCATGGTCGATGATCCCTTGGATGCCCAGGCGAGGGCCATGCGCGTGGCAACGACCCGAGCACGAGACTGGGAGGTGTGGCGATCTTGGATTGCCGCCGAGAGCTCGGACGACGTGGTGGCCGAGGAGACTTGTTGGAAGATTTCTTTGGAGAGCGAGGAGAAGAGGTAACTCAAGACCTGCTGGTCCTGAGTCACCCAGGCTGGGTTGGGCACCGGATCCGCCTTCTTGCCGGAGACGGGATCGATCTCGCCCTCAAGGAACGCCGCCGGTGGTGACGCGTCGGACTTGATGTAGCCGGCGTACTTGGCGCCTTTGAGAGTGCAGGTGACTTGGGCAAGCCACATGTTGTAATTGCCGCGGTGGAGTCTCTCATTGACAGGTGGAAGGAAGCCAAAGGAGAGGGCCGGGAGGGCAGAGGAAGCGGCGGTGGAGTTGGAGGCCATTTGGATCTATTCCGAATGGAAAAAGGAGCTTGATACCATGTAAGAGAGAATGAATTGGAGGGAACGAGATGACCCTTCCTGGGTCTCTCGGTACATGTTAAATAGGACATTGAAGAGCCCCCTGTGTGGCCTTACATACAATGTGGAGTTACATCTTGACTTGACTATTTTCTATACAATCTAAGCCATACATGTTTCAAGAACAAGTCTTGTGGTGAACATTAATTCTAGGAGAATTGTCTAACAGGGGCCATGCTTGTGGGTTCGATGGTGGTGGGGCAACCGCCATGGTTGTTTCGCACGTAGGCAGGCGTCTCCCGGCGACGGAAGGACGATAAATAAAAAGATATTGTATTGATGATACTGATGGGTTCAATTATGTTATCAATCTGATGTCACCCCTCCTCTGTATATAGAGGGGGAAATATTGAACAGCTACAGGGTGTAGCGGCGGACGCACGCGATGCCGTCGGATACGGTACCGTGTGTTAATCGTTTGCAGGCGTATTAAGCGTTAATCCTCTACACGTCTGCCGTGTTCGTGTCCTGCGCGCCTGCACAAAGCGAGAGTGAGGCCAGCAGGCAACACTGGGGCAGAGGCGACAGGAGTAGTGCCCCGTCCTTATCTCCTCCCTCTCTCTTCCATTTGACTGGCATCCACCTTATCTCCTCTGTCTACTATTTTTCACCACCATGACGGAGAAGGGAGAAGCAGCAGTGGCTCACACCACCCTCTCTCTATTTCCATGGCGGCCACAGCCATGGTGGCCCTTCCCCACCACCGGCGCGGTACACCAGGCCCCGGAGGTGCCCTCCTGTGCGCGATGCCGGCGCGCCCTGGTCCATGCGCCTCCCTGCGTCCTCGGCCATGTACGCGAGGAGGCCCATCCCGGCGCCCCAGTTCCCTCCCCAGGCACCGACGTCCCCAACCTCGGCGTACTCCTCTCCCTGGGCCGGCGGCGGGCATGGCTTCCTCCTGGCGGCCCCTCCCCACGGCGCCCGAGCCTTCACAAGCGGCGGCGGTGCCCCATCTTCTGCGCCACGGCGGCCCATCCAGGCGCCCCCTTCTACACCGGTGGGCGGGGGTTGGGAGAGCGGCTCATCGCGAGCCCATCTAGGCGCCCCCTCCCCCTCGGAGGCGACCTCTGCTCCCCGACCTCTGCTGCGAGGCGGCGCCCTCTGCTCCCCGAGGCGAGGAGTTCCGCGCTTCCTCCGCTGGCCCGAAGCCGACACCGCGGCGTGATTCGCTGCGTCGGGTGATTTGTGCCCACCAGCAGGAGGATGCATCGCCCTCTGCTCCGAGGCGGTCTCCAGTCCCAACGAGCATGGGGTGGAGGGCGAGGACGACATGCAGTTGGGCGCATCACGGCAGCTCTCCTCCCCATCACGGCCGTGGCCCTCCCCACTGCGCGCGAGGGCGGCTGGTGGGCATCAGCGAGGGCAGCGCGCGCATCCCGGGCGTGGCCAAGGCGAGCACGGGATGGAGGGTGAGGAGATGCGGTCGATGCGATCTCTGGCGATTCGCAGCCGGGTGCTATCGGGCAGCGCTGATGCCGGGGCCGCCACCGTGTGCCCGCGCGTCGTGGCCGAGGAAGGCGCCGGGTGCCCACGCGTCGTGCCCGCCTTCTAGCGCGCCCTGGCCCGGGGAACCGCCGTGCCTTCTAGCGCGGAGTGTCCTCGACAGGGACTGCCGCAGCGACGCCGCCGTCGTCGAGGGGTCGGTTGGCCGCGCTCGTGCGTCCGCCGGCCAGGCGAAGGAAGTCGCGACGGGATGAGCGGGGTGCAGGCGGGTCCGGCAAGGGGCCCTGCATCCGCGACCGAAGCAGGAGAAGCGACGCCGCGTGGCCCAATTCGGCGCTCGCCCGTGGCCCACCGGCAGCAGGAGAGGCGCGAGGGCGGCTGGTGGGCGTCAGCGACGGCGGCGCGCGCGTTCCCGGGCGTGGCCACGCGAGCACGGGGTGGAGGTTGAGGAGATGCGGTCGATGCGAGCTCTGGTGATTCACAGCCGAGACGAAGGCAGCGTGGCCCTGACCGCAAGGAGCCTCCGCCGGCGCTGGGCGGATAGATGGGCGCGCTCGCCTCGACGGACGCCTCCCTCGCCTGGAATAAGTTCGTTCAAAGCTAATTTCATCTGTGCACAGTTTGGGTGAGACTGGTTCTGATTTAGTTTTTTTTGTCGAATTTTTGCAGCCGTCGTTTCTCTGTTGTTGAATTCGTCAGGCGTCGATCCCCTACCACGGGCGCATCTGCACCCGACGGGCGCACCTCCACCCAGCGGCGCACCTCCCGCACAGTGGCTCCAAGTGCGGCATGGCTACCTCCACCACCTCGACGGCGCCCTCCCCAACCCCGTCGCGTTCTTGGGCCTCTCCGCACCACTTCCGGCACCTGGCGACGCAGCACTAGGCGTGTCTGGCTGGGCTCCTACGACGGCCCCCGGCAAGACCGCGCGCGCCTTCGACGGATCCATGGAGGCCCCCTCCCCACCGGCGCCGCCACAGCACCTTCCCGGCAACGGCGACTCTCCCGGGCATGGCGGCCGTCCACCACCGTCGCCCTCCCCACTGGCACCGCCATGGAGCATGGTGGCCTTCGCCACCCCGGCGTGCTGATGTGGTCGGCGGCCTCCCCAAACAAGGCGGCGCGAGCTCCTCCACCCTCTGCTGCTTGGTCTCCGTATCGCTTTTCTCTACACTGTGTGTCATGTGCGTCTGAAGTGTGCAGCTCGGGCGACTGCGACCAATTTTGTTTGCTTGTGTGACGTTGGCATCAAAAAAATCGTTTCTTCTCTGGTTCTTGTACCATCTTGCTGTAAAATGCGGGTCATGGGTGTCTACAGCGCACAGTCTGACGACTGCGACCACTTTTTTTGGCTTGTGTGTCCATGGGATCAACAGCAGCTGTATCATGCTTTGATGGTTGGCTTGTGTGTTGATAGGATTAAAAAACAAAGCATGGCGCCCGCCTACAGCATACGGCCTGACGACTGCGACCAGCAGCTTTTCCAGTGCTCAGTGATTTTGCAGGACTTGAGATAAGTACGCGATTAGATAACAGATTAAGCACTGTGAATGGAGTTGAGACAAGGTACTGGCTCTGATCTCAATGCCCATCCAACGCTGCTCCATGGGTGCGCTGCTACACCCGGTAGCCAGAAATCCACACTCATATAGAGGACGGTTAGTCTTCCTAAAATAGAGATTGGACTGAATCTCTCGAATTTTGCAAATTAAAATCTTTTTTCCTATTTGGTCAACATGCGAGCATTATGCAAATACTGTAATCCTCCTTGGATTTCACCCACGTATTTTATTAGATTAATATATAATATAGACATATTATTTATTAGTTTATATTATATGAAACTAGTAATAGGTATATATTATTAATTATTATAGTTATAGATAGATATTATTGGGTACATATATATGGCTAATCCTACTAAAACACGGCAACAGTATTGGTCCATCCTTCGTGGTGCGCGCGCCCTCCGGGATGATCAGTAGACTTCGTCATCGCGTCCGAGAGGAGCGCTGCTCGGCACACCTGAAAAGTAGCAACGCTTTTCGTTTCATCTAACCATCTGAAAAGTAGCAACGCTTTTCGTTTCATCTAACCACCGTGGAGACTTTCCTGATCTTTGAAACACCGTGTTTGTTATAAATGAAACACAACACAAACAACCTTTGGTAAAGGAGGTACGTCACTCCTCCGTACAAGGTACAATCATGCCCTCCAACAAGGAACTAGTGGCCGTTGGGTTCACCTTGGCCATGGTCCTCACGTCAAATCCTAAGTGGCGAGGAAATTTACTTTCAAAGCACCAACTCCCCGCGCATATGTCAAACAGGGTGTCATCACTTGCTTGTTCCACTTTACATGGTGAAGCGAGGAGCAATCATTAGTACAGATTTTCATATCACAGCCGGTTCGTAACCCTCATCACAACCGGAAAATGAACCGGTAGTGTGCAAGCGGCAGTGTTGTGGGTGGTGCATCACAGCCGGTTTTTTCACCCCGGTGATGAGCACACAACACCGCCGTTTCAGAAGGCAGACACTGGCTGTGTTGTCCGAGACCAACACTGCCGGCTTGTTCCAACAACCGACATGTTACAGAACGAACACTGCCGGTTTATTCCTAAAACCGACTATGTTTCTAGGACGAACACTGCCGGTTCATTCCTAAAAGCGACTGTGTTTCTAGAACGAACACCGCCGGCCCATTCCGGGAGCCGACGGTGTTGTCGAGGGAGAACACTTGCCGGGTTAGGGTTGGATCCGGCGGTGATTTTATTTTTCCATTCTTTTTTATTTGTAATTATAATAATTATATAATTACAATAATAATATTGGACCGTAATTATATAACGAATAATTATGAATAATAAATATAGAACTATCATTATATAAAATTTATTATGCTACTAGTTTCCATCGAACATGCATGTATATTCGTTACACAAATATTTTTTCGACAACAATAAAATAAGAAATTATGCATAAGAATCTAGCAGAAGGGCGATGTCCTCTTTTGTATAATGATCCTTATACTTCTTTGCAGTTGCAATTGTATATAAGCCACCTGTTGAAAACACATCCGCCAGCATGAATTTTGCCACCTCGCACTGAAGTGTCTCTATCTCATAATCTAGCAGCCTTTGATAATCAAATTTCTCACGCTGTTCCAAAAAGAGGCAAGTATCAAAATCAGTACAGTATATATGATTTTTTTGCATTAAAAGAAATAAATGAAAACCGACAGTTATACTCACAAATTCATCTGGCATCTTTGTAGGCTGTCCAATATAGCGGTACATCGCCCACATGACATAGAAGCCACACTCATTGTTGGCATACGGCTGTTTGAGGTACGGGATCTTGGTCATTTCAACGACATTGAAATCTGTTTGCGTCCCACCTCTATGCTTCTTCCGCACACTATGCAAAATTAGGAAGAATATTTCAAAGGAATAAATAGAAAAGGCATATTGTGATCATAGGACTATGGTGTTGCTAGCATCGCTTACGCATTCAGCACGTCGAACAGTGGCTGCATATCCTCCAGTGGCTTTTTCTTGGAGTCCCACACCTCGATCTCATTTTTTATAAGATTAACACAAACGAGGGCGTAATGTTCACTGCAATCGAAATACGGTAAGTAACGAATAGTCCGAAAAAAAAATTAGTGTAAACACCCCTGGTCAAGAACACATACTTAAAGTTGTAGGGTAGAAGTATGTGGGTTTTCTTTTTGTCAAAAAACGCTTCAAAAATCGGCACCAATATCTCTACCATGTTATCCACGCCGGAGGAATTACCAAGTTGGCCGAGGCAGGCTTTTTGATTGACCCTGACAGGGTCTAAGAAGCCTATGTGGCCGAGTTGGCGCGGTCTTAAGAAACAATATTTTGCAACTAGCCTGCATAAAAGATCATGTAAAGTGCACAAAATTAAACAATTTGTGTCTAGAAAGAGCATTCTGTAGCATTTCATGTGTGTAGGGTACTTATATGGTCCACAAGCACAAAATCTGTACATCGAGGCTGCGTCTCTGGTACAGATTGAACAGGCACCCCCAATCGACGTCGTATTTCACTTCTTCTTTATAAAAGAAAACAACATGAGGATTGATAATGATAGCAAACGATGCAGTTTCAGCCGACCGTGAATGATACAAGTAATAATCCTGCAAGCGCTTAAGCGGGGCGGGCAATCCCTCGTATTCCTCCGGGAGAACCAAATCCATTTTAAGCTCAAACTTATTTGCCAAAGGTACGGTCCCCATTGAGGCCCAATAGACTTCCTCCACTTCTTCTCGGTCGTGCGGGGTCTTTTGCGAGCAATTCATTTATTCTAAGTGCATGGATATGGAAATCGTCCTCGTCGGTCATTTCATTTTTGTACTTGTTCGATCGATGCTTTTTAAATTCGAGGGATTGACCGTCACGGGTCATGGTGCCAAGTTGCTTAAGGAATGTAACATAAGTATCCTTAGGTACACTGGGACTGGCTTTTTGCTGCATAATGTTTGTAATGCTGCCACTGAATGGCCTCTTGTTTTTCTCTTTCTGCACTTGGTCAACTTCCTCTGAGGATCTTTTGCGCTTTTGCGATGATGCATTAGTTGTTGCTTTAGGCGCAGGAGGATGTTTATGCTGTCCTTTAGAGACTGGTGTTGAGCCGGTAGGAACCTTTCCTTTTCCAGCCGGAGGGTTTTGTGTGGACCCTCTTGATGTAGAGCGACCAGAAGCAGGAACAGCATTAGGTTTAGGAGGAGGAGGTGGAGGTGGCAGTGTCTTCTGCTGAGTAGGAGGTGGAGGTGGAGGTGGCAGTGTCTTCTGCTGAGTAGGAGGTGGAGGTGGAGGTGGATGTGAACCTGGAAGAGGAGAGTGCTGGCGAGGAGGAGAGGTCGTCCCCGTGGTTCTTTGCATCCCAGGGGCTTGTCCTCCGCTCGAAGATGGTAAGGGCGAGGAGCCGCATTGGCCGTCTTCCTCATCCTCTTCGTCCGAGGACAACTCGTGCTCAAGCTTAATGAGGCGCTTACGCCAGGCCACATGACATCCCTTGTTCGGCCAAGTTTCGGGATGGACTGCGATGCGGGGTGCTCGATCGCATCTTGTTGTACTTCTTCTCAAGTACCATGTCGATGGTCACATGGGCATACCCCGGTGGAATCGGGGTGCCATTAATGGTGCCATCTCCCGCAGCCGTGCTCGGCCAATCGCTACCTTGTCCTTTGTCCATGACTATTGGATGTACAGCCTGACATTGACGTTTTCACTGATGTTGTCCAACGGATGAGGCGCATTCGAGTCTAATTCCCTTACAATAGGGGTCGAGCCACAGCTTGACCTTCGGTTTTGATGTAGTGTAAGGTTCTGCTGCAGCGTAAGGTCCGGTGCTAGACCCTCCATTTTACGGGAGGCCAGGACTTCGCTAACTTTCACCTCAACGATAGCTGCAACCCTGGATTCCCATTTTTCATCCAGCTCCCGAATCATCCTCCTTGTCTCTTCCACTCGTTCTCGTTTTCCCCGGTCGCGGCTCTGGTAAGTATTGGCCTCATCTGGGAATCCTTCGAACCAATTAACCACACCGGTTCCCCTGGTGCAACCAGGGTGCTCCCTGTTCCCAAGTGCTTGGGTGAGCACGTCGTTCTCCCTGTTAGAGTTGCGAGTGCCTTGCCTCACCTCGTCTTGGACCCGGGAGATCCTCTCGACGAGGGCGCCGACGACTGGATCGTCTATACGCTTTGTATTCTTTGGATGATTTAAGACATTGAAACTCCCATCATCACCGTGACAGCAGTTCCTCCCGATACAGTACATTATCGCCCTCTCCTCCCAATCTGCAGTCTCAACTTCAATGTTTTGTTCCATAAGTCTAGCCCGCTTCTCAAATTCCGCCTCAATAACGGGCACCAACTTGGCATATCCACGGAGCCACAATGATGTGGATTGTCTGACTTCTGCGAGTTCGCCTGATTCTTCATGCTAAGTGCTTGGAAATCCTCGGAGGCGCAGTGCTCCTTGAATTCCTCCCAGAATGGCGCCTGCTTGGCCATCTCTCCATGCGCAAATTCTGGATCTCGATTTTGTCTAACTATATATTTCTTGTAATTTTGATTCCTGAAATACTTGAACATTGTCCCCATTTTTTGGTAGGTTTTCTTCCGGGCCTTCTCTCTGTTAAATAAAGGGCCTTCCGGAGGGAAAGTGAAATACTTTGGGATCTGTGACTCCCATATCTCTCTCTTGATACTAGCAGGGACCACACCCGGGTGCATCGCTTCCGCATTTTCCGTATCTTCCGGATCTTCTGGATCTTCCAGAGCTTCTAGATTTTCAGGTTCTTTGCCCCTCCACTTCCAGTACTTCAAGGGGACAAAGTCCCTAACAAGGATGCCGAGGGTTGAGGAGTATTTTCTCACAGCAATTTCCGGTGAGGCCGGCATCCTGAATTCATCAAATCTTGTGACCCGATAATGCTTGTCTTGATGAAGCTTTGTCGGGCCACGCTTGGTTCTGACTCTGGTGCGACCCGAGCCCTCTGGCCCTTGGGCCAGCGCATTGGCCTCCGCATTGGCCTCCGCATTGGCCGACGTAGGTTCCTCCTAAAAATAGGAGTAAGTTAATACCCTCTATCAATTGATTAACGAACGTGGCAACATGATAAAATCACACCTAATTTACCTGGTTAGGTTGGTTATCTTGGTCATAACCGCTTAGGTCTAGAAAATCACTCGGGCTATCAACATCCCGATTTGCTTGGTTAGCCTGATTGTGACCCGCAGCTTGCTCCCCAAGGTTTTTTCGAGAACGGGGAATGCGATGCATGGCTGTGACATGATCATGGTTAGTTCGCGTGTTTACTAGGCACAATTATTAATAAAAAAAGGGCAAAGATTTATTACATAGTGTAATATTAAGTGCCAAACTACTCATTGTTTCATTGAACACATGCTACTAAGTTGACAAACTACTCTACATCGACTTCCCAATAAAAAAAGCAATGACAATAGCCATAAGCACAAGCATGGCATCTTTCCAAGAATAAGGAGCAAAGATCGTCCTAGTCTTCCCATCTAAGATGGGTGGCTTCTCTTCGATCACTAGTGCAGGCGGCTCTAAAATCACCGGTGGCGCATGCTCTTCAATCTCCAATGCCTCGCTCTGGCGAGGGTTCGCAAGCCTCCACTCATTGTAGGCCCTCACGGCGTCGCTTCGTAGTACTTCTTGTGCAAATTACCAGGGTAGCGATGTATTTGAGTGTTGCAATCCTCACAAGTTCGATAGATTCCAGGAGTACGACCAACATGAACAACATAGTATGCTGCCATGGTTGACTACATATCATAATTTTAGAGCATCATTTAGAGCATATCATCTAGCATATCATCATTTAGCATGTCATTTAGCATATCAATTAGCATAATATTTAGCATATCAATTAGCATATCATTTAGCATAACATTTAGAGCATATTATCAAAGAGCAGGGAGGGATCGATGGCTAACCACGTGAAGCACGGTGGCGCTGGCTGAAGGGGGCAGTGGTGGTGCTTGTCGGAGTGTTGGCGGTGGCGCAGGAGGAAGGGCCCGGTGGTGGTTGTCAAAGGCGAGGAGAAGCTGGGGATGGAGGAAGCGGCCGATGGAGGTGCTCCTCCACACGGCGGGCGGCGGTGCTCGTCGGCGCGAGGGTGCTGGGGATTGAGGAGGGGCCTCTGGTGATACTCCTCCACACGGCGGGCGACGGTGCTCGTTGGCAGGGGGGCGGTGGCACTGGAGTTCGGTGTCTATGAAGGCAGCGGTGCTCAGAAACATTTCGTCGAACATGTAAGGGGCAGGGTGGAGGGTACCTACCTCGTGACGAGAGAAGCCCTGCGACCACACGCTCCAAATGTTGTGACCTACAAGAAGAAGAAGCCGGAGGTGCGTGCGGCCGGTGGAGTAGGCAGCGGCGCCGGTGGAGTAGGCAGCGGCATTGGCGCTCAGCGCGCCGGAGCACTGGGCAGCAGAGGCACGCACGGCGTGCTCGACTTGGCGCGCTAGGGCTGCTGATGCGGGCGGCGGCGGAGCGGGGTGGTGGCGGTCCTCGTCGGCACGGGCGACGGTGGACTTGTTCCTCGACGCGGGCGGCGGTGGCGTGGGGTGGTGGCGGTCCTCGTCGTTGCGGCGTCGGGCGGAGCGTGGGGAAGAAGAGGGAGAACGGGCGGGGAAATGAGGGGGAAATGAAATTTTCATTTTCCCCGCCCATTCGTTTATATACCAGACACCATCACTGCCGGCGCCAACCAAAAACCGGCAGCAATTAATGTCAGCACTGCCGGCTCCAACGACAAAGCGGCAGCAATGCTTGTTATCCCTGCCGGCATGGAGATACAGCCGGCAGTAATTATCCTAATCACTGCCGGCTCTTAGCTGAGTCCGCGTGTGATTGTTCAGCGCAGGACTTTTAGTAAATTGGATTTTTAAACAGTATTTTTTGTGTAGTGTTTCTACTTTCTCAAATGAAAAAATGTCCTATGTATCAAATTTAGATCTTGATGAGTTCTAACACTTTTGTATTCAAAAGTTTTTCATTTGAGATCATTTAGTGCCTCATTTGATCAAGTTTGACCAGGTCAACCATGTTTGTTTTACAAAATACAATTTGACCGAACCCTAGATGGCCTCAGCTACAAAGATTGTCGAAGTGATCAGGTCCTACATGCCAGTTTTCGAAACCTTAGATGGCCTCAACTCGAAAACTCATGAATACCAAGATTGTTCCACTCAACAAGGTCTACATTTCATACATAGGACATGTTTGCATCGACAAAGTGTTGAGACCAATTAAACACTAGAGCAAACAAATTATAACTAAAACAAAATAAAATTACAACCTTGCAAACCAACTATTATCGATTCAATTTCTACCTAGGGGATTGGACCATTCACATTGACCCACTGTAGTAACCACATGTGCCAGTTGATGTCTCCGATCGTGTATCATCTCTCAGTATCGATATAGAGCAGTGCCCTTATGAGTGCACTCTCCCGTGCCACGTGAGACACAATGAATGGTCGACCGTAGACATCACCTACTGAAACTTCATCAGTGTGCTGCTTAGTGAACCTTATTCCAAATTGTTTGCCTTGTTCTGTGTCCAAGCCATTGGTGTCAACCCAATCCCAATTGTACCCGAAATAATCTGTAGCTTGGTTTAGAATGGCCATCAAACCACATGAAGAGTATGTAACATCATGGGACACAATCTGCAAGTGGTGCAAAAAAAGATAATAATATTACTACTTAATAATTAAACAACAAATTATGTGCATGATCTAATTATATCATTATATATATGTTGGTTGTACCACATCAAAAGTGTTGCTTCCCGCGGTCCATTCGCTAAGTGATATAACAGTGTAACCTTGGTAGCGCAAAGCCATCTCCTTGTAGTACGAGAAATCAGGGATATTGAATCCAACATGTCGAAGTGCATGTATGCAGAGGTGTGAATCCAACATCTCCTTGGCAGTGTGAATCCAACATATCTTGGGCACTCCTCTGGGAGAAGCCCAGTGCCCCCCTTCGCCGGATATTGTTCTCGGTACCATTTAGGCGCCTTGAAGGGATGGTAAAACTAATTTCACACCGCCGTAGCCGAGGATTGGTGTCAACGGGTGTCGTGACCACGTTCCGCTTATCAATAGAGAACGGGGTAAGTGCTTCATGTAGCCATTCTAATGGGTCTATGAGCTGCGACATAAAATAAAATGCAATAATTCAACAATCATATATTTAACTAAATATATCTATTTATGAGCGCAAAAACATATGAGATATTGGAAAATGATTTATACAATAGCTGGCCTAGGGAACCTAACGGGCACATCGGAGCAAATGGCTCGAGCGCCTTGGTGGAAACCCGGTGGCGGTGGTGGCGGTAGCGGAGGTGGTACGTTGTGCGAGAAGACCCGATCGATAAATTCAACAATAAATATAGAAACAAAAATATATCATAAATAAAACTTGAGTAAATTAAAACGAACTAGCTAAAAAAATAATCAAATAGAAAAATAATCGAACTATATAGAAATTATTTATGTACCATAGTAATATCCTGGGGCCATTGCGAAATTACGTCGAAGTTGATTTGGCAAGAAGTGAGAGTGGAAGTGAACTCAGTGTTTGCGTTGGCGGAGTATGCATGTGGCCGGCTCCACATTTTATAGATGGAACTTAGTTATCACAGCAGGCTCGGAACAACAACCGGCCGTGATATGTAACATTCGCAGCCGGGCTGTGGTTACAACCGGCAGTGATACTACATTACTGCCGGCGCCTTCCAAGAACCGGCAGTGATACCCCTGCCATGTCAGAATTGACATGCTCGCAGGCTGCAATCGATGCATGCATGGATGCATGGATGCTGCAATCGATGCATGGATTTTTAATAGTGTCCAGGGATAGATATATAGGTAGGGGAAATGTATTTTTAAAAAATTTTAGACCAACATAGATATGTGTGCAAAAACAATACCATGGGAAAGAGGGCTTTTAATAGTAAATAGAGAAATATTTATTTAGAATGAGTACAAAGATAGAAGACAAAAAAATCATAAAATACATGTTAAATATACGATAACAAAGACCTTTTACTAAAATTACCTCCATGTGTATCAACACATTGTAATTTAACCACCTCGGTACAATTCTTGTTGCATCCTGCGGTGGAGGTGGTTATGAGCTGCGCCTGTTGAGATTATAAAGGAGGTTATGCAAAAGTTGATTTGCATGACCTCGGTGATTTGTGACGACGGCGAAAACTCCATGGACTTGCAAGCACAATCGTAGGAATTGCTTGCGCATTCGTAGGACTTGCTTGTGCAGTCACCGGGTACCCCAACATTCGGCTCAGCTGATCTTCAGTAGAATTCTTCTAGCACCAATTGTGCGCACCATTTTGGTGGACTATTATGGTGCCTAAAGATATTTGAATGTGGAGGGCTTGATCCCACACAGAAGCCATGTATTTGAAATATCAGGAAGAAAGAATGAACTGGAGAAATAAGGAGAATGATACTGCAAACCATGGTGGAGGCTCTATCTTTGGAGGAGGGCCATTTTATAGACCCCCGCCGTGGTAGGTGGGAGCAAAGGTTCTTATTGTGCTGATCGGAGGGAGCACGCCCCCAATAAGGAGTCTCATATCACTGCCAGCGATTATTCAAAACCGGCAGTGATTGGCCTCCAACGGCCTTTTTTTTATAAAAAGCCGAGCCCACTGCGGACGCAGGCTCTACCGGTGCCGGTCTGTGGTTAGAGCCGGCAGTGATTGGCCACCAACGGCTATTTTTTTTGTAGATATCCGAGCCGACTGCGGACGCAGGCTCTACCGCTGCCGGCCTGTGGTTAGAGCCGGCAGTGATTGGCCACCAACGGCCATTTTTTTTGTGTAGATATCCGAGCCGACTGCGGATGCAAGCTCTGCCGACCTGGCGCAGTGGGCCAGGGCCTGGGAAGTATTTCGTTTAGATAACAATAGGGTGCCTTTTTGCTTCGTATTTCGTTTAGATAACAATGGAACCTGTGAAGTAAGATTTTTGAAGAAAGGAATGTGTGAAGTAAGAACAATGGAAAAACAATGATATATTTGTTCTTAGAGATTACAAAGATAGAAAAGAAAAAAACAATATAAACAAATTATAAATACGATAACAAAGACTATTTTTTTCACTTTCAATGTTACCTTCCATGTCTATCAACACATTATAATTTAATCACCTCAGTAGGATTCTTCTAGCATCCTATGGTCCAACAAAATGATGAGGTGGTTATGAACTATGCCTTTCGAGATGATCAAGGAAGGCAACCACGCACCGCGAGAACTCCTCCGTGGGACAGTCGAAGCAACCGGCGCGTGCATGGCCATCTCTCAGTGTCATTGGTTCGGTGGCTATCATGAGGTCAGTGCAATCTTCAATGTCTTCTCCGGCCATATAGATTTCATGTACGGACTTGCAAGCCCAATCTTGGGACTTGCAAGCGATCCTCATACTAGCAACACCAAGACCCCGGAGGAAATTCTTTACCTCCTCGCGGAGACACTAATATGTCGCATAGCTATTCGAGAAATTCTTCTAGCACCAATCTATGCACCATTTTGGTGACTACTATGAAGCATTTCAATATTTGTATGTGGAGGGCTTTCTGCCACAAAGAAGCTATATATTTAGAAATACAGGAGAATCTAAGAACACAAACACAAGTAGCCATTGTCATGGAGAGGCTCTAGAGGTTTGTCATGGAGAGGCTCTAGAGGCTGGAGGGCCTTTTTATAGAGCTCTTGTCGTGGTAGGTGGGAGCAAAGTGCTCTGGCGTGGTGATCGAGGGGAGTAGGAGCACTCCACTTGGAATCTCCCTATCACTGCCGGTTCTTCTCACAAGCCGGTAGTGATATACAATCCCTACCGGTTTGTGATACGAACCGACAATGATAGGGTCCAACGGTTACATTTTTTTATTAATATCAAATCCTAAAAAGGGTGGCGCCCACCGGATTCGAACTCAGGGCTCGACCACAAAAAAATCAATTTGAGAGTTGACCGCTTGAGCTATATATGTGTTCTAAGTGCAAGGCATATCTTTTATATATTGTTTATAAAAAAGAAGTTCAATTCAATAAATCAAAAAAAATTATCTACCAAATACTAGTTTAGAGGTACACAAGTAATATTAATTAGAATACATATATATAGTTGGTGATTACATAGTTATCAATAATCTAACTATCCTTAGGTGGATCAACAATAAGGGCCTCATTATGATCGTGCCTTATGTAAGCTGGTTCGTCGCCCTCTCCAATGTTAGTTAGGGATACGGTCGACCCAAATGCAGGAATTTCCTCATAGCCCCTGTAGCCTTCTTCATCCGTCACTCCATCGACGCTGACAATCTTTCTTTTGCCTTGAAAGACTACACTTCTCACGTTGTTTGCATTGTCTGTTGTGTAGAACACTTGCATTGCATCTTTTGCGAGGATGAATGGGTCGTCTTTGTATGCGATCTTTTTAAGGTCAACTATAGTCAACCCATCTGGTTCTTTCTTGATTTCGTTTAGATGGACCCACTTGCAGCGAAAAAGGGCTACCCGCACCAAGCCATACGATAGCTCCCATATCTCCTCTATGACACCATAGTATGTCTCAATCACATTGCCGTCTTCGTCTTCAGCATTGAAACAAACACCACTATTCTGATTTGCACTCTTTTCATCTTGCTTTTCGGTGAAAAATGTGAAACCATTGACCTCATATCCCTGGTACTTAACAAAGTGACTAGAAGGCCCCCTGGCTAATTTGTCCAGTTGATTACCCAACGTTACTGTAAGCAAGCGACGTCGCAACCAGTCAACAAATTCGGTGTTCTTCAATGTATGGCATCACCTCCTTGGCTTGCTGGAGAACAGTGAATTGAGCACGTGTCCAAGAAACATAGTCATCTACTATACACGGTTTCCTACCTAGTGTGCCTTTGCCACCTAGTCTGCCTTGGTGACAGGACTCAGGAACTCATGCCTTGTTGATGTCCATATAATTTGTGCAGAATTCAATGGACTCCTCCGTTGACCATCCCTCAACCATGCTCCCTTCTGGTCTGAATTTGTTCCTAACATACTTCCTGAAAACTTTCATCAACCTTTTGAAAGGGAACATCTGATGTAGGTACATTGGACCAAGTGCTCTTATTTGGTCAACCAGGTGAATGAGAAGATGGACTGACATATCAAAGTAAGTTGGTGGAAATTGCATCTCTAAACTAGAGAGAACTTCAGCAATGTCGTCCTGTAGCTGTTGTAGCGTGCTCGGATCAATGACCTTTTTCGAGATCGCATTCATGAACCAGCACAACTTTGTGACCACTTTGCGAACATCTTCCGTCAGGATACCATGCAAGGCAGCTGGGAGAAATTGAGTCATAATGACATGACAGTCATGGGCCTTCATAGGTCCATAGTTGAACTTGCATTCTTTCTTGTTCACTAGCCTCTTTGGGTTTGCATAGTAGCCCGTCGGAACTTTTAGTTTATCGAAGAATGAAATTAACATGTCCTGCTCTTTCTTGCTTAGTGTCCAAGACGCAACTGGAAGTTTATATTGGCCATTTTCTTGAACCACGGGATGCAACTCTAGCCTGATTCCCAAATACTCCATGTCTTTGCGTGTGTCGTACGAATCCTTATGTGTCCCCCCGGTGTTCATCAAGGTGTTAAGTGTGTGAAAGCACACGTTTTTAGTAATGTGCATGGGATCAAGACTGTGGCGTACAGACAAAAATGGCCAGTAAGGTAGTTTCCAAAATACTAATTTTTTCTTCCAAATGCTCTCCTCAGGTGTTAGCCCCTTGCCCCTTGCCAAGAACAATGTCCAGTTTGTTAAGTTCTGCAAGTATCTGTTTCCCGTTTCGATACTTAGGAGGCTTGCGTGTCTCAACCTGTCCATCAAAATTTATCTTGTTTTTTCGGAATCTGTGTTTAATAGGCAGGAACTTACGGTGCCCAAATACAACCATTTTTGAGGTATTGGGTAGGTGTACCGCATCAATTTCGTCTAGGCACTCGACACAACCTGTATAGCCTTTTGTCTTCTCTCCAGACAAGGAACCTCGCCCTGGAAGGTCAGTGATTGTAACCACAAGTACCACCTTGACAGTGATTTCTTCCTTTTTGTACTCATCCCAAACATGCTCAACACCCTTCTTGAACAGATCCACTAGTTCATCGATAACTGGCTCTAGGTAAGTGTCGATGTCATTCCCGGGTTGCTTTGGGCCTTGGATCAGTAATGGCATCTGGATGTACGACCGCTTCATAACGAGGTGAGGCGGAAGGTTGTATATACAGAGCGTCACTGGCCACGTGCTATGAGTGCTTCTAACCTGGTCAAAAGGATTCATCCCATCCGTGCTTAATGCAACCCAAAGGTTCGTTACATCTCCACTGATTTCCTTATAGAACATGGTTTTCGAGTCCTCCGATCCTGTCCATCGGCGGGATGCCTCGGCATGCCGTCGTTCTTACGGTCCTCACCATGCCAGGCACAGACAGCTTGGCTGTCTTCGCACATGCGAATACCCTACGTATCCGTGGAGCTATAGGGAAGTACCAGGCGACCTTTATGGGGCCTCCTCTCGTCTTCGTACCCTCCTCCTCCTCCGACGGCTCTGCCTTGTACCGTGGATGATTACAAATGGGGCAATTATCCAGGTCAATGTATTTGCCGCGGTACAATATGCAGTCATTGTAACACGCGTGTATTCGTTCAACCTCAAGTCCAAGGGGGCAGATCATTTGCTTGGCCTTGTATGTATTTTCTGGTAGCCCACTGTCTGCAGGGAATATTTTCCCTAGTTTACCTAACAAGTCATCAAAGCCTGTATCACTCAAGCCGTTTGTAGATTTGAACTCTAACAACATGATGGTGGCTTCCAATTTACTCATAGGACAATGCTTGAACAATGGTGTCTTGCCATCCTCTCTCATTTTCTCTAACTTTTTAAGTTGAATACCCTTAAGAAACCCGGTATCTGCATTACGGAGCATCAAAGAAATTCCATCTTCTTCTGCCGTGTCATCCGCTAGCGTATTCCTAAGCACCTCAGCAATAGGTTCTGGGTTGACAATGGGATCATCGTCATCGTCGTCGTGGTGCACATCAGCCATTTCCACATCATCATTGTTTCCCTCTGCATCAAAAACGGGAACTTCCCCATGGTGACACCATGTCGTATAGTTTGGCATGAACCCCCTTATTTGCAAGTGTGATTTGATAGTGCCTGGATTCAAAATCATCCTAACATTCATGCAATCTTTGCATGGGCAGAAGATCATCTTCCCAACCCCAGCGTGAGCTACCACAGCTTTGCAAAAATCTCTTACGCCTTTCATAAAAAGAGTGTCCGTTCGAGGCAGATTCATCCACTTTCGATACATCTCTGCACAAAACAAAAGAAGAAAAAGTAGTACCTAGTGAATTAGCTTCATGGACAAAATTATGGATTAATTATGAAAAAATGAACAAGGTAGCTCCAAAGAATGTGTCCACTTAAATAATTTAACAAAATTGTAAAGTAATCTACTCTACTCCGACAAAATTAACTAATTCGAGCATCACATACTAACAATGTTCTTGGATGATCGAGATGATGGATCAAACCATAAAATTTTGTAAGATATATCACCAACCTAGCTTCTTGGATGATGGAGATGATGGAATCCTAGCACAATATTCCCAACGAAGTTGCTTGAAATCCTTACACAGTGTTCCCACCGAATTTGCTCTCCTTAGGAGAGAGGAAGAACTACAATGAACTACAATGAGAATCAAGCAAGCAATGTTGCCATCAAAACATAGATTGAAGCTAGAAAACCAAAGGTGTGGATGCTTGTGACTAACCGTGAAGCAAAATGATCAAGGCATTCTTCAAAATTCAAGTCCTAGCTCACGGTTTTCAGGTGCCGCAACAATGGAGAAAATGGCCCGCGCGCGCTCCTCTATTCTGGAATGGACTGAGGAGGAAAGCAGAGGACGATGGTACAAGGCTTTATGTCTTGTCAAAACATCACTGCCGGTCGTATCCACGAACCGACAATGCTGCCTTGACGGGACAGAAAGGTTTCGTAATCACTGCCGGCTGGTGGCAAGCACCGGCAGCGATGAAATCAAGTACTGCTGGCCTGTGGTTCAACCCGGTAGTGATACTATATACATCCCTGCCGGTTGGGACCAAGCCAGGATTAATTACCGGATGCTTCGTCTTCCTCGCGGTTGCGTGGGAACTGAAGCGCAAGGGAGCATGGGGAACTGCAAGCGGCAATGGGGAACTGAAGCGCCCACGCTCGGTGACCTTTATAAAGCTGCGCCATTCGACTTTGGCGTCTTCACCAGGCACTTTCTTTCTCCTCATACTACTCTTTCACCTACGATCTCCTGCTCCGACGACGATGAATGCAGGCGGCGGCGGCGGCGGCGGCCGCAGAGAACGGGGTAACTTCCAGGTGCGCACGCCGGAGAACCACAATCAAGCCCTGCGCGCGCAACTCGCCCAGGAGCGGGGCTGGCGTAGGGAGGCGGAGGTGGAGGATGCCTCGCTCCGATAGGAGGTGGAGGTGGAGCGGGCGGCCCTCTTCTGGGCCGAGAATGAGGCCGATGCGCTCCGTGAAGCGCTGCACGCGGCGGCGCAGGCGGCCCGCGAAGTCGCCGATGCGGCCGTGGCGGCGGCCCGCCGTTAAGGCCGTCTGCAGCGGTGGCGGTGGCGACGGTGATCGCGGCGGCGCCGTCGTCGATCTTTAATAGTATTTATTAGAATATAATCGATCCTCTATGTAATGTAGAATTCGTATAAGAATTCTATTCATATGTAATGCAAAAAATTATTATTAAGTTGGTCTTATGATTCTTCGTTTTTATTTATTTATATGTAATAAAAAAAGATGAGGAAGAAAGCAAAAATGTACTCGGTGAGGAAGAAAGCAATCCGAATGAAAAAAAGGATGAATGTGGCCACCGCCGGTTCTTGCCGGCGCGCTGCGGCGATGAGATTAGCACGGCCGGCGCCTGGCTAGAACCGGCGGTGATAGTTGCCATAAATATCACTGCCGGCTCTACACACGAGCCGGTAGTAATATACGCATCACTGCCGGTTCTAGACATGAGCCGGCAATAATATACTCATCACAGCCGGTGCCTTCGCTGCCTGACGTGAATCAGGCTCCGTCGATCTTGGCACCGGCTGTGATGAGTTATCACCGCCGGTTTCGCCATTTCCGGCGGTGATACGGTGGGCAGTGTTGTGCGAATCTGTAGTAGTGAATTGAAGCACGAATACACATACACATACACCCAGAGATGAGAGGAGAGCCTAGCAGCCATCGCCGCTCGGGCGACGCGGCGCCCCTCCGGCGCTGAGATGCTGGGTGCGACGGGCGCCTCTCCGGCGCTGAGGAGCTAGGTGCGACGGGCATCCTCCGCCGAGCCCCTGGCGGTGCAACAAGTTGATCCTTGCAGCTCTGCCTTCCCAGCTGCCCGACCACAAGGTGCTTTCACCCCCCTTCTTCCCCGTGTCGCCATGGAGATCCCTGGGCTTAGCATCCTTCCTGGCCAAAGCATCCAGAAGGTGATCAAGCTTAAGTTCAACTCCACGGTCACCCCCAGTGCTAGAGGGCGACCGTTCTTCTTGGTGGCTTCTTTTGGGAGAGCGAAGATCCGGCTCTCCCCTGCTTCGGTGGGGATCATTCTCAGTGCCACCATCGGTGGTGTAGCTGAGGATTTTGAGGTTCTTCAGCTTCATGATCGTGTTTTTCGTTTTTCGGTTTCTTCGAAATGGGCTGGCTTTCACATTGTTAATTTGCGTTCTTATGATTGCTCTGAATACAAAGTCTTCTTTCATTTGTGGGTCCTAACTGTATCCTTGAGTGGAAAAAATTCTGTGATGATGAAGAAGCCTCGTGGAGTTTGGTCCAGCGATCTGCTCAGCAGGCAAACAAAAAGGGGTCTAGTGCCCGATTGCCTGATAAGGTTTTGCTTACTGGGGCAAATGTTGTCCCCATCGGAAATCGATCTCCCTGGATTCATTCGAATGCCAATGCTGCTCCTAGTTCTAGCCTTCCTATTGGCCGTGTTCAACATGTCAGTAGTGGGCCGGTGGATCTAAATTTGAATTTGGCCGGCCGGGTGCCAGCAAGTCAAACCGCACTCACTGCAGCAAATCTTTCTCACCCTCTGATACCCGGGATTTGCGTTCGCTGTCTTAGCAATAGTCATGAGAGGAAGGCTTGCAAATATCCTATTAGATGCCATGCATGCTTGGAAAAGGGTCATAGCAGTAAATTGCAGGGCCAGCCGGATTTGGAGGGAAAAGGCAAAAGGAAAAGGACCAGTGCTCTTTGGAACTCAGCTGACAACCGGCTTCAATGCGTCATGGCCTCCAAGCAAGACTGGGCCTCCATCTGGGCTTGAAACCGGCCCACATATTTTGCAGCGTCCGGAGGGACGGCGCGACCCTGTGGTTCCACCCTCTCAGATTCCGCCGCTCACCGAGCCAATCAGAAATGATCTCAGCCTTAACCTCACACTGACGGGTGGGGACTTTGCTCGGCAGACCCACATTTCAGTGAATCAAGCTTACCCCGCTGTTAATCGACTTTTCACCGGACGCGGTGAAAATATTAATAGTAGCGAGGCCTCGCACCCATCGTCTATCTCTGCCACCGCTCTGAACAGTGCCAACCCAAGAAAACCCCGCTCGCCATTACCACTTGCTCAATCTTTCCCAACATAAAAAGAAAGTATTGTGGTTGCAGCTGGAGCAGAGGCAACAGCCGCGACAGGAGGACAATGCGAATCGCTGCTGCACTGGTCCATCTGCAAAGACAATTGGATGTGCACGGCCTTGTGCTGCGTCGCCATGGGAGGCTACACTGGTGGCTACTGCTCTAGATATACGGAGACGGACCAAGCCACGCCTGCTTAGCTAGGTTATGGCTCCTGCGTCTGCACCAAGGTGTGCCATGGTCGGCCACCGCCGAAGCCTTGGGTCCAGCCACCACCATGGCCTGAGGTTCACCCTCCGCCGATGCCAACACCTTGGGTACAGCCTCCACCGATGCCTGCTCCTTGGGTGAAGCCTCCATCGATGCCAACACCTTGGGTCTAGTCTCCGCCGATGCCGAAGCCTTGGCTACATCCTCCGCCAATGCTGAAGCCTTTTGTCCAGCCTCCGCCTATGCCGACGCCTTCTTTCAATCCTCTGCTGATGCCAACACCTTGGGTCCAGCCTCCACCGATGCCAAAACCTTGTGTCAAGCTTCCGCTGATACCGACGCCTTGGGTTCAGCGTCCGCCAATGCCGACACCTTGGGTCAAGCCTCCAGTGGAGAAACAACCAGTCAACCACCGCGGGTTTCTCAACTAATGCAGTAGCTGGGGGACTGTTGAATTTCAAATAAACATGGAGAGATGGTCAACTAATTCTTATAGCATCTGTGTAAGCTAATGAAACTATTGCAATGCAAGTTAATGGAACATCCCACAGTCTGGCATTCTCCTCGTTGCAACTTGTAGTACTCTCAGCTCTCAGGCCTGCTCTGGGATGACAGTGTGCCAGAGTTTGTTCAGAACATGGTGTTTGAAGGTCGTTTTCAGTCTTAAGTTAATGGAATGCTCTATTTGTTCTACAAAAATAAATTAATTGCATTGCAAGTTGACTTGAAATTTTTTTAGAACATCTCTTGCATAGCAAGATAACATTGTGGAGTAAAAACTGTCCATTGTCATTAGTCATTATTCAATAGGTTCCTATTTTTTAATATATAAATTACGGACTCAGTCTTTTGGATATACACTGAGACGTTGCACAACAGGAGAGATGTTGTGCACCATTGGTCAGTGTGGATGGGAAAATAAATTTAGTATTTATATTGGCTTCATTCTCACCACCATCCCGCGAGCAGTTAGTGATGAATATTCTCACCAGGAAGACTACTCTCAACTTCAATGCGGCAGTTGTATACCTGCTAGATGTTGGATCCGATCGACGCTGGAACGTCTTTGGAACGTCGTGCACGCCGGCGACGTGGTGACCGCGATCACCACTTGATAGATTGAACTAGAGAAAAGAAAACGCAGATACAATTCGATATGAATTTACTGCCCAACTGCAGCCCCTCATGATATCTTTATTTGATATATATAGCCATGAGGCTCCCACACCGTGCCGCATAGGAACGGGACACCGTTTCCGTGCGACTCCCGTTTCATGCGCCTAGAACGCCACGGCGTAGCGGTTACAGACTCCGACTCCAGTTAGGCGTACCCAAGCATGACTTTGGCTACCTCTAACTCTTAACCACACTAAGACTCTAGCATGACACCCTGACCTGACTAACACGAATTACATGACTCGATTGCAAAGCTTAATGACTAACAAATCACCCCCTAAGCTATTGCACATCAACGACACCCAAAGCAGTCTGTAGCTCAACAAACTTGACACGACCGAGCGGCTTCGTGAAGATATCTGCCAACTATCCAGCTGTCCCAACATGTTCAACCTCAACCCTGCCTTCCTCGATACACTCACGTATGAAGTGATACCTCGTATCAATGTGTTTACTACGATCATGATGAACTGGATTCCTGCTCAATGCAATTGCTGACATATTGTCCATCAACAATTTTACCGGTGTCTCCTTCGTTCCAAGTAGGTCAGCCATGAGTCGGCTCAACCAAACGCCTTGACAGGCCGCTGCTGCTGCTGCCACATACTCCGCTTCACACGAAGATAAAGCAACGATCTTTTGTTTCTGAGATGTCCAAGTTACCAGGCTACTGCCGAGAAAGTAGATCACACCCGTAGTGCTCTTCCTATCTTCTGAATCTCCAGCAAAATCACTATCGCTGAAACCTAGCAAGATTGGTTTCAATTCAGCCCCTTTCTCATAACTGCATCCATAGCCTGTAGTGCCCTTGACATACCTCAACACTCGTTTAACAGCAGTCTAGTGCGCTTTTCCAGGAGCTTCCATGTACCTGCTCACCACCCCTACTGCATAAGCCAGGTCCGGTCTGGTGTTTACTAGGTATCTAAGACCTCCAATATGCTCCTGTATGCCGTTACATTCATAGCTTCAGATTCTCTTCCTTTTGTGAGTTTGAACCGAGGCTCCATAGGCGTGTCAGAAGAATTACAGTCCTTCATATCTGCATTCTCAAGTATCCTGACCGCATAAGCTGCTTGGCTCAATGTTATTCCTCCTTTTCCCTGCCTTACTTCAATCCCCAAGTAATAGCTGAGAAGACCGAGATCACTCATGTTGAACTTCAGTTTCATCTCCATCTTGAATTGATTGATATCCTCAACCTTTGGCCCCAAGATGATAAGATCATCAACATATACACCCACAATCAGAAGTGAGTCCTGCTACTTCTCTTATACACGGCATTATCAAGCTTACTCCTGATGAAACCAAGAGTAGACAGCTCTTTATCGAGCTTAGAATTCCATGCACGCGGTGCTTGCCGTAAGCCATACAGTGCTTTTCTCAACCTCAACACCTTATCTCCCTTGCCAACAATGAAACCCGGAGGCTGCTGTACGAACACAGTTTCAGTGAGATCTCCATTCAAGAACGCGGACTTGACATCCATATGATGTACCTCCCACCCACCGTGCACTGCAAGAGCCAACAGTACCCTCACCGTCTCTATTCTGACAACAGGTGCGAAGACTTCATCAAAATCCACACCATGGCGCTGTGCATATCCTTTGGTGACCAACCTCGCCTTATACTTCACAATATTGCCCTCTGGGTCCTTTTTCACCTTGAACACCCATTTGAGGCCAATTGCCTTGTGATTCCTTGGAAGCTCACTGACATCCCAAGTCCTGTTTGCCTCGATTGCCTGCATCTCGGCCTGCATTGCATCTCTCCAGCAACTCTCTGACAGAGCTTGCTCCACTGAGTTTGGTTCCTCAGCTGCAACAAGACACAATCCACTATACTCCAACTGACAAGGCACAGTTGAGTCTAGTAAGTCCGGTATTGTGCGATACCGGAGTGGTACTCCATCTGAATCTTCCTCAGCACCAGCGGGTGGCGTAGCCCATTGTATTTGTGTTTGATGCACACCACTTGCCGAAGTTCCTGGTGGAACGGGTGAGCCTGGTACCGCACCTCCAGCAGAATCGCCCGCGGCTCCAGCTCCTGCACCTGAATCTGCATTTTCTGAATCAGCCGCCCCTATTGTCGGATCGGCAACAGTAACTTCAGGCCAACTGAAAACTGCCTCCTCCGATCCAATTGCATCTTCTGCTGCTGCGTTTGCTGCATCTGTTCCACTCACCCCCCAAGTCCAGCTCTTCTTCTCATCGAAAATAACGTCCCTTGAGATCATGAGCCGTTTCTTCACTGGATCATAAATCCGATAGGCTTTTGAATACTGCTCATACCCAAGAAAAATTCTAGGAACAGTCCTGTCTTCAAGTTTGGTCACACCTAGTCCGACTTTCTTTGCATAGGCCACGCATCCAAAAGTCCTCAAGTGTCGCACACTCGGCTTTTTCCCATACCAAACTTCATAAGGTGTCACATTATTCAGGCTTTTAGTAGGTGCTCGGTTCAGCAAGTACACTGCCACCATCACTGCTTCACCCCAAAAACACCCGGCACCTGCTTTGATTTGAGCATGCAGCGCGCCATCTCCACCACCGACTGATTCCGTGTTTCGACAATGCCGTTTTGCTGTGGTGTATAGGGTGCAGTGGTATTGTGCTTAATGCCATGAGCACTGCAAGAAACTGTAAACACACCTGAATTGAATTCACCTCCCTAACAAGATCTGTTCTCCATGCACCAACTCGAGGCCATTAGTGGCTCGATATGCGATTGGATCGTGGAAACGGTTTGCGAATGCCCTTGTTCAGTTTCAGACCAGATTCCATCTCACCGCCCCTATTCCACAGATCTCCACTCTTGAACCATCGCCAAACCTGACAGCTCCTCTCACTGAATCATCCAGGGATGCCAAAGCTTCCCGGCATCCTGTCATATGATTGGTGGCACCCGTATCAAGCACCCAGGCTCCTGCATCATAGGTGGATGGAAACACACGCTCTTGATTGAGAAACACGCTGTTTCCTCCTTCCGCGGTGGTGCGTACCACATTGCAAACTTGGGCAACCAACAGTGCTCCACTGTCCCCGTCATTGTGCACGTGGTGAGCCACCTCCTGCTTGTTCCCTTGAGCTTTCTGCCTAGGACACTCCTTGCGCCAATGACCATAGACCCCACACGTTCCGCACTTGCCCCTCCTCTTCGGTGCGTCCTGAGAAGATGATCCAGCATCCTCCCCCTCACTTGTACCGCCTTTGTTGGATTGCCTCCAGTGCTTCTTTTCCTGGGTCTGATGACCACCACCACCCCCCTTGTAACTCGATCCAGATGAAACAGACATCATCCGGCTTTTGTTTCAAGCTGTCCACTCCTCTTCCATCAATAGAAGTTTTCCGGCCTTCTCTGCAACCTGATCAACAGATGGTTCAAATCTCTCCTCAGCCGCCCTGAGATGCGCCACCAAGTCTTCAAGGGTGAGAGTCTTGAGATCTTTTACCATCTCAACTGCCACTGCCACCTGAGAGTACTTTGCAGGCACGACACGAAGAAACTTCTTCACCATCCTCGCATCAGTCACGCTCTCTTCTCCGAGACCGCGCAGATCGGTAACCAGCTTGGTTATGCGAAGCGCAAAATCATCAATCGACTCCCCGGGCTTGAACGTCATCGCCTCAAACTCGCTCAAGAGCTTCTGTGCATTGACTTCCTTTACGCGATCCGCTCCAAGACGCATGGTCTTGATTGCTTCCCAAGCTTCTTTTGTCGTCTTCTTGTTGAGTAACATGGAGTGCATCTCTGTTGGCACGCCCCGGAGCATAGAACCCAACGCCAATCTATCTTGACGTCTCTCCGCCTTCGCACCGTTCTCGACGGCTTCCCAAAGATTCAGCCCTTCAAGATTGCACTGAATATGAGACGTCCAACCCTGATAATTTGATCGGGTTAGCACCGTCCACGTCAGATTCGCGGTCGGATTGAACGCCTTGTCCATATCAGTCTTGCCGTCGCCCATGGTGATCTCGCTTCGTTCTGCCTAGCTCCTTGCGTCTCGAGATGAACGGCTTGTTGCTCCTTCCCCTACAATCTCTCGCCTCCACGGAACGTTCCCCCTCAAGCTCTGATACCAATTGTTGGATCCGATCGACGCTGGAACGTCTTTGGAACGTCGTGCACGCCGGCGACGTGGTGACCGCGATCACCACTTGACAGATTGAACTAGAGAAAAGAAAACGCAGATACAATTCGATATGAATTTACTGCCCAACCGCAGCCCCTCATGATATCTTTATTTGATATATATAGCCATGAGGCTCCCACGCCGTGCCGCATAGGAACGGGACACCGTTTCCGTGCGACTCCCGTTTCATGCGCCTAGAACGCCACGGCATAGCGGTTACAGACTCCGACTCCAGTTAGGCGTACCCAAGCATGACTTTGGCTACCTCTAACTCTTAACCACGCTAAGACTCTAGCATGACACCCTGACCTGACTAACACGAATTACATGACTCGATTGCAAAGCTTAATGACTAACACTAGAGGCGGAGTCCTTGAAGAAGCTGCAGGAATCTTGATTCTCGGGTCATCAAGCTTTGACTGATTCAAGAGGAGCGAAAAAAGTCAAGAATCGTATGGAAGAAGAAACGCAAGAACAATTGAGAATGTACACACCATCTATATGACAAAGTTGGTCACATGATAAAGGAAGGTTTGAAGACTACGGGAGGAAAGCGATGTAACTACCGTTAGTGAGCTAGGTACTATTCATGATTGCATATTAGATTATTTATGTTGTTGATTTCATATATGTTTGTTGAGGGAGATGTCTGATGAAAGATCTCTACACCTAACAAACTGAACTCTTCACTTAGGGCATTCACAATGCAGACTCTACCACAGAGTCCAACACTATTTATTACCCTTTCATTTATTGTGTTTTGCTGATGTGGCGGTATATTTATTGAAGAGAGAGACAGAAAAACCAAGACTCCAAGTCTTATTTAGACTCTATGTCCACAATCTTCGAGGTAAATATGCCGCCACATCAGCAAAATACAATAAATAGGAGGGTAATAAATAGTCTTGGACTCTGTGATAGAGTCTTGCATTGGGACTGCCCTTAGTAGATTGCATGAAGTATGAAGGATATTGATGGGAGTTCAATATATCCCAGGCTTCAAGAAGAATCTAATATCCCCGATGTTGCTAAAACTTCAAGGTTGTGGCTTATCGGTTTGAGGTGGAGTCTTGCGAGTTACATGTAATTAAGTGTTAGGTAATTATGAAATAGGTATCTAGAATAATGGAGCCTACAGAGTGGTAGGAATTCATGCGGTAAGGAGTAGGACTCCTCGTTGCATGTATGAGGGGACAAAGCCAACATAAGGGTCTCATCCAAGGCTTGCAAGGAGCAATTAATTTGGAACGATCTAGAGGATTAGGTTAGAAGTTCTATTGCACAAGATTCTTGTATAGGGTAAGAATTAGTAGGTAATAGAGTGTGACAATCAATTCAGCTGTTTTGGAGTTGTGCTATAGAATTTGCAGTCATCCTTCCCAAAAATCTTACTATTACTAATTAGAGGCTCCAACGGAGGCTCTACGTTAATTCTCCCCAGATGCTCTAGAAAAAAGATAAATACTAGAAATTCTCTCATTAATTAGAAACATCCGGCCATTAAACTGAAAGTCTATACCCATCTATGACCATTGGATCTGTACTATTATCTAAAAAATTACCCACCTTTGCCATTATATATTAAAAGTATTTATTAAAAAAATAACCACGTAATAGGAGAGAAACCATCGAGAAAATCTATCCAAGCAATCAAATCTCCATTTTGTTATATTTAAAAAGATCACCCACGCCATTTTATTATAAATTAAGAAAATATTTTATACGAGGAAAAACTTCAAAGCACGTACGTAGGAAAAAAATATTTTGACCTAGAAAATCTATCCAAGCCATAACTCCATATCTTCTCGATAAAAGATCGGAGGAAAATAATGGATACACAACTCCGACAACTTTGATGCTTCCGAAACCGCCTCATTAACCATCTCTGACATTCTAGACGCCGCTGCCGTCCTAACCGTAAGTGCTGAGGCCGATCATGGGATCGACCACGCGTAAAGGCCTCCGAAGAACTACTCCGCGAGGTGCTCGAGTTCATCTTGCGCCAGTCATCGATCTCGAACCAAGTCTTGGACGCGTTCCTCCCGAAGACCCGAATTGACGTGGCTTCCGAATTTTGGTGGGCTTAGGAGAACGAAGAACATTCACAGTTCGTCCCTTAATTTTTTGAGGAATGTTCGTCCCTTAATTCCAACAACCAAAGGTACGCATTGGCAGACTGCTTTTAATTAATTTGTATACTTTTATCAACAACGACGACGCGATCAGGAAAGCCATGCAGATATGTCAAGCACGACACAATTAGAAATCTATTATTGTTTTCATCACTCATCAACCAATGGTACGCCCGTCACGCTGAACCGATCTAATCTGTCTCCTATGGTCCAAAAAAAAATGTAAATTAATGGCATCATTATTATGTTGTTTCAGTGTACAAGCTGCCACCAAAAGTTTTAAGTGAGATTAGACCTGAAGAGAAATTATGGAAATCAAAGCACGGTTGAGTAGAACGTCGGATGCAATCTTGCTTTGATGACCAAATCAGTCATGACTTGGTCCTTATTGACGATCAGTTATAATCCTTTTTTAACGGCCATAGATTACTCTAATGAAACCAAACATGGGGAAATACACGGAGTTATCAATAGAGCATATATAGACCAAAGTATAGGTAAGCGTGCTACTGCTAACATTGTATCTTTTATGATATTCCTCTCATTTGATTATTCTTTGATGGGTACTCATATTTGTGTATTAGATAGATATCATGCAAAATCATTTGCGGAATTAGCTGCATACCTACAACCCTTCAACAATTTATTTTGATCACTTTTGTCTCCCACGACCTACATGATATGATACTTATTCAACAATAGGTATCATTTTCATTTTTTTAATGTTCTTGAATCACTAAGAGCAAATAAATTTACATATAATCCTTATATTATTGAGCATAAAGTACAATTTTTAAATTAACTTAATAATAATAGTTTTAGCACGGGAGACCCCTGCCTCCTTTTTGTTTCAAGGTATCTCAACCTCGGGTACAAGAGAAAATGGGCGCCTCATCTGACGTGTGCAGGCAGGCTGCACGCAGAATGCCAGGCCTTGGCTGATCTCCATCAACATCATATAGAGTTTGGCAGGCGGTTGTGAAAGATTGAAGTTGACGTATGTATCAACAGCACCAACTGCACCACGAGGTTGTGTGCTGATGGAAGGCAGTATCCAGCTGTATTAAGCACAAATAAGTTATAATAATCCTTATATTTACTGAGCATCCTGTGTAATTTTTTATTAACCTATTAATAACGTTTTTTAGCTAGGGAGGCCGCTACCTTTTTTTGTTTGAAGGTACGTCAACCTCGGGTGCAAGCAAAAACGGACGCCTCACCCATAGCTTATGCACAAAACAACTCTCGATTGTCATGGATACACGTGATGCAAGCCGGCTGCATGGGGAACGCCAGGCCTTGGCTGATCTCCACCAACAGCATATAGAGGTTGCTGGTCGGTTGTGACAGACGGGAGCAAACACATTTATCGGCAGCACCAACTGCAGCACGTGGATGTGCACGAGTGGAAGCCAGCATCCAGCTGTTCAGTAACCACCAACGTTTGATCTAGGTGCATGAAGGTGATGAAAGGACATGTGCGTTAGCATCATGGGGACAAAGAGGAAATCTTAGTCAAGAAAGGGAAGGTAGGAACGCATAATAGTCCCATGGCGTCTGACATCCATGGCATCTACATTAATATCAGAACCGGCCACATGTGTAACCAGGTATGACCATTTGGTATATCTCATAATTACAATTTTTGTTGTCTCTTGCAACATACACGATATGATACTTATTGCCCACTATGTATAATTTTCGTTTAAATTTGAATGCTCTTGGATTATTCTGCACAAATAAGTTTTGATATAATCCTTTTTGAGCATTGTGTATAATTTTTTAGTTGGCTTAATAACAATATTTCTTTTGAATGTCAGCAAAGAAGCCTATTGTTTTTCTGTTTTTAACCTAGCCCAAATATTATTAAGTTATGAGAAAGGCCTCCAACCATAAACTTAATAATAATTTCAATGAGTTACTACAAATTAAATGATAAGTAAAGATGCTAAAAATTATGGTGTCATGGCGGACCATGATCTAAGTTACAAACAAAACCTATATGAAAAATATGAAACATCTACCATTATAAAAGATAATTAAACTATTCTTTATGTTTTCGTAAATTATCCATCTCTTTCATTTTGAAAGATAATACTTTGGCACTAAGTTTGCATTCAGATTACCCGTAAAGGGCATTATGCAAGAAAATATAGAGTAACAAATACCTATATAATTTGTACCTAAACTATCTATCTCTCAACCATTATAAAAAATTAACAAAAAATCTAAAACTACATGTAGTGCTAATATATAATCTTAAGAACACTATAATTCAACATCCATAAACTTACATTAGTGTAAATAATTATTTTAGAAGCTTATCTAGCATGGAAATATATCCTTAGCAAACCACGTAGTGATGACAAAGCTCACATTAAATTAAATTAAGAACCTCTTGATGGTAAATTTTGTAAGTCGCTATCTTAAAAAAGTTTAAACATTTTGGATTCAACATCTTTAGTGCCATGTTGCATGATGCAACAACTATTTTTGACATTGTCAGAACTATGAGGATAGCCTAGGACCTAGAATAATCTTTTGATAAAATAAAATATAAAATTTTTGAATAAACAACACCATAAGCATTAGAATTAATACATGTAGAAAAATATAACAACTAGATCAAAAGAATGTAAAGTGTAGATTTTCATTATATCATGAAAAGCGATGAAATAAGAGTTATTCACTTTAAGTTTATTTATGTTTCAACTAAATACATTAGGTGCTAAAAAAGATTAATCATACAATTGATAAATCGCAAAAACATTAGAAATATAATGTAGATCAAAATTTCTTACGAAAAAACTAAAATATTTTAACTCAATTCAGTAGACTGTAGTCAACATCATAAATAATAGCTATTGTATCTCAAAAATTAATAAGCTTATTAGAATTCGGGAAAAAAAGTTGATTTATGTGATCAAAATCGACACCATAGCTAATACTATCATAATTTAAGAAAATGTTTCAACTAAATGTAATTGGAGATACACTGAGGTTCTATGTATAGAAAGAAACTATAGACATGGATGAAAAAGTATAAAATCAACATTTTATAGACTATCATAATAGAATGAGATTATAGAGTACCTATTATAGCTATTATTTTAGAATATTAGTGAAGAGAAAAGGATAGTGAATATTATTAATTATCATTAGTTAGTGGCTCACAAGATTCTAACCCGTGCGAGAGCTCGGGTTGGTGAACTAGTTATTCTAATCTCTTGTTGTGGTTGCTTCAATATCATCGTCTACGGTTTTCTACGTGATTTGACTACATCATTCTTGATATGGTGCAAGCTTGTGCTACACTCCCAATATCATGTCTAAGATCCAAGGGTATCAAATTGTAACAGTTTTCATGTGAAATACACCCACATGTATCTGCAAGGCCAGGCTCGCGGATTGCTTACTTACCACTTCACATTAAAGTCATTTTTCACCAAGCGGTAGATAAAATCTTTTTATTTCCAATTTAGTGAATATTGTAAATTAATTTTTGAGGCCTTAAGCACTTGTGGCATGTTAAGAAAATCACAATTGAAATCGTTCCCATATGCTAGCGGCTTTTTAATTAACATGCAGTCAGTATAAATTCAAGATTTTACAATGCTGCTCCCCTAAGCCAGCTTCTATTATACTGGATCTAATTTACACCGACAATTGTCTTAAGTCTACCACCGAATTTGCTAGTGCTCCACTAATGGATCATAGCCAACTACTACAGAAAGTTTAATCACCACTAGAGTTTTCACCAACGGTTATGAGACAACCTGTAGTGATACATATCACCACTGGCTTATGGCCTGAGGGACCCCTTATGGTTGATTAACCGGTGGTGATGAATGTTTTCTCTGCCATTCCGGCATAAGATACATACGCCGGTGAACAGTTTGCCATGCTTCACCATACGGATGCCAAACCGACAGTAGAATGGTTTTCACAGTCGGCCTAATTCACAGATCCTAATTGCGAATTTAATTCTACAAAGCACTAAAACAATTTGATTAGTATAACAAATGGCGCAATGCAGTTTAGCCTAGTTCTAGTGTTTGTGTTGCAAGCTACCTTCTGACAATTCTTATCAATTATAACCTCTATGGCACAAAATCACTATGTCACTACCAGTAAGTTAATGAGCTATCAAAGACTAACTAAAGAGCTTCCCTAACCAAACTACACAAGGCAAAGCTCGCTCTCAAAACCAGTTATACAAAATAGCTTAGAACAACACGGAAATATAAATAAAAGAGAGGGATATATAGGAGTGTTATACTAACACTTGGCAAGCGATATGATCCAATCACAATGAATACTAATAATAGCAACGTAGACAATGGTACTCAATATTTTCCTCTGCATTTGCTTCCCGGCAAGCTAGTCCCCATTGTGTTGACTAGCATTTGGTGGTTTGGCGGCTAAGAGGTGACACACGAACCTCATCCACAAACTTAGACACCATAAGAACCTACCCAGAAGTAATCCACTAGATGAGTTCCCTTTGACGCTCCTCTAGGAAAGGCATAAGAACCTGTCACATTGACCATGAGATGGCCAAGAACAATCAACACTCTTGTCAACCCTCCTCCAATTCTCAAAGGCAGCAAGGGATGGCAAACAATTTCCAAGTGCCACTAGATGCTATCACTCAAGCAAATGCACTGGAATCACTCAAACTCACATTCATTCGCAAACAAGGAACAGATATCGGATCTGGGCTCCTTGGTCATGGATCCGGTGATCCTTGGATCCGGCGATGGGGGCCGTGCCCGGCTGCGGCTGGTGGTCCAGGCGGTTGCCTCTACCGGATTAGAGCAGGCGGGGGCCTCGCCCTGCGCGCGGCTTGGCCCGCGGCGTGCAGTCAATGCTATGACTGCGGCGACTGCGGACAGGGCCGTGCCGGCTGCTGGCTACCACGGCCATTGGGGCACGCCGCGATCAACAAGATCGTGTCCCTGAGCAGGTGTGTTGGTTGAGGCTAGGGCGAAACCCCGGACGGCGACGTATGCGGATGCCGCTCCCCCCTTGGAGGCGTCCTCTTTGTTCCTCTTCCATCACCCTGTTGGCACGGAACCTTCGTCTTCATCGACGATGGTTTGATGAAGGCGGTTGGGGGAGCGCGAGGGCGAGGAGATCATGATCCTCATCACGGCCACCATCGTCAGGTGCCTGATCGTGCACGGCGGCAGTGATCCATTCCATAGGAGCTCCGTCGACAACGTCTTCGGCTACAGCGTGACGAGGAAGCCATGGACGCCCTCTCGTTATCTCCAATAGAGGGTGGAAGCACTTATTTCATTTCCTTTAGTTTCCGGGTCTATGTATAAGACTCTGGCTTTCTCTCTTTTCGCGATCCGCGATTTGTTTGTCGACGTTGTAATAATTGGTTGTGTTCACCCTCGGATGTAGAGGACGGATATTTGATTATCCTTTATCTAAAAAGGAACGGAGATCGGTGAGAGGGAATATGCTCAGTTCAAATGTATGCCACGATGATCAAATTGTCCAAGAGAGTGAGCTAGAGCTAGCCAAGTTCATAAATAGAGCCTCCAAGGGCTCACTAGCCGTATGACTTGAAAAAGACAATGGGTTGCGCAGACATAGTGTTTGAGACAATCCAACGTTACATCTGACGCTTGGATGCAATCAACCACTGAGCGCCATGTGCCCCTGGTCATATACATTCCTGAGTGTTGTCACTTTTCTGTGAGTCCCTCTATGCCACTGTCGGAGTCGGACACGTTGATGCCCTTCGTGCCCCTGCATATGACTTAGTCTAGAAACGACAACAGAGTATTTTTTGCGTTGGATGCCGTCCACCATTAGCTGCCCGACGCAAGCTAGCATCCGATGCCATGTGTAGCCTGCTCATCAGCCAAGACATCGTCAGATGGGGAATGAACGATGTTAGTGTCACGTTCGACACCATAGCCTCGCACTATCGATGCCCCGATCGCATTGCCTCTCCGCCGATAGACCGTCGAATGTGTAGATAACACTATTTGACACCATGTCCGACGAAGCCGCATACTCCTGTCTCTCTCTCATGCAATAGGGTATGGTCAGCCGTCTAATGCAGGCACACCATGGCCAACGCTAGCATTCGACAGCTCTTTCTCTTCTATTTTGAGTGTGGTTTCGATCACTTGCTTTCATGTGCTAACACCGAAGTGTCCCAAACACTTATGCTTTCATTTGCATGGGTTAGAAGTTAGCACACTATGTCCTAATGCATAAGCATGATCAACATCACCTAGTGGCACTTGACAACTATAACTCCCAAAGAATTTTCCCTCTTAATAGTACCGCTATCAATCCTAAATAATGACTATGCCCTATGTTTAGTATATCACATCAACATAACCTACGCTAAGTCTACCCAATAAAATCTCCTCCGCTGAGATGACCCTCCTTCGTACACTCAAGAAATGTACCCAGGAAAATAACTCCACACGAAATCAACAATCCAAATTTCTTCTTTAGCCTTCTCTCTCTTTACTCACTCAAATTCCATGATCAAGATTGAGTGTATGGTCCTACGCATTCTCTTCCTTCTGCTTCGCGAAGGACCATACGCGCGAGATCAACGACGCGACACTTTCCTTTTTCCACTAGCGATCCTGTACTTTCCTTTTTCCACTCGGGATCCTCCCTCGCACGTATAGCAGCACAGACAGATCGCCATCGTGGTCACTCGAGAGGACGAGCGCTCGACCGGGGCAATCTAGGGTTTCCTCTGCCCTCTGCCGCATTTTGTGATGGCTCGAGAAGCAGGCTCGCCGTGTGGACTCGCTCAATGACGTGTCCATGGTCCTGCGTGAGGCGCACGTGTAAGAGCAGGATGGCGATCACATGCTGTATGGTGGATTGGATCAAGCAGAAAATGAAGAACGCAAGAAATTCAGGCAATGTCGCTCTGACGATAGGGTGTTGACACTACCCCTTTTCAGTGTAAAAATAGTGATGAGTACAACATGCTTAACCAGCACTTCAACGCACACACACTACCCATACATCTGGGATTATGACTCATGCCTAATGAATCAAAAATAGCACAAACAAGATGCTAAAAACTAGCTCAATCTCTGACCAAAACACACGGTTCAAAGAACAGCAGCGTCTTGGACGCGGTCACCGTCTGTCCGATGTTCCAGCTCGGCCTCTTGTGTTCAAACTGAACTCTCCCGCCATCTGAGCCTCCTTGACCTTGCCACGTTGCTGCATTATTTGTCAATGACTGGATTACGCCAACATGCTCCCCCTAATCCTGACACTGACCGAGATCTCTGATCCCAACCAAATGTCTCATGACTGACAGCTTCAGTCCAGGCATTGGCTTTGTCAGAACATCAGCCTTCTGTTCATCAGTTCCCACTCTCTTCACCTTGATCTGTCCCCTCTCAATGCATTCTCTTATGAAGTGATACTTGATGTCTATGTATTTGCTTCTTCCATGAAAGACTGAATTCTTCATAAGTGCAATAGCAGAGTTATTATCAACATAGAGAGTTCCAACTGATGGTGTTGCTTCATGATCTCACTGAGCAAATTCCTTAGCCAAAGCGCTTGTTGTGCAGTAGCAGTAGCAGCCATGAATTCTGCTTCACAAGAGGATAAGGAAACTGTTTTATGCTCATAAGAATTCCAGGTGATCAAATTCTCATTCGGGTAGAATGCCATCCCTCCTGTACTCCTCCTCTTCACCAAGTCAGAACCATGGTCACTATCAGTATAGCCCACAATCACAATCATGTCTGCAATCCCTCCTTGCACATAGACTAGCCCAAAATCTGTTGAGCCCTTCAGATATCGCAGGACTTGTTTGATAGCCTTCACATGCAACATTGTTGGCTTCTCCATAAACCTGCTAGCCAACCCCACTGGAAAAGATAAGTCTGGTCTGGTGTGAAGCAAGTACCTTAGACACCCTATCATTCTCCTGTACTCTGTTGCATCTACTAGCTCTCCCCCTTTGTCAGCATCTATCTTGCTACCAGGATCCAATGGAATTTTGGTTGGATTGCAATCAGCCATACCAAACTGTAACAAACCTTTTTAGCATACCCAGATTGCTTCAAAGTCATGTAGTAATTCCCTCTGATCAACTTCTATGCCAAGGTAGTAGGACAATAGTCCTAAGTCAGACATTTCAAATTCCTTCATCATCTCCTCCTTGAATGACTTGATCTTTGTTGGATTGCCTCCTGTCACTATCAAGTCATCCACATAGACTCCAAGAATTATTGCATCAACCCCTTCTCCTTTTGTGTAAACTGCCTGTTCACTCATGCACCTGCTGAACCCCAGCTTTTTCAGACTTTTGTCAAGCTTGACATTCCAAGCCCTGGGTGCTTGTTTCAGTCCATACAGAGCTTTGCTCAATTTGAACACACACTGCTCGTTTCCTTTCATAGCATATCCTTCTGGCTGTGAAACATAGACTTCCTCCTCTAGATCTCCATGAAAAAAGGCACTTTTCACATCCAAGTGATGAACTTTCCACCCAAGATTTGCTGCAAATGCTAGCAGTAATCTTACTGTATCTAACCTGGCAATAGGAGCAAACACCTCCTCAAAATCAATGCCAAATTTTTGAACATATCCCTTTGCAACAAGTCTTGCCTTGTGCTTCATCACTTCTCCATCAGGGTTTCTTTTCAGTTTGTAAACCCATTTAAGACCAATGGGTCTCTTCCCACTTGGTAACTTAACCAATTCCCAAGTGTTGTTTTTTTCAATTGAGTCCATCTCCACATTCATAGCATCAATCCACTCTTGATGATTTGCTGCCTCCCTGTAGCAGGTAGGCTCTCCCTCCTCTACCAGCAAAGCTTCCACATCAGAATTAACCAACTCCACATCCGAGTCTTGCAATTCCACTTCCTCAGTGTCTTCATACAAATCATTTAGATTTCTGAATCTCAATGGTTGATTGCTGCTCCAAGTGTTTGCTGTAGAAACATTTTCACCTGAGACACTGTCTTGTGGTGTTTGCAGTTCCCCAGCTGCTTGTTCAGCATTATCTTCCAATTGACCAACATCAACAACAGGTGACTGCTGTAGATTTGGCAGTGCACCAGAGTTTTCTTTTGTCTATTCTGTTTGTGTGTTTCCTGAACCAGCCTGCTCAAATTTGTCATCAACCACGTTTCCATTGCCTGCAATAGGGAAAGCATCATTCTCAACCACAAATTCTATAGAATTATCTCTGCTGGAGCTTGACTTCCATCCCCATTCTACACTCTTCAAACACTACATCCCTACTAACTATGATCTTGTTAGTTTCTAGATCAAACAGCCTGTGTGCTTTGCTTCCATCTTCTACTCCAAAGTAGACAAGAGTTTTACTTCTATCATCAAGTTTCTTCAGATGAGGTGCACTATTCTTGGCATGAGTAGTGCACCCAGACACTCTGAGATGCCCAAGAGATGGCTTCCTTCCTGTCTAGGATTCATATGGGGTCACATTTCCAAGTTTTTTGTTGGCAATCTGTTCAAAAGATACACAACATGCCTAACTGCATCCCCCAAAATCTTCATGGTACACTCATACTTTTCAGCAAGGATCTGGCCATATCCATCACAGTCCTATTCTTTCTTTCCACCACTCCATTCTGCTGTGGTGTATATGGGGCTGTGAGCTGCCTTTAATTTCTGCTTGTTCACATACTCCTGCAAACACCTTAGCAAGAAATTCCCCTCCTCTATCAGATCTGAGGGTCTTGATCCTCATCCCAGTGAAGTTTTCTACTTCAACTTTGTATTTGACAAAAGCATCAACTACTTGGTCCTTGTTTTTCAATAGAGACACCTCCATCCACCTTGATTGGTCATCAACAAGCAACATGAAATACTTGTTGCCTCCTGCAGTTGTCGGTGTAATTGGCCAACACAAATCAACACACACCAGTGACAACTTCTCTTCAGCATGCCACTTTGCTGATTTGGGAAATGGCAACCTAGTTTGCTTGCCTGCAAGGCAATCACTGCAAACTCGGTCAGGATGGTCCACAACTGGAACTCCTCTAGCCATCTCCTTATCTGCCAATTGCTTCAGAGCTCTGAAATTCACATGCCCGAGCCTCCCATACCAAAGCCAGGCTTGGTCCTCAATTCTTGTCAAGAGACAATTCAACTCCACAACCTTCAATTCGATCTTGTACATCCTATATGGTGTTCTAGTAACTCTCGTAATCATTCTCCCTGTCTGCTTCTCACACACCTCTAGCTCATCATCTTCCAGAATGATTCTATGGCCACATTCTGTCAATTGACCAAGACTGATCAAATTACTCTTGAGCTTTGGTATGAAATACACATCTGACAACACCCAATGATCTCCTTGCTTCCCCTGAAACACCACTGTACCTTTCCCTCGAATCTCAACCATTGAGTCATCGCCGAATCTCACTTGACCAAGAACAACATGATTCAAATCTCTGAACTTTTCCAGATCACCACTCATATGGTTACTTGCTCCATTGTCAAGGTACCAAATACTTCCTGATGGTACTCCCCCACCAGTCAAATGTAGCTCGGGCTTCACCTTCTCCTCAATCAGGAACACCTTCTGAATTTTGTCTTCCTGCCGCTACTGTAGCTGGCCCAACAATAAAGATTCAGCTAACAACACTGTCTGTTGTTTCTCGGCTGCCCTTACCAGATGAGATTCTTCTTTCTTCTTCTCTCCCGGGCATCTGTTAGCATAATGCCCGTACCCGTGACACTAGAAGCACTTCACGTGACTCTTGTCGTGCTTTGTCGTGCCTTCCTTCCCGGTGTCACCTCCATTGCCACGGCCACTGCTACTACCGCCTCGGCCACGACCTCGTCCACGCCATCCTCCTTCTTCTCTCTTCCCTTTTCCAGAGGAATCACCGCCAGCATTCTTCTGCCTGGATTCCCATTCCATCTGTGTGAGCATCGCCTGCCCATCAACAGAACATGTTCCACCGTTGCCACGGTGTGTCCGTTCCTCGAACGCCTTCAGACGCACCACCGCCTCGTCGAACGCCATCGTCTTCAGATCGTAGAACTGTTCGATCCCTGCCACGACGTGAATATATCAATCCGGAACAATATCAAATAGTTACTTGATCAACTCAGCGTCTCCGATGCTCCCCCCAAGCTGCTACTCCTCACTGACAAAGAAGTCAGTTTCCCCACAACTTGATCGAGCGGGTCGTCTTCCTTCATACATACAACATCGAATTCGCTTTTCAATGTCTGCAGCCGCACATCTCTCACGCGATCTGCTCCCACAAATCGAGCCTTAAGGGACTCCCACATCTCCTTCCCCGTTTTCTTCTTGGCAACCTACATCAAGATATCGTCGGGGATGGACTGAAGAAGATGCACTTTCACCTTTCTGTCTTTCGCAGCGAGCTTCGCCGCCTCCTCCGCCATTGGCGCCGTTGCCGGCGCGCTGTCCTCCGGCTCCACCACCGTCCACTCCTACCGATCCTCCATTATCGCCTGAACACGGATACACCAGCTGGTGTAGTTCGTGCTCGTCAGAGTTGGGTAGACTTGGCGCGCTTCCTTGCCGCCTCTAAGAATGCTGGCTCCACCACCGTCCACTCCTACCGATCCTCCGTTCCCGCTGCTGCTGCCGCTAAGAACGATCGACATGGTAACGATCTTGAGTGTCTCCGCACGTAATCAAGGCTCCGATACCAGGATGTAAGAGTAGGATCACGATCACGTGCTGTATTGTGGATTGGATCAAGCAGAAAATGAAGAATGCAAGAAATTCAGGCAATGTCGCTATGACGACAGGGTGTTGACACTGCCCCTTTTCAGTGTAAAAATGGTGATGAGTACAAAATGCTTAACCAGCACATCAACGCACACACACTACCCATACATCTGGGATTATGACTCACACCTAATGAATCAAAAATAGCACAAACAAGATGCTAAAAACCAGCTCAACCTCTGACCAAAACACACGGTTCAGAGAACAGCAGCGTCTTGGACGCGGTCACTGTCTGTCCGACGTTCCAGCTCGACCTCTTGTGTTCAAACTGAACTCTCCCACCATCTGAGCCTCCTTGACCATGCCACGTTTGCTGCATTATTTGTCAGAACAGCACGGCCACAACACCAAGGTCAAGGTGCACTTGTTCTCCCAATCCCGGATGCCCGCGTGGATCGAAACGCTCTGTAGCCTCCGCAAATGGGCCAATATTGCCTGTCTCAATCTGGTGTTCTCAGCACCACGAGACGGATGCCAAACTTCGGTCATGCTCGGCTAGGGTTTGGCCGATCCTCTTTCTCAGGGCGGTGGCGGCCTACCGTTAGCCGTCTTCTTTGTTTTCACGTTGCATACTAGGCATGGCAGTAGGGAAGCGACGGCCAGACTCGGCTGACATCGCTTCGTCCCGTTGTCGCCTCGACCGCCGACGGGATAGCCTGCATCGACATATCGCTCAGGCCGCAGGGCAGCCTTGTCGACCCGGACGACGTCCAGTTGTTCGACGAGTACGACGCACCGCTCATCGATCGACTTCATGGTGGCCTTGCCGGACGGGCACACTGCAAGGTGAGTAACGTACCATCGCTCGTATTATCGTGTACATCACTACGTGAAAAAAGCACTAAGGGAGCGCTTCCTCTTTCACTGTAAGGGCGGCTGGTGATTGAGCCGCCCTTCCTCTTTCACACTATAAGGGCGGCTCAATCACCGGCCCGCCCTTACGGTGTCACCGTAAGGGCGGCCGGTGATTGAGCCGCCCCTACAGGTGGTCTGTAGGTGTATAAGCGGGTTTAAAAAATTTCAAATTTTGTAAACGACGTCGGATGGAAAAACTTTCTATATGAAGTTTGTACATCTCAAAAAGTTATAAAACTTTGTAGTTGACAACTTTTTGATTTGACTTCATCTTGTCATGCAAAACCTACGTTTTAGTTTCCCAAATTTAAAATTCAAATTTTATAAACAATGTCGGATGGAAAAACTTTCTACATGAAGTTTGTACATCTCAAAAAGTTATGAAACTTTGTAGTTGAAAACTTTTTTATTTGACTTTATCTAGTCATGCGAAACCTACGTTTTAGTTTCTCAAATTTATAATTCAAATTTTATAAACGATGTCGGATGAAAAAACTTTCTATATGAAGTTTGTACATCTCAAAAAGTTATGAAACTTTGTAGTTGAAAACTTTTTTGTTTGACTTCATCTAGTCATGCGAAACCTACGTTTTAGTTTGTTAAATTTGAAATTCAAACTTTATAAATGACCTCGGATGAAAAAACTTTCTAAACAAAAAGTGTAAATCTCAAAAAGATATGAAAGTTTGTAGTTGATGACTTTTTGATTTGATATCGTTTAGTGCCTTAAATAAGCAAATTACTTTCGGTTGGGTACAATATATGGGGAATCAAAACTATATAGAGACACATGTGATGGTGTAATGCAGTGGTTAAGGGAGGAGCCGCGCGATGGTGATGTCGTGGGTTCGAATCCTGGGTGATGCAAAGTCCGAAAAATGCTTGAAAAAATATGTTGTGAATAGAGTGGCATGGTGGTTGACTAGTGGGAGCCCTTCCTGGATTTAAAATATTTTTTTGCTATTATTTTTAGATTTTTTTTGGATTTTTTAAAAAAATGCACTGCAGGGGCGGTTCGTGTTGAACCGCCCTTACAGTGCTCTGCACTGTAGAAGCGGGGGCATAGGGGCGGCTGCCCCAACCGCCCCTACAGAACCTGCGCAGCCGCCCCTATTGAGGCTCTGTTACGTAGTGCATGCAGATTTCAGAGCACCATCTCTGCCATCATCTAGGTGTGTTACTTCATTGCATCAAGTTCACGCATCAATAATTCAGTTCAGACTCTGCTGACTGCTTCCACACTAGAAGAAAGAAAAGAGAGAGAGAACTCTGAGTATGATAGAATTGGTTGGGAAAACAAATTGGTGCGATTACAACATTCACATACAAACCTTCAGTTTAGACTATGAGAAACTAAATTGAATATTTCTGTTGCTGGTTGATATATAATAACATATATAGATGACTCCAGGGCAGCGTGTTACTGTTGCTTGTCTGGTAGAGCATAGATGTGATTCATAACTCCCTTATGTTTATTGTTTTGTTCAACTCTTATTTATATCTGGTAATAGAAAGTAAGTAGTCATGTAAGTATATTCGCTGAAACTTGGACTGAAACCAACAGGAACATGATTTATCCTAAAGGTGATGTTTATGACACTATGACTTGAAATTCGGTCTGGGTGTGATGGCCGACCTCGAAAAGTGTGGCTGTACTGGGAACCTGAAATTTGTTACGGGATTGGATGATTTAGACGTTTCTTCAGCAATTTCTTCTCCACTCTTAACCACATATTTGTTTTTTCATGTTCTGGTGTACTTGCAGGTGCTCCAGTTGAAGGAATGGGTAATGACGTGGTAAGGAGCAGAAGCCACAAGCAAGTGATTAAAACAAAAAAATTAGGTGTGTATAAATATTACACATGAGATTTCCTGGTAAACCTCGTGAGATTTCACATGAAACAATATAATAACCCTCTGAGTTGGAATCGCTCCTTCTACGAATCTTCAATCTATTTTATTTTATACTGTGTTTTGTTCGCTTCTGCATTTGAACAGGTCCTTAATTTGTGTTGTTCTAAATCTTACCCTGCTAGCGTTACCATGAGCAATATACTATAAGTTGTAATATGCCAGACATGAATTTATTATTATACCTTATTATATATTTTAGTGTTTTCCGGATAATATATAAATGGTTATATACAATTGTGTGTGACTTAATCTAGCATAAAATATTGCTGTTTAGTTATTTTCATGTGAATCCCAGAAATAAAGCCGTTGCGTTAGCACGGGCACTATACTAGTAATTATAAGTGATAGTGGACAGTTGAGATGGACACCTTGCATGTCCAAGATAATAGATAGAGGGATGTTTTAGTGGATGTTAATCTCCCACAAATAAAAAGTAAGAAAGTAAGATTACCATTTCATGCGTCATTTGGTTTTTCCGTCTGCCTACGTCTGCCGCCCATGCGACACCAATCCCATCCCGCGCGGCTGCTCCCACCCTGCGATCGGTCCTCCAATCATGCATGCGTTCCAAATTTGGAAGGGTGCTCGCCCTTTTGGAAACATTGCAATCACTGTCCTCGACCAGCAATCACGCCATGCGTTTCTAATTTGGAAGGGTAATCGCCGCGATCACGGTCCTCGCCAGTCGCCCCGCCTATAATCCATCGCACAGGCGCATGCGACCGCCCAGACAGCATCGCAGCGCCCAAACCGCAACGTCTCGTTCCCCGTCGTCCAGCTGTGCCGCACCGCCGCCTAGCCGTGAAAGTTTCCCCTCCCGCTCGCACGACACTGCCCTGCCGCGCCACCGCTCGTGAGCACGCCCTGACGCGCCGTTCAACGTGTCATTGCCGCGTCCGTGCGTTCGACGGACCACGTCGTTTGGCATCCATTCCCGTAGCGGCGCCGGGGCGGAGGAGGTGAAAGAGATGGAGCGACAACGACGTCGGAGAGTCTTCGTCAAGAACAAGTGGTGTTCAGCGGCGACGGCTCCGAGGCGGACTGGCATCCAAGCCGAGGAGGCGCAGCGGCAACGACGTCGGCGAGCCTGCATCACGAACAGGCGGTGCTCCTCCACCGGATGCTGGAGCTGGTGCTCGTCGAAGTCAGGACCGGGGCCCCGTTGAGCTCCTCGCTTTCTCTCCTGCCTCTCTCTTTTGATCTGCCAACCTCTAAGATTGATGTTTGCGTTGATTATTGTGGATGCCATTATATGGAAAATTATATTGGGAACCTGTGACCCTATCACTTCTCGTAGTTTAGATGTTTGAAAAAATGTCTGTTTATTTTTAAGGAAGATTAGGATCCATTGCACTCTCTTTATTCATAGATGCATCTTTTTTCCCTTGTATGATCTTACAGTTTTCGGTTTTTTCAGAATAATTTTTGACCTGAAAACCGAATTTAACGTTGCAGATGTGTAATACAATATAGGGAACCTAGCGAGGAATTCTAACTGGAAAGTAAAATCTAGACATGAAAATCCTTTTCGAATTCAGTAAATCTTCATATTCAGTATATTTGCCAGTGATACTGAAGGTGAAGGCTGCCCATCGTATGATCAAATTGTTCAATCCTTGCTATCCAGCGGCAAATAATTCTGGTGTGTAGCCTATCACTGTTCACCGTCTGGCAATAGGCATCAGGAATGCTCTTTGTAGTAGTTCTTTTCTGCAATTTCTAGAGAGCATTCCATATTGTCCAGCTGATTCCCCAACAGAGTGATTCCCCAACAATCCCCAACAAATAAAAAGTAAGAAAGTAAGATTAGCATTTCATGCGTCATTTGGTTTTTCCGTCTGCCGCCCATGCGACACCAATCCCATCCCGCGCGGCTGCTCCCTCCCTGCGATCGGTCCTCCAATCATGCATGCGTTCCAAATTTGGAAGGGTGCTCGCCCTTTTGGAAACGTTGCAATCACTGTCCTCGACCAGCAATCACGCCATACTGTCCTCAGTGCGGGATTTTTGGTGGTGGAGTTGTATTGTTCATCGTCGCTATACTGTTAAGTTTTTCAGTGGTACATTTCTTCCTTTTAGGATTTGGAATCGTCAAGACACACGTCCAGATTGTGAAGCAGCAGCGAATTTTGATCTTGCAGTTGTTCGGGATTTCAGAAACCTGGTAATGTTCAGACATAGGTTTGACGTTTCAGACTAACTTCAACTTCAAGACTTTGTCTACCACTGTTACTGTCTGACAAAATCAATTTGACAGTACAACTTGCTAATATGATGGTCTTGCATGCATCTTTCTGTATACCACTTTTTAGTCCAACACATAATGTGATGATCATCAATCTATAATACTACTTGCTTGCATCATCGTGCATTGCCATCACCCATCACGCTATAATTTGTATTTTCCAGTTCAGCTGATTGACAATAGTTCAACAGCAACAGAGCAAAATTCACTTTGACCAATTGAACTCGTAAAATTTAAAGAAATGAACTATCTGATTACATAGCTAGATTGTTCTTGTGATTGCTAAATGGATAGTTCTAATCTCTACTATAATGCAATTCTTCTCAAAGTGTAAGAAGCCTGTGACCTTACATCGGACCCACAGCCGTTTCAAACTCACGTCTCCGCGCCCTCACACTCCATCGACACGGTTGGTAACTCCTATCATCACGGAAAAGAAAAAGGAACTCCCCGTCATCCTCTCCTCAAACCCACTCGCTCCACACGGCCGGATACATCCACATGCAGCGGCGGACCCTTTACCTCGCCGGCTCCGGCTGCTGCCGCGGCCTCTCCCATCGGCAGCGTCCCCATCGACACGACGGTGCTCCTCTCCCTTCAACCATGACAAAGACAGCGACTGAAGAGGCCAAGGCGCGGGGGACGGGGGACCTCCTTCCTCTTCGTCGGCCAAGCCGCACCTTTCCTCACCACCGGTCGCGGCTGCACCTCCCTCTATGAGCCATGGCGGCGTATCTGGGCTACCTCGTCGGCGGATCCATCAAGGGGGCAGTCGATCCGGCATGGATCGGCCCGTTCTGAAGATGCCCCTCGGTGGACAGCGCGGCCAGGGTACCCCGTGGAGATGCTGGCGTGCCTCGTGTGGATCTTGATCTCAGGAATGGTGGCAACGCCCTCCATGTCACCCGGCAGTGGTGGCCCTACACATCCCCAAGGCGGTGGTGCTCAGATCCACACTACACTCATCGGCTCATCGCTCTTGTGATGGCTTCACGTGATCCAAATCATGGTCTAAATTGTCAGGTTAGTCCTATGTGAATGGCCAAGATAAATGTGTTACCGTATGCACTAGCTGGATTTTATCCCAAGTGTATTTAACTGAAACTGTACTCTGCATATATGCAGACCTGTCAATGTCGTGTGTTGGAAGCGCGCCATCTGCCTGGAATTTATTGGGAAGGTTAGAATACCAGATACCAAACAAACCGAAGGCAAACTTCTTTGGAGTTCATCAGCTGTGACCTATGCTGACGAAACTCTACAGTTGCTCACCTTTTTCAACATGTAATGTGATGACTGTTTTTAGCTATATGCAGACCAATGTGTTGGAGTACTATGATCAGACTGTCTCTAGTCCTAGCGGATCCTTCTACATCCCAGCACTTTTCAGGGCACATTTCTGACTTGTATTTATCTGTATATTGGCTTCTTTCAATTGGTTATTGTTCAAGTGGCATCGTCTTCTCACTATGTTGTTCCTCTGGTGGTGTTCAGGTTCCACAGTTGCTGATAGTAAAGAGAAGAAGAGTCAAGCAGAGCCTTAGCTGTAAATACATTCTTTACAAGGATGAATTCACTTGTCAGTACGTACTACATGACTTACTGCTTGTGTAAGGTTGTGTTCGTTCCTCTCTTCATATCTGAGGCTTTTTATAGTTCCCCTCTTCATATCCTGAAACAAAATCCTCTTAGTTTTGCTCAAATTTTAATTGAGAGATTGGGTTTGTATTGATTGTCAAGAAAGTTCTCAATTTTCGTCGCCTACGGATACTACAATAATGGAATGATATATTTTATCTTTTCCAGTTTTTCAAGCCATCAGCTCCATGCTTAATATATTCGACGAGGCTTCAATGGAAGATTCAGGAGATGGCTTGGCCCTGCGAGGGTGCAGTTGTGACATATATTAAATCTGGTGCTGCAGATTTGTTTTGGAGCAATGCAACGCAGCAATTCTCGACATGATTGTCAAGAACAATGGTTGGACCAATATAATTTTGTGCTCCACACACTTTTAATGGTTGGATGTAACCTGCAGAACTGAAACTGCAGTCATGATTGTCTAATTTTAGTTGAAACATAAAATTGGCTTTATAAAAACAAGTGTGTGAAGGTGTAGCAAATAGAAAGGCCAGTTTTTTTGCAAACAAAGTTGCAAAAATCCATGCACTGAGATATGCAGTGAAAGTGTCTCAAGGTGATGATTGATATGGAAAGGGTGGAAATTAGCTAACCCTTTTACATTGAGATATGTAATTAGTTTTACATTGAAATAGTAGTTTTCCCTTTTGACTTCTAATTTTTGCCCTCTCAATAGGTTGCAGTATATCCAGAGAATATTTTTGGCTCTCTATATGTCCAAGACACATGGATTGAAGTATCGGAGTGGGCAGTATATCTTAAAAAACTGACGTGTTGTCTCTCCATACAAATGGTAGGCAGTTCTACACTTCCTCAAGGACTATGCGATCAGCATATGCCTGAAGTGCTAATTTAAGGGGTGTCTTTATAGGGATAGAGATGAAGCTGTAGGATCTCACAGATTTTGCACATGAATATTATTGTTTTCTGGGTGTTGAAGCTGAAAATGCTTGGGGTGAATTTTTTGCAAGAAAGAAGAGGGTTTGGATGGTGGAATTTTTGAGGATGAGAAGTTCAGCACGGGCAACGCCGATATTGGAACCGATAGTTTGGTTAGTGTTGTTGCTCTGTATGCATAATTACCATAACCACATACAGGGCATATCCAAATAATATGGTATTGAATATGTTCAGCTCGATCTCACGTTTTGTCGTTTCTTCTAGATGTGAAACACACTTGGATTCATGGGGGTGCTGGTCGTGAGTTCTTAAAACAGATGTTGGTAAGTCTAATTTCTTTGAAAAAAGCTATTAACAATTATTGGTCTTGTTTTGATTCTTGCAAAAGTAGCATTCCTTCTAATTGTTGTTTTGATTCTTTAAACCAGTTGTTATTTTTCTTTCTGAATGGGAGAGGGAGGCGGTGATTGGGATGGTGACAATGCCAAACTGTCTTCAGGACACACTAAATTTTCTGAACGAGAGGACTCTGAAGGGAACCTTCTTCGACAACTGCAAACCATGCTCTGACATGTACAATGTCATTGAGCTGTACATGAAAAACATAAATGGATAATGCTTGCTTGAGCTTTGTCGAAATGGCTAGGCTCCCATATATCAAATTGATGATCACAATGTTGACAAGCTCTTTATCATCAACTAGACATATCAATGCTCAATGTTAGCTAAAGCTGTCAACTGCACCTTTTTCATTTCTATTGCTCAGACTTTAAGTATAATTAATAAAATTGTAAGACTCATGAATCCATGGTATAATGTGTAAAGGCCTCCCAACCACCAGCATAATTTTTCTATGTGCTTTTGGAAGTAGTTTGAGGAGAATGGTTACCTTGATCTTTCTATAAAAAGAGGTGATTTTTTAAGACAAGGTTTCTGCAGCTTTATGGATACCTTGATCATTATAGTAGAGATTCAAGTGACGACATGGGAGACAAGGCAGTCAGGAGCATGTTCAAATGAGCAGGGAAATGAATGTACAAATATTATCCCTGGAGACTTATTTGTAGTATGCATGGTTATATAAAAGTATGTCATTGTGTGAGACTTAATAAACTATAGATAAATATCGTCTTTGGTTGTTTTTATGTACGCCTTTGAAATGAAGCCGTAGCGTTAGCACGGGCACTATACTAGTGACTGTAGGTTTATTCTTATCCCTGGTAGTTCGGGACAGGAAGAAAAGAGTTTGTTATACCACTAGGTATAATGTTACAGTAATATTTAACGAATTATATTGTTTGCAAGATTCTGAGATACGTCAGAACTTATTTGTGGATTTATTGGTGCATGAATTAAATGGATATCGGAGACATCTTCCTGAACATATAAAACACTATCTTAGGTGAATCAAGGAAAATACTATACATTAGAGTTTATGAGCATATGACACAAGGATCTATGTGACCATATTAATTTTACAAACTTTGCTTGTTTAAATCAAAATGTCATTTTAATGCGATATTTTATTTTCACAATATTGTTTTCTTATCATGTGATCCATGTGTTTTTATAAAAAAGTATGCCAACCCGTAGCAACGCACGGGCATGATACTAGTTTGGATAGTAGGGTTTAACTTTATAGGAGTATAAGATAAGATAATAATGGCCATTGCCCTTGCATCATAACTGAATATTCAGAAATCATGTTTCAAAAACATGTAGAAATCAAGATAGATTGCATAAGTTTGCAAGTGGTTTAAAAATACTTGATTGTAATTTGCTACATATATATTTGAGCACGGTCATCTCGCTTGTCACTTGTCATACGACCATTACGGCATTATTGACATAGACTCTCTATATGTCATACGTTTTAGGCGGAGAAAACACAACATCATAATAATTTGTTGTTTTCTACAATCTTTTTTTTTACATACAGTTTGATTAAACTGTCAGATATCACGTATATATAACCACGTGCACAATTAGTAGCTACATTAAACCCATGTACAACATTTACTAACAAAAAAGGTGCGCTTATATGACACAGGAGAGACGGTCTTAATTAGTCTGCTGCAAGAAAGGTGGCGTGTCCATTGTGCTCGACTACGCCACCACTCGACCTGTGCTGAGGTGGTCAGCTTATTAGTTTGTTGACAGTTGCAACCCATGGATATCATCCTATTGGATGAAAGAAAAATCAGGATTTTTGTTGCAAAAAAAAAAACGATTTGATTTGCTCAGATCCTCCATATGTACCGATTTTATTTGGCACATCTGTATGTACATATGCATAAATATAGATCCTCCGTAATTTTGGCAATCATCACCATTAATTTTATGAAATTACAGTTTGCAAGCCGTTGATATATTTCCCTAATTGATGAATTGGATTTACGCATCCAGAATAACACAGGCGTTAGATTTTGTATTTAATCATTACGGAATGCAAATAGCTAGGTAGTTACCATCTTAATAATTTGATACACAAACACAAACATGCATGTATATATATGACTGATATAGATAGTAAACAAAAAAAGGATGCAAGCTTAATACTCTGTAGGATAGAAGCTCAAATAAGGTAAGATGGGCCCATGTATGTTCTCTCTTTCACCTATCTTTCTCATTTGCCTTGACTTGAGGTCGAGCGTGAGCACATCTACATGTGAGGCAATAAAAACAACGCTTGTTCCCTCGACCATGCAAATAATCAATTGTCTTGGACGGACACCTTTGTGGAGCAGCATGTCATTAAGCTTGATAACCCCAGTTTTGAGCCATCGACCAATGCCTTTGATACCGACTTGCCATGACCACATGTGGATGCAAGTGTCCAATATGGCCACAACCCCCAGCCTTCCGTCATCTGCCTTAAAGGCAACTGGTCAAAGGACTTCTTCAGGCCAATCCATAACAGATAGCTCATGCTTGCTTAAATCATACTTGAGGATGTTACATTTGTGGAAATAACACATGAAGTATAGCGCATCTCCAACATGAACGCTGTGTGTCCAATGATTAATAACCTGGTCTGTTATATCGTTGGGCGTTGCGGCACTCCAACCACCCCTATCTGAGGAGTACACACTTGCCCATGTGTGTACAAGTGGCACTACACCACCATTGTCATCCTTGTAAGTGTTCATCCCCAGCAAGACGATGCGGAACGAACAACCATGGCAGTCGAGGTGGACGCAACCATCCTTGGTACATAGCACAGCCCCCGCGTGGGCCCTGTATGGTAAGTGCGGGTAAGGAGGCACGCTCAGATGCTGCTGTCCCCCAGTGACGGGATCCCAGACGATGAGCGTGTCGACAACCCCCAGTCTTGGTCGACATGAATTAACACACGGCTGTGACGACAATCCAGGAGAAAGGATGACCGACCGCTGCAGTGGAGCGTGGGCATGCAGACAGGGGATGCAGCGGCGATGGATGCGATCGGTACAAATCGAATGGTTAAATCCTTATAGTCATTGTTACATATGTAACCTAGCAGGGGTGGTGTTCCGTGGAACCTGCGGTAGCGGCAGCGGAAACCATGGTCAGAGAGGATGCGATGCCAGACCTTGCAGACAACGGTGGCGCGGACCAGGTGTGCCGGCTCGTGTGGAGGGACGCGGAAGAAGATCTCTTCCACAAGCTCCTCAGGTAGCGTAGACAACATATGTCGTCGCTGGTTTGATGGCCTGCGCAGGAGTTGACGTCGTCCGTCGTAATTGTACTTTACTTGATATATATAGACACAAGCGTATATCAGGATCAGTTGATAAGGTAACCTACTACTGGATTGTTTCCGTATGGGACACGATACTAGCTGTCAGCCAAAGCGTACGCGATGGAGGCCGAGGCGTACGCATCAGGATTCGACCCAAAACTGGGATGGGACTTCGTGTCTCCTCCGCGCCGAAGGTTCGCACTACGATTGCACTAGATATATATACACGCATATATATCTGTGGGGTCGACTTGATATATGGTAACTACTAGATCGTTCCCATATGCGATACGATCATGTGGGACAAAGCGTGTGGAAGATGGACGACGACGGTGAAGCTAATGTAAGAATGGTTGAAGGTGATGCCTTTTGAGGCTCACGGTTGCGTGTTAAATAATGAGGTGGGAAGAGGCCCCACCATGGCAATGTATGGCTTACAACCGTACACAGGTCCCAAAGACCAGGATCATCCTATGGCTATGCCCTATGTTTAGTACATCACACATGCATGATCGTGCATGGAAGAGGCCTGTGTACGTTTGTGTCCAACGGTTTTACTAGTTGGGCCGGCGCGGTAATTGGGCCGCGCTCTTACCGTTCGATGGTAGTCAATCAATGACAAAAACTTGATATGTTATGACACAAATACAAATAACAAATCATAAAAGTAACAGAGTACTGTTGCCTGAAATCAACTTAAAATTCAGCGTAGATTATGCGGCTTGGTAGGCAAACTCTAGCAATGTAGTCCACCATCCCATGACCAACTCCCATGGTGGAATGAATAGGAAGCAAGGGCCCAAGAGGACACGTCGGGCTCCATGACCCCACGCCCTAAAGGGGCCGCTGTCGGTTTCGCAATTGTCACCGTTATCAAGTTACCTTATCAAGTCCTAATAGTTTGGAAAGAGTCGGTTATTTAAGGAATTGAGTTTGAGTTTGTTAGGATAGGACAATACAAATCATATAAGGATCAATTGAGTTGATTAGGGGTAAAGTCTCATTGGGACTATAAATACTAGGGCTATGTAATTCATGAAAGAAATAGTCAAAAGGCTTTATTATCCCCTTTCTCTCTCTCTCTGTCTCTTGTGTTCCATCTTTCTGCTCTTGACCTCTCTCTAGCGCCACTGCCTCCTCTGCGCCCAACCTAACTATCACTCTTCCATACCCACCGTCCCTCAAGGGAACCTCTACCAACATGCTTGTTCACTGGTATCGGATACCACATCGATCCTTCGGTCAATGATCCATGGTGTCCATCACTACCAATATTGAGTACATTAACCAGGAACTCGCGGTTCTTGAAATGCGCCTGCTTGCCCTCGAGCAAGAACTCGCCCAAGGAGATGCCACCAAACCCTCACTTCGGATTGCACCTCGCATCGAAGATGCGGCCAATCATGTCACCATCGACCATCTCAACAACAACCTAGCTCGCCGCCGAGATTGGGGACAACTATGAAATCACCCAACTGGATCGATGTCTCAGGGCCAGCGAGGAGAAGCTAGCACACCTTCATGGAGATGCCATCACCGACTCCGAGTACATCGAGCAAGCCCATCCCTATGGCCCACCATCACCGTAGTCCAAGCCAGATACTAGATCTAGATGCCGCCGTCAACAACCATGCTATGAAGACACAACAAGTTACGACCACTGTTGGCAAATCCTCCGTCAGCACCACGATGGAAGAATCCCTCACACTCGACACCCTATAGATTGTCAGGGAGGTGTTACACAACTTGTTTGTGGCACCACATGAACTCTGCAGCTGCTCATGTCATGCCTAGATCAGATCGTCGACAATGGATATGCTTCGGCCATCATCTTTGAGGCTCCCTCAGCCAACAGCAGTAGCCGCCCACTGCTGCCCTACACAGCCGTGCTCCTGCCGCGAGCTAGCTCATCCAAAGAAGATCACAAACATTCATGACGTCACACCATCTTGTAGCAGAGGATATGTTTGACGATAAATCTCTTGCTCACATCAACAATTCTCCACCAATAGTAGATCCAATTCAACTGGAGGAAGGTACCAAACCGGAACAAGAGGTAACACCTATCGTCCATCATCAGTTTCTGCCTCCTCATCTGGTAACCTGAATGTCCAGGCCTACTGTGGTAGTGCTGGTTGTTTTTGACTCGACAAATAGGGTCATTTTTAGACGTGGTTATTGTTTTCATCCACGTCTAAAACCAGGGTTATATTTTTGCAAAGAGTAAAATGCATGTCAAGTCCTCGAACTATTGCGGAGTTCCCGTCTACGTCCTCAAACTAAAGAAACGACTATCCAGGTCCCTAAACTATTGTTGTCTCGCACAGGAGGTCCTAACCTTGCCACATCACCGCCAACTGCTGACATGGCCGTGCCAGCTGGATAGTGGCCATGCAACTTTTCCTAAAAAACAAAACCCTGCACACAGTGAGCGTGCCACGGGCGATCCGGCGAGTGTGGGTGGGGCCGCCGCCATCGCACGGGCTTGTGAGCAGGCGCTGCCGCGGGCGTGCGTGAGCCGCCGTTGTTGCAGCCACGGGGGTGAGCAGAAAATGTCGGCGTGTGGGCGCGCGTGCGAGCAGGGGTGAGTCGCACGGCAATGGCCATGCGGAGGCACACGGCAATGGCGGCAGCCAGCGTCGTGCCGTTGCAGCACAAGGCCGAGCTCAGCATGGGAACCGACACAACCTGTTGGTCTTGCAAGCAGGTCCAAGGCAGGTGGAGCAGAGCTTTCCGCGGCGACATGCCCAGCAGCGGTGGAAACCAGCGGCAATGACGTCGTTCCCAGCGCGACGGCGAAGCTCCCTCGAACCTCTGTAAGACCAAGATGGAGGAAATCAGGAGGACCTAGAACGGGCGAAATGGTGCTGACTTAGTGAGGCAGAGAGAGGGGCTGCGCGTGGAGCTCGAGCCACCGTAATGGCAGCCGGCGGCGCAAAATCCGCAAAATTGAGCGATTACTTTGGTTGGTCTTGCAAGCAGCTACCTCAGGGACATTACTAAGGAGGTCAGGGAACCATGGATACGAGGAATCGAAGAATGATGCTGCGAGGTCGACGAATTTTTTGATGCGGGTGGAGGAGAGGTCCTGGTGCAGCGGTTCACCGCTATGACGCTATGTGCCTTGCATGTACAAAGATGCGGTAGAAGTGCTCGCACGTGCTCACTCATTCTGCACACCGTACTCGTGGTGCCCGCTCCCACGCCGTGCGGCGGCCGGCGGCGGCAGCGGCGGCCCGTTCGCGGTCAGCTGCAGGGCGCACGCAGGGCGCGAGCCACGGCGCTGGCTCACACGCACGCCTGCGAGCAGCGGCGACGGGTCGCACGCACGCAGCGGCGACGGGTCGCACGCACGCCTGCGAGCAGCGGCGACGGCGGCAACCTGCGCATGCTCGCAAGCACGACCTCGTGACGGCGCCGGTGCCTGCCCTTGCCCGTGCATTGCGTGCTCGTCTGCCAGCGTGGCACGATCACGGTGTGCAGGTTTTTTTTTTTGAAAAGTTGCATGGCCACTATCCAGTTGGTACGGCCACGTCAGCTGTTGGAGATGATATGGCAAGCTTAGGACCTTTGGTGCACGTCAACAATAGTTTAGGGATCTGGATAGTCGTTTCTTTAGTTTGAGGACGTAGACGGGAACTCCGCAATAGTTTGAGGACTTGGCATGCATTTTACTCTTTTGCAAACATGGAAAGCAAACCGTCTCTAGAAATTATTATTACAGGTAGTTAAAAAGTAGAGCATCCTTATTGGTAGATGCAGATATAGAAATATAGGTCTGTTTCTTGAAATAAAACTGTTTTCGCATATAGCCGCTTAAAAGCCCATAGATAGTAACGCGCTGATGGAAGCCAACATATCACCATCGAGTGCTCCACACTTCTCTGCATTAGGGCCATACTTGCTAGCAAGGCATCAACCATCTGAGACACCCTTCGTACTCAAGGCATCCCCACCAGCCCCTCCACTTGTCGAAGCCCGCAATGTTGAATTTAACTTTTTTTTTCAAACTAGGGTGATCCTCCATTTCCATTAAGTTTTAACGGAAATACAAGCAGGTTTCAAGACAGTTAAGAGAAGCAGGAGGACAGTTTAAGAAAACGACCTAACATCAAAAGCCAACCGGCAACTCTGCCTGGCACACAAGGAAACAACTCTCGATAGCTACTACCAGGAAACAATACATCCCAAAAACGAGCTTTCCATTCTATCAGACTGACAAACACGATCTATGCATGTGCTTCAGTCGACTGCTCCATCTGCTGGACTTCTTCGCCGACCTCTCCTGCAGCTTCATCTTGTGGCGGGGCTTCGATTCTGAGGATTGTTGGCGCCCTCTGTCTTGCTTCAGCACCTGCACCGCCGTCTGGTAAATGACCTCCACTCCGGCAACCAGTGAGCTTTTATCTTCATCCTTGAGAAGACCTGCCCAGTGTTTCATAAGAGCACAACAATGGCTTACAATCGACAGGGGATTATTGTAGTGTTTTCCTTCAAAACAAATATTGTTTCGCATTTTCCATATTGCCCAACATACAGCTCCAATCCCAATGGCATGGAACTGTGTTTGCCCTGCTAACCATTTGCAACACCAGGCCCAACATTGGTTAAAGGAAGTAGGAATATCTGATGTTGAATTTAACTTAGCATACATATATAAACAACAATTTTCAGAGGCTCAGAATTTGATTTACGAAGACAGAGTATATTGAGTACCGTATCTAGAAATCATTTGGAGCCCAAATGAATTAGCTCATCCACAGTTGTAATTAAGAATTTATTAGATAACCCACACTTCCCTCAATGCCTATTGTTTCAATTGTAATACCTTTTTTTTAACAAAAAAACAAAGGGTTCCAACTTCATCTTTCCTTTGGGAGGAAGAATCAGAATAATCATTACAATGTCACACCAAGTAAAAACCATGTAATCTATTCTAATGTCCTAGACAATAAGAGAAACTCCACCAATGAAAAGCAAATACAAAATAGCACTAGACTATAAAAGCCTGCATGCCTCCACATTGGAAGTCTTTGCTCATCCAAGTGCTGTAACTGACTCTAGAATTGGAGTCAATATGTCCCCTGGAATAGTACCTACAAAAAAGTTTACTTTTGTCCGTGGTTAAAAATTAAATCATTTCTTGTGTGCCAGATTGTCCAACATAGGGTCGATGCTCCCATCAAAATAAGCAAATTGTGTTTGCGGTGACTCAATTTTGACAATCTTCTAAACAAGTGAGACACGTTGTTGGAGGTGCAAACCAAACACTCAATAAACCACAAGCTAGAGAAAACAAGCATAATGACAATCAAACAAAAGATGTTGGATGGTTTCACGTTTATTAGAAAACAATAAACTTTACTACCATTCCAATTCCTTCTTGCTACATTTTCCTTTGTTAAAATAAACCCCTTTTTGAGGAACCACATGAAGATTTTGTATTTTTAAAGATTTTCATTTTCCATATCTCCTGCGTGACTTTCAAACCATTGCCGATAAGGAGCTTGTATATTTCACTGAAAAGGACCCATTTTTATGTAAGCGCAACTATGCTATGGTATTCTATTAGTTTTGTCCCCACCAAAGCCCTTCTCAAGGATACATTTACTGGAGTTGTTTGCAAAATCTCAATTGCCATTGCGTGCTTTTTGCGCGCCACATTGTATAGGTTTGGACAATGGAACATTTATGTTTAAAACATAATTAGCATATGCCATTATATCTATAACCTTAGTGATTAACTGAGGCATCATAGTCATTTTTCCATTTCTCCATAGAATTTATTTCTAGCTTGGACATAAAGAAAAGTGTTTTCATTTATGGACAACGGAGCAAGTATAGCATCTAATAATTACTACTATTGTGAAGAATGAAAAACAATACTATAAGGTCAAAAATTATGAACTATATACTAATAATAGAAAATCTAAAAATTACAATGGTTATATACTAATAATAGGCAAAAAACATAAAAATTAATACAGATAAAAATAGGAAAATGAATTCATTTGTGGCTCAGGGAGGGGCTGCGCCACAACCATCTTTCTAATAATTACTACTATTGTGAAGAATGTGTTTGGTTTGAGGAATGGTCTTTATGATACAGCACCTCATTTAGAATGGTTTAATTGCTCGAAAAGCACCGAAATCCATACAGATAAATTAGTATAGTGAATTCATTGGGGTAGGCCGCCACAACCATCGTTCTATAAATCAAACACAACACATACAACCTTTGGTAAAGGAGGTACCTCACCCCTCCGTACAAGGTGCAATCATGCCCTCCAGCAAGGAACTAGTGGCTGTTGGGTTCACCTTGGCCATGGTCCTCACGTCAAATCGTAAGTGGCGAGGAAATTTACTTTAAAAATTTCTGCAAGATTTGCACAAACCACACTGGCTGATGCTTCATCATCAATACCAACATAAAAAAAAAGTATTGTGGTTGCAGCTGGAGCAGAGGCAACAGCAGCAAAAGGAGGACAATGCGAATCGCAGCTGCACTGGTCTATCTGCAAAGCCAATTGGATGTGCATGGCCTTGTGCTGGGTCGCCATGGGAGGCTACACTGGTGGCTACTGCTCTAGATATACGGAGACGGACCAAGCCACGCCTGCTTGGCTAGGTTATGGCTCCTGCGTCTGCACCAAGGTGTGCCATGGTGGGCCACCGCCGAACCCTTGGGTTCAGCCACCACCAAGGCCTGAGGTTCACCCTCCGCCAATGCCAACACCTTGGGTACAACCTCCACCGATGCCTACTCCTTGGGTGAAGCCTCCACCGATGCCAACGCCCTGGGTCCAGCCTCCGTCTCCGCCGATGCCTTGGGTCCAGCCTCCACCGATGCCAACACCTTGTGTCAAGCCTCCGCCGATACCAACGCCTTGGGTCCAGCGTCCGCCAATGCCGACACCTTGGGTCAAGCCTCCAGCGGAGAAACAACCAGTCAATCACCGCGGGGTGCTCAACTAATGGAGTAGCTGGGGGACTGTTGAATTTCAAATAAACATGGAGAGATGGTCAACTTAAATCTGATTCCTGTTAATTAATAAAACTATTGCAATAAATCTTAATGGAACATCTGTTTAATCTCCTCGAAATTGTAGTGCTCTGCAAGTTAATCGAATGATCCCATGACAGTCTCGCATCTGTTCAAAATTCGTTTTGAACTTTTTTAGACCAAAGACCACTGCTCTCGAAAGATGTGCCAGAGTTTGTTCAGAACATGGTGTTTGAAGGTCATCTTCGGTCTATAAGTTAATGGAATATTATGCTCTATTTCTTCTAAGAAATAAATTAATTGCAATGCAAGTTTATTTGAAATTTTTTTAGAACATCTCTTGCATAGCAAGATATAACATTGTTGAGTAAAACTGTCCATTGTCATTAATCATTATTCAATAGCTTCCTACTTTTTGATATATAAATTATGGACCCAGTCTTATCGATAAGCACTGAGACGTTGCACAGCAGGATAGATATGTTGTGCACCATTGGTCAGTGTGGATGGGAAAATAAATTAAGTATTTATATTGTCTTCATTCTCATCACCTTCCCGCGAGCAGTTAGTGATGAAGATTTAGTGGACTGGAGATTTCTGCTAGCGCCACCCTATTTTTGTGCTAGCGGTTAGGAACCACAGGGCGCCACCACAAATAAGAAGGTGGGCCAGGGGGAGTACAAACCGTCTGTGCAAACAAATTTACACAGGCGGCTGCTTAAGTGAACAGGTTCTGTAAATGTGATCTTTATACAAACGGTTTGTATTATAAACAGCCTGTAAAAATGGGTTTCCAGAAGCGGTGTTTGTTTAATATGACCCGTCTGTGGAAAATGTGTTTCTACGGGCGGTGTTTAATATGACCCGTCTGTGGAAAATGTGTTTCCAGCAGCGCGTTTGTCTATGTAGCCGCTAGTATAAATGAGAATTTCTGCTGACTGTTCTTAATGTTAGCCGTCTGTGAACAATTTGTTTGCACGGCCGTTTTTTTGTAAAACCCGCCTGTAAAATTCCCATTAAATTCTTCCACCTGCGCGCCAACTCGAAGTTATTGCTCTGCGCTGACCGCCACGCGTGTTTCCTCAATGGTGAGGATCGACGACGCGGGGAGCCTCCATTTTTGGGATGCTGAGCTTTAGCTCGATCTGCTTCATCTAGGCCAAGGACCACGAGCGCTGGTGTGCGCGCGGCCAGAGGACCAGGAGAGGCAGGCCGTGTCCAGCGAAGCGCGGCGCGCAGCGCCGTGTTGCATACGCATTTGGCCGGCCGGCGGCGGCGCCTGCTCTACGTGCACAGGCTATAATCGATCTCTTCGATTGGTTAGTAACTGATCCTCTTTCTTTATTTATTTATAATGTATAGTATGGTATATATCAACTTGTGTGTGTGGTAGCCTTCGAGGCAAGCAAAATCAGGTTTCTGTTTTTCCCAAAAATAACTAAAACTGATTTTAATATGTGAATAACGTGAAAGTCTCTACAGGAGGTCTGGACCGTGAACCAGAGCTCTGGTTCTGCGCAGACAGGAATTAAGTGAAAACCCCGACACACATGCATTTTAGTGATATGCTTCATAGGTTAATTTAATATGAGTATATGCAGAGAGAGAGAACTTGATTGCTTGCATGATGGTTGTGTTTTGAGAGCGAGATCGACAATACCTGCAGTAGTTTTTTGTTGGGAGGGGAGGCGGGGGTGTTTGGGGGTTCTATATATATATGGTGTTGATTAGTATGACTAGCTGTCTAATGACTTGTTGTGCGGCAGGGAATGATGGCCAAGCATGTTTTAATGAGTTTTATTTATGAAAGTGCTGTAAATTTTGATTATTAACAGGTGACTTCTCGGCGATCTTGGTGAAGCACAAGCAACTTCACTACCCCTGCTAGTGGCTTGATCGACCTGGTGCTAACTTCAACTATATATACTATCACATTGTCGGCCAGTGCCTTTTCCGGATCGTCGTCGCCTATTCATCATATCTACATTGGACTACCTACTAATATTTATAATAGAACAACTCTGAACTCTAAGTGCAAGGTAATTACAGTAATTTCTGTTTTAGTCTATTAATTTTGAATGGATACAATTAAACAATTATCATTTTTGAACAGGTGAAGATGGAACGGTCGTTCTGGATGTACAATTTGTCAAGATTAGATCAGTCATACCAACTGGAGGTTAGTAGGTTCATTAATGTAGCTAAGAGCCATGCTAGCAGAGAGAAGACAAAGTACATATGTTGTCCTTGCGCCGACTGCAAAAATGTTGTTGTATTTGTTGACACAAAGCAAATCAGTTCTCATTTGGTTCGCAGAGGATTTATGAAGGATGACTTGGTATGGACACAGCATGGAGAGGGTAGTTCCACACCTTGTAGAGACCCAGTGTAGGAGACACGATAGCATAGCCCTCAGATTGATACGGCAATGGGAGATGATAGTGATGATGATTATGCAGGCGTCCAAGATGTGGGTGACGACATCGGATTTCAGGTCGATGGAGAGCAACAAGCAGATTTCTTCGAGGCATTGATGCATCGTCATTCCGAACCGTCATTGTTCTTTCAAAAGGGTATGGAGGAAATGAAGAAGGCTGAAACAGAGCATTTGTACGATGAGTCCAATGGTTGTACCGATGAATTCACCACACTGAGATTTGTCCTTCAGTTTTTGGTGATAAAATCTCGATTTGGTTGGTCCGATGCTAGCTTCGACGTGTTTCTAGAGGTCATTGGAAGACTGCTTCCAAAGGGGAACAAAGTGCCTGCTAACACATACTACGCAAAGAAGCTAATCAGTCCATTGACTATGCGTGTCGAAAAGATCGACGTGTGTAGGAATCATTGTATTCTATACCGAGGTGAGCATAAAGACAAAGAGAGCTGTCCAAATTGTGAAGCTAGTAGGTACAAGACAAACAAAGACTACCAGGAGGAAGAGAATGGATCCTCTTTTTCGATAGGGAAGAAGCGAAAGGCCAAAAAGAAGACCCAAAAGCAGACCCAAGAGCAGACCCAAAAGAAGATCCAACAGAGTTCAAAAACAAGTGGTTCTAAAAAAGAGGAAGACTATTACGCAAAGAGAAAAATACCTGCTTTAGTGATGTGGTACCTCACTGTGGTTGATCGGTTGAGGTGTTTGTTTGCAAACCCTGATGATTCCAAACTTATGACCTGACATGCTGAGCACAAAAAAGATGGAAAACTACGGCACCCATCCGATGGCAAGCAATGGAAGAAGTTTAACGTCAAACACCCTAAATTTGCTGAGGATCCAAGGAATGTAAGGTTTGCACTAAGTACTGACGGAATGAATCCGTTTGCCGAGAGGAATAGCAAACACAGTACATGGCCAGTGATCCTGACCATCTACAACCTTCCTCCATGGTTGTGCCAGAAGGGAAAGTACCTCTTGCTAACCATTCTTATTTCTGGACCTAGACAACTGGTGTTGACATGGATGTGTTTCTAGAGCCCCTGATGAAAGAGATGCAAGATCTATGGGTAAAGGGCGTGGCCATGTGGGATGAGTTTTGCAAGAAGGATTTCACACTAAAGGCAATGATTTTTGTTACCATCAATGATTACCCAGCTCTCTTTTCATTATCTGGCCAGTTCAAAGGAAAGGTGGGTTGTGTATTGTGTCTTGATGGAACCTCACACTTGTTCCTTGCTGCTTCTAGCAAGCTAGTGTACATGAGGAGCAGACGCTTCTTACCAAGAACACACAAGTATCGAAAGGCAGAATATGATAAGTACTTTGACAAAACAGATGAAACAGAATCTACTGCTCCATCGGGTACAAGTGCGGGTAAAAGAGTGTTTTTACTAGTCAAAAATATCAAATTTACTTTCGGGAAGAAGACCAAAGATGGAATGAGAAAGGTTGTGAAGCCAGCGAGAGGGAGATACATTCAAGAAGATGTCCATTTTTTTAAGTATTTGCCATACTAGGAAGACCTAGACATACGACACGCAATCGATGGTATGCACGTCTAGAAGAATGTCTTCGATAGCATAATTGGGACCTTGCTTGACATAAAAGGCAAGACAAAGGATGGACACAATTCACGTTTAGACTTGGTCAACTTAGGCATCGGACCAGAACTTCACCCAAAACAAGAAACAGGAAAGCCGCAGAAGCTTCCGGCAGCAAGCTACAACCTCAACCCGAGATGAGATACATGCGATTTGTGCATGGCTTAAGACTCGAAAGTACCATGCGGATTCTGCTCAAACATCGAGTCTTGTGTCAATGAAAGACATGAAACTGACCAACTATAACTCCGTGATTGCCATGTCATGCTAACTACTCTCCTCCCTGTTGCAATCAGGGCTATAAAGCCTGTGTTTCTAAAGATGGCAATCACACGACTATGCTACTTCTTCAACAAGATCACACAGAAGGTAATTAACCATGCAGAATTGGGGTCTCTACGAGCATTCGCAGTGGAGACAATGTCACAGTTGGAGATGTGCTTCCCTCCATCGTTCTTCGATATCATGGTACACCTCATTATTCAATTGGTTGATCAAGTAGAGGCATTAGGTCCCATGTATCTGCATGAAATGTGGGCTTATGAGCGTTTCATGTCAATTCTAAATGGCTACATGTCAAATCGTGCTCACCCTGAGGGGTCCATGATAGAGGCGTACACCACTGAAGAGGCAATTGAGTCCGGAGGTCCATTTTGCAATAAATGCCTACAAGACCAGATTGCAATTGGTTTGCCTCAAAACCGGCATGAAGGTAGGCTGTATGGAAAAGGGCGTATGGGTAAAAAGACATTCATTCCGACAGATTACAACACAGTCCTAGAGGCATATCATAGCGCCCTACATCAGATCTCGATAATGGAGCCATTGATACAGCAACACATTAAGGAGCTTCATGAACAAAACAATGGAGCCACAAAAGATTGGGTCATGAATAAGCACAAGCTTGAGTTCGTCACATCGCTAAAGGAATAGGACATTCCATATGGGGAATCAACGAATGAGAAAACCATCAAGATACTGGCATCCGGACCATCACGTCAGATCACTACATGGCAAGTCTATGACATTAATGGCTTCACGTTTCATGTCAAATCCAAGGACCAAAAGAGTCTATCACAAAATAGTGGAATTCGTTGTGATTACTATGATGAAAAAGGCAAATATACTACATATTATGGGATTGTTCAAGAAATATGGGAGCTACACTACGGTGTCAATTTGGACATTCCCGTCTTTCGATGCCGGTGGATAGACCAAAAACAAGGATTCAGTGTGGACAACTATGGCCTAAGAGTTGTTGACCTGGATAAAGAGTGTCACAAGGATGACCCATGGGTCCTTGGTAACCGTGTTGCACAGGTGTTCTATGCAGAGGACATAAGCCCTGAGAGCAAAAAGGAAAGGAAGAAGAAACATATAGCTATGCCTAGGAAACAACAAATTACAGGAGATGACGGTGCTCAGGACTTTATTAACCAGTTCAGTGAAATGCCTCTTTTTATAAACCTGCCACAGCAGATACAAAAAGTAGAGGCAAGTATTAAAGATGATGAATTGCCCTATTGCCGCAAAGATGGAAAAGAAAGAAAAGTGTAGCTGAACTCTGTGCATCGATGCTGGATGTTTCATCATGTAATCCTGCGAAAATCAGAATTCAGGAAATAATCTCAGCTGGCCACAAAGGTGAAGAAGCAAAGGGGAGAACTTGAGTTGTTATAATATGGCTAATGATATTATCATGAATTGGACCTTGTATTTAATGGTATTGTAAGTTTAATTAATGAATGACTTAATTGTTATGGTTTTATGGTTGTATTTGAAGAAAAATGTAAGACTTGATTGGTTGTGTGTCAAAGTCGGATTTTACCAGTTTAGCGAATGTCCCACAATGTATTTGTTGCGCTTGAGTCTGTCTGCGCAGAACCAGAGCTCTGGTTTAAGTACCAGACCTCTGGTAGGGACCCTCGACTGTAAAAAATCATTCCTACTGAAACTTCCAGACTTCAGGTTTCGAGGACCAGACCTCCTGTAGGAACTTGCACAGTTTGTAAAAATCATTTTTAGTAAAACTTCTAGAGCTCTGACTTACAGAACTAGATCTACGATTTTGATTGACACTTCCAAATGCACTTTCAATCTCCCCATAAAAAACACAACCAGCTCAAAGCTTACAAAACATATTATACTTACACCACATTTCAATTCATAAGCTACAAATTAAGAACCTCAGCAGGCCACAACGCAAAAGGGGAGCACTTGGAGTTGTCATAATATGGAGCTGAGATGGTTGATGTTTTAATTTGGAACTTGTAATTCATGGTATTGTAAGTTTAATTAATGAATAACTCTTCGTCAGTGAAGAACTTGTGAAATTGCCTACATGTCATCTTCAATCGTCAAGCCATGATTCACAGCTAACATGATCAAATTGACGAGAGATGAGGCTAAAGAGAGCACTACTTCAACCTGAGCCCCAGACGTACTAAGAGACTCAAATTTTAACAACAGCTATATAAATAAGTTGTGAACACTCTTGCAAAAGATTCCCAGAAAATTGTGGGCTGCAACAAAAGAGGCAATAAAAATGTGTTTCAACATGTATGAAGGGAAAATAAGAAGCAATACATTGTTTTTCAAAAAAAAAAAGAAGCAATACATCAATCACATAGAAATAGGCAGCACAAGATCCTTACATAAATTAAATTCCACAAGCTAGCTTACAATCATACAATGCCCAACACACAAACAGTCTTACAATGCCCATACATAAATGTCTTGACACAAGATATTTATGGTCCAAATAGATAAAAGCAAGACATAGTTAGAGATAGATAACCACCCGATATGGAAACACAAACTCCCCTTTGTCGGCAAGCGCCAAAAAGGGAATACACGCGTAGAAACTCAAAGTACGTTGAAGTCATGGAGGACCAACGAGCTGATGAGGATGGGATGTCACCAAGATCACCCAAGACGAACTCTACAAACTCACTGCTGAAGGGACGAGCAGGCCGCTGCCACATGTTGCTTGCTGAGCTGCTGCCACTGTTGTCAATCCAACTAGGTCTCCTGAACATGTTGCTGTGATGGCTGACTGAACTGTTGTGCCTGCTGCCATGTGTCCCATGGCTGAGACTGCCGGAGACCGTATGTACTCGCTGCGGCATCCCAAGTAGCATCGGTATCCTCTGTAGGAGCGTCCTCAAAGGAATCATAGTGAGAAGTGGAGGGATCCACAATCTGCTGGGGAGGAAGCACTACAAATGCATCGTCATGAGGTGGAGATACTGAAATGTTGGCTTGCTCACACAACAGCCGAGTGCGACTATCCATCCTCTTCATAAACTCAGTCATTCGCACCTCAAACTGATATTGCCGTTCAGCTGAAGTGGCACAAGCTCCAATTAGAGTTTTTAGCATCCTCTCAACCAAGTTGGGCTTCTCACGGCGCTGGGAAGGAGGACAAGTTGGAGTTGAAGTAGCAGCATGAGGGGCATTGTGAATTCCCTGAGATGTACCACGTGGTAGACTGCGCTTCGACTTAGCTTCCAAATCAATCTTCGTGGGAATATAAGAACGGTGAGCCACCTCAGTCACATGGTCTGTCTTGGTAACATTCTCAATCATTTTCATAATGTACGGTGCATGAACAATGCTCTTTTGATGGTTCCAACTACAAAACAGTATTCCAGTCCAAATCAAATCAAATACACAAAATTGCTGATTACCAGGACCGAAACAGTCAAGAGCAAACTTCAGATATGACTGAACAGTAGTACTACTACCAGCTTTGGGACAAATAGTTTGGCGAAACAAAAGATTGAGGTACTGAAAGAATGGCTTCATATTATGGGTTGTACCAAAGTCGAGTTGTGATGCACCATCAACATACATGTGAGCAATATCCTGATCTGATGGCACTTTGCAGGTACTAAGGACCATTTTCTTATCATTGTCAAAGTCAGCACGAGTGAAGCCAAGAATGGTGGCAAACCTAACATATGAGCATTCATATACTTTACCCTCAATGCGAAAATTCATGACTTGACTTAACCGGCTTTCATCTGCATCCTGAGAGATCCAAAGAGTTGCATAGAATTGGGCGATGACTTCATCGGACCAATTATATCCAAAGCACATGATGTCCTTGCAACCCTTAGCTTCTAGCATGGTTAAGACTTGAGAGAGTGCTTCATCATTCTTATCCAAGCAACCATTCCAATCAATGTATTTGTGCCTAAAAATCTTGTTGCTTTTGTCTATAAACACCGAGTTGTAATAATCAAGTTGAAACTGATTGTGAAAGCGATAATCAGTAACATGCTCATCTCTGATATAAAGGTCAGGATTTTCATACCGAATTTCCTTCACACCAGCCAATGACTCGCTATAGTTGCCTATTTGAGGATAGTGAGTATTAAATTGCAGAGTGGTGTGAGCACGATGCAATACCAACTGCGACGTCGACTTAGTCCATGTAGAGAAATCAGTGAGGCCCTCCTCAGCAGCAGCCTTGCTCATGCACTTCGTGCGCTTGCCATTGGAGCGACATACATAGGAGTACTGCCGAGCAGGTCGAGCACGGGGCACGGACTCCGCAATAGGAATGTCGCCATTGCTCTCCTTGCCACCATGTCCACGAGAGGTGAGCTTCTTGAAACGGCGAGACATCACAGCCTGTTCATCATCAGCTCGAGGGATGTCGGTGGAGTCAACCTTCCTTGATTTTGCACGACTCATGCCTGCACGAAAAAGAAAGGGCAAAGAGATCACGATGTGAACAACAAGAGTACGGGCAAACCGGAGATCTGACCGACATTTTAGAACAAGGTCATTCATTGATTTCAGAATTATAGAGCAGGCAGCAAATCTTTGCAACAATAATTCATTAATTTCAGAAATGAGCAATCACATTACGTTGTAGTGAGGCCAACAAACCCAGAACCAGTGACGAAGGTTGGCAATTCCGAGGAAGGTTGTCAAGAAGAAACTATGACTTTGCAATGCGTGATTTAGTAGTGTAGTTGATAGCCTCTGATTTATTTTATTTTGCTGAAACATGACTTGAAGTATGACTTGTACAGTAAATAATGTTGGGGGGCAAACTTGTCCAATATTATGTGTTAAATGACCCGTTTGGTTGTGAAATATTATCTATAAGATACCCTTATTTTCGTAGCCGGGCTGCTGTCATGCAGGTTCTGTAAAATTAATTTGTAATATTTATCTATTTGATGATTCATCCCTGCACTAATATTCGCTGAGTACCGTTCCATAATGATGCTTCAACCTCTGAAGATTTACATTCATCCGTACAGCTTGGGTTTTCTTACTATACTTTTGAGTCTGATTGCTTTGCCTCCTGTTTTTACAGGGTTTCCTTCAATCGACACTACTATTACAGGGTGTGCTTCAAACGACACTACCACACCATGTGGTGTAAAATTATTTGATCCCTCATGTTGAGCTTCATTTATTTCCTGGTGTGTGTGTGTTAGGATTTACACAAACCATCCAACTTGCCTTTGGAAATATGCCGTACAAATAGAGTACATGTTTGCATTCCAACTTTTCTACAAGATGGTTCATACCTTCAGTGCTCTATTTCAGTTACCTGCATGTAATTATTTTGATCCCTAATTGCTTACAAGAGATTACAAATTGATAGATACATTTATAGATAAATTATGAGAAAAAATGTTCTGTTTCTTTATTGTTTTTTCCTGCTTTTTTTTGGTTTCAGGGTTCGAAATCTTTCTCTGCATTCTGTAATTATATTTGATATTTGCCTTTTGCATCAGCCTATGATGTGGATTGTTTAAGCAATGATGTTTACCTAGGTATGTTCAGCACTTCTGGCCTTCAATAGTTTCATATGGCCCACATGATAGGTCTTCCTGAATCCATGTAACATATGCTTCTGATAATAGGTGTAAGGAAAGCAAATCAGTGTCCTTGATTCTACGTACATTATTTACTTCATAAAAGCATGACCTAAGGACTACTACTCTATACAGTTTATTTCACTCCAATTATTGTCTTAGGCGCATACAAATCCCATTTCTAGCCTACTTCCACAAAAAGGTATTAGCTCATTATAATGTTCCGCTTTGGATTAATGCCTCCTTCCTACACCTTACACAGTGAAGGTATTAGCTCACACCACTTCTTGATTCTCCTACATAAAACTCTGCTCTTCTACCCATGCACCATTGTTTATTTTAAGAGCAACACGTACATCCTATTGAAAGTATCAGCTCTGGCACCCATAAACCAGTGACAGTTTCGTTCCTTGATTTAAATGTTCTTACTTATGCACAACATGCTCAACCTACAACATGATATTGCTATTGTTGCTCTCATCCGAAATACATATTTATTCCATCCAACAAATGTTATCACGTCACTACCCCAGTCAAGTTTTTCCGTGACGGCCTGATCCGTCAGGGAAAGTACCAAATACCGCCAGGAAATGTCATCCGTGACGGTTACCGTCAGGGATGACCCGTCAGGGAAAAAACGACACGGAAAGTCTACTTTCCCTGACGGGTGACCGTCACGGACTATTTCCTGACGGTTCAAACCGTCAGGGAAAGTATTCTCGCGTCGGTTGGGAAGCTTCCCGTCGAGGGTCATACTTTTTCCCGTCGGTAGCTAAACCGTCAGGAATAGATCAGGCTTTTCCCGTCGGGACCAAACCATCAGGAATAGCCCAGGCTTTTCCCATCGGTACCAAACCGTCAGGGATACCTTCAGCATCCGTGTCAGTTAACAATCATCTTTCCCTGACGGTAAACATCAGTCAGGATTTGCAGGGTAAATAATATCCCTAAACAATTTTCCCCTCATGACAGGGTAAATAATATCCCTAAATAAAAATTCTAGAAAAAATTCAGATCTCTTAGGCTCGTGGTGTGGCAATGTCTCCACGGTGTGGATCTGCCTGACGTGGACTCTCAATCTCATCCATGGTTGGGTACGTACCTCTTGCAGCGCCGCCATGCCTCGGACCTAAGCAGCGCCGCCACGCCATTTACCTGCGGTGGGAGGAGGGGCTCGTGCAGCGGCGCGTCGCATCCATGCCATGGATCTCCACGGGGAGGAGTTCACCTCGTCGGATCTTGGGGTTGCTACAGCAATGGCAACCCTAAGTGGGGAGAAAAGGGAAAAACCATGAGAGAGAAGAAGGGAAGGAGAGCCATGAGAGAGAGGACCTCATCTCACCGGATCACAGGACGCGCCGCGGCGGCCTCCTCGCCCGCGCCGTGCTGTACTCGCCAGTCGCCGCCGGGTTGCGAGAGAGGAGAGGAGAGAGAAATTTGGGGATAGAAGTCTGGTAGGTGGGGGGATAGGATAAGGTTCCGACTTTTTTTTTTATCTCGCGCGCCCATGGCCTTTCGTTCGCACTCGAAAATTTTGCCACCACTCACTCACGCATGGGACCATGCTGTGGTTGGGAGCGCGGGAGTTTGGTTTTCGGGGGCGTACCCAGCACGTCGGGGAAGGCAGATCGCTCCTGACGGAAGGTGCGCAGCCGAGGGGAAAGATTTGCACCGTCACGAGAGAAGTGATCTGGGGTAGTGCGTTAACTTTGACACTTAAACCCTCTCTGATTGACTTGCATCATCAGCCCATGTCATGTGTAAACCAAGAACAAGAACCCCTAACCAAGAATTACTTCCAAGAACTAAGAATCAGTTCCACAGAACCAATACTGAGCATTGGGGGATCGGGGAAGAGAAAGATTTGGGACATTACCTTCAAAAATCCCGCGCAAAGATGGGGAAGAGCCAAGAGTGGGCGTGGATCCGGAGGAGGAGCACGTGGGGAAGCTTCCCCCAAGTCACGGGCACGGCCGGATCCCACGCCGAGGACCACCCGCACGCGCGCACGGTCACGAGGAGCGGACGGCCGGTGGAATCGGAGTCACGCGAGGCCGGTGATGAGCGGCGTAGTCCGCTGGGGCTCGCCGAGGCCACCGGACGCGGTGGAATCTGCAAGGCCGTGCGCGCGTGGACGCCGAATTTGCACGGCGGAGCAAGGGCACGGCCGCCAGCGGTGGAGCGGTGGCACGGCCGATAGCGGTGGCGGAAGGGGCGAGAGGCGGCAGTCGACGATGCGGACGGAGGTGGTAAGCGCGGAAGCGGCGGCGGCCTACGGATGGACAGGAGGCTGCGGCGTCGCGCACGCGCGTGGGCTGCGCGGCTGCGGCGGCGTGCGGTGGTCGGCGCGCGGCGTGGGATTTGGGGACGGAGCGAGGCAAAGCAAGGAGACTGGAAGGAGTCGGGTGAAGGGGGGCTGGCAGGGCTGTGGACGGTGTGGGCAGTTTCTGGAAAGGTTGGTAGCTGGACGGCAGATCTTAAGTTTGTTCAGGGATCGGACGGCTGTGGAGGATGCACTGTTAATGTACAGGATTATGAGTCTTTGGTTTTGCTATGGTATGAGTGCAGCTGTTTCTCTACGTTTAGGTTTATTATGAGTCTTTGGTTTGCTATGTTTAGGATTATGAGGATGCACTGTTGATGTTCTAAGAGGTTTATTAAGGCTTAGGTTGGCTACTACCAGCATTTGGGTACGGGTTGCAGCCATCGGCATTTGGTTGCCTGCCCGGACCTCGTACAGGCCTGTGCTCCCGCGTGCGCCGGCGGGCGTGGCGATTCCGGGCGGTCGGCGCGAAGTTGCTAGGGTCTACGGCGGCTTTACCTCCTTGCCCGCCAGTCACCGCCTCCCTGTCGTTCTCCTCGTTGCTCCCTGCGCGCGCCGCACTGCCGGTAAGCTCATCGTCCTCCACTTTCCTCTGGCGTTCCTCATCTATTCTTGGCCTGATGCGCCCCCTCTGTCTCGTTGACTTGCAGGTGCCGTGGATCCGAGGGCTCTCCAAGCAAGTGAGCTTTCCCCCCTCTTCCATGTCCATATTTTTTCTCCCCGATTTTGAAACCCTAGGTCACATGTTAGTTCTTGATCTCTGCAGTCAAACCAGATCTGAGTTCTTGGCTGTTCTTGAGGTATGAATCGGTATTCATGGCTCTTTTTCTTTTTCTATAGTATGGTTCTGTTGTGCAAATCGTAAATCGTAACTTCTATTCTTGGTCTGATATGATGATTTCGCTGGTATGATATGATGATTTCTAGATTAAATTGAACTAATACAATTACATAGAGTTACTTTTATATTCTCATATAAATAACAGTCACTGATCCCTCCAATGGAGTCAAGATTAGTGGCATCTTCAATAACAGAACTCTTAAATGAGGGAGGAAGCTAGATACCAAAATCAACAGCTTTAATTTAGATCTTTTTTAAAAATAAAAATAGAATGCAGCTCAGTCTGAATACCCACTGCACACGATCTGTGTCCGCGGTAGTTAATCCAGCGTGCTTGATATATGTGCTAATTTTTCTGAGATTATGTGCAAGTATATGTGATGCCTTTTTTTTCCTGAGCTATTGTCCAATGTCTGATACGATGACAATCTTAGTCTGCACATGTCCAAGTCTATGATGATACCTTTTTTTGTGAGCTTTTGTCAAGTCTGTGATATATGATACTAATGTTAGTTTGAGCATATGTCCAAGTCTGTGATGATATGGCTATTTAAATCTAAGCATTTGACCTTGTCCATTAATGTTTCAATGGGATTTGCAAGAGAAGACACATGCTTTTTGCTCATGCTAGTGCTATCACGGTTATGTCTTTTGCTAGGATTATGCCTTGTGCATTGCCTGTGTACGTTGCTTCATTTATCTGAGCACTTGTGCATTTTGCCTGTGTCCATTGCTTCATTGATCTGAGCACTTGTGCATTACCTGTGTTTATCCTTTATGTGAAGTTTTTTCATTTATCTGAGCACATGCCTTAAGTACAATGACCACATCTGCTATTTTTTGTCCCTACACTTTATTTTTCTACAGCTATGGCATGGTATGTTGTTCATGTTGGGAAAGAGCCTGGAGTGTACTCCAGCTGGGCAACAGCACATGCTCAAGTTGATGGTTTCCCAGGAAATTGTTACAAAAAATACAACACGAGAAATGAAGCTTTGCAAGCATTCTATGGTCATCTGCCTCCTGAGAATCTACCTGAGAATCCACCTCTGCTCCAACCTGAGAATCCACCTCTGCTCCAACCTGAGAATCCACCTCTGCTCGAAAATGGTGGACATGACCCCTTGTGCCAAATTTCATTTCTAGTTAAAGTTGCAATAATGGTAGTTATCACCCTACTAATAGGTATCCTAATTTGGAAGTTACTGTAATCGCATGCCCTCCAAGTGAACTAATGGTAATGTTACCACTGTATCAGGGCTTTGAATCTTGTAGCACTGATTTCTATATTTGGCTTTGCAAAACGATTTCAGTTTGTAGCACCAATTGCTATATTTGGCTTTACAAAATTATTTAGCAGTTATCTTGGAGTTGCTCTAAGCAGGGCTATATATGTGTTCTTTTTTCATTTGATTGGTTCGTGTGGCCACGTCTGCACGCCTTTCTAAAATTTGGTTTGTGTTTATATGGTGGTCCTCACCACCTGAGAAATAGATGGATTTGGGAGCAAGTTGACATTTTGTTGTTTCTAAAGTGTTATAAGACAATAAAGTGCTACAGAACTAAATGTTTCTAAAATCTTCATCTCACATTTTGAGAAGATATTTAATTCATTTTAAGTCTGAACGAGAAGGGAGCCAGGAACTTATATGCCTTGAACTGCAGAATCGAGTTGGCTCCATGGGATCGATTTTACTCCCGTTCTCCATGCCATCGTCGATCCAGCTGCTGCCCGGCCCCTGCGCCCAGGCTAATTAATTAAAGCAGCTGTTCTACGCATCAGGGAGCACGGCTGAGCAGCTCTCCCTCTCTCTCTCTCTGATATTAATTCGCTGGCCACCGGCTGAGCATCAGGGAGCACGGCTGAGCAGTACTCGATTAAGACATTGTCGGTCTGATGGAGCTTATTCAGCGTGGATCATTATTTGATCTTGCTCCTCCTCGTGCTTCCGCACCTGCACAGCCCTGGACATGCCATTGGACGTACATGCATGCATGTTCGCCTCCCTGCTGCCACACACACACCAGTACTGCCACATACGGTCCACCACTATGCGCCGCATCACACACACCCCGCTCAATCGGCTCTCTCGTCGACCGCGCGCGCGGCAAGCCGAGAGGCCCCAAATTAATTAACTTTTGGTTTTGGTGGATTCATGAAATTCGCCTTTTTTGGTCGATGATCTGCGACAATAAATTAATTAATTAACGTAGTGATCTTCTCTCAAGTGTCTTCGATTCGATTTGACATGCATGACTTCAAATTCCTCCGAGCCTAGTTTACTTGCACATATTATTGGAGCATACATATGCTTCAATTAGATTAGACATGACTTAAAGATGATTGAGAAGGCATATAATTAGAGATCTTTTACCATGGTTGGGAAAGTACCTTAGTAATTCCAGGTTCTTTCATCTTTTTGTATCTTCTATGTAATTAGTCAAGAAATACATCATAGAGGGTATTTTAGTAACTGAGGTTGTGTCCATCTAAAACTTGACATAACGCCCTCGTCTCTGGACTTGAGAATGGACGAGCATTCAAATCCAATTACTGAGAAACCAACTGAAATTCAATTGAAGCCACAGCCCTATCCAACTCTGTCCAAATGTACAAGAATCCAATCCAATCCAATCCACCTTTCTGCAGCAAACGAAACGCCCGCACAGCCTACGGAGCTCGGCAATCTATGACGGCGGATGGTGCTAACACCATCGTGCGGCGGTCATGCCATGTCCAACGCCGAAAGGGCCTGCCTGCCCTACCTCCAGACGCTGGCATCCACCCTTCCACGTCGCTGCTCTCTCGTGTCCGTGGACCTCGCCCTCGGCTCGCCATGCACGACGCGTTGGTCGGCGGCCACCTTGTCCTGACCGGCACGGCCATCGTGAACATGTGGGGCATCAACCATCATCACGACCCTGCTGTTCAAGGAGGACATACGTGAGTATGTTGGGCGGCGACGTGCAGGCTGCAACTCGCGTCGTTCTAGTCCGGACGGCGCAAGTGCCACGACAAGACACCATTCACCTATGGCTTGCGCAGCTGCTGCAGTTCGAGTGGGTGCCGGCGTGCGACAACGTCGATCTAGGGCATTGGAATTGGTTCAGATCTAGTGGTTCCATTTTTATCCTTGAATTATAGTAGTAGAATGACTGATTTACCCTTATTCGAAAATAAAATAAAAAAATAAAAAGTAGACCTTGGCTCACCTAATTTTGTCTTGGCCCCACAATTTACGTCTTATCACCACCATTTGATGCCGTTAAATCTTTCGATTGAATCACTGCTCCTATTTTTTTCAAAATGTCCGATCTCACTCAACCTGATGGCCCATGTTTTTTCCAATCATTGTAAAATTTCTCATATAATTAACATGCCTCGCATATATGCATGAAGAAAATCTAATGCATACCTCAACGAGCACTATTAATTAGATTCATATATGGGCCCCACATTAAATCTAGATTCTAAAAATAAAAGCTTGTGTTCATATTATAAATTTTATCAAAACTGACCGATGTTTTTTTGAAAAAACAATATTGGGTCAAGCAACTACTTCATGCTAATTAATTATTGGTCTAGCTAGATGAATATGTGTTGGGTCGGACAAAAATAAAAGCTCATGTTCACATTATAATTTTTTACTAAATTTTACCAAAAATTGTTACAAATGATTTGTTGGATCAAGCAAGTAATTTATTTCTCTCGGGCACCCACAATGGAAGAATCTATCATAGAGTCTAAGATTATTTAGCTCGAAGATTGTGGGCTTGGAGTTATTTCTCTATCTCTCTCTTCAATAAATATATCGCCACATTAGCAAAATACCCAATAAATAGTCTTGAACTCTGTGATAGAAACTGCACTGTTAGTATACGAGGAGGGCGTAGATTGGATGGAGGAGCGGAGGACGCGGGTGGTGGCGGCGGTCGGCCGGCCGGTGGCGCGGTGGTGGCAGTGGCCAAGGGTGGCACGCTGGGGAGCAGGGACAACTAGGGTAGGAGAGACGAGAGACGAGAGCTATATACCAGGGTTTCCCCTATTCCTTTCTTGATTGATGTGAGTACATGGGAGGTCTATTGTCGTGACGAGACTTCGCCCTTAAACGATGATCCATGCAGATCTAATCTTTCCTATTTTACTCCTCTCTATTTTCCTAATCTATCTAGATGACGACCTTTCTCGTAGACGGCGGCGGTGCGGGCACGCCCGTGGCCTCCTCTGCGCACGTCCGCCCTGGGCCGCGTGGTGCTTCTTGTTCCGCCGGATCCTCTTCTTTCGGGCCTCTGCTTCCTTCCAGTTCCGCTGGGTCGTGATGCGACGCGGGTTGTGGTGGCTCAGGCGGTACTGGTGCAGGGTGGTCGTGCAGGCGTTGCAGCGATGCGAGCCGGTTGGTGCAATTTCTTCCCTATTCTGCTAGGTCGTCGATTGACTTATTACACGAATCCTAAAATTAAAAGTTCAATTCACACTATAAATTTATTCAAAAATTGCTTGAACCTTTTGGATTTAATGTAACAAGAAGGTACTTCTTCATGCCAATTGACAATACGTACCATATATAAATATGTGATCCCATGCAAATATAAGCTTGCATTTTTCACACTTTAAAATTTTATTGAAGTTGACAGAAATTACAGATTAAAGATTATGATGTTTGAATCTTATTAAAAGCGCTATGCCCCGAAGGATATATATATAAAGCAAAATTAACCTAGCTAGTGACCGAAACACATTCCAACCCGAAGAGAATCCTAGCCGCTTGGAGATGTTACAAAAGAGGATAAATAAACTTACCCTTTTTTCCATTTGAGGCTCACTTTTGCAAACATTTATAATGTGCGTCTTTTTATTTCTACTGCAACAACACGATCGATAAATAGTAGGAAATAGGCAAATGAATCAATTGTTCTAAAAAAGGCATTATTCAGCACATTCTTCTAAAAAAATAAAATATCCTTTTTGGGACATTATTTCATATACATGAGAAAAGATACAAAATGGATTGAAAATTTGGACGGATGCCCGGATATTTCAAAATACCAATTACAAGAAAATAGAAATCGCGTGATCATATAATTAATTTTTTCTTACTTTGCGGCTGCTGCTTTGATTTCTCGCAAGAATGGCGCACTCGATCGACTGCCCGCTCGGCCTGGCGGCTGACGCGGGCCCACACCCACATGCAGCGTGCGAGCCACGACACGCCGGCCCGCGCGGGAGCTGCTAGCTGGCCCCCCGTCGTCGCTGATTGTGGGGCCGGGGGAGGGTGGGGGTTGTGGCGCTACATAATTAAGGAGGCCGGCCGGCCATCCGAGCTAGGCAACTTTTTGTTTTTTTTAGAGGAATCCAGAAGCAGCTTCTCGGATGGGCACTGGTGTGGGTGGAGAGGGCAGGAATCCGATTATGGGTGGAAAATGAAGCCAGCTGGTAGAATATACTTCGTATACGTACTCCACGGCTGCGCGCTCCTGGTTCTTGCGTGAGGGCCGGCAATCCATTTCAGAATTTCAGACAGGCAGGCAGGCAGCACGCATCGAGCGGGCCTCCCATCATTTACGTCGAGCCAGTGGCACTGTACATGTGTGCCCAGTGACGCAGTGTGGCCAGCACAGCAGCCTGCTTTCATTGTCTGGAGACCGAGAAGACCGACGCAGCTATAAAAAATCACTCACTTCACGTTACACAAGCAAGTGCGCAAGAAATTTCTGGAACAGGAAGTCCGACGCCCGAGAGGCGTGATACTTAATTTCTTGCGCGCTGCTTAAGCCTAAATATAAGTTAAATACATACGACATGATCTTCTTTGCTGAATGATTCCATTTTGAATGTTTTGGTCATGGTGCTAGCTGATGCTCTGTTGTCGATGACTCATCTCATAGCTCAGATTCAACCTTTCCCCTCGAAACTGCTCTTGCCTCGTGTGCCGGCGCCTCTTGGATGTTCCTTCATCAGCTCGGTCGACGACCATGGAGCTGGTAATTAACCCAAAACAAAAGGCCAACTCTCACGCTCACGCCTGCCGTCTTTTGCATTGCACCTGAGTGAGTGGCCGGCCGATTGATTGGAGAATGGCCCGCTCCTGACTGAGTCGTCGTGTCATGGCCTTGGGCATGGGGAATCCAAAGATGCCAAATCACATGCCACTTCATTTTACCGTCTCTGTGAGCCTCGGTTGCGACGTCGGCCGGGTGCGGAGTCCACCGTCATCACTGCTCTTGATCAATTACATTCATTTACCTTTTGGCTGCCAACCATTCACATCTAGCCAATATCATCTCCTGATCATTTTATTATGGAAAAAGTCTGTTTTAGCCATTGAACTTTTAGCAAAGTCAAGAATGGCCATCAAACTCTAAAACCGGACACAAATGGCCATTTAACTTCTAAAACCGGACACAAATGGCCATGCGCTGGTTTGCAGGCCAGGGTGGTTTTGAGGCTAAATACACATAACATTCATAAAGCACATGCTGATATGGTAAAATTAAGCCATCAATCTGGCATTACACCATAATTCCTAGATTAGCAACATGAAGTTAAGCCATCAGTCTGGCATTACACCTCAGAATTCATAGTTTAGATGGTAGCAACATGAGCATTATGCATAGGCATTACATGTGCAGTCATTGGCGGATCCAGGATGGAGGTTTAGGGGGGCCAAACATGAGAATTATGCATGCACGTGCATACTCAAATGTCGAATAGCCACGTGCTAAAAATTTAGGTTAGCGATGAATTTCAAGTTGTTTCAAATGAATAGCCCCAACTGGGCCAACTACAAATGACTTATTTCCGCTCAATAAATAAATGAATTATTATATTTAAATAATTTTTCAATAAAAATAAAAACATTCTACACATTTGCTTTTGCGAGTTTATTTACTATCCCAGGAAAAATCTAGACACTATGACCGGTCCATATTGTAGGACTTTAGGGGGGGGGGCGTGCCAGTGCCGGACTGGGGTTTGAACCCTGGACCACTTGTCACAGGTGTGGTAAAGCTCTACCACTTACACCAGGGTCACCCTTCACTATAGGACTTTGAAGGGTCTAATTAGTTAGTTGATGATAGAAAAAGGAAGATCGAGGAGAATTATAGGTCTTTTTGTCTGAGCACGTGGACATGAGCTATCAAAGGGGTTGCTATACTAACAATATATATATATATATTTTTGCAAATACTAACATTATTATTATATATACCAATAGATTTCAATTTTACAGTTTATCAAAATGGAGGAGGGGAACTATTGTTAATTGGTTGCCAAACACAATTACCCTGATGATGAGCCACAAAATTAAAAGTTGGTCTAAGCATTTTTTATTTATTCTAGTCCTACCCCTGAAAAGAAGGTTGAAACTTCCTTGATACACACAAGCGGGTTTTTATCCAAGTCCTATCCACGCTGAACACAAATTAATTAACCGAGGTTTTGCGACTGTCCCTCGTCGGGGCGCGCGAGTTTTGGCTTTGGACGGGAAAACCCAAAGAATTGGATGCGACATCACACGCGCGGCGCATCTGCATGTAGAGTATGTATGTATGCATTCAGACAAAATTACTACTGTCGGTTTACAGAGACAGCCGCCTCTGGCTGTCACGCACCCGCCCGCGAACGCCATTCAATTCATGACCGTGTCCTTGTCTCGGGGCCCGGGTCGCTGCCACGCGCCCTGCCTAGTCCTTTCCCCGCCGGCCCGCGCGGCCATACACAGCCACCGGATGGAGCTCCCCACTGCTCTTCCCCACTCGTGCTCGCGCGGCCGACACACAGACGCCGCGCTGCCCCCCACCCCCACACGCCTCTCGCCACCTTCCCGCCTCCGGCTCCGCGGACCGACCATCGCCTCCGGCTCCCCTCGCGCTCCGCCACCGGCGGCCCGCCTCTCCGCCACCGCCGCGCGCTCACATGGCTCCGCCGACGTCGGCCCATGGGTACAGACTGCGGTCAAAGGGTCCCGCTAATTCGGCTGGTCACAAGGCTAATTCGGCTGGTCACAAGGCAAGTCATCCATCCCAGCTCATGTGTACCATTGAAACTTGAAAGGTTGCATCGATCTATGTTTAGAGATATAGCAGATCTGATCTTTGCTAACCACTGGCGGAGGGCCATACTGGGCCCGCCTGTCCTGCATATGGATGCATGCGCTAGGTGTCTTGTTGTTTGATCCTACGATGTACTGCGACATAGATATTGCCCTGCGCTGATCATTGGGCTGTCTGCAGCTTGTCGTTGCCAGTCTGTTACTATCTCTTTTTGGGGTTATAGACTATGTTTTCTAGAGTAGAGAAACTTTTAAGACTTTGAGGTGCTGTGTTTGTTCTGAGATGCTGATCCGATGGATAGCGGTTGTAATAAGGTGCACCTGGTCCATGGCAGGATCGGGTCGGGGCTTAAAACTCTGGAAACTGGAAAACGATGCTGTAAACTTGGTCTTGGTAATGGAAAAGGCCGGAGCCTAGTGCTCTTAAACTCAAAAAAAAATGTACTGCGACATACAGTATCTGAAAGGCAACCCTCTCGCAGACTCGCTCTGTTAGCAGAGAGGCCAGGGTCGGCCATGCATGCCGCTAGCAATTGTGTAGCATTCCCTTCATTCAATCCAAATCCAAAAAAAAAAATTGTGTAGTCGTGCATTCCCTCCATTTGCATGCTTTCTCTGCTTGCTCATGGTTTTGACTCTTCTTGATTCGTTTCTGATTTTTCAATTAACAAGATCTACACATATAGTTATATTGTGAAGGGAGTGGATAATTAATATTTTGGTGTGTCAATCGAAATCTTATGCTACGTTTTTAGATGTACATATTCGAACCTACCCCTCGCTAATTCCTTTACCTGTTGGTTGCTCATTGCCATTCTCTCTTTGCGGTCATTTTTTATGTTCAAGCCCGTCATTTCTCATGTCCACAATAAATAAATAAATGGAAGTGTCACAACGTTGTGACTATGTGATACAAAAGCATTTTCCTTTAGTTTGATTGGACTGTGCAGGTTGATAGTAGAAGGATCGTGTGAACTAGCGTGTTCCTGTTGTTATGCAATACAAAATAGGTTAGTGTTATAAAAAAATTCAAAATGTAAGGAATGAATATAGTGAAGGGAAAATATTATAACCAGCAAACACCATGAGAGCATGTCCTCGATTTGTGACTACAATTTTTACAGTGACGCATCTAATTTTAGTATGAACTTTTGATGTCTTGGCTGTATAAAAGACATGATATACCGTATATATACACGTTTGCAACTGTTCCTGAGACTTATATTATACCTTGTAAACAATCTGCACAGGTGCGTAAAGCGGTATGGACTGAAGCGAGAACTAGGACCTTTGTGCAGATGCTTATTACAGAGAAAGAGAAAGGCAACTGGACAAAGCATGGGAGAAAACCAGTCCACTGGCACATTGTTTTAGATGCCTTCAATACGGAAGCAAGAGTAGATTACAATGTCGAGCAACTCATTCAGAAACTAGATGACCTCACAAAAAAATTCGACTTATGGTGGGAGCTTAACAATCACACTGGCCTCGGGTATCGCCCGATTGACGACACGGTTATGGCTGACAACTCATTTTGGATAGATACAGAATTGGTAATTGCTTGCTCCATTTGATTTGTGTGTTAATGATGTTCTTTACGGTATCTTACAATTTGCGTCTGTTCCTGCAGAAGCCTGATCATGGGAAGCCACCCCCCTGCAAGGACCTACTGGAAGTTTTGTTTGAAAATGCCGCACAATCCCCTGGGAATGTGGTGTGTGTTGGTCCAGTTGCTAACGATCCTTTCGCTAAAAAACATGTGGGATCTACATCGAAGAAGCATGCTTCAAGGGATCCATCGCCATTTGTGGAGGACAGCCCTGGAATTAGGCAGACTGTTTCAAGTGTTAAAGAGGTATTGGAATTTTGCAGAGAAGCTGCCACATCACTAGTTGATGAAAAATCGGAGGAGGACCAAGCGTTTGAACTGTTGAAACAAGATGGTATTGATGTGGGTAGTGAATGGTACACCAAGGCCGTGATTGTATTCGGCAGGAATCCAGAGTACATGAATTTTTTTGTGCGTCGTTGTCTCACCCGTCAGCTCAGGCTTGATTTTATTCATGCGAGATGGATGGAGAGAGAGGTGGAGATCAAGAACCTAAAATCTCACCGTTGATGTCAGCTTGCTATGTATTTTAGTTTTGAGAATGTTGTTCATGTATTTCAATCTTGACAATGTTGTTTGAGTTTTGGATTTAGTAACAAACTTTAATTTGCTATGGATGTTGTACTTCAATATAAAAACTGTTATGCCGTTTGTGTGCATTTTTTTTTTATCCAAATTAAATTTGCTTGAGTTACCTATGTGTTCTGTCATTTGTGGACTCAATTTATGGGCTTGAGTAGGGCATGAATAAGAAGAATGCAGCTCATCGGAGTTGATTATGTGGTTTGAAGTTTGGAAGAAGAGGCTCCAATAGATAAAAGGATTACATACACATGATGTATCTGTTTAATTATGCAAGACTGATATCTTCATTTTTATAAGCGGGAAGTTGGAAACACAATTTAGTTATCATTGCAATTGCAATATTTGTGGGAGAACATTGATGAAATTTTACAAAAGAACATCAGCTTGTCATGGGTATTATCGATTACAGTGATATTATAGAAATCATGGCATTATGTAGTAAAATATGTCATATTATGTGTTTGCCGCATACATATACATATGTGAAGCTCAAAAAACTTGATTGTTATTTTTCAACCTTTCTACGAATTAATACACATTATAATTTTCATCCGATTTAATGAATTTAAAATAGAGAACCCAGTAAAGACAGAGACTTTGCAACAGAAACTCTGAACTTAAGAAATTAACCCGCAGCACAGGAGCACTATGGAGCAATGTGATTTTTTTTTCTGCATTTGGAGCCCTGGAGAACATTTCTCATCATTTTTCCTCCTCTCTCCTCACGAACGAAAGGGGAACGGGTCGGCAAAGCCGCTCCAGCCAGCCGTTTCAGACTGGCGCGGCCTTTCCGTGCCCTCACGGAGGACCTGCCTAGGATATGCAAATACAAAATATAGTTATGGCATTGAGATGTTGATGGAGCCCTTGTAAACCAATAGTCTTGTTGCAATTCTGGGTATCATATAAAGGAGCAGAAGCTCGATTTGCAATTACAAAACTTATCACCTGAGTAGAATGGTTGCAAAAATCTACACTGGAAATTTTGTACATGGAATTTTAGAGCTGCTTTATTTCTGGCTCTTGTAAACAAAAGCTACTAGTATTTTGTGGCACGGCGGGCGTTTGTGGGTGTCCCCAGGTGACCCCGGCCAGTACTCCGACATCCATAGCTGCTCGAAATGCCTTGAAAGAGCAGTTCACTGCAGCAATGAGAGAATTAGCTCATAAATAATGACAGAGATAACTTTCTCAGTTAGTAAAGGACACATGTTGAAGATTACCTGACCAACATGAATATCATACGGATGCATAACTTTTTGGGAACGGCCTTTGGAATTTGAGAACATTTGAGAGGAGAGTTTGATACTCCTGATCTCAACTATGCTTTGAGGATGATTTATCAAAAATTTTAAGAATGTGGCAGTTTCTGTGCTTTGAGCATGAGAGTGCAGTTACAAATCAACAATCATGTGAAGTTGAACCTCAAGCAAGGGTTGAGTCCAGCAAGTTACTTTCATCTGTTAAGAAAAATAAGAGCAAAAAACAAAAAACTCACTGATCAAGATCCTATTAACAATTATTACTCAGAATGCATTGCTTCCTCTAGTCTGTGCAATATTATTGCTCCAGGATCACCGGCAATGTTATGGGATCATTATTAAGAGGGAAAACATTTGATTAATAAAAAAGTGGTATTAGCACATGGAAAACCTTCAGCAACGATCACATCGGTAAGCCTTCAGCAGCACAACCATGAAGTCTGATAAGGTAGAAAGGGCGCGCCTTTGCGCGCCAAGCCAAAACTAATTTTGGCGAACATCTGACATGTGGTTAGACAAATAACTTGGCAGAAGCATTTGTTTAAATATTTGGAATCATTACACAGATGAATTTTATAAGTACAGGCTCACAACATTGCGCGCGTAGGCAGACAGACAAAAACTTTTGACATGGAGAGGACTCGATATATAGATAATATAGCAAAACTGGTCCTCCATACACAATAATTATCCACTGGGTAAATTTTTAACAGACCAATATTCCTCCTTTTTCTAGAGACCTATACTCAACTCAAGCATTATATGCAACACTATAATTTGCCTAACAAACACATGTTTACTTTACTCGCTGTTCCAGTTGCAGTATGATACGTGTTCAGCACTATTTTTTTTTCTATTGTACATACTACAAGAAGAGTAAAGGGAAAAGAGCTAGACTCAAAACTCGAGCATTATATGCAACACTGTATTTCTGATCTTTTACTATCCCTTCTTCAGTCCCAAAGGTTTTAGCCATCAATTATTGTCATATGAGATTCTAGGCAACTGATAAAAGTTAAAGGCATGGAGAAGGCTTGACAAAACAAAATTTTTGTCACCCACCACGCCCCAACCCTTCTCGTTCAAAATCAGTAGAAGGTAGCACCATGTATCAAGTCTGGAAATTTGTGAGCCACATACAGGAATTGTTGCAATAACAAAACTGAATCAAAGATAATGAAATAAAAAAAAACAGATAAAAGCACATAAAGAAATGTCTTGCGAATTAAATGGTCACATATATTTTTTATGCACGTAAAGAAGACAACCATCTTAATTTTTGATGATCCAAGGATCAAATGATCAGAAATATTCAAGGACGACAATATGGTAGATGTGCTTGTTTCCCTATTGCATATTTTTGGTTTAGCAGTACAAGGTTACCACCATATACTGTTTCTTATCATCGTACACAAATGCTATTTAAGAACTAATACTTTAGAAAGTAGACAAAAATTTAGCCTCAGGCTTGCATAATTAGGTGCCTGCTTCAATCCATCGTACACAAACGATTCATAGAGGCTTGCATAATTAGACCCTTCTACGATGAAGCTAAAATTTCCTGTCTACATGTTCAACAGGATTTAATGTAATTGGTTCCTCAGTTTTCATGAATCTATGAGGTATGAACCTACTCCTGCAGCTAAATTGGAAGCCATGGAGACGCCAGTTCTTATTACATGTTCAACATGATTTAATGTAATTAACTCCCTTCATGATGTTCTCGTTGTCATGATGCTGTGAGCTGTGGATCTATTCGTATAGAGCCATGAAGATGTTAAGATTCTTGGCTTACAAAATAAAGAACAAAGCAACAAACACCAGGCAAAATATAAAGATTTCAGATCTGGAAACACTGGATAGATAATGTCAAAAATAAGCAGCAGCATGTTTGGTTACCTGCAAAGGTCTTGTACTTGCAGATTCAGAAAGCAAAAATCCGTGCCTTGATCTGACTGTGTTGCTAGCAAGCTTAGGACCTGTATCAAAGAGAAGGAAATATATCACGGTATCATAAAAGCTAAAAACTCACATTGAGCTGATAAAACATATTTCTAAGGAAATTTTAAACTTCTATTAAGTGGATGATGCCCCAACTTGCAACAACTTAGGAGGGTTAACAGAACTTGGAAGCATCTGATGTTTGGTGAACTAACCATTTTAGTAAGCCCGCATGAATCAAATCATATATAAGAGATTCTGAGCACAACCCATTTAACAAATAGAAAACAGTAAAGCGTTCAAGGTTTGTGGAACTACTATTTTTCTGAAAGGAAGCAGGAACTCAATGCCTAACATGTAGAACCCTTCCATGGGCAGCTGTTATTCGAAAGCATTTTATAGGATTTTTTTTTCCTGTGGTGACCTAGCCTTTTTTGAGGAATCGATATAGGAACTGCAGGCTCAAGTAAAGCACCAATTTGGAGATTCAGAAAACACTCCATATGGTATAATGACATTTAAAAATAGCAGCATGGTATGTTACTGTGAAGGAGCTGCAGAGTGCAGTTTCAGAAGGCAAAAATCGACACCTTCATTTGATTGTGTTGCTACCAAGCTCACTGAACATCAAAGTGAGGCACAGTATTCTCAGATGGTAACATTTTACCATATTCCATGAGAGCTAAAACTTATCAAAGTGAAAGGCACAGGATTATTTAATAACCCAATAACTGAACTGAGTTACAATATGGAGTAAGCAAATTTAGAGAAGGGACTAATGTCACTCTTTCAGGCTATGAATAAACATGGAGGTGCTTTTTTTTCCTTATCTACCATATTTTCTTAGAAATTACGGTCACAAAGCATGTCCAGCTCGAGTGCATGTCCTCGAAACTGAGTTCCTTTTCCACCTTCACTCTTCTTCTCTACGGATAGCATTGTCAGACAGCCTACTTGCGCTAGAACCATATAGGCTATGTAAATAAACTCGAAGAAAAAAAAAAGAATGCAGGGAAGCTAAAATTTTGTTGGTTCAACTGACGGCTGTCTCTTTTCACCTTGGCTCTATAGCCATCTTGTTCTTTTTAGCTGTCTGATTACCTTGCTGTAGCGAAGCCGAAAGTCACCACCACCGCTGATGAAGACACAAACCACATGCCGAGGGCCAAAACTAGTACTGCAAACAGGATCACAATGACAGCCTCAACAAGCATTGATTCATGGTAAGGATGTGCTGTTTACCTCATGGGAATTTTACCGAACACCTCGTGCGCTATAATTGTCGACGTCCAGTTCATCGCCGGCTGGCGTACACATCGGAGGCGGCCTGTAGGCCTGCCATGAGCAACAGCAGGAGAGGTTTGCTGCTCCGGCCGTGGCGTGCAAGCTGGGTCCGGCCAGGGACGCACACGGTGGAGGTGCCTGGCCGGCCGGCTAGCAGGTGCGCCAGGCCGCCGGCGGCCGTGTGTCTCGGCGCGCGGGAAGCAGGTGGCCTGCTGCCACGCGGCGCCGGGGTCGCTGGGGACCCACCAGCGCTGGGATGGGTGGGAGCGGACGCCGCGGCCGCGGCGCGGCGCCCGCCCGCCGCCCGCGAGCGGGCCCCGTGCTGGGGGGCGCCGGCGGATTCCTGGCGGATCCGGAGGACGCGACGGGGGGCAGGACGGGCCAGGCCGGGGCGCACTCGTGTACGGCTTAACGGAACAGTGTGCGCGCAGAACAGCCGACTGTAACGGCCATCCGTTTTCGCGCGACTATTCTAATCCATCGACCGTAGATCCGTTTCGCGCCACTGTTCATAATTCTTCCAACCGAAGACACACATGCACATTGTGCTCGGAGCTCGCGAGTTCTGCTCTCTCTCGCCACATGCGCGCCGCGCTGCCTCGACCGGCCGCGCATGCTCCTCTCCGATCCCAAGCTTTGCCATCCACGCCGGCCGGCCATCCCCTCGATCCGGCCACACCCCATGTACCTCCACACCGCGCGGCGCGCGCCGCCGCTGGCTGGAGCTTCGATCGACACCGATTTACTGTTTACATACCGCCGCCGCCGACAACTACTCAATCGCACGCTCTCGCGAAGTGGTGTTTCGTCCGCGCCGCCGAGTTCACGTGTAAGTGCTGCAGCTTTCAAATGCGCATCCTGTAGATAGCTTTCTGCAAACGGGCTGCGCCGGCGGCCGCGCGCGCTCTCTGCTACGCCGGCCGCGCGCCGGCGCCGGCCTTCTTTAATTAATTATGGCCCGTACGACGTGTATACATAGCTAGCGGCAGGGTGCGGCCGTACCGGCCGGCGGTGGTACGCCGGAACCCTGCAGGTCCCCCGCTCTAGGACACATTCTCCGAGCGAGCGAGCCGCGCGCGGCGCCAAAGAGCAGAGCAGCGCAGAGCAAGCAGAGGCGCCGAGTGTCCTAGAGCAGCGCAGAGCAAGCAGAGGCGCACGCTCCGGGTTATGCGTAGTGGATCTTTCATTTTAGCAAAGCAAGGACGATTGCATTTGGTTCTTCCCAGAATTCCAAATCCAAAATCCCAAACCTGGCCATTTGCTTATTCCTTCGACACATGGTTCTTGTGGAATGAGAAGTGCACCCTCGCGTTCCTCGTACCTTAATGAAAGGAAAATAGGAATTTCGAATAGAAATCACCAACCTATCACTAAAATACCCGATAGGGCGCAGCGGAATTGGTCAATTACTTAATACATTATGCGAATTGGTTGTAGGAATATAATTATCCTAAATTTCCTTCTATTGATTGTAATTGCAGGTCTACACAATGACCTGGAAAGACGACAGGAAATATCGGCGTTTAGCCCAAAACCATGTGTTGCGGAAAGCATCATTCAGATTTGTTCAAGGTCTCGCATCACTCATACACCGTGAACCACCAATTCTAAGGTTGAAATCAGAAGATTATATTGATCAACTTATGCAACGAGAAAAAAAATTTCAAAAAATCTTGCGGATGACACCTGATGAGTTCAAAGAATTACATGATGTGTTGGTAGATAAGTATCATCTGAAGCCTATAGGGAATACATCCACCAAAGTTGCTCTTGCGATGTATATATATCATTGTGCTCATGGTACAACATATACTTTGCTCGAAGATAGATGTGATGCAGATACTTCTGTAATCCGTGCATGTATTAGAGCTCTTATAGAGGTTATGGACCAGTTTGGCAAAGACATGGTGGGGTTACTAACTGATGAAGATGGCAGAAACCCTCATGGCAACAATATCAACCGACTAGTGCACCCAGAGTTTAAAGACTGCAAAGGGTACCTTGATCTATGCTACGCAATAGTGGACGGGACATACATCCGGGTACAAGTGGAAGATAAAGCCAAGAAGGATGGATACATGAATAGATACGGAAAATCATGTATCAATTTGTGTGTTGTAGTTGATGCGAACAGACGTATCATATATCTCGGTAATGGCTGTAAGGGCTCATGGAATGATCAAAAGGTCTTCGACGAATATCGGAAACAAGGAGGTTTCCCCATACCACAAGGTGCGTATTGTATTTTATTCACTATATAGTGTGTCACGTGTAGCAGTTCAATTCTAGCAAAGTTCATTCGAATTAGCCATCATATTGGAAAACAATTAATGTTGTGTTAATGTATAGGTATGTGGATCATTGCGGACGCTGGCTACAATATGGCAGAAGGAGTCATGACTCCATATAGGAGATGCAAGTATGCCTTCCGTCACATACCAACTTGTTTTAGTGACCCCGAACTTCAAAAACGCAGGGCATTTAACACTTTCCTTGCAAGGAAAAGAATTATCGTCGAACATGTAATTGGAATGCTGAAAACAAGGTGGAAAATATTAGTTCAAGCGAAAAAATATGATCCAGATACGATGACTAAAATAATTAATGGAGTTTGTGGACTCCATAATTATTTGTGGCGATGCAATCGTGATTCTTATAATCTTGAAGCAAGCTACCCTATGGGAAAGTGGGCATTAAATCAACTTCAATCTAGTACTAAAATTGAAGCGGTGCGAGAGTATATCTGTGAAAGGCTTGCAGCAGAAATGCCGAAGAATATAGATGATATCGTCTATGATGAAGAGCCTGCACCGTCAGTGGATGATGTGGATGATGTATCTTTGGAGGAAAATTATATATCTGATCAGGATATATTTTGAAGATGATCTCTCCTAAAATTGCTTGTGGGTTCAGGAGCTTATATATATATGGTGTAATTAATAATGATTGAAGAACTTGTTATTCATGGTATTGTAGAAACTATTTATGGTAATATTGTAGAACTTTTTTTCTCGAACACTATGGTATTGTAGAACTTGCATATGTGTGTTGAACTGATGGGAACACTATTATGGTAACTTAATATGGTGTATTAATGACTGAACTTGTTATTCATGGTTTGAAAAATGTTTGCTTCGATCTTTTGATCTTTGGATTATGATTGTCATATTGTGATCATTGTTATGTGATGTTAACGATTGATGGATGCATGGTCAATGTGTGTTGGCAATAGTGCCCAATTATAAATGATTTTTTTTGCAAAATTTGCAACAAAATCGAGCTCTTTATATCTATCTAATTTGCCTGTTAGTTCAGGCCTACCTTATCCAAAACCCAGTATATTTCTTTGTGATTTTCTAAAAATAAGTAGCCAACGGCCATGCTTCGCTGCTACATACGTACGGCCAGGTGACAGATTATAATTTTTAGTTGCTGTCTTTTTTTCCCCCAATCCCGCGAGGAGCGCGCGCGCTCATCCCGGACCTCCGTTCCCTCGACGAGGCCTCTGGTTTCAAACTAGTTCCTTTTTTTTTTTAGATAATAACTAGTTCCTGTCGTGTCCCTGCGAGAACTAAAACAGAGAGGTCCCCCGCGCGTCCAGCTGCTCTTCCACCCAGCCGCCGGTCCCGTCCCGAGAGTTCCTCCCGAGGCGTGCGCGCGTGGTCCTCGACTCAGGATCCGCCGTGCCCGCGACTTCTCCATGTGGGGGAAAGCTTCCCCACGTGCTCCTCCTCCGGATCCACACGGTGGCTCTTGTCCTTGCGCGCGGGAGTCTGGCTTTTGAAGGTAGTTTCCAGATCTGAATCTCTCTGATCTCCCAATGCAGTTCATTTTTCTTAAATTTCATTTGGTGGAAAGCTTTATCTCGACATGCTCTTGCACGTGCTATGATGATCTGTGTTTGGGTGGACGAATCTGCTAGTATTGGCTTGCTCTTCTTGTTGTTTGCAGTGGCGGACGGATGCGGGGGCGCCTGGCACCCCTGATAGTCAATATGCGTGTATTAGCTGTTCAGCTCCCATTCATACATGTTAACTTGTTAAGTGTATCTGAGGCTATATAAGAATCAACCCATTTAGGCGTATCTAGCTTCTCCTCCTCCCTATGAATCGTCAAGCACTCAAGCTCGTGGCTCTGGCTTCGTCTTCCTATCGTCTACTTCTCCAGTTGCCGGACGCCAGACACCATCGCGGCTGGGCAAATAGTGTCCAAACTTGTAACATGTATCTTGTAAAGGAAAATTAATTTACAGATTTGTTTGAGTACATTTTCTTGAGAACTTTGCATTTTCTTCAGTAGTAAGTGGAATGTAATATGAATTAAGATCTGACTTGGATGCGCAAACAATAACCAGCAGAATGGTTTTTAGAAGTGCTTGATGATGGTTTTCTGTTTTAACATTTGAATTGCGCTAATTGAATTTCGGGTGATCTAGTTATTATATATGTTGCTTCTGTACAAAATGTTGGTTGTAGGCTTGCTAAGCATTAATGTTAGCGATAAAATTAACATATGAGAATTTGAAGATAAATTTGGCAAGATTGGTTTTTATTGCTTCATTGTTGAATTTCCCGAATATTTGGAGTTATGTCCTATTTCATAATTTTGTTGAAATATATGATAATATATATATGGGTGTAGACGTGCATACAACAGTGGCGTAGTGGTAATGTTTTCAACAAGTATTATAGGCTGTCAAAATGTTGTTGAATTTTATGTGTGCATTTGATTTATCATGAATCAACTTGTACAGACGTGTATAGCCAAATAAGTCGCCTATGTCCATCTTTCTACCTCATACATATGTGTCTGCAATCGATTTTAGTAGTATTTTGAGTTAATGCATTTATTGCTGGCTAATACATGTTCTCACTAAATCAGAATTAGCTCAATGAGTTCTCCAAACAATGGAGATGAGGCGGGTGGCCAAGGCTCGGGTCATCTTCATGGCTTACGCCGGCGTTGGATCCATGCCCCAACATAGATACGGCGGATATTCGTGAAGAAACCAGAGATCCTACTTACACTCCACATGATGAGGTATATTTTGTGTAAATAGCTATGAACTATGTCTACATTCCATCATATATGAAGTACCAATATTTATATGATTGCTTGTTCTTCATAGGTAACTTCTCAACTGCGGGACCAACTGGAGGGAGATGCATCGTCGTCCGCACTAGAAGAGAATGAGACCACCGCCGGAGTTGAAAGGAAGCGGAAGCGAGGAGAACGAGGCGGGAACCGGTGGCCAGATGTCACATATACTATAACAGCAGTAGGCCCTAAAGGAGAGCCCCTAGAACCTATTGAGGTGCAAGCTAAGTTTCGGAATGCCATTGGTTTCCTTGTAAGAGATAAGCTAGACATTACAATCTCTCACTGGAATCTGGTGCCACTTGAAACGAGGAGAGATTTATGGAAAAAGCTGAAAACAAGGTTTTTTTCAGAAAGCCGTCATGAGCTATCGCAAAGCAGTATGCACTTAGGCAAATTGCAACCAGCTTCCGTAGCTTTCGGTCTGAACTAACTACCAAGTATGTGAAGAAAGGATTGGACCCACTGAAGAAGTATAAAAATATTTCTGCAACTCAGTGGAAGAACTTTGTTGAGCAGAGGACAGCTGATGAGTTCTTAGCTAAGAGTGAAACCAATAGTTGTTTTGCTAAGAAGAACATCTACAAGCACCACCTTGGCTCGGGTGGTTACAACTGTAAGATTCCTAAATGGGAGATAGAAGATGCTTTAAGGCTGGAGAAACGTTTACCGCCGAGGTTTGAAAATGTTGAGCCAAGGCTAAGACGATGGCTTCTTGCTCGAGATCCAAAAGAAAGTCAGTCTGGTTGTTTCACATGGCCAAATCCAAAGACCGATGAAGCAGCCAAGAAAATTTTGGCAGTGGCAGCTAAGCAGAAGGAAGGATCATTCAAGCCATCAAGGGAGAGGGATGCCCTTAGTGTTGGCCTGGGAAACCCAGAGCACCCTGGTCGTGTGCGAGGCTTGTCGTCGAAGTTGGGCTGGAAGGAAGGATTTCCTGATCATGCTCACATGTATAGAAAACGTGACCGATACAAGGAAGCTATGAGAGATTGTGGCAGGGAGGAGGCTAAGAAAGAAATGACACAAATTTTGGTTGAAATCATGGCCAGTCCTGATCCTGAGTTAAGGCAACAGTTGTCTAGGTTCATGTCAACTCAACAGGTGCCCTGTACAATTATGCAGCAGCCACAGATGATCGCACAGCCACCAGAGATGCAGATGATTATCGTTGATCCCTCGGGTCCATTAGTCCCGAGCAGAAATAAGGAGCACTATGAAGTTGATGACATCAGTGGACCTTCAGTTTGCTCCCTAGTTATATCGTACAGTATCACCAATGTCCGTATGATAAAAGTTGCCACAGGTATGGCGATCCCTGGCCGCATTTTCCATGGCGATCCAACTCCCAATAACTATGCCACGGTTGCAGTGTTGATAGTTGTGGAGGGACATAGGGACGACTGGCTAGACATCCCCACAAAAGAAGGTATCCAGAAACTTGGAGAAGCTATCAACAACTTCATCTTATGGCCTCGACGAGACATCAGGTTGGACAAACCATCAATCCCAGTTTCCTCCCCACCATTTCAGAACTATGCATCTTCTCAGGACGCAGCAACGTCGACACCTAACCCAACCTTTAATCAGGACATACCATCTCATAACTCACCACCAGCAACACAACCTCCACAATCATTTAGCTTGAACCCTACCGCAGATCCTCAAGACATACCATATCATGTGTTACACCAGCACTAGAACCAACACAATCATTTAGCCTTAATCCTGCCGCAGATCCTCTATCTAACCCACCAACAAAAGAGAATCCATCACCCTTGAAGCATACCTTGTCGGAACCTGCAGGCGGTCAAGGTACTGTTCCAGAAATGGTTTTGGCCTCCGGTGATATGGCATCATGGCTGGACATGAAGAAGGTGTTGAATTCAATCGCAGTGGGACCAGAAAGCGGAGAAGCCGCATCAGCCTCGAAAAATACAATATGGCAGCCAAAGAATGTGGATTATGAGGATGTACCCCAAAATTATGTGCCTGGTAGGCCTCTACTCAGTCATTATGAGCTCATTTGTTACCCACGTGGGATGAAGTTGCTGCATGATTGGTATCTGAGAGCATCTTCGGTTGGGATCAATGCCTTCAACGTAGATGTACCACCACTTGCATTTTTGGTAGGGCCATTCAAGATCCCAGTTAATTTCAAGGACATGTGGTTCATGTTTCGCCTTGATAAACTCGAACTACAGCTCGTGAGGGTGTGGTGCATGTAAGTTTCACTCCTACATAATTTCTAATATAATAATATAATATTATGTCATGAAATCTGATGTGCCGTGTGCTTTACAGAATGCAAATTGCCGATCAGGAGATGCAGTTTACTAAGGACCCGTCTTTTAGCAAGGGGAAAAAGGTTGGGTATTTCGACCCGTTCACAATAAGTGAGGATGCACACACAGTGAGAATGGGTCCTGATAACGATGTATTCGGCAAGACCAAGGATGAAATAGAGATAATTATAGCGGAGTAGAATGAGAAGCTGGAACTTGGCGTGGCTACCTACATAGCAAACATGTTTCTTGAATTCCATGACAGGAGTGTTGTATGTGCACCATACATGTCCAAGTATGTTGGGTCCTAAATTCCCTTAAATTTTTCTTCACAAACTTATTACTGTCTTAACACATAACTTCATTAAATTGGTGTAGGGGGCATTGGATTTGTATGTACATTTATCTTTATGATGCACGGGTTTTGGTCCTTGACTCCGCAGATTTCCCAAAGGACAGTTATAAAAAAATCATCGATATTTTAAATCGGTAAGTCATGAAGTTCATGCGTTCTTTGCAATATTTCTATATTCTTTAAGAGACTTGGAAATGGCTTGGTGAAATCATTAAATATCTGCAGGGCATAACTGTTGTATAAGAGCAAAAGTGGACGGTACAATTTAAGTAAACAAAACAATCCGCTACATGTGAGGACTGAATATGAGGTAATTTGAAATAAGAATTCATATTTGTCCTATCTATGTGTTTTAGTATGGATATTCTGTGACCTTTAACACTTGCAACATTCTAGACAAACTCTTTTCCATAGGTGATAGCATAATGGCCAATTTTGTTTAGAAAAGAAAAAATGATTTTACAAACGTGAGAGTTGCTGCTGGAGGTCTGGTCCTCCAAACCAGAGCTCTGGTAGTTTTACTAAAAAATGTTTTTACAAACGTGAGAGTTGCAACAGGAGCTCTGGTCCTTCAACTGGAGCTCTGGTTCTGTGTACATCAACTTGCTCAAGCTCCGATACAGCCCTTGTTGATGCTGCCTGCCTTTTAGAAGCTTCAAATCTATATCAATGCATAGTTCAAGACAATTACTGTGGGCAAGTCTATATAAACTTCATATGACCAAAAACAATGTGATAAAGCTAAACCTTTTTGAATGATGTGCGCATTTAAACTGTAAAAAAGAAGCATAATGATGAATCAATGCTTTGCGGAGCAGGTGATTGTGCAGTAGGTTTTATTGTGGGCATTCTGCCCAATCTACTAAAAACACTTCCAGAAAAGGTATCCTTGAAAGCATCTTCGGCAGCCTCGGCTCCTGCTCTTAGTGCTGCTGTGGCACCTGGTATTCTCAAATCTGAATTTGTTTTCTGTAACCTAATATGAGCAATATCAAGTGTAGAATCTGATGCCAATGTAGACACTACATAACAAAGTCGCTTGGAAGCTGGTTCTGAACTAGAGGTAACTGGCTGCACAGTTCTGACAGCATCACGAACAGCAAACTGAAGAAGCCGACGTGGTGCACTAACAGCTGGATGAGATGCCCTCTGGAAAAGTGTAAAAAGTATTATAAAAAAGAACATGGTCCAATGGTTGCGTGCTTTATCTTCTTTATTTGTTACTCTTTTAAATTACATGGTGTTTAGGACAAGCTAATTACTTTATTGTTTATGAACTAATTAGCTTGTCCTCAACTACATATTATATTTTGAAAGCTCCATAAGTTCTCTCAATGGAAGTAACTTCCTTTTCTGCCCAGCCTTTTTTCTTTGTTGTTTATGGTAATATTTTAATGTCTTTGCATGGTTGTGGGCTTTATCTTGTTTATTATTATTATACTCTTACTAATGTGATCTATGAACTGCTGTAAGATCTCACAATGGAAGTAACTTCCATATTTCCCCTGCACTTATAATTCTTAAAGTTGGCCAAGCACTATAGTCAATAACTCTTCTGTAGATTTCTCAAATATATAAATATTTGATTCACAGGTTGTCCTCACCTCTTATTAACACACAACCCCCACATGACTGCATATCGACATGGAATCAATTTCTACGTGACCAGAGTGGCAGAATTACCATCAGTGGTAATAGTCAGTATTGACATCAATCTATATTCAAATGTAGTGGATGTTAAGAATCTACTTGCATAGTTTAGATAGAGAGTTCGAAAATACCCCCTTCATACACAAATAATTGATTTTTGGACATTTATTCACACGATCTTCAAAACTCAACTTTCACTAGTACATTTTATCATAAGATAATCATAAAACAGAGTAAAAGAATAATCTTAGGAAATTACATTTCACGATAAAACCACTCATATCATTTTTTAAATTTCCAAACTCAACCCATAAAAGTAGAACACAACCAAAGATTGAAATGGCTGGCTTAATTGCTTAAGACAACCCAAAACATCACTTTTTTGGGACTAGAGAAAGCACATGCTATGAAATGGAACAGAGGTTGCATATCAATAGTGGTAGGTGTTGGGGGAATAACCTCCGCCAGGACCCCCCTAGGTAGCTCCGCGGCCCTGGCAAGGGCCAAGACACGCAAACAAGCCTAGCAACCATGGACAACCTTCGCTGTAACGTTCGCACGTACAGCGAAGGTCGTCAGGCCCACCTCAACAATTCAGCGAAGGTGTGACGCACCTTCGCGTTGGCACATCCCAATCTTCTTATCGCGCAGGTACCCAGGAGTTCGACAAAGTTTCACAAGACCTTCGCGATGAGCCGGGCTTGCGAGAACCTTTGGAGCAGTTACTCAGCCCGTTCAGCACCCAGGGCGGCGGAAGACCTCCGGATGAACGCCTACAAGGCCGCGACTGGGCAGCATCGAGGACCCGACGCGTGGCGACAGTGGGAAGCGACGCGTGGAGTCTTCGTGGGCTAGACACGTGGCGTTCCATGATAGAGTGAAGGAAGAATCTTTTAGTTCTACAGTATACTAAAGTGCCCTTGGTGAGGCCCATTTGTAAGTGTGACTAGGGTTGAAACCCTATTGTAAAAAGCCACTTGACCCTTGGTATGGCCTATAAGTACCAAGGGCATGGCATGTGTAAGAGGGAGGACTTTTGGGCATTTTTAGTCCCAATTAATGCAAAACCCCCAGATGGAGCCCATTGATTCTTATCTCACTTTGGCAATTGTTTGAACCCTCACCCTGTCTGGGAAACCTCCGCCCCCCTACTCCGGAACCCGGCGAAGGTAAGGGGGCGAGCGTTTATACCAACAGTTGGCGCCGTCCGTGGGGTTCGAACAAAAGAAGCAAGCCATGGCACCAAACAACAGTGAGCTATCCTCAGCACAGGGAGCCAACGCGGATCCGACCCTCGCTGGCGGAGGTGTCGCTCCGCCAAATCCTCTCCCAGAGCAACCTCGGATCGAGCAGTCGGCCAACCTGGCAGTTGATCCCAACCCAGACCAAGTTGCACCCGAGGTCGGCGAGCGTCGGTGGTCAGGGACATTATCATCCAGCCGCACCCTCACACCTCCGGAGGTGGCATCGCCAATGGATCCATGACCGACAGCGAAGCTTCGGAAGAAGAAAAGTTGGCCAGGCATCTAGAACAGCTCCAAGAAAGCATCATCGCTGGCAAAAGGCACCTGGAACAAATCAACAAGGAATCAAGAGCGGCAACCATCCGACGCAGAACAGAGGAAGCAGAAGCAGAGCTTCGCCGCATCGAGCAAAGCATCAGAGCAGCCGAGGCAGACGCGGAGGTGAGAAACTACAGAGACCCGGCTCTCCCGGGGCATGCGCCCGCCGCACAACCTCCGATCGAGCAACGGCAAGATCCCCACCCACCACGCCCGAACCGGACCTCCGCGCCAACATACTTTACCCGTCGGCCCCGGCGGCGGAGGTGTCCCGAGCCAAGAGCAGCGCCGCGGGTCCCGCACTACGACTCCAAATCCCCCCTGTCATACGACCTTCAGATCACCGAGTGGCCCCAAGGCTTCGCCATGCAACATCTACCACGCTATGATGGCACCTACGAGCCACGCCAATATCTAATGTCCTATGAAGCTGCTGTCTCAGCCGCCGGAGGTGATGAGGACATCATGGCCAAAGCCTTCGTGATCGTGGCGAGAGACATTGCTCAAACCTGGTACAGCAACCTCCGGCCAGGATCCATCAGGTGTTGGGATGACCTTCGCGAGAGAATCTGCACAAACTTCAAAGGTGTCAGTCGGTCTGCGGCCAAGGCCACCGCTCTTCTCAATTGCAAACAAAGAGTCGATGAGCCATTACAAGATTGGTGGAAAAGATTCCTCAATACGAAGAATCGCACCCCTGGTATCACGGATGAAGTCATGATTTTGGCAGTGACGAGTTGCATCCAGCGGGACCGTGTTCATCGAAGCTATCAAGAAGGGAACCGAGAACCATCGCTGAGTTATATGACATCATGGAAAAGCAAATCAGAGCAGATAACAATGAACGTGTCAAGTCTCAGTCGGCTCAGCCTCCACAACGACAACAAAGAGAGCGCAATCCGAACCCTCGCAATGAGTACCCCCGCATCGACATGGGAAACGTCAACGCTATTGATGGCAGTAACGATCAGCAAGCTCGGCAGCACCCTCGCCAGCCCAGACAACCCCCGCCACAAGCCGATAGAAGACTTGCCAACTTAGATCAGCAGAGACAGCAACCTCCGCAGCTGCATTATTGCCATTTCTGTGGAAAAGCCAGCGACCACTACACCAAGCAGTGTGTATGGTACATCAAGGGGCTTGAGTGCAGAGACGGCCAAGCCCCACCACTCCGCGGCAGGGACAATCAACCATACCCGCGAAAGCGGCACCGAACCCCGCAACCGCAACCGGGGATACAACCACAACCATCGAGCTCGGCAACCTCCGTATCGGCAACCAATTTACTACCCTCGGCCGCCCTTCGCTCGGGTCAATATGCTCACAACCAACAGCAGCAATACTACCATCGCCAAGCACAACAGCAGTATCAACAACTTCAGCCAATCGCTCATCAAACCCAAGCGCAAGCCTTACCTCCGCCACCACCTCTACCAGCATTACCTCCGCCACAACCAATTAAAGTCGAGGGAGAAGCACAGGGAGCACAAACAGCGATCAACAATCCCACAGCTACCTACGGGGTCATCATGGCAATTTTCGGAGGTTCAGGGGAGGACTATGGCAATAAAAGACAGCGCAGAGAGCACTTTCGCAGGGTCAATCATGTAGCCTGCGAAGGTCCTCACAGAAATGATCACTGGTCGCACATTCCCTTGACCTTCAACAGCTCAGATCTCAAGCTCAAGCAATACCCACATACCGACGAGATGGTCATAGAAACAAACATCGCAGGCTGGACAGTGACCAAAATCCTTGTGGACAACGGCAGCTCCGCCGACATTTTATTCACATCCACCTTCGATGGCATGAAGCTTGACGAAATAAACTTCAACCAGCGGGACATCCGCTATTCGGATTCGGAGGTCGACGAGATCGAGCAATCGGTAAGATCACTCTACCGGTATCCTTCGGCAACAAAACCATCGCCCGCACGAGCACATCACCTTCGACGTAGTCGATATCCCATACAACTACAACGCTATCTTCGGGAGGGCACCATCAATCGGTTCAATGCGCAATCCATCCCGGCTACCTCGCATGAAAATGCCGGCGCCGGAGGTATCGTAGCCGTCTACGGAGACCAAAACACAGCCGAATAGCGGAGCAAGCGGCCACTCCGGGGCGGAAAAACATCCATTGCTGCGGGAGAAGGAACGAGACAAGCGGCAAGAAGAAGAACGAAAAGAGCAACGAGAAGCGAGCAAAAATAGACGCAGCATGGTTACCTTCGCGCGCGCAGCTGGAGGAAGAGACAAAAAAGATTCAGCTATTCCCAGACGATCCTGAAAAGAAAATCATCATATCAGCTCTGTTAGATACCGAACTCGAAACTCAACTCATCCAGTTCCTCCGCCACAACAGCGATGCCTTCGCATGGTCGGCCTCGGACCTTGTCGGTGTAGACAGAAAACTCATCGAGCATCACCTGAACGTCAGCAAAGATCACCCTCCGATAAAGCAGAAGCTCCATAAAATGTCGAAAGAAAGGAAGCAAGCCGCCAAAGCGGAGGTAGATCGGCTGCTAAAGGCGGAGGTCATTCGCAGGGTCAAATATCCAACCTGGCTCTCTAACGTGGGACTGGTACAAAAGAAGAACCTCAAGTGGCGAATGTGTGTTGATTTTACAAGTCTCAACAAGGCATGTCCAAAGGATTGCTTTCCGTTACCCAGGATAAGCACCCTGGTGGACGCGGCCGCGGGTTGTGAGCTTTTGTCTCTGCTCGATTGCTTCTCCGGCTACCATCAAATTTGGATGAACAAGGACGACGAAGAAAAGACAAGCTTCATCACCCCGATGGCACTTTCGCCGGAAGAATAGGCCGAGGGGCTTCGCAACGCAGCCCAACCTTCGCCCGCATGACGGCGGAGGTCTTCAAAGATGATCCGAATAGTCTCGGCTTACGTTGATGACATTGTGATCCAGAGCAAACTCAGAACCAACCACATAGCCGATCTGGCTAGAACCTTCGACAAGCTCAAAAAGGCGAAGCTCAAGCTCAACCCCGAGAAGTGCATATTCGGAGTCAGCAAAGGGAAGCTTCTGGGATGTCTTGTCTCAGCTAGAGGAATCGAGGCCAATCCAACAAAAATAGACGCAATAGTCTCCATGTCACCTCCGGCGTCAAGGAAGTCCGCTCAGCGCCTGACCGGTCGGTTGGCTTCACTTAGCAGATTCATCTCGCGGTCTGCAGAGCGGGGGTTGCCCTTCTTTGAAGTACTCAAAACCTGCGAACCTTTCAAGTGGGGTCCTGCCCCGCAGGTTGCCTTCGATAGTCTCAAGCAGTACCTGCTCAAGCTAACAACCCTCGCAAGCCCGGAACCTTCGGAACCGTTACTGCTATACGTCGCAGCTTCGCCTCACGCAGTCAGCGCCGTTTTGGTCAAAGAAACCCTCGAGGAACATCAAAGACGGCAGATTCCCGTCTATTACGTATCAGAGGTCCTCGAAGGTCCCAAGAAGCATTATTCAGAGCTCGAAAAGATCGCATATGCGGTGGTTATGGCTGCAAAAAAGCTCAAGCACTATTTTCAGTCTCATCCCATCACAATACCCTCGCAGGTCCCTTTGGATAACATCTTCAGAAACCCGGAGGCAGTGGGCAGAATCGCCAAGTGGGCTTCGCAACTCAGCGATTACACGTTAACCTTCGTTGGCAGACACACGATTAAATCGCAAGCTCTAGCAGATTTCATTGCAGACTGGACCCCAGATCCTCACAACAAGGCAGAAGACATCGAACCTCCGTGGACAGTGCATGTGGACGGAGCATGGGGTGCACAAGGGGCCGGAATCGCAGCAATCCTAACTTCACCTTCGGGAGTCCAGCTCAGATACGCCGCAAGACTCGAGTTTCAATGCACCAACAACTCTGCTGAGTATGAAGCCGTCCTCTTGGCCCTTGCGAAGCTTCGTGCCCTTTCTGTGCGCCGGGCGATCATCCGGACCGACTCTCAGGTGATCGCCGGCCACATCGAGAAAACTTTCAAGGCAAAGGATCCGGAGCTACAGAAATACCTTCACACTGTCCGCAAAGCAGAAGGTTTCTTCTTGGGCATCACCACAAAGTCCATCCCTCGCAGTGAGAACAGGGAGGCAGACGAAATAGCGAAGGCCGCAGCTCAATTAACTCCACTACCTCCGGACGTCTTCTTTGAGACCTTTGCAGCACCTGCAATTGCCTGCAACACACCTCCAGTGAGAATGGTCAACATCATATCCAGCGAAGATTGGCGGGCCCCTATCATAGCTTACATCAAAGGGTTCTATGAACCCGAATCGAAGCAAGAAGAAAAAAGAATGATCCAAAGAGCGCGAGGGTACAAAATCGAAGGTCAGAACCTATACAAGGCCTCGGTCACAGCTCCGTGGCTAAAATGCGTCGCCACAAGCGAAGGTATCGCCATACTCAAAGAAATCCACCAGGGCATCTGTGGTTCGCACAATGGCCCACGGGCTCTAGTCGAAAAGGCATTCAGACAAGGGTTCTATTGGCCCACCGCTTTGTCCGACGCTTCCTTGCTGGTGCGACACTGCGAAGGTTGCCAGCGGGCCGCCAACCATTCAAACAGGCCCGGGGCTCCGACCACTTTGATCTGCCCGACATGGCCAATGCAACGCTGGGCCATGGATTTGGTCGGACCCCTACCGACCGCTCTCGGGAAGCTCCGCTACGCGGTGGTAGCGGTGGAATACTTTACCAAGTGGATCGAAGCCCGGGCGCTCGCCACCATCACCTCCGCTACGGTACAAAAGTTCTTACGGCAAAATCGTATGCCGCTTCGGCGTCCCGAGGGATCTTACGGTTGACAATGGAACCCGGTTTGATGGCTTCGCCTTCAAAGAATTTTGCTTCCAAATCGGCACTAAAATCCATTTCGCTTCGATCGGACATCCGCGGTCAATGGGCTAGTCGAAAGGGCCAATGCAATCATCCCGCAAGGAATCAAAAAGAACCTCACGAGATAAGCCACTTGGGCAAATGGGCGGAGGAACTCATCACTGTTATTTGGTCTCACAACACCTCCGATGGCAGAGCCACCGGTATCACTCCATTCAAGCTGCTCTATGGAGAAGAAGCTGTGCTCCCAGAAGAGCTCCGCCACGGGTCACCAAGAACTACCTCCGATCCCAACACTCAAGATGAAGCGCTCGACAAGGACCTACTTGAAGAAGTAAGGTGCAAAGCGGTCAACAACCTCCGCAGCTACCAGGCTGAAACCCAGAAGTGGAGAGACAAGAAGGTCTCACCACGTGACCTCCGCCAAGGAGATATGGTTTTGATCAGGAAGCAGAACGCGAAGATGGCAGGCAAGCTCCAAGACAAGTGGCTCGGCCCCTACATTATCACAAGCTCCGCAAGACAAGGCTCGTTCCACCTCCAGGATGCCGAAGGTCGCGAACTGCCGCACACATGGAACATCGACGACCTCCGCAAGTACTACCCTTAGCGTCTCACAAAGAACTATGTAATCTCTACCTCCGCATTATTTTTTCCTTTCTTTCCTTCGCATACATAGACTATCCTTGCACTCTTTTTCCTTATGTCAGGGCATGAGGTTTTTTAACGAGGCAAGAAAATTATGTAATATAGCAGAAGACTTATTTCCCTGAGATTTGCATGTTAACCACCGCTGAAACGGACTAGGCTATGCCTTGCCCTCATCAGTAGCCGCTATAAATGCAGGGATTGCCTCGGGCCGACAGTCGACCCCAGTCGAAGGTCACCCCAATGCAAACCCATCCGCAGACCCCCGCCAGTCGGGCCAGGGGCTGTGATGAAAGCAAACTCCACCTCGCCCCGCGGAGGCGAGGAGCGGAGCTACCAAAATCCGCGAGACCCCGCCCCGGTCGGGCCGGGGCTGTGATGAAAGCAAACTCCACCTCGACCCCGCGGGGGCGAGGGAGCGGAGCTACCAAAATCCGCGAGACCCCCGCCCGGTCGGGCCGGGGCTGTGATGAAAGCAAACTCCACCTCGACCCCGCGAGAGGGCGAGGAGCGGAGCTACCAAAATCCGCGGACCCCCGCCGGTCGGGCCGGGGCCCGATGAAAGCAAACTCCACCTCGACCCCGCGTCGGGGCGGAGCTACCAAAATCCGCGGGCCCCTACCCGGTCGGGCCGGGGCTGCGATGAAAGCAAACTCCACCTCGACCCCGCGGAGGGGCGATGAGCGGAGCTAACAAAATCCGCGAGACCCCCGCCGGTCGGGCCGGGGCTGTGATGAAAGCAAACTCCACCTCGACCCCGCGGAGAGGGCGAGGAGCGAGCTATCAAATTCCGCGAGACCCCCGCCGGTCGGGCCGGGGCTGCGATAAAGCAAACCCCACCTCGACCCCCGCGGGCGAGGAGTGGACGCACCAAAATTCCGCGAGACCCCGCTGTCAGGCCAGGGGCTGCAATAAAAGCAAACTCCACCTCGACCCCCGCAGAGGGCGAGGAGCGGAGGTACGATACCCGCCACCCAAACAAAAATAGCTCCAAGGCATCGATCAACCCTACACCAAAAACTATCAGCATCCAGTTTTAAGTTCACACAAAAAAGAGCACCACTACAACGCACCCGTTGCCCCAAAACCAAAGCCAGTGATACAGAGTTTCTCCACATACAATCAATAGAGCTCAGTTTCAAAACCTCTCCGTTCAACACTAAGTCTCAACCCCTCACCCGCAGCCAGCACACCCTCATATATAGCCTTTACCCATTAAACCCTCGCCGTACAAACCAAAACGGCGAATTAAAAGCTTTGTACGCCCACCTAACTACTACACCTACCCCAGTACCTTACAATTCCCAAGCATTCAAACCAAATCACAAGCCTTTACATCAGCCCAACTCTAGTACCACCAAAACACGCTTATATAAGCAAGATCCAATAGCCAAAACAAAACACATCAAGCCATGTCCGACCATTAGCAAAAACCTATAGGAATGAAAGGAGCCAGGAAGGAGGGCCTAAGCAAGTGTTTGAGCCGAAGATCTTGATTCTGCAGTGTAGCCACTTTAGCACCGCTCCAGCCAGCCCCAAAACAGTGCCGCCGCAACCTTCGCGCCTAATTTCTCCGAAGGTCAGGAGAATGAAGCGCAATACCCTTACCACCTGCCACTTGCACACACCCTCCGACAGCCACCTCCACGGCCAAACCCAGCAGCTTTATACGATCACGCGCAAGGCCACAACTTGACATCCGGCACCGCACATACCATCGGCGGGAACCCGGAAAAGCGCACTAGAATCAAAGTCCAAGCGAGGCAAATGCAAGCAAACTAGTGCTCGGGTTTAGACACTGTCCGCTCACGACTGCCGCGACGCAGCTATCCTCCGCGGCTCTACAACCTCCGGGAATACCCCAGCAACCAAGTTTCATCATCAGTCGGAACCTCCGGTGAAGAGGGCAGGAATCACCCCATAAAATAGCTGTTCCAAAGGCCAAACTGGCGCCATGTAAACACATGTAGGCTAAGCTCCGCTTACAGTTCGCGCAAAAGATCATGTATCAACTAAATATAAGTCTTTGTAACCTTACTACCTCCGAAAACATGCGCGAGCCTCGCTTTTGAAAAGTTGGGCGTCGCTGCGCTTTACTTCCTCCGCAAAACACGCGCGAGCCTCGCTTTTGAAAAGTTGGGTGTCGCTGCGCTCTACTACCTCCGCAAAACATGCGCGAGCCTCGCTTTTGAAAAGTTGGGCGTCGCCGCGCTTTACTACCTTCGCAAAACACGCGCGAGCCTCGCTTTTGAAAAGTTGGGTGTCGCTGCGCTTTACTACCTCCGCAAAACATGCGCGAGCCTCGCTTTTGAAAAGTTGGGTGTCGCTGCGCTCTTATACCTCCGCAAAACATGCGCGAGCCTCGCTTTTCAAAAGTTGGGTGTCGCTGCGCTCTTACTACCTCCGAAAACATACACGAGCCTCGCTTTTGAAAAGATGGGCCTCGCTGCGCTTTACTACCTCCGCAAAACATGCGCGAGCCTCGCTTTTGAAAAGTTGGGCGTCGCCGCGCTTTACTACCTCCGCAAAACACGCGCGAGCCTCGCTTTTGAAAAGTTGGGTGTCGCTGCGCTTTACTACCTCCGCAAAACATGCGCGAGCCTCGCTTTTGAAAAGTTGGGTGTCGCTGCGCTTTACTCCCTCCGCAAAACATGCGCGAGCCTCGCTTTTGAAAAGTTGGGTGTCGCTGCGCTCTTATACCTCCGCAAAACATGCGCGAGCCTCGCTTTTGAAAAGTTGGGTGTCGCTGCGCTCTTACTACCTCCGAAAACATACGCGAGCCTCACTTTTGAAAAGTTGGGCCTCGCTGCGCTTTACTACCTCCGCAAAACATGCGCGAGCCTCGCTTTTGAAAAGTTGGGCGTCGCCGCGCTTTACTACCTCCGCAAAACACGCGCGAGCCTCGCTTTTGAAAAGTTGGGTGTCGCTGCGCTTTACTACCTCCGCAAAACATGCGCGAGCCTCGCTTTTTGAAAAGTTGGGTGTCGCTGCGCTCTTACTACCTCCGAAAACATACGCGAACCTCGCTTTTGAAAAGTTGGGCGTCGGCTGCGCTTTACTTCCTCCGCAAAACACGCGCGAGCCTCGCTTTTGAAAAGTTGGGTGTCGCTGCGCTCTACTACCTCCGCAAAACATGCGCGAGCCTCGCTTTTGAAAAGTTGGGCGTCGCCGCGCTTTACTACCTCCGCAAAACACGCGCGAGCCTCGCTTTTGAAAAGTTGGGTGTCGCTGCGCTTTACTACCTCCGCAAAACATGCGCGAGCCTTGCTTTTGAAAAGTTGGGTGTCGCTGCGCTCTTATACCTCCGCAAAACATGCGCGAGCCTCGCTTTTGAAAAGTTGGGTGTCGCTGCGCTCTTACTACCTCCGAAAACATACGCGAGCCTCGCTTTTGAAAAGTTGGGCCTCGCTGCGCTTTACTACCTCCGCAAAACATGCGCGAGCCTCGCTTTTGAAAAGTTGGGCGTCGCCGCGGTTTACTACCTCCGCAAAACATGCGCGAGCCTCGCTTTTGAAAAGTTGGGTGTCGCTGCGCTTTACTACCTCCGCAAAACATGCGCGAGCCTCGCTTTTGAAAAGTTGGGTGTCGCTGCGCTCTTATACCTCCGCAAAACATGCGCGGGCCTCGCTTTTGAAAAGTTGGGTGTGCTGCGCTCTTACTACCTCCGAAAACATACGCGAGCCTCGCTTTTGAAAAGTTGGGCCTCACTGCGCTTTACTACCTCCGCAAAACATGCGCGAGCCTTGCTTTTGAAAAGTTGGGCGTCGCCGCGCTTTACTACCTCCGCAAAACACGCGCGAGCCTCGCTTTTGAAAAGTTGGGTGTCGCTGCGCTTTACTACCTCCGCAAAACATGCGCGAGCCTCGCTTTTGAAAAGTTGGGTGTCGCTGCGCTCTTACTACCTCCGAAAACATACGCGAACCTCGCTTTTGAAAAGTTGGGCGTCGCTGCGCTTTACTACCTCCGCAAAACATGCGCGAGCCTCGCCTTTGAAAAGTTGGGCGTCGCCGCGCTTTACTACCTCCGCAAAACATGCGCGAGCCTCGCTTTTGAAAAGTTGGGTGTCGCTGCGCTCTTACTACCTCCGAAAACATACGCGAGCCTCGCTTTTGAAAAGTCGGGTGTCGCTGCGCTCTTACTACCTCCGAAAACATAAGCGAGCCTCGCTTTTGAAAAGTTGGGCGTCGCTGCGCTTTACCACCTCTGCAAAACATACGCGAGCTTCGCTTTTGAAGAGTTGGGCGTCGCTGCGTTTCACTACCGCATTTCATTACCCCCGCGAACAAGCACAACTTTCATTAACAACAACAAGTTAAAAGTTTCCTTTACAAGTCACCTCCTCAGGCGACCATGAGGGTCAACATAATAATGCAACACTCGACCACGCTTCCGCCGAGATCGTGGTTGAGTCACCTCCGCAGCCATAGATTGCACGACCCCTTCCAATATGTCGTCAACAAGTTCCTCCGCAACCATGCCAACAAATTCCTCCACGTCTGTGATAACTATCTCACGACCAGCAACACATTCGTCGCCTTCGTCGTCGCTAATAACTACCACCTCCGGGGGAGGTCGCCGGTTCACGTCGGTCTCATCGTCGCTGTCTTCAATAAGAATCAGGGCACTCCAAGAGCCTCGCCAGCTTTTTACCACAAGAGGCAAGTCGCCTTCAAGCACCCTCGAGCGAAAACACCGCCGGAGATCACGCGTGTCTATCTCCACCGGTTCCTCCTTCGGAATAAGCAATCCGCCACTACCTCCGGATTCCTCAGACCGCCTCCCACGGCCAGCGGTCCGGAGGAGTTGGCGCGATTTTTGAACTGACCGATCATACTTCGCTACTCTCCACCACCAAATCCTATCAAATGTTGCATGAGGATTTTTGCCCCTCAGATTAATCCAGCTGGCTCCCGTCATGAAAAAATCTTGACGATTCAGCATCAGCGGAACCACATTAAAAATGGCAGGCCCAAAATCTAGAGGAACCTGCGCAGCGAAGGCACACGATCAGTGCTCGCCAAACCCCCGCCCTAACACACGAAACCAAACCCTCGCATAAAACAAGCGGAGATACCTAGGCAGAACGCCAAAACACCGATCAAATCTAAGAAGGAACAAGCCCGAAGGTAGCACCAATTAGCCAAACCGAGAAGCCTTATGGCTCAATGTATCTTACAAGCATCCAGAAGGCACACAGTGCAAATTGTTCAAGAAATGTTTCTCTCTAAGTCTCACCAAAAGAAGATAGGACCAATCAATGATACTCTAAGCCTGGTCACCGGGGGTAACACCAACCTGTCCGTCTGCGGAGCCCTCCGGAGGCGGGTTGATCGCGGTGGTAGTATCAGCCTCCTGCGTGCCTAGGTTCACGGGTCCCGGTGCCGAACCTCCGTCGGCGGACGTCCCGGTGGTCGTTGTGGCGTTGCCTTCCTCCGGAGGTGGCAAATCCTGCGTCCCCTCAGCCAGCGCGTCAATCTGCAAAATCCAGAAAAGTCCCTTTAGAAATCAAAGCAACTCTATAATCACAATAGTTACTCACGGACAAGAAAGCCACGCGACCCTTACCCCCGCAGCAACTTCAGCGACGATCTCGTACGCTAGTCTGGTACCTCCGCAGACAGCGAACTTGTCAAAAGCCGCGTGGCCCACGGAGGCAACCAATGAATCCTTCCTTGCCTCGCGGACCACCTCCACGGTGGGCCAGCGGAAGTCGGCGCCAATGATCTTGCGAGCGTGCTTACTCCCCGCATCCCTAAGGGCGCAGGCAGTGGCCGAACCCCCGCAAAAAATCCCCGCCTCGACCAGCTGGTCAAAAAAGGGCGTCAAGTAATTCAGCTCATTCTTTAGCCATTCCGCATAACCTTCGATGCTGGGTTCAGCGGGCAGATCGCTGGTGGGAGCCCCGCCAGTATGTGCCAGCTGCGCATCAAAGATCCCCTTGACCTCCGCCATGCAGGATACAAGGGCGCGCATTAAGTCCGCCTCCCTCTCCTCCGCATCAATAGCATGCTTCTCAAAATGTTCCTTCTCACCCTCAGCGTCCTCCGCCGCTTCTTCACATCTTCAAGGCCTTTGTTAGCATTCTGAAGCTCAGTCCTCAGGTCCACGCTCCGCGACACAGCAGCATCGCAATCTTTATATGCTTTCTTATTAGCCTCGCGAAGCTTATTCATATCAGTCTCGTGAGAAGCTTGCTCCGCGAGGAGCTCCTAAACTCGTCGTTCGAGCTGACGGTTCTGGTTTTCGAGCTCCGCAATCCTCTTCCGCGCTTCAGCCTCATCCTTCGCGCAACGCTGTCGCGAGCCCCGCGCAAGCAAAATAGCTTCAATCATCTTCGCCTCGATGTCAGTCAAGTTGTTCTCAACCCTCTGGCCCGCCAGCAACAGCTCCGCCTCGGGCACACTGACGCGTCCAAAGGCAGGGACCAGGAACCTCCGCTCCCCCTCGCTGCAGATCAACCGGCAGTCGCGGAGGTCGACACTAGTGTACAGGTGCGCCTTAGGGTCCGTGACCCCCGCCGACTGGGCGAAGTAGGGCAGCGAGCTCGGCGATGCTTCTCCCAAACCCTTCTTTCCAGGCTCCGTATGGGGCGGAGGTACAGCTTCCTCCCCGTTAACCCAGATATGGATTCCTTCATACTCCAGCCGCTCGTTGCGAGCGCCGGAGGAAGTCTCAGCATCCACCATCGCTAGATCTTGGTCTTCTCCTCCTCGTGGCTCCTCCACCACCTTCTTGACTACAGCCTCTTGCTGGACCTCCGCAAGGACCTGCTGTTCAGGAACGTGGGGCGAAGTGATGTCCACGTCCTCGTCTGCCTTCTTGCCCGACTGACCTGAAGGAGATGAGCTACCAGAAGACATGTTCCCGCTGCTGCTGCTGCTACTGCTGCTGCTGCCACTGCTGACAGTCAAAATCAGAGCTGGTTTTGGCACCGCCAGCGAAGCCAGTGAGGGCATGCGTCCTCTCCCGCTCCCTCGTCCCCGCCCACCTCTAGGCGCCGGCGGAGTCTGCGGGCGGCGGGGAGAACGTGCGCGCCTCTTCCGTAGACACGGCGGATGAGAAGGCCGCGCGAAACGAGTTGTTCCCGTCGTCAACCCACCTCCGCGGCCGCCGGCCCGACGTCTTCGGATCTTCCCGCCCCCACGACCACCTCCGCCGGCCGGGGCGGGGACATCATCGCTAGCCGAGACTTCGGAGGTCTCTGAGGCTGTTTCTGTTGCCGACCGCTTCTTAGCCCGCTTCTGCTTCTCCTTCGCTGGGGCAGTAGTTTCAGCCTCGCCCCGATACTTGATGCCAAGCAGGTCATAAACCCGGTTCACCCGTGTGACCCCCTCCATCTCCTCTTTCATCTTCCGCTGCTCCTCGGCGTCCACTTTCCCGATGAGCTCCAGCACCTCCGCTTCCACCACACCACGAATCTTCTTCAAAGCCTCCGCCTCGCTCGAAGCGGAGCAGAACTCCTCCGCCCAAACAACGCGGAGGTTCGGCAAGTTTAGGTCCTTCAGAAACTTGTACCCCATAGCCGCATAAGATGACGGCCCTTCCTTCGCCAGGCCTGTCCAATCATGGTCGGCTTTCAGGGGCACGACCTTCGCGCAGTGATACTCCGTGAACACATCCCGCTGCGCCATACACCGAGAGGTCACGCATCGCGTCCTCGCGAGCCGTGATCCTTGGTCGGAAGCGGTGGTCACCTTCGAGTATCCTTGTCCGGGAGCGGGCGAAGGTCGCCCGCCAAGTCACGCCCCTCCATGTCATCCAAACGGTAATAGAACCATTTGTTCAGCCAACCTTCCCACTTGTTCTTCTGAGCTTGCACCGGCACCTTCGCGTTGTTCCGACGACGGAATGTAAGAACCCCGAATTGACTGTCCTCCGTCACCATCTTGTCGCCGGTGGTCACCGTCTTCGTCTTCCTCTGCACATGCATGCTGTGCACCTTCGCGAAGCCCTCCACAGTCGGCTCCACCCCCTGCGAGTGACATCCCCACACAAACGCGCAAAGCTTCGGGAAGCTATTGGGCGTCAGGTGATGGAACTGCACGCTGAACTTCCGCAGTGCGCCCAGCACCAGCGGGTGAGGCGGAAACCGCAGCCCCGCTTCAAAGAAAGCTTCAAAGACCACCACCTGGTTGTCGTCAGGGTGCGGCGTCAGCACACCTCCGGGAGCCGTCGCCCTGCCCCTCTCCAGCCAACCTCTGGCAGCGAACCTATCGAGATCCCCCACCGCCACAGAACTAGCTCCGATCTCATAGACAGGGAGGGTGCTAACAGTGCCCATGGCGTCAGTCCCCTTCGCCTCAGATCCCTTCGCCATCAAACGACTACCTCCGCTCCCACGAGACAACCTCCGACTTCCTGATGCCTCTCACCCCCGCACGAGTCTACTACCTCCGGATGCGAAGTAGCGAATGTAAGCAAGATGTAGAAGCAAGTTGCAAAGGCAAAGGCACAGTAGTAGGTAAAAAAGCGTCCCTTTCACCCACCCCGGATATTTATAGTCGGGGTTTCACCGCGGTAACGGCGGCGCGCATCCCGAGATCATAAAGATCGGGCGGCATAAGAGGCGCCACGCAAACCCTAGCCGTCCCATCCCCGCTACAACGGCGAAGCCCATTCAGCCCATCACACTGCCCAATTAAATAAACAACGTGGGCCCAGCTAAAACGGGCCGCGAGCAACCGTTGGGCGTCGCTGCGGAGGTGGGCCTCAGTTGACCTTCCACCAGCCCATTCCCCCTCTTTCTCAAGGGCGTTGCTCCGACCCCGCTAGCCGGGCCGAACCATCGTGGGGCTACTGTTGGGGGGAATAACCTCCGCCAGGACCCCCTACGTAGCTCCACGGCCCTGGCAAGGGCCAAGACACGCAAACAAGCCTAGCAACCATGGACAACCTTCGCTGTAACGTTCGCACGTACAGCGAAGGTCGTCAAGCCCACCTCAACAATTCAGCGAAGGTGTGACGCACCTTCGCGTTGGCACATCCCAATCTTCTTATCGCGCAGGTACCCAGGAGTTCGACAAAGTTTCACAAGACCTTCGCGATGAGCCGGGCTTGCGAGAACCTTTGGAGCAGTTACTCAGCCCGTTCAGCACCCAGGGCGGCGGAAGACCTCCGGATGAACGCCTACAAGGCCGCGACTGGGCAGCATCGAGGACCCGACGCGTGGCGACAGTGGGAAGCGACGCGTGGAGTTTTCGTGGGCTAGACACGTGGCGTTCCATGATAGAGTGAAGGAAGAATCTTTTAGTTCTACAATATACTAAAGTGCCCTTGGTGAGGCCCATTTGTAAGTGTGACTAGGGTTGAAACCCTATTGTAAAAAGCCACTTGACCCTTGGTATGGCCTATAAGTACCAAGGGCATGGCATGTGTAAGAGGGAGGACTTTTGGGCATTTTTAGTCCCAATTAATGCAAAACCCCCGAGATGGAGCCCATTGATTCTTATCTCACTTTGGCAATTGTTTGAACCCTCACCCCGTCGGGAAACCTCCGCCCCCTACTCCGGAACCCGGCGAAGGTAAGGGGGCGAGCGTTTATACCAACAGTAGGTGTTATCTTCTTGCTAGTAGGACCTAAAACTTGTAGCTTGAACTTTGAAACCTGACCATGTAATGCCTTTATTAGGACAATGTGATGAGCTTTCACCCTTTCCTTTCGACTTACACAATCTGGTGTGTATGTTATCATCAGGTCATAGGATTTCCATTATTGGGACAAACCACAATATTACAATACTATACTAACAATCATGAAAAGCAATAGAGTGGAACATTCAAATTATATTGGGGCAGACATATAGAAAGGGCAAATGCAGATAATGCTACTGCCACTTAACAGACTTCAATGACTTATATAAGTTACCCCCAAGGTCTTATGGCTTATCCAGAGATGAAAACATTATGTTCTAGTTACAAAACCCAAAAGAACTACATGTGGTGTAACTAGGGAAATGCACTCTGTTCCATATGTAGGCAGTAATATTGTCAACGAAATAGAGATCTATTACACTATAAGAACTTAGCATATTGTGAAGACTATAAGAGAGTAAGAGACATAAAGCTAGGCATATTCATATCTTTTCATATGAGACCATCTATTATGAAAGACAATTAGCAAATGCATATAGAAAAAGAAGAAATGGGAGATACTACGAATGTTGCTCGGGTATGCAAAATAAGAAGCATGAACTGAAGAGGATTAGAAACCTTGGTAGACCGCACATCTGCGTCTCTGTTCCTCTTTCTGTGGTTATGCATGTCGGGGAGAGCGGTTTCGTCTTGCAGAATGTGATTTATGAAAAGCCCTTTCATCCGCATGTGATTCATGCAAATCTTTTTCCTCTGCATGAGAAACATTGGCTACAATGCTTCTAATAGGAACTGCTTCGATAGTCCTTGACCGATTGTTCCCCAATCTATTTTTTTGATTACCCCAATCTCTTTTTTGATGGATTATCACTGTCTTCTGGGGCTCAGGTTCAGGTTCATGATTCACTTGTATGCTGCTTGTCACACTGTGAACGGGCAATCCTCTGGCAGCACTGCGAGTGCTTCTAGCATCATCTTTAGTTGGATTTTGGGCAATGTTCATCATTCCTTTCAAAGCTGCACTCCTCTTCAATTCTAAATGGCTGGCAGCACACTACAAAAAGGTCGTAGGTCTTATAATAGTTTTGTTAACAGCCAAGATGTCATCCCTCTACTGTTCTTTGGGTGACCACATTTGGGTTGTACACTCATTCATATAGATATTTTTTGCCTGCTCTAGCCAAAACAAATATCTCCAATAGTAGCAACATATTAATTGTAGATTTGTAGTTTATATATATGTTATTGTAAAGAATGGAAATTGGCTGAGGAGAGAATACTCTTTTGTGTTGATCTTTGATCCTAGTTGAACTATACACTTGAAACATGCACTTATTACTTCTTTTGAATTCTTATGTAGTGTCATACGCAACCAGTCGGATCGGTGCACTGTGGGTACTATGTGTGCGAGTTTCTCAGGCACAACGGTCGTTACCTGACCAACCCTAAGAAAGTAAGATCACATCTCAAGTTCATTGCTGATGTCGTCGCTACATTGGTTCTCTGTTAACTACTCAATATTTTTTGCAGGTACACAAGTGTGCTGATCAAAAGGATAACCATCTTTCGATTGAAGAGATCTTGGATATGTGCGATGACATTTCCCGGTTCATCATGAATGAAGTACTTCACAAGGATGGGAAGTATTTTGATCCCCATGGTGTGTTAGCGAAACCGGAGTTCCAAGACCTCGTAGATTTTGACAGGCTTGAGGTGCTGCATGAGGTTTTTTATTAATCTGTGGAAAAAACTCTTCATCACACACATTGGTATGGTAAATTTTTAGTTGTCTTGACTATTGTTAATTAATTATGTTTGTGATTTGTATATATAATTGCTTGAGCTTCATATATATTTATTCTGAAGATCATTTGAAGATGAAGATGAAGAAGAGGCTCAAGGACAAGCTGGAGTCTGAAGACCATCTGGAGTTGGAATGCTGGATTTCTGAAAACTGCATGGTGCATTTTGTTCAGAACTTTCTGTTATTTTCTTTTTCTGCTCGTTCTTTGGTCGCCTGGATGGCATGAATTGTTGCCAAACTTTGTAGGCAAGTTTAACTCTAGGGTCAATGTCTGTACCATTCCCGTTTTCCTTTTTCTGAATGCTCTCAAACAAACTACCATTTTTCGTTATGGTTATAATGCAAATGGGGACCTTGTTAGAAAAAAATATATATTTATTTTGTAATTTATTTCTAATTGTATGCGTGTAGGAATTATCACAAGCTATTTATTTTGCTGTGATTTTTATTTCTATATATAATTGCAGGCGTCTGGGAATTTTTGGTGGCGCTAAAATTTGAAATTTTAAAAATGTTTGCGCAAACGGCTCATGTAAACAACAGCTAGTACAGAAACATTAGAAGCCGCACGTACAAATGCGTTTCCACACACGGCAGGCTCTGAACGACGATTATAGAAATAGGAATATAGCACGCTGTTGATTGAAAGGGCCGCTGGGGATAACATCATATTTATAAGCGGATACTAACAGCAGCCGCCACGGAAAATACATCTATACAGACGGCTCGTGAAGAGAGCCGCATGTGCTAAGATGCTATATGCAGACGGCTTTTTATGCCAACCGCTAGTGTAAATGGTTTTTATCAGCGGTTCCGAATACCCGCTTGCAAAATTTGCTATTTATGCCAACGAAGAGCCTTAGCGGTTCCTTCTTCCGCGGGCGAAAATGCGTCTGCAGCCGCTAGCAGAAATCTCCAGTCCACTAGTGTTCTCGTCAGGAAGACTACTGTCAACTTCAACGAGGCAAGTTACATAGTACCTGCTAGAGGCGGAGTCATGATCCAGTGGTGATGTTATCAATTTTAAATAACGGCACCTGGAACTTTCCTGGGTGAAATGTTACAACAGGTGTATTTTATCTGTGTGCTTGCGGATAACCTTTATTTTTATTTTATAAGTGACATGATCATAAGTACAACCATATTTTTAATATTGTGCTAGGGATGACAACCTGCTAGCTTAAGCAATGCTACGAGGTGTCTTGTACATCTCTAATGCCTTTGCTGAGGATGGGGTTAGACCTTTCATATTTTGTAACCGTGTTAGAGATGTCAACATGTACATGTGGAACCACGTGAGTTATACCAAAAATCACTGTACAAATATAGAAGCGAGCTCATCTTATAATCAATGGTCATATCCGCAGGTGCCATGTCCTCACCATCCGGACGACTAGTATTTCAGGAAATGCAGGGTAATAAGTGTAATAAGTGTAATAATCTATGGTTTTGGGGAAATGCAGGGTAATAAGTGTGTCTAATCTACTTTGTTGTGTATTATATAAGTATTTCTTAACGAATTCTAATAGTCAAAAATGTGTTTTGGAGCACGTGACAATGCCACAAACTCTAGGCGCTGTTTGGATTCATTAGAGTAGACACATAGCGCAAAAGGTTTGTGTCACTACAAACTTGGTTAGATCCGCCTTGTACTTGCCGAGGATTGGCCGTCGACACTTAGCCTACCACCGTCCTCGGTCATACATACTGCCACCTAAAGGGATGACGCCATTGACACCTTGCCACTACCAGCCGCGCCTGTGCAAATCGACCACCATTGAAGACAACTGAGCAGCCATAGATCATGACGGTGTTCACCCAGCCACCGTTGCATGGGCCCTGTCTGGCCGGTTTCCCTAGGTGGGGCTGTTGAGCCTCGATTGACCATCGCAGGCAGACCAAATCCACGTTAGCGGGGGAGATGAAGGCAAGACCCGCCAAGGATACTGTTGGTGATGTTGGGGAGGCAAGATCCACCCTCGATAGGGTTGGTGAGGGCAAGGGAGGCAATACCTATCCTAGGCGCCGACGGTGTGGGAGAGGGAGGCAGCATCTGCCCTCCAACCCTCAAGGAGAGGGAGGCGAGATTCACTTGGCTTGTGCAATCAATGCTAGTCATCCCAAGATAAGAGCCACCCATATGACAATAGCAATCCTGTAAACCAAGCACCTACTATCCCCACTATTTCCCGTAAACCAAACAGGTACTATAAGAGCGTGCCCAATAAAAGATCCAAATGCTTTACTACATGTCTACATGCAAGAGCCAAGCTATGTAATGGTTGTCTCCTATTTGTCTATCAATAACTTTTTTTTATTATATAGTACTAATGTTTACATATATCTCACATTCTCTTTCATATTTTTCTTCAGTTTCACTTGCTATGAGGGCCCACAACGACATATGAACTCATGTATAGCTTGTTTCTCACATGAGAGTTGTGCTCTTCTCTCTCCCCTCTCTTCTCTCCTTCACATCATCAACATTTACTGGAAATTGCGTGGCTATAAGACCATTACCATACATTCTCTAATATATTTTGTTCCGCCACATTGATGGCTATATCTTTCTAGTTAACATATGGTGACTTTGCATGTATTGTTTGTAATTAATGTTGATACAAACACTAATATAGAAAACTTAATGGAGTTGGACATTTTGGCTTTTCCGAGGTGAGCAGGCCAACAAACTTAGACCAAAGGTCACGATTAATTGTGGCCTTAACCGAGGCAGGCCATAGGAGGCATTAATCTGTTAACCGAGGTGGGCCGCAGGCCCAACAGCCTTTGGAGGGCATTTTGAAAAGGTCTCATTTAATCTTTTTTGCAGTATTGAAATAGATAGATAGATGGATCATGGATGGATGGATGGTTGAATAGATGGATCAGTCCATAAGAATTGGTACATCTAGCTAGCTGGCTAGATAGATAGATAGATAGATAGATAGACAGACAGTCAGACAGATAGACGGATAGATAGATATATAGATAGAGATAGATAAAGATATATAGATAGATTGATAGATTGATAGATATAGAGAGAGATACAGACAGATAGACAACCATATAGATAGATAGATAGCCGTGAACCAAGTCTTTTTTAAGAGGTATAAAGCCCGATCCCACCATTATCTGGAAACAAGATAGATATGTAGATTATTGAAAGATATATGTGATAGGTCCATAATTGACCTATCACATATATCTTTCAATAATCTACATATCTACGTATCCATGATGGAGCAATGCGCAAAAGTCAAAAACACACCTCACAGAGTGGCTGAGTAGCATCTAATTAATATTTTGATCTCCATTTCCATCTAGGAAATTCAATATAGTATCCGCAACATTAGTATGTCCATATCCATCAAGGATACTGTAGTCAATGCACGCTACCGTCATTCTATAACTACCGAGCACACACCCCTCTTCAAGCAGATACGTAGCACACAGTCCTCTTCTTTTGACCATGTCGTTCAGCAAGCAAGGTGTGGTTGCCGCCATCGCCTTGGCCCTGCTCCTCCTCACTTCACATAGTAAGTGACCAGGAAACTCCTGCTCCAAAATTTCTGCAATATTTGTATGATGCAGTAGCTAAAGCTTTTTTTATGAAACGGATTGTAAAATCTAAATACGGTTTACCACTGTTGTCGGGTACCTAGATTAGGGGGTCCTAAATTAGGTAGATTAGAGGTGAATAATCCAGCCCATTTCACCTCTGACTCTCCCAAGAATTAACCAAGGAAATCCCAATCCTACTCCTGTTGGGCCAGCGTGCGAATTAGGCCCACAAGGCCACAAAGCCCACTTGCTCGAGCAGCAGCCACCCGCCCGCTCGAGGAAGAAGTACGGAAACCGCTCGAGCGAGCGACCGCTCGAGACGGTAACGGAAACTACTCGAGCAAACGACCGCTCGAGACAGTGGCGGAAAGCGCTCGAGCGAGCGACCGCTCGAGTATGCCAGCAATAATTACCAACCGTGGTGCGCACATGGCTACAGGGCTCGAACAGCGTCGTAGTACGCCTGCCCCGCCTAACTCCATGGCTACAGGGCCTGCAATAGTGGATCGTACACCGGTCACTTCCACCATCACGTTGCCCCTCCCCCGGATTCGAGGATGGCAGGCGCCACTATTACACCATACCTGGCACTATGCCATGTGCGGCACCCTCTCAGAATGCAATTGTCAGCTCTCCGTACCATCTAACCCGCTGCTCAGTCCCGTCGCTCAGGCCATCTCCCTCTCGAAGCGGTCATCAGCCGCTCGAGGGACGGCGACGGACGCAACATGAGCATGGGGCGCGCAGTGCCCTGTCTCTCCCGCCTCGACGGCCATACGGCGGGGTTTCCGGGCACACGTGCTCATCTACGCCAGCGCCGTACCTCAACTACGTCAGCCCACGACCGAGAAGGACGAGCAGGCCATCAATGACCATACCGCTACGAGGCTCGAGCGGACCCGGAGGAACGTCTACGATCACGATGACACGACATGGCGCATGTACCTCGACGTCACACCCACGACAGCCCTATCTACTCTGTACACCTGAGCCTCCCCTTGGCCTATAAAAGGGGATGCCAGGGCCTAGTTCAAGGGGGCTTTGGACGCGTACACGTTTTTACGCCTTCACTCACACTCACTCACTAAGTCTCAGGACTACCTTGTACTCACCCCTGTACAAGCACTTAGGTGCAAGATAATACAAGTTTCCTCCCCCCGCTGGACGTAGGGCATTCTTTGCCTGAACCAGGATAAACACTTGTGTCCATCTTGCATCACCATCCGGATTAGGGAGCACGCATAGAAATTTACTCGTTGGTGTTATACCCCCCGGGGTACGAAACACCGACAGTTGGCGCCCCAGGTAGGGGTACTGCGTGTTTTTCGCTCGATTCCCGCCATTTTCCGGATGGCATCACCCGCTTCCTCGTTCCCGTTCGCCACGGTGATCTGGTTTGGGAGTCTAGAGTTCGTGTCGCTCGGCCCAGGCCACGACATGGCTCTACTCTCAATCGGTGAACCCCCACGCTCGTCACCCCCACGCGCTGGTGGAGTCGCGCGCCGACCGCGCCATCACGGCTCGCCACCACGTCGCCGACGCCACCAGCATCATCATCGCCACCAGCAGGCATAGGGCCTTGAGCACCCTGCTCGTGTGCCCTCCCAGCCAGACGCCGCGATGCACCTAGCCGGGGTGCCAAGTGTACGGCAGGGGGTGGCACGTGGACAGGGAGTCCCTGTCATGGACCCTGGCTTCACGTTCGCCATGCGCTCGCCGAGAGAGCCCGGCGTGGCGCCTCGAGCGCGCGCACGGCCGACGTCGCCCAACCTGTTGCCACACGGGCTATACCGGGCTCGGCGCAGGCTCCCGTTTGGGCTCGCCAACACTGCCACTACCTATGCCAACGCGATCCGGCCAGTCGTGGGACCGCGGGAGGAGAGCCCCGGCCCCCTCCTGCGTGCTACTATGAACTTGGAGATCGTGTGGCCTACGACGGTAGACTGCGGGTTTGACAGAGCACCTGGCTCACAGCGCCGCAACACGGTCGGGAATATGCGTCGCTGGATCGAGGAGGAGAGCACGGGGAGGCCCTGGACGCCGTCCAGCGCTAACCCAGACTCCGATGACTCGGACTCGGGGTGCTATGACCCGGCTCGCGAGTGTTTTCATCTCAACAACGACGTCCCGTCGGATGAAGAGACCAGAGATGGCGTCGCCATGGCCGTCCCTGCAGCCAACCGGGCAGACGTGACCCCAGCGGTCGGGACATCGGCAGCTGGAGCCCTGCAGGTGATCGAGCCGCGCGGACCGCCACCACAAGCTCAAGACAATCGACGACCCGAAGACGACGCCCTGGCAGCTCAATGGGCCCAGCTCAGAGAAATCGAGGCCAAGATGAACGAGGAACGCGTGAATCTGGAGCTGCTCAAGCGCGCGCTCGAGCAGAACCATCCGCCCCCTCCTCGAGCTCTTGGCGCTCGAGGAAAAGCACGAGACGTTTTCAACCGCATCGTCAACGACGGGCGGCCAGAGGCGCCGATCGAGCCACCCCACTTCCCTCGAGCAAGCCAGAATGTACTTGCGGCAGCTATGCTGCTGCGGGACATGCCGGCACCCTCGAATCCGCATGCATTGCGGATACGAGACGAGATCCAGGGGCTCCTCCAAGTCGCGGCCGTCCAGCAGGCCGAGAGCTCGGCCTCGAGACAGCGTGAGGCAGCCCCAGAACAACCACGGCACGAGCGGGAGGGTTCCGTCGACCAGGGGGCACCCCCTCGAGATGGTAGAGCCCCTGCTCGAGAACGGATCCTCGACAACCGCGCGCCTCAAGATGCGCGTCATGACATCAACGATAACCGACGACGCAAGGCTGCGGGCGCCGAGGACCGTGGCTACAAGGCCCATCGAGGGGGGCGTTACGACAGCGACGAGGACCGACAGGCTCCCGAGCCGCCAGGCCCTCGAGTCTTCAGTCGAGCTATCCGCAACACGCCGTTGCCAAACCCGTTTCGACCCCCCATGAGCGTGGTCAAGTACAACGGAGAAACCAAGCCAGAGCTCTGGCTAGCTGATTTCCGGGCGCTGCCGAGGGAGCGCTCGAGAGGATAAGGCAATCATACGCCGGCTTCCCTATTTCTCTCGACACCGCTCGACGGTGGCTCGAGGAGCTTCCCCCAATCGGATCTACGATTGGACCGACTCGGTCCAGATTTTCGAGGGGAACTTCAAGGGCACCTACATCCGACCCGGCAACTCGTGGGATCTCCGTAACGCAAGTAAAATACCACGGAATCTCTCCGGGACTTTGCTCGACGTTTCTCAAAGGTGCGCACCGAGCTGCCACACATTCCAGATCACGACGTCATCTTGGCGTTCGTTTCAGGCACCACTTGCAAAGAGCTTGTGCGGGAGCTCGGGCGCAATCGCCCAAAGACGGTAAACGAGCTCATGGACGTCGTCGCCGACTACGCTGCCGGCGACGAGGCCGTGGGAGCCTTCTTTGGTGGGGCTGGGAACAAGCCCGCGCCGTCCCCGGGAGGCGGTGAGGGCTCGAGCAAGGCCCAGAAGAAGAACGGGAAGAAGAAGAAAGGCAACCAGCAAGGCAAGCGCGCGGTCGTGGAAGACGAGGTGGCCGCAGCCGAGCGCAAGAAGCCTAGACCCCCACCGGATGGGGGCGTCTTCGACAAGATGTTGAAGCAGCCCTGCCCATACCACAAGGAACCGGTCAAGCACAACCTCGAGGACTGTCGAATGCTTCGAGGCTACTTCAAGCGGCTCGGGATCGACAAGGACGACGACAAGAAGGATAAGGGTGGCGAGGGCCAAGCCAACGACAATGACGATGATGGGTACCCGCCTATCACCGAGTGCTACATGATCTACGGCGGCCCAACCACCCAGATGACACGTCGAGAGCGGAAGGCCGAGCGTATGGAGGTTTTCACCCTGAAACCCGCCACGCCTCAGTTCCTCGACTGGTCGGATGCTCCCATCACGTTCGACCGTGATGACCATCCAGAGCACGTCACCAATCCCGGCGCATACCCTCTCGTCGTCGACCCGATCATCCTCAACGCCCGCTTCACTAAAGTTCTCATGGATGGAGGCAGCAGCCTCAACATCATCTACATGAGGACCCTCACGCGGCTCGGCCTCACAAGAGCTCACCTCCAGCCGAGCGCCGGGGGCTTCCACGGAGTGGTCCCTGGCAAGAAAGCGCTCACGATCGGCCGCATCGACCTCCCCATCATCTTTGGGACACGCTCGAAGTTCCGTCGAGAGGTCATAACTTTCGACGTGCCCAGCTTCGAGGGAACCTACCACGCCATCCTGGGCAGGCCGTGCTACACCCGGTTCATGGCGATCCCCAACTATGCCTACCTCAAGCTCAAAATGCCGGGACCAAAGGGAATCATCACCGTCGACTCCACGTACGAGCATGCCTACCACTGCGATGTGGAGTGCGTCGAGTACGGGGAATCACTGACGAACGTGATGGGAACATCTGAGGACTTAGCCATGGTGCTCGATCACATGGCGGCTGAAGCCTCTACTCCAACACCCAAGCGACAGGCCGGCAACTTCGAGCCCGCTGAAGACACCAAGAAGATCCCGCTCGATCCGAGCTCCTCGGGGGAGAAGACGCTGGTCATCAGTGCCTCCCTCGACAGCAAATAGGAAGCAGTGCTCGTCGACTTTCTCCACGCAAACGCCGACATGTTTGCGTGGAGTCCCTCGGACATGCCTGGCATACCGAGGGATGTCGCCGAGCACGCCTTGGAGATCCGTCCCGGTTCGAGACCTATCAAGCAACGCCTGCGCCGCTTCGACGAGGAGAAACGTAGGATCATCCGCGAGGAGGTCGAGAAGCTCGAGAAGGCCGGATTCATCAAGGAGGTACATCATCCCGAGTGGTTAGCTAATCCTGTGTTGGTAGAGAAGAAGAATGGAAAAATGAGGATGTGTGTAGATTACACTAGTTTAAATAAAGCATGTCCCAAAGTCCCATTTCCTTTACCTCGAATAGATCAAATCATTGATTCCACTGCGGGTTGCGAAGTACTTTCCTTTCTCGACGCCTACTCTGGCTACCACCAAATCAAGATGAAGGAGTCCGACCAGCTCGCGACTTCTTTCATCACCCCCATGGGCATGTATTGTTATGTCACAATGCCTTTCGGCCTTCAAACGCCGGGGCAACATACCCGGTGGCGCATGCTCCATGCCTTCGAGAAACACATAGGAGAGACCGTCGAGGCCTACGTCGATGACATCGTTGTCAAGACTCGAAAAGTTGAGAACCTTGTCGCGGACCTCAAGTTGACGTTTGGATGCCTCCGGGCTAAGAACATCAAGTTGAATCCCGAGAAGTGTGTCTTTGGTGTGCCTCGAGGCATGTTGTTAGGGTATATCGTATCCCAGCGCGGCATCGAGGCCAATCCCGAGAAGGTCGCGGCCATCATGAGAATGGGGCCAATTCGAGACCTGAAAGGGGTGCAAAAGATCACTGGATGCTTAGCTGCACTCAGTCGGTTCATTGCGCGCCTGGGAGAAAAAGCTTTGCCTCTGTACCGGCTCCTCAGAAAATCCGAGCACATTGCATGGACACCTGAAGCAGAGGAGGCCCTCTCGAAACTAAAGAGCATGCTCACATCTCCCCCTGTGCTCGTGCCGCCTCGGCCGGCTCGAGACGGCATACCCGCCGAATCCCTCCTCCTCTATGTTGCCGCAACCACTCAGGTGGTCAGCACAGTCATAGTGGTCGAGAGGCAGGAAGAGGGGCACGCGCTCCCCGTCCAACGGCCGGTGTACTTCATCAGTGAGGTGCTCTCAGATGCCAAAACTCGATACCCCCATATCCAAAAGCTGCTCTACGCAATCGTGCTCACCCGTCGAAAACTCCAGCACTACTTTCTTAGCCATCCGGTGACGGTGGTGACGTCATTCCCACTTGGGGAAATTATACAGAACCGGGAAGTCGTGGGTCGGATCGCCAAGTGGTCGGTCGAGCTCATGGGTGAGACCATCACGTACGCCCCACGAAAGGCTATCAAATCCCAAGTACTGGCTGACTTTGTCGCCGAGTGGACCGACGTCCAACTCCCCCCAGTCCAGATCCAGGCCGAGCTGTGGACCATGTATTTCGACGGGTTACTTATGAAGACAGGAGCAGGCGCGGGCTTGCTCTTCATCTCACCCCTCGGAGTACACATGCGTTACGTGGTGCGCATCCACTTTGCCGCCTCGAACAACGTGGCAGAGTATGAGGCGCTCGTTACCGGGTTGCGCATTGCCATCGAGCTTGGGGTCCGACGCCTCGACGCTCGAGGCGATTCACAGCTCGTTATCGACCAAGTGATGAAAGCCTCGAGCTGCCATGATGAAAAGATGGAAGCATACTGCAATGAGGTGCGCAAGTTGGAAGCCAGCTTCCATGGTCTCGAGCTCAACCACATCCCAAGACGCTTCAACGAGGCTGCGGACGAGCTGGCCAAAATCGCTTCATCTCGGGCGCCGCTACCCCCAGACGTCTTCTCGAAAGATCTTCACGAGCCATCCGTGAAGTGGGACTCGGGGGCTGGGGCAGGACCAGCCGTCGAGCCTGCTCCTACGACCGAACCCCCCTCAACGGGGGCCACAGTCATGGAGATCGACCAGGTCATGAGCCCACCAACCGACTGGCGTGCACCATTCCTCGAGTATCTCATTCGAGGGGAGTTGCCCGAGGATCGAATGGAGGCGAGGCGACTAGCTCGTCGAGCCAAAACTTACGTCCTTTACGGGGACGACAGAGAGCTCTACCGCCGCAGCCCGACCGGTATACTTCAACGGTGTATCTCGATCGAGGAAGGCAGAAAACTGCTCAGAGACATGCACTCGGGGGCTTGTGGCCACCACGCTGCGCCTAGAACCCTTGTCGGGAACGCATTCCGTCGAGGCTTCTACTGGCCCACTGCAACTGCTGACGCCATCAAGCTTGTTCGAGCGTGTGAGGGATGCCAGTTCTACGCCAAGCAAACGCATCTTCCAGCACACGCACTCCAGATGATCCCCCTCACGTGGCCATTTGCGGTTTGGGGGCTCGATCTAGTCGGACCCCTCAAAAAGACGACGGGAGGCTACACCCACTTGCTCGTGGCCATCGATAAGTTCACCAAGTGGATCGAGGCCAAGCCCATCACTAACATCCGCTCGGAGCGAGCGGTCGAGTTTTCACCGACATCGTCCATCGCTTTGGAGTCCCCAACGTCATCATTACGACAATGGCACCCGGTTCACGGGCAAAAAATTCTTGGACTTCGTGATCGGTACCACATCCATGTGAACTGGTCGGCGCCGCCTACCCTCGAACTAATGGCCAAGTCGAACGCGCAAATGGCATGATTTTGCAAGTTCTAAAGCCAAGGATTTTCAAACGCTTGAACAAACACGGCAACAAGTGGGTAGCTGAACTCCCATCTGTCCTGTGGAGTCTGCGGACGACCGAGAGTCAAGCCACTGGGTTCACCCCGTTCTTCTTGGTCTATGGGTCTGAGGCCGTCCTCCCCACTGACCTCGAGTATGGGTCCCCTCGACTCAAGGCCTACAACGAGCAGACTAATCAGGAAAGGCTGGCAAACGCCGTCGACCAAGCAGAAGAGGCTCGAGACACGGCGCTCCTACACTCTGCGCGCTACCAACAAAAGCTACGGCAATATCACGAGAAGAATGTGCGCAAGAGGGATTTCAAGATCGGTGATCTCGTGCTCCGTCGACGCCAAGATAACAAGGGGCGCCACAAGCTCACTCCTCCTTGGGAAGGCCCGTTCATCGTGGTCAAGGTGCTGAAACCCGGGACGTACAAGTTAGCCGACGAGAAAGGCTCGACCCTCACCAACGCATGGAACATCGAACAGCTACGTCGCTTTTTCCCCTAGACCTCGATGTTTTGTACATATTTCATCTAAATGTACCGCTAGTATGAATAAACGAGTCAATTCCTTACTTTTTGTTCATACACAAGGTGGGCTCGACTTTGTTCCTACAAAGTCAAACCCCCCTCGGGGGCTAACCAGGGGGGGGGACCCCCCTGAAGTCCTCGAAAAAACGCACCTAGTTTTTTCGAAAACAGTGCTCGACGTAATCTTTCCCCTCCTCGCCTCGAAATTTTTCGTAAGCTAAGTACTTGCGCCACCTCGAGCTCGTCGAGCCAGGGCGATCGAGCACAAGGCTTCCCACGCTTCCGAGCTACGGCACCCTAACTCATCCCCTCTCGAAATGGTTCGAGCACAGCGCCAACACTTAGCTAAAACAAAATAAAGGCAGGAAGTGGAAAATGACATCAAGTGCAAAGGAAAAACTAGAGCATAACGGTTTAAACTACAAGCATCAAGATCTTAAGCCACTTGGGCCACTTCCATAACCAAAATACTTGTTTTCTTACAAGGGCCTCGTTGCCCAGATTTTGGCTCGCAGGCCGGATAAAAACTACTCTACATCAGGCGGGAGGACTTCTCGCAGCAGATCGCCTCCAAGACGGGCACCCGGCTCCTCAGCCTCGGCCTTGAGCTGCTCGATCCGGGGGTTGACCCCTCCTTCTTGCTCGCCCTCGGCGTAGGTGAAGCCGCTCGCAACGGCCTCCATCCCGGCCCGGCGTCCTCCTCGAGATGCTAAACCCCGAGTAGAAGATGGCCATCGTCCGGCGCGCAAAAGACAAGGGCCTCCCGAATACGACCCCGCGAGAGGCGCCGAACTCACGGACCCGGCTAGCGTAGCTACGCCGCATCCGGCCCCTCGACGTCCACCACCGGCGGGAAGCCCCGGTTGGCGCCGAGGGTGTCAATGGCGCCGGTGATGTGGGCCTTGGGCGAGAGCACGCGGTCAGCCGGCGCGTGGGTTGACTTTGCGTACTCACGAGCGTCCGCCGGTCCGCCTCCAAACCTGAAAAAGGACGACAAGAATCAAGTACTCCATCAAGTACTCGAGCAACACGTACGAATCACGCAAAAAAAAAGGACTGAAAGAGTCGAGCACTTACCGGTGCAGCGGGTCGAGAGCCCTTGCTCGCGTTCGAGCGCCCGCGCGAGCTCAGCTTCCTTTCTCCGGAGGGCGCGCTCGATGCCGCGTTTCTCCACGCGCAGCTCCTCATAAGCCTTGCCGGCGCCCTGGATGGCGAGGTCCTTCTCCGTCATCTCTTGACGAAGGTTGGCCGCCTCCGTCTGGAGACCGCTCGCCCGCTCTTTCTCCGCTTCGAGCGCGCTGGCAAGGGCCTCCTTCTCGGCAGCCTCCCGGGTGACAGTTGCCTGGAGCTCCTTCACGTAGGCCTCGACGCCGGCCTTGTCCTTCTGGAGCTGCTCCATGTCCCGGCATTTGGCCCTGTAGCTCTGCAGCGCCGTAGCCGCGTCCTTCTTGAGCTGCTCGAAAACTTCATGCAGCTGCGCGTACTTCTGATGAGCGGCCTCCACCTCCTGCGCGGCTCGGGCAAGCTTCTCGTCCACCTCCCGCTGTGCCACCTCGGCCCCCTGCGCCACTCGAGCAAGCTCGTCATGAGCCTTCTTGGCGTCCTCCTTGGCGGCGTCCAGGGCGGCATTGGCATCCCGGAGGAGCCGAGCAAAGCGGTGCCGCTCGCCCTCAGCATCTTGCCCCATCCGCACATACCGCCGGATCTCGTGCTCGCTCTCTTGCGTGGCACGGATATGCACGGATTTGGCGTAGGAGCGACTTCTGCGTCGTCGAACCTCGAAGGAGAAATGTTAGAACATAAAACGCGATAGACCAAAAAGGCAAGCAACCGAACTCGAGGGCACTCACCGAAAGAAGCCGGGGCATGTCCTCCGAGACGAGCGACAGAGCAGTCTTCAAAGCGCTCTCGAGCCATTGCCGGCGCTCCTTGGCCTCCACGTGCGCCCCGAGCTCCTTCGATCGTTCATCACGATCGGGGGAGCCTCGTGGTCAAGGGTCGGAGAGCACCGGCGGCGGCCTCTCCCAAAGAGGGAACTCCTCCCGCATCTCCTTGTCAACGGAGGAGTGGAGTCTCCTCACCGCCTCCCGGGTCGACGTCCGCCGTCACCACCCGCTCGGCCCGGGGTAGGTGGGCGTTGCGGCTGACTCCAGGAAGAGGACGCCTCTTGGGCGAGCGCCCGCGCCTCAATCCGCCTCCGCTCCTCGATGGAGACGTCAGTGGGCTCGGTAGGACCAAGGCCGACCGACCGCATGTCGCTGTCGACGATGGCAGCCGCCGTCAGCTTCCTCTGGGCCTCCTCCCACTGAACGGCGTCGGTCATGACCTCGAATCTCACCTCGCCCGTCTCCGAGTCGGGCACGAGGTGGGGCACCATGTCCCCCGACAGCTGCAGAGGCTGCGGCGGCACCCGGTACGGCACCGGATGGAGCTCTCGCTCGACGTCCTGGTGCTCGTCGCCACCAATGACAGAGGGCTGCTGCACCGCCGGCTCCGCCTGCTGCTCCACCAGCGCCGCCTGCTGCTCCGCTTGCAGCTGATGCTCCTCGCCGACTGCGGCGGTAGGCTGCACCGCCGGCTCCGCCTGCTGCTCCACCGGCTCTTCCGCCCTCTCCTCCTCTTGCATGGCGGCGGGATGCTCCTCGAGCACCTCCACTCGAGCGGCAGCTTGGGCCTCCCCGTCCTCGACCCTTTGCCCAGCAGAGGAATCGACCTCCATATCCCGAGGAGGGGTTGGGGCTCGGCTCGGCTGAAGCTCAGGCGCCGTTCCCACCTCCTGCATCTCCGCATCCCCCGCCGGCCGATCGGCGACTGCCGGCGTCTCCTCCTCCTCCTTCTCCCCGCGCTCCTCGTCGAGCTGGCGCAGGCCGATTGGCCAGGAGGACTTGGCGCCCGAGCTCGGACTCTCGTCTTCGAGCGTAATGGGCTGCTGCTCCGATCCAGCCCCCGTCGCCGGAATAGAGGCCGCCGGCTCTGGCGCTATCGCCCCTTGGTTGCCCACAGCCGCGTCACCCAGCGCGCCTGACGGCGTCGGGGTCTCGAGCGGGAGGGCAGTCGAGGCCGTGGTGGTGGTGGCGTCCTCATCCCCCGTGGCCTTGGTCATGGCCCCGGCACCTGCACGGGACGCAGCTGCCATCAGCCTGCCACGCCTAAGCGCATCCTTGGCCCGCTCTAACCAAATTGGAGTAGAAGGGGGAAGGGTCACTCCACCTGACATCGACGGGGTGCCGCTCGACCCTCCTGTGGTCCTTAGCCTCTTAGTAGGCAGCATGGGGGGGAGGGACGGTAACGTCTGCAGGGGACGTTTAGTCCTGGAAGAAAGAGAAAAACAAAAATCCGTTGTGACCAAGTACTCACACACGAACAAAATGGTACAATAAGGGATAGGTCGACCAGAAGACTTACCCCGCGATCGAGGTGGCGCTGCCCGAGCCACCCGGCCTGCTCAAAGCGCTCGGGGGCTGTCGAGCCTCAGCCGCCCCCCTCGAGTCACTCGAGGACTTGGTGTTGACGGTTGTTAATGATCAATTTTATATGTCAACCAGAGAGAGAAAGAGGGGTATAATCTGTTCACCATCATAGACTTAGGGTTGTAACTGACAGATTCCACAAGTTTTGGTGAATATGTGTTTTCGCAGGGGATTATCAGGAAAACATCCAAGGAGTCCCACATGTCATGATTACATAGAGAGAAAGACCGAACGGGTAAAATTGTATATTCTAGAAGACTCCAGAAGGCAAACCCTGGAAGCGGGGACCCACCTGGCAGGGTGGTGGGTCGGCCGACTCCCTCTATGGGTCGGCCGACTGGCCACCTCCACCAATCAGGTGGAGGCTCGCGGATCCTGCCTCCACCGCCTTTGAGGATGAATAATTATCGTCCGTTTAGGTCGGTTTGATCCGATGGCTGTGGTGCATCCTAGGGGACTATATATTCGAGCCTCTCGGCCCCTGGGTCAAGGGGAATTCATTCAAGAATTCATTATTCGAGGTAGCCATCAAAGCAAAGCTAGGGTTTAGAGAGAGATCTCCACCGAGAATTAGAATAGATACTCTAGATCTTCAAGTTCTACATAGGTTTAGACTAGATAGAGGAAGAATCGGGCGCCGTGCTCGGAATTCCGGATCTTCATCATCGAATTGGTATTATCTTGTATCTATTCTTGTGACTTTATTCTAAATATCATTATGTTTCTATTTATTATGTTCCTAGTTTATTCTAGTTCTACATTTGATATGGTTATGATTGGTAATAAGTTTATGTATATGTTTGCAAAGCGCTTAGCTCTCTTCCCGGGGGGTTAGGTGGTAGATTTCATGTAAGCATGGTGCTTAGATGCCGTTTACCCGCAAATGCACCCTATTGGCCGGGTCGTGTGGTAGATCGCGGAAGTGACAGGTTCCGTTGAGTCCTCTGTATTCCATCCCCGTTGGTAGGTCTAGCGGAACCAAAGTTGCGTAGTAAGTCCCGCTATGTCTTGGCTTGTTATAGCAATGATCCTTATACATAGATGAAAAGTCTTTTGTGTTGTATATGATAGTGTAGAGTTGGAGTAGATGAATGACTTAGTAGATTAGAACCTACATAGGATTTATATTTCTTGCACTAATCGATGTCAACCTACCTTTGTGAGTAGTCTATATCTAATCTCTGTGTGATTTATACCCCGAGCTTATTACTTTATATTCCCTTATTTATCATGGTTTACCCCTCGCAAAGTATGTGACTGTGTAATCAATCACTCATAAGTAGTCTTGTTTAGCAAGTTCATCTCATTGTTTAAGTCCGTAGTTCTTTCCTTTGAGCTAAATATAAATAACGATACTGGAATACTTCCCGGTAAAATGCTACGATGGTGTATTATCTCGTTCGCTTGCGGATCCCATATTTTTCTTGATTAGAGGAGCAGGTTTCTATACCAACACTTCGGCGCCATGCTAGGGATGACAACTTAGCGTGAGTGGTGTTAGAAGTGTCAACAAGCATTTTTGGCGCCTTGCCGGGGAACGGAATAAACTTTTAGAGAAAAATTGCTTAAGCGAGATACTTAGAAAATGAGTGATTGTCACTAGTCACCTCTACTTTGGCGGGTTCACCCCCGTTGTTTTTCTTTGTCTATATTTTATACGGGGTATTAGCGGATTGAATCGATTCATTCAAAACTCTCGATCATCGAGTCGGTTCAATCAAGAAGGAAGCTCGTCACCAATCAAGATGGCTGAGAAGACCTTCTGGAGTTCTCTCGCCTCAACAATAGAGAACATCCGCACCGGTCCAAAGCAATACACAATAATATGGAGTTTGAGATCAAGCCAAGTCTCATCAACATGGTGCAAGCTATCCAATTCGGTGGAAAGGTACATGAAGATGCAAGTACACATCTACGGGACTTCATGGAGATTGGAAACACCATCGCCATAGATGGAGTTAAAGAAGACCTCATACTTCTTCGCCTCTTTCCATTCTCACTAATGGGAAGAGCGAAGCGATGGTTCTATGCAAATAAAGAAGATATCAATACATGGGCGAAGTGTTCCAAGGCCTTTCTAGCAAAATTCTTCCCAATAGACAAAACCAATGCCTTAAGAGGAAAGATTACCAATTTCCAACAAAGAAGACGGAGACCATGTCGAAGCATGGGAGCGTTTGCAAGGATATATCCAAGATTGTCCCCATCATGGAATGGAAGAATGGTTACTCATGCAAGGTTTCTATCACGGATTAACTCCGAAGACACGTGAGCACCTAGATGCAACTGCTTTGAAGGATCATTTTTATCACTCACTCTTGGGAGAGCTAAAAGACTTATGGAGAAGATAGCAGATAATCAAAGTGGTCCCAAGACAACATTCAAGATTGTCACCGAGTGAAGAAGCAATTGAAGAAGTGAATGCATTATCAACCAAGATGGATACCTTACTCCATTGGCTTGACCGAGGGCCAAGTACAAAGAAGATCAAAGAGCAATTGAAGCAACATATAAGCGAGAATTCAAGTCCCATCGTGAGAAAGGTTCCACATTGGGTGCAACCATCCATTAATCAAGGTACTCGGTCGGGTAATTATGCAAAGCAACCTACTTTAAGAGAGTTGGTTCTACAACAGTCCAAGATCAACTCATCTATGGAGGATAGGTTTGCTGCTAATAACAAAATCTTGGAAAACTTAAGTAATAAAATGGATAGTTTCTCCTCTGCCATTAATGATCAACTAGAGTTCAATAAAAAAATAGAAGAAAAGACAGCAAAATTGGCCATTGCTTTGCCTGTTGCCACTAACCCTGAACAGGTGAGATCTATTACTACAAGAAGAGGGAGTTCCACCAGAGATCCTCCCTATCCAAAAGGAGCAAAAAGGCCAACCATGCTACCACCAAAGGCGAAGAAGAAGACTTCCAACCCGAGCTAGAAGTATTACCACAAGAATCGCAGTACGAAAGCCGATACAAGATCGGAAGCAAGACAACAATTTCGAGATACAAACTACCTACCATTCCCTAGGAGGAAGAGAGGACCACAAATGCAGATGAGCGGTTTGGTAAGTTCGTGGAGGTAATTCAAAAGTTATATGTCAATATACCTCTGCTGGATGCCATACGGGTCCCCACTTATGCCAAGTACATAAGAGATATTCTTAACAAGAAGAGACCACCGCCATCCAATGAAGTGATCAAGCTAACCGAAGAATGTAGTGCGGCCATCCTCAACCAACTACCGAGAAAAGAAGAAAGATCCAGGATGTCCCACTATCGACGCACAATTGGAGATCAATATTTCAATAATGCACTCGTGATCTTGGAGCAAGTGTCGGTGTGATGCCCGCAGCCGTCTACTATAAGCTCAACCACACCGCACTTGAGCCAACATCAATGTGTCTACAACTAGCCGACCAATCGGTCCGTTATCCGTTGGGCATTGCTTTGAAAACATCCCGATCAAGATAAGAGAGTTCTTCGTGCCGAGTAGACTTTGTAGTACTGGATATGCATCCAGACTCAAAGGTGTCACTTATACTTGGAAGACCCTTCTTGAGCACCGCCAATGCACACATTGATGTCGGGAAGGGAGAAATCAAGTTCACTATAAATGGGCAAGAAGAGCAATTCGCATTCAAGTCGAAACAAGAGCTCAACAAATCCGCGAAGATGGTAAAAGAAGATCGACAAGTACAACCACCAGAGACAGAGGATGCATCTCTGGGATCATCAGTGAAATAAAAATATTGGAAGGTCCAATTCGGAGGACTTTTAAAAATCCGAATCCTCGCCGGAAGGTAACTCGGTATTTATCCACATTTTTAAAATGCATCCCTTATAATTTTCTTAGGCATATTTATTTCCAAAGCATTGCATTATAAAATTCTACGCCCCATATAAATAATTTTACGGTGTGTGACAACCCGTCGAAAATATTTTATCGTGGTGGCACAAATTTTTTTTTTCATTTCATGCATTTAAATTAGTTTACCTTCATTTAAATTTCTGCATTGTTTATAATTTTTATCATGGCATTTAGTGCTTGGTGGGTCCCTCACCATGGGTCCCACATGTCATAGACTACACCTCACATACATCAAATCACATAATTTCATCCACTTCCACTCACCTCCACTATCCTCTCTTTTCCACCGCCAAAACCACTCAACCGACCAAAATTTCTGGATGAAGGAAAGATCACGCAATAGCATGTGAAGTGGCAGCCACATTGGCCAATATGGTGGGTCGGCCGACCCCATTGGGTCGGCCGACTCCCCCCTTCCTCCTCTATAAATAGGCCTCCTCCCATGGCTTCCATGCACCACCCACACTCCAGAATTTTAGCCAAACCTTCTGCTCTCGACTTCGTGTTTTCTGGAGAGAGTTAGAGAGAAGAGGAGAAGAGTAGGAAGAGAGAAGAAGTGAGAGAGTGAGCAAGAGTTTAGTAGCAAGTGAAGGGAAGGGATAGTGCTGAGTATATCATCACAAAATTAGTGGAGATGCTGTCCAAATAGGATAAAGAAAATCTAAAATCAAGGGGAGGTTCTCATCAAAAATCAAGACCTGAAGTTTAAAACTTTTTGTCATGAAGAACGACTAACCCCCGGACCGTGACTGACGGCTAACCACTAACCTTGTGCTAATCCCTCTCTCCACTAGTGTTTGTTTTTGTTTGTTTTGAGATACTTGCAGGATGAAGGGCGTCTTCAAGGGGATCTCGGGAACCATCAGGAACATAAGGACAAGAAGTGCATCCCGCCAGAGCTCGGTGGCTGGTTCCGACATGAGTGTCGACCCACCACCAGAAGCACCAGAAGCACCTGCAGCAGCGCCTGTACCACCACCAGCATCTCAGAGAGTCCTCATGAGAACATCTGACCTCGCCCTGAGAACTGCCCAGGAGAAGGATGTATACAAGAAGCTCAAGAACAAGCGTTTCATCCACACCCAGTCATCGATCCGACACTTCTGCTAGCGACAGGTATGGCTCAAGAATTCGATACAATTTTTCCACTAGTTGGTTGGACTTCCTTTGCAAACCTCACTGAGAAGGGGATTAGGCTTTTGACCATAGAATTCCTTAGCACCCTTCGATACACGAGACAATGGAGTTTATTTTAGAATGTTTGCTCGGAATATTCTGTCTCTTGGAGAAACCTTAGTGACCTCCTAGGTTTCCCTCAAGATACCCTCATAGATTTAAATGCAGCACTAGGTGATTTTGATGCACATAGGTTTTGGAGCAGCATTTCTAGAGTACCATACCACTTAGCGCAACATACCGCAGCCATAGAGCATCCTACGCTTAGATTTTTGCACCGTTGGATAGGAGCCACCTTTTTCCCACGATTTGATGAAAGAAAGATCAGAGTAGCCGACTTACAATTGCTATACGCGGCTGTCAAGAAACAGAAAGTGTCTCCTGTCCATCTCCTAGTGAATCATTGGATGAGTGTCCCCGGTTACAAAGTAGGAAGTGTGGCCATTTGCTCGCTTATCACTCGCATTGCCACAAGATTGAAGTTATTAGAGGGAGCTACTTTTGAGTACATTGAACATCATAGAGAATTTTATGACCTCTATACTTTTGGCCAAGGTCACTTGCGAAGAAAGTGAATGATGTTTATTATGCAAAATATGGTGATGCTTTGCGATCCGGTTACCTAACCCGGAACCGGCTTTGTATCATGTGCAAAACTATCATGTTGAGTTGCGGGCGGAACCGGTGAATGAGAGAGCTCCTCGAAGAGTTCGCTCGGAGAGGGTAACAGAAATCGTGAACCGGTTTGGCGTGGTGCCGAAACCGCCCGAGAAGAACCAAGCACATGCCGCTTTCAATGAGTGGAATGTACCTCAGCACCACTCACTAAACTCATGGGTGTACCCACCACAAAGCCAACCACATCAACCATTCTATGGTTACTACCCATCGAGCCGGGACCATCCGAGCCGGGACCCTCACAAACCGCCAAGATACTCTTATGACCCCTTTGGTACCACCGATGAAGAAGAAGAACCCCACCATGACTTTGAGCCACGTCGTCACTCCGATGCCACCAGTTTCATTTTCACCCAAAGCAGACTATGATGAACAAGTAGCCTTCCGGACAACACCACCGCCACTCGAATCGTCATGATCGAGGTGGAATGACCAGTTCCGGTGGGAACCGAACACCACCCGGACACCGGGCACCATTCAAGAGAGCCGGGAAGAAGCCGCTTCCATGCCGCATGGCTTGGTGGACTGTTGCACATCCACTATCCGCCACCACCGCCGCAAGGCTAGCTTGGGGAGGACCCCATTATCAAGATAAGTATTTCTTTCCTTTTCGTTCAGTTTGTTTGTTTTCAGTTTGTTTATTTTTCTTTGGTTTGTTTTATGCATTGAAAAAAAAATCAGAAAAAAAAAACTAGAAAAACCCAATAAAAATTTGCTTGCTTTGTTTTAAGAAGTTTGCTTTCTCTAAGTGTGTTTACATTTCGAGTTTGCCTTAAGATAAAACCAAATAAAAAGAGTGTGTAAGTTTGTTTTCAATTCAGTTTGCTATAAATAAAAATGTGTAGACTTGAGGATTGCATAATGGAAATGATGAATAGTTGCTCTGCTCTAATTCTTTGCAAGTACCTAGCTTTAAATTTGAGTTCTCCCAAGATTTGGATACACTGTTTGACAACTGGATTTACTCTACACCTAAAACCTGTGGGAGCATATGCTTAAACTAAGTCTAGGTAGTTGACGGACATGATATGATAATAGTCTCGAGCTTGTTCATTGTGTTCCAAAGTGCCACTAAATTCGGAGATTTGTTTGTGAAAATTATAAATGTTTCATGATGAGTTCCTTATATAACGAGAGTTAAAATTCCTACCACAGCCAAAACTTGATCATTAGAATAGGAAGCCTCCTCATTTGTTTAGGGCTCGTGCTTTGTCGGCTTGTGTTTTATCCTTATGAACTCATCATACAGCTAAATCCTGGTTTCACACATTCACATGCACCCCCGCTACTTCTACCCCGGAAGTACGCACCACAAAAAGCCTATTATTATCCATTGAAATTGTTCTACTCTTACACCGAGAGTGAACACCCAAAAATATTCCCCGTCCATTTCTCGCTAGCCACTTATCCAAAATCAATGCTCCAAGTGTTCCATTTATTCCCAATGTGAAGTTGTCAAGATTGAGAAGTGTTTCATTCAAGAAGTATTTCATTCCTTTTTGGGCTGCAAGAATTATAAAAAAAAAGAGAGAAAAGAAAAAGAAAGAAAGATATATGAGCCCAGTCTTTTGTCAAGTTTCCAAGTTCAAGTTCCAAGAAGATTCAAGTGTTGAAGTAGTTCCAAGTTTCATCCAAATAAAGGAGCATTGATAATTCCTTTGTGCACCCCTTCTCCTCCCACAAATATTTCCCTCTATTTTTTATATCATCCACATATAAAACCACACATGCACACACCGATTGGTTGTATGTTGAGTTCCTTCGGATCCGTGGTTCGATCATGCCAATGCATTAGTTCTCCATACCTATGAGCTCCATATAAACCTTTATTAGAGTAGGGTGAGAGAGAGAGAGTGAAGGCTCATCTATAAATGCCTTGAACCACAAATACTACATATTCTGAGGGTAAGAGAGAAGGCATATCTCCTTTCAATGCCTTAGAGAGGATCCAAAAATACCATATATTGAGAGACTTGAAAGGGTTGTATTAAGGAACTCTGAGTTTTATTGAAAATCTTGTGAAAACTCCAGAACAGAGGTGGAACAACAGAGCATGAGACAACAGTGCTTGACTTAATTGTTCTGTCTTTCAACTACTCAAGACCCAAGTGCGGTAAAAGCCCCATGGTTGAAAGAAACATGAGTAAGTTTGGAAGTTATGATAGTTCACTCTAGTCTCGGGATGAATTCTTGTTTAGAGCATGTGTGTTTGTAAAGTATGAAAGTATTGCAGCAACTCCTGATCCATCTTCTGTAGCTATTTGCTCAGGGACGAGCAAAGGGTAAGCTTGGGTGAGTTTGTTGACGGTTGTTAATGATCAATTTTATATGTCAACCGAGAGAGAAAGAGGGGTATAATCTGTTCACCATCGTAGACTTAGGGTTGTAACCGACAGATTCCACAAGTTTTGGTGAATATGTGTTTTCGCGAGGATTATCGGAAAACATCCAAGGAGGCCCACATGTCATGATTACATAGAGAGAAAGACCGAACGGGTAAAATTGTATATTCTAGAAGACTCCGAGAAGGCAAACCCAGGGAAGCGGGACCCACCGGGGGTGGTGGGTCGGCCGACTCCCTCTATGGGTCGGCCGACGGCCACCTCCACCAATCGGTGGAGGCTCGCGGATCCCGCCTCCACCGCCTTTGAGGATGAATAATTATCGTCCGTTTAGGTCGGTTTGATCTCGATGGCCGTGGTGCATCCTAGGGGACTATATATTCGAGCCTCCGCCCCCTGGGCGAAGGGGAATTCATTCAAGAATTCATTATTCGAGGTAGCCATCGAAAGCTAGGGTTTAGAGAGAGATCTCCACCGAGAATTAGAATAGATACTCTAGATCTTCAAGTTCTACATAGGTTTAGACTAGATAGAGGAAGAATCGGGCGCTGTGCTCGGAATTCCGGATCTTCATCATCGAATTGGTATTATCTTGTATCTATTCTTGTGACTTTATTCTAAATATCATTATGTTTCTATTTATTATGTTCCTAGTTTATTCTAGTTCTACATTTGATATGGTTATGATTGGTAATAAGTTTATGTATATGTTTGCAAAGCGCTTAGCTCTCTTCCCGGGGGTTAGGTGGTAGATTTCATGTAAGCATGGTGCTTAGATGCTGTTTACCCGCAAATGCACCCTATTGGCCGGGTCGTGTGGTAGATCGCGGAAGTGACAGTTCCGTTGAGTCCTCTCGTATTCCATCCCCGTTGGTAGGTCTAGCGGAACCAAAGTTGCGTAGTAAGTCCCGCTATGTCTTGGCTTGTTATAGCAATGATCCTTATACATAGATGAAAAGTCTTTTGTGCCGTATATGATAGTGTAGAGTTGGAGTAGATGAATGACTTAGTAGATTAGAACCTACATAGGATTTATATTTCTTGCACTAATCGTATGTCAACCTACCTTTGTGAGTAGTCTATATCTAATCTCCGTGTGATTTATACCCCGAGCTTATTACTTTATATTCCCTTATTTATCATGGTTTACCCCTCTCGCCAAAGTATGTGACCGTGTAATCAATCACTCATAAGTAGTCTTGTTTAGCAAGTTCATCTCATTGTTTAAGTCCGTAGTTCTTTCCTTTGAGCTAAATATAAATAACGATACCGGAATACTTCCCGGTAAAATGCTACGATGGTGTATTATCTCGTTCGCTTGGGATCCCATATTTTTCTTGATTAGAGGAGCAGTTTCTATACCAACACTTCTGGCACCATGCTAGGGATGACAACTTAGCGTGAGTGGTGTTAGAAGTGTCAACACTTGGGGACCTTGAGCCTGCCGCCTGAGCCGCTCGGGGGCTTCGAGACCCCGGCGGCCGCCCCTGTTCTGGCCGGCTCCGTGGCCGGGACAGGCACGGTGTCCCTTACGGGATCCTGAGTCCTGCGGGTCGAGGTCCGCTCGGCCCGGCGGTCGCTGGAAGGAGCCTGGCGTTGCTCGCCGGGCTGCGCAGAGGTTGAAGTGCGCACATTTGCAGCCTCATGCTGCCGGGTGTGCGCGCCCGTTGAAGATGAACGGGGCGGGAGGAAGAGTCCCGCCGCGTCGGGGATGGCGCCCGGGCGACTCCTCGCGCCGCCGTTTGAGCCGGCGACGACGAGCGGCGCGCGGCGGCCGGAGTGTTGAGACGCCCCACCCCGTTGCCTTGCTTGGCCCGGCGACGGCGCTCGAGCACTACGGCTCGACGACTCCTCCTGCTGACCCGCCCGAACCAGCGACGAGTCGTCGCGCAGGAGGCCTGGCGCCAAAGTTGGCTCCTGCACGCGAGAGCGAGGAGGCGTCAGGGCTCGAGCGGCGGTGGCGTCATCGCTGTCGGTCGCCTCGTCATCCTCATCATCATCGTCCTCGTCCTCATCGGACGACTCGAGACTAGGGCTCCAGTCGGTTGGGTCCGCCGCCAGATGTATTTCACGCTGCCGGCGGCGCCTAGCCTTACGCTTCTCCTTATCCTCTAGCGCACGGGCTTTCTGCGCCTTCTCCTCCCTCCTCGAGACCACGGCAGCGTGTGCTCGTTCGCCCCTCAGGCGTCTTACCTCGCGGTCGGGTGCGTCCTCCTTCACCGGGGGCCTCGACTCCGCGTGGTCGTTGATATTCTGTAAAAAAGAACAGGCCACGATAAGGATTGCTCGAGTAAAAAAAAAACAACGAAAGAGGGTCTCGAGAAAACTTACAAAGCCCAGTAGATTGACGGCCGGACGCATGCGGAAGAGGCCAACTTGGTTCTCTCCAAAATTCCTCCCACCGTCGATCGCGTCGCGCACCCGAGCTGTTGACGGTCGTTAAGTGCCAATTTTTACCGTCAACTAGACATGAAAAAGGACCTAAACATAATTACCTTCTAGATATAGGGCTTACACTAATGGAATTCCACGAGTTTTGGTAAATGTCTGTTTTGCAGGGACTAAACTAGAAAAGTACCAGAATCATCAAATGGAAGTATGTCAAATGATGGAATAAAGTGCACCATTGCATAGAGCTCATCGAGACACATGAAATAGAGTTTTGGTTCACCCAAATCGAGTCCGACGACAAAGTTACGCCATCCGGAAGATTGCAATTGTGCTCCAAGAGCATCCGGAGTAAAACGGGCATATCTCCCTCATACGAACTCCGATTTAGGTGATCCACGCGGCGAATCGAAGCTAACGAAGAGATCCATCAGCCCACAAAATATGAGCCCATTTGGGCCCAGCCAAGGGTCGGCCGACTCCCACCCTTGTTCGGCCGACCCGTCATCTCGACCAATCGAACGAGTCTCGCGGATCCCCGTTCCACCGCCTTTGAGGATGAATAATAATCGTCCGTTTAGGTCGGTTTGATCCGAGGGCTGTGGTGCATCCTAGAGGGCTATATAAGCGGGGCCCGGCCCCCGGAGGAGGCATCCCTTAAACCCTAATTCATTATCTCCCGGCGGGATCGAGTTGTAGAGGCGTCCCTTGAATGGATGACTTCTCTTCTCTAGAGAATTAGAGCTAGACACTCCAATGTAGTAGATTAGATCTAGATGAGAGTTAGGGAGAGCGGAGCTATGCTCCAGTTCTGGAGAAGTCTTCAGAGATTTGGTATGTCTTTGTATCTACTCTTGTAAGATTTATGATTCAATATATTTATCTTCTCTATCTACTTTATTCCTTTCATATGTATGCTTAGTATAGTTGTTACATTCTAGCATGGGATCTTCGCTCGTATTGAGTGCTCTAGTTATCTTAAGTGATTAGAGTAGTAATCGATAGTGTAGGCATGGTGTCTAGACTATAGGTTACCTGAGGTTGCGCCCAATCCCACGGATAGTTGTGGTAGCCCCGCAGGTGACACGTCGGGCCTTCGTATTCCACCACGTTCGGGTTGGTGTTTCGTAGAGTTTTCGGCAGCCTTCTCCCAACTACTCTTTACCCGCCTTCTTCGAGAGTTGGAAAGGACCTGCTGCTCCAAAGTGCTATTGTGTGATCGCTATATCTAACCATTCCCTGTTATCCTAGAACCAAAGTATTAGAGAAGTAGTTAGGAACCTTGATCTCTCCCGTTGTCCTCTCACTCTAGCTAGCTACTCATTTATCATAGAATTCTCATGTGTGCTTTATTATTTATATTACCTTTTATATATATAAATCATTTACCCCTGCTTTAGTCTAGTTGGTTTACTAAGTTAGTAGATACATGATGGTGAATTATCAGATTCTTTAACCCTTGCTTCCCTATGGTAAAATATAAATAACGATACCTGGTTTACTCCCGGTAAAATGCTACAATGGTATGTTCTGTGCGCTTGCGGAATTCTTCTTATTTTAGTTGCACTTAGCAAATACCAACAAGCATTTTTGGTGCCGTTGCCGGGGAAGCAATCGGTGTTAAGTTTTTGATAATGATCTTGATGTCTGCTAGTTATGTGTACCACTAGCTTTAGTAGGATTACCCCTTGTTCTGTAAGTATGGAATAGACAGACAAAAGAAGCCGTTTTGACCTTCCGGCAAGTTTCCACAAGAAAAGAAGAGACATTGAAGAGCCCGGGGTCCCCCAACATTCAACATACATCAACATTGGAACCCTGCCACCTCACAGAATGTACAAAAGGTCGTCGTCACAAGAATTTCAAATCACTTCACAAGTGACGAACATAGATGTTGCACCACTCACAAATTTCATTATGTGAGTCATGGTAAGTATGATCAAGAATGGTGAGATAGTCTTGCTCATGGACTTTAAAATTATGAGTAGTTATCATTTAAATTCTTGCACCCCACTACATGTTTACTTTTAACAATTCATGCATCCACTACCGTTTAGCTTGTTTATGTTCGCTTATCCATTGCATGTTTGGTTTCTTAGATTCATCCATGTGTTTTGCATCTAAAAAAAAAAAACCCTCACCAATGATCATGCTTTTTCATCTCCATTTGAGTAAATCTCTATAGTGCTTTCATGTCACCTTTGTTTGCTATAGTATGCTTTGGTTTGGAAGTGTTGCACATACCTCCAAAGGTTTTTAAATTAAGCGTGGTGCTTAGGTTAAATACCTTCCTTAATTAAATTAGACATGGAGTCTAGTTTGGTTATTGAACTAAAATGTGCTTTAGTAGATATTGGTTATTTTGTTGGACTAACCCCCGCGTAAAAACTCTCAAATCCAATTTGGGTAAGTCAAGAGATGAACACACTTTAGAGATGAAGCAAGGCATATGATGAATTCCAACAACTTCACACAAAAGACACAACTCATCCATTGTTCAAGGAAGAATTGTAAGTATCAAATATCATTCACATTGTCTTTTGTTGCAAGTTAACTTTGCCCTGAACCATGTTAGCGTGCCCTAAAAAAGAGCTGTTAGGAAACATGATAAATAAAGTCTATGCTAAAGTAACTCAAAAACCATCTCTTTATGAGAATAGATGAAATTCTAAAATAGATAGTGGATAATAGCCCATAGTTTGAAATTGTTGCAATCCTTCGGGTATGTGTCCCCTAACATTTTGCAGAAAGAACTTATGATCTCGCCTATTCGTGGATTGGCATCATCTCGCGAATTTGCCACTTCAAGAATGGAACAAAGAGAAAGACAAGAGTGCCACAAGAAGCATCAACATCTTGAACTCACTCAAAGAAGTGGATTAAGGCGACAAGCTATGAGCAACTCCGAAGACACCATCTTGCATGTCGGCAAAGAAGGACAAGGATGGAATGGCATGCATCCTTGTGTCAACCAATCATCATCAAGGGTTGACCACCGACCAAGCCTTGAAGGACCATGACTATGGTTGCAAGATGATGTCCCTAAGCCATTGGAGATGAAGCCTGCATATACAAATACTAAAGAAGCTCCTTCCTTGATCATCAAGACGGATGGCGTACAACTCTTCGCCATGCTGCTAGAAGACAAAGACCATCAAGGAAGAACTCGAGTCTACATCTCCAACGAACATCAATGCGTCAACCAAGACTCAATGAAAATCAAGAATGGTTGACGAAAGAAGATCATGCAACTGTCTGTACGCTCATCCTGGATTGGACAGTATAAACAAAGGCAGGATGCAAGGGAGAGATCTTTGCTCAATGGACCTATAATCAAAAATCCCTCTCAGACAAATGAAGGCTTAAGAACAGAGGACAAACAGTGTCTAAGGACATAGGAGTACAACACACTCTGAGGGATAACTCAACACTCATATTTGGTTTCATGTGGTGAGCGACAACAAGGTCAAGCTTGGGGGAGGAAGGCCGATGACTCTTCAAACAATGATCCAGCAATGCTCTTCCTCTTTTCAAGCCTCCGTCGCTCTGGCACGTTGAGAAGAAACAATGAGTGGAGCACAAGGTCTATGCATAAAAAAAAAAAGAGGAAGAAAAAAAAAAGAAGGAGTGAAATTTTAGAAGACAAGATGCTCAAGGAGAGAGGTCAATCAAGCAAGGCAAACTCCAAGAAGAAGTAAAGGACCACTAGAAGCATCTACTCTTCATCACAAGGTATTCCAGTGATAAAGACTGCTGGACAAGAAAGAACATGGGTGACTCCTTTCCTAGAGTTACCATCTCAAGAGGTGCAGATTCTCAAGGTCTCTACCTTTGGGATCAAATGATGCACCGAAGAAGTGAACATGACAAGAAGTCCCGTTCGGAGGACTTAAATCACCGAACCCTCGCCAAGGAGGTAACTTGGTATTTATCAAGATTTCCTTTCACAAAGATTGCATTTTCCTTTAAGCATATTTATTTTCCCTACATGCATCTTAATTGCATCTTCGCTTTACTATCTCTGCACTAGAAAAAAGAAAATAAAGATTTCTGCATTTTGCATCCAAAAAAAACTACTAAGCCCCATGTGAATAATCATTCATTGTGGTGGCATAAAAATAATTTTTCAGCATATTTATTTTCTCTCGTTTGCATCCTTTATTATAAAAAGATAAAAATATTTCTTGTGATCCCGTTAGAAGACATTTGAGTTAAGACAGTTCTAGACAGACAAGGCTTAGAGGTTTTATCACTAACACTTAATCAGTTCCACAAGCTTTGTTGTCTATTTGAGCTTCACAGAACATAAAGGATCAAGAAGAGCTAACGATGAAGGATGTCCAGTCTCTGTCAAGTGCTGCCCTCAACGCTTGAACGCCGTCTCCAACAAAGAACTATCCACGAAACTCCGTGAAGACTAGAACTCCTTCACCGCCTGTCGGCAATATCCACAGACTATGTCAACATCCAGCCTTGGGGAGAGCATCCCCCGTGTATCAAGCTAAGTGTTCCAACTTGTCTATTTATTTATAGAGCTTGCTAAACAACTAAAAAAAGATGCATAACCTTAGAAACCCGTAAAGATTTCCTTATTTATCTTTTCTACTTTTGGAGAGCTCTTATTAACTGTCTTTAAGTAATCCCCGGAATAAACTCTACATGGAGATAATGAATAGTTGCTCTACCGTAATTCCTTTCAAGTACCTAGTTTTCAACCTTGCACTCTCCCAAGTTTTAGACACAACCGTTTAGATTTGAGATTTGCTCAACCCGAAACTTGTGGGTAGCGAATGCTTGATCTAAGTCTAGGTAGTTGGTGGATATGATATGGGAAGGTTTTGAGCTCTGTCCTTCTTGTTCCTAGAGATACTAGAGTTATGGAGAATTTATCTTTGAAAATATTAAATTTCTGCATGATGAGTTCCTTTATGATGAGAGTTTAAATTCCTATCACAAAGGCATATATTCATGCTTACTAGATCGGAAAACCCATCTATTTATATAGATCATTTTTGTAGGCATTGAGTGTAGTCTTTATAGGCATTGAGTGTGGTTATGCTGTGGACCCATAAGGAATCAGTCATGCGTTAAAGTCAATACTATGTGCTCTCCATCCATTGATCTATGCTACTTCGTCCTCGAAGCACGCACCCATTTTATAAATACTACATTCATTCTGTGCTACTTCTGTCCCTAGAAGTACCACCTACATATAGATCCATATCCACCATATATTGTGCTATCTCTACCCTGGAGATACGCACCTATGCTGCTCCTACCCTGGGAGTACGCATTCCCCCACATATTGTGCTGTCTCTACCCTGGAGATACGCACTTATGCTGCTCCTACCCTGGGAGTACGCATCCATCCATCCATCCATCGACATACACATTCTCCATTTATTCATAAATTGTTCTACTCCTACACTGGGAGTGAACACTCAAAAATATTCATGGCCATCCTATCCTGGGAGTGAACATCTAGAAATAATCATCGCTGTTCCATTTGCCTACATAAAAGCTCCAGTCATTATCATTTCAAGTTATACACTCTCCGTTGCTAAAGTTCGTTTCGAGAGGATTGGTTGCTATGTTAAAAAAAAAAGAAAGAGAAAGAAAGAAAAAAAAAAGAAAAAAAAGAAAAAAAAAGGGGAAAGAGAAAAGAGAGAGCAGCCAAGTCCTTCCTTTCAAGAAGTTTTAAGGTTTCCGAATAAAGGGAGTCATGTTATCCCCAAAGGAGCAAGTGTAGAAGTAGATGTTCACCAAGTGATCACCCCTCATAATCATTTCCTTATCATCATCATCTTATCATCCATCCCATTTCCTCATTCACATGCACATATGACTTTATTATTATTTTAGTTCCTATTGGATCCATGGTTTAACCGTGCAATATATGCAAGTGAGTTTGAGTGTCTCCCCACCTATGAGCTCCACATAAGCCTATTAGAAAGTAGGGTGAGAGAGAGAAGACACTTTCCACTATGCCTTAGTTGCACAAATACCACATATTTTGAGAGAAGAGAGAAGGCATACACTACTCATGCCTTGGAGAGGATCTAGAAATACCACAAATGAGAGATCCGAAAGGTTCATACAAGGAACTCGAGTTTTATTTGAAAATCTTGCAAAAACTCTAGAATAATAGTTGATCAAAGAGCGAGAAACATAGCGCTTGACTTGACCGTTCGTCTTTCAACCGCTCAAGACCCAAGTGACGGTTACAAGCCCCATGGTGAAAGGTAATATGAGTAAGTTTTGAGTCGAATAGTTCACTCTAATTCGAGAGGAGAGTTCTTGTTTGAACGTATGTGTACTTTTGAGGCGTGAAAGCATTGTAGCAACTCCCGATCCACACCGAGTTCATCTTTGCTCGTGGGACGAGCAAAAGGTAAGCTTGGGGGAGTTGTTGACGGTCGTTAAGTGCCAATTTTTACCGTCAACTAGACATGAAAAAGGACCTAAACATAATTACCTTCTAGATATAGGGCTTACACTAATGGAATTCCACGAGTTTTGGTAAATGTCTATTTTGCAGGGACTAAACTAGAAAAGTACCAGAATCATCAAATGGAAGTATGTCAAATGATGGAATAAAGTGCACCATTGCATAGAGCTCATCGAGACACATGAAATAGAGTTTTGGTTCACCCAAATCGAGTCCGACGACAAAGTTACGCCATCCGGAAGATTGCAATTGTGCTCCAAGAGCATCCGGAGTAAAACGGGCATATCTCCCTCATACGAACTCCGATTTAGGTGATCCACGCGGCGAATCGAAGCTAACGAAGAGATCCATCAGCCCACAAAATATGAGCCCATTTGGGCCCAGCCAAGGGTCGGCCGACTCCCACCCTTGGTCGGCCGACCCGTCATCTCGACCAATCGAACGAGTCTCGCGGATCCCTGTTCCACCGCCTTTGAGGATGAATAATAATCGTCCGTTTAGGTCGGTTTGATCCGAGGGCTGTGGTGCATCCTAGAGGGCTATATAAGCAGGGCCCCGGCCCCCGGAGGAGGCATCCCTTAAACCCTAATTCATTATCTCCCGAAATGGGATCGAGTTGTAGAGGCGTCCCTTGAATGGATGACTTCTCTTCTCTAGAGAATTAGAGCTAGACACTCCAATGTAGTAGATTAGATCTAGATGAGAGTTAGGGAGAGCGGAGCTATGCTCCGGTTCGAGAAGTCTTCGGAGATTTGGTATGTCTTTGTATCTACTCTTGTAAGATTTATGCTTCAATATATTTATCTTCTCTATCTACTTTATTCCTTTCATATGTATGCTTAGTATAGTTGTTACATTCTAGCATGGGATCTTCGCTCGTATTGAGTGCTCTAGTTATCTTAAGTGATTAGAGTAGTAATCGATAGTGTAGGCATGGTGTCTAGACTATAGGTTACCTGAGGTTGCGCCCAATCCCACGGATAGTTGTGGTAGCCCTGCAGGTGACAAATTACGTCGGGCCTTCGTATTCCACCACGTTCGGGTTGGTGTTTCGTAGAGCTTTCGACAGCCTTCTCCCAACTACTCTTTACCCGCCTTCTTCGAGAGTTGGAAAGGACCTGCTGCTCCAAAGTGCTATTGTGTGATCGCTATATCTAACCATTCCCTGTTATCCTAGAACCAAAGTATTAGAGAAGTAGTTAGGAACCTTGATCTCTCCCGTTGTCCTCTCACTCTAGCTAGCTACTCATTTATCATAGAATTCTCATGTGTGCTTTATTATTTATATTACCTTTTATATATATAAATCATTTACCCCTGCTTTAGTCTAGTTGGTTTACTAAGTTAGTAGATACATGATGGTGAATTATCGATTCTTTAACCCTTGCTTCCCTGTGGTAAAATATAAATAACGATACCTGGTTTACTCCCGGTAAAATGCTACAATGGTATGTTCTGTGCGCTTGCGGAATTCTTCTTATTTTAGTTGCACTTAGCAAATACCAACACGAGCCACGATTGTGGCGACCGGGAGGGGCACGTCCGACATCCTGCTGGCCGCGAGCGCCGCAGGATCGGCGTCCTCCGTCATCTGGTCGAGCCGCAGCGGGCGCTCGGCGAGCGGGAGCACCCGGCGGCTGTGGAACTCGGCGACGACATGCGCGATATTGAAGAAGAGGTTGCCAGACCTCCGGTTGCGGAGGCTCGAGATGGCGTTCAGCAGGGCATCCATGCGGGGCTGGTGCGCCGCCGGGCCGGCCGTGCGTCCGGTTGAAACCGGCGCGGTTAGCACGGCGCCGTGTATTCCGGAAGAGGCCCCCTCGTTTCGGAGATAGAACCATTCTCGGTCCCAGCCGGCGTTGTTCGACGACCACGCACCGGACAGCCAGCATTCCTTCCTCTTCAGCCCAATCGAGCAGGAGCCCGCTCGAACGTAGCGGCGGACCTTTGGTTTCACCGCCTTCTCCTCTTCCTCCTCGTCCTCCTCCTCCTCTTCCTCGTCGTCGTCATCACCGTCATCGTCGGCGGCCTCCTTGTTCTTCACCGCCTTGGTGAAGAGCGTCGCCTTGAAGATGTGGGTGAACAGGTCCCACTGCGGCGCCATCCCCAGATACCCCTCACACACAGCGGCGTAAGTAGCCACGAGCGAGATGGAGTTAGGGTTGAAGTGCTGGAGCTCGACCCCGAAATGGTGGGGGAGCGCCCGCATGAAGCGGCTCGGCCGCGCACCAAGTCCCCGCCGGTGGAACCTGACGAAGCTCAGGACGTAGCCCGGCGGGGGATTGGGGTCGAGGTGGTCATCGTCCGGCACCCTCCACTCCGGTAACCCCTCCGCCGGATTGGGCGGAAGCAATCCGCCATTCACCAAGTTGAGCAGCATCGCCTCGGTCACCAAGGACTGAGGCCACGGGAGCGCATCCTCCATCACCACCGGCGGGGAAGGCTTGGCAGCACTCCTGCCTTTGCCCTTGCCCTTGCAACCAGCACCCTGGCCGGAGCTCTGACCCGACTTCCTGACCGACCTCTTCATGTCGATGACGGGAGCGGGACTGCGGAGCAACGACGGCGGCGGAGCGCGAGGAACGGTAGCGCGGGGAACGGTGGCGCGGGGAACGGAGGCGCGGAAAGCAGGCGCGATCACCGGCAGCCACAGGCGGCAACAGCGGCGGCGGTTGCAAATGAGGGCAGCGGTGGACTGAATCTGGAGCAGGGCGCAACTGGCGGCGAGAGCGGCGAGAAGAGCGAGAATGCGGGGAAGAAGAACCGGGGACCTACTTCTCCATATTTATAGAGCCCAAGCCGATCCGCGTGAATCACATCCGACGGCCTAGATTACGCCATCCGACGGCCGCGCGCCCCCGGCGGACTCGACGAAAAACGGTAACCGCATTTATTGCTCTGACAAAACCGCCACCTACCTCACTTACAGGGCGCACGCGTCGCGAGACGGAGCGGAACCGTCGCCAAGACACGATCACCACGATGCGCCGGTTTCCGCCTAAAAAGGCACGCCGTTCGCAACGGACGGATGAGTAATGACGGGACGTCTCGACAGACGGTCCCTTACACGGTAAGAAACCCAGGGACCCCGGTCCCGCAAGTAAGTCTCGAGGGAGCGGAGGCTGACCCACGAACGGGTTCGAACAGCCGCCCTCGAGCACCCGAGTCAGGGGCGCCTATGGGAAGGAACCCTCGAAAGGTTCCGCTCGAGAACGAACCCTCGAACCCAGATGGCGTGTCCAAGGCGGGGCACTAGGTTTCCAAGAGATCCCGCCGATGGGAGGCACTCGAGCCGCCGGTCCCCTCGAACGGGGCCGGCCCTCTAGAAACTAAGTACCCTGCTCTAATGAGAGGGCCCCCGGGCCACGAAGCCGTCTCCCCTCGAAAGGAGACGAGCTCTCACTTGGACTACCCGCCATCAGATCACAGGGAGGTATGGCGCTCGCTCGGTCGCGAGTAGTGTCAGACCTCTCACCACTTGGATCTGATCCAAGAGATCCGGCCGAGAAATCGGATCACGACTCCGGCCCAGCCATTCGAGGCTCGGGGGCTCGAGTCACACAAACAACCTCCCTCGACACGGGAGGAGCAGGAAATACTCGGGGGCTCGAACAGCTATCAGAGACCCCCTACCTTGAGCTGCTACAACTCCAGTTAATAATACTCTTACTTAAACCAGTTCATCTCAAAGCCCCCAGAGGAATGCCTCACTCCTCTGGGGCCTCGGGGGCTACCCCCGCGGGGGACGCTCGCGCGCCCCCCACAGAGAAAGAACGAAATGACTCCTCGAAACATCGACAATAATCCCAATTCTAGGTACTTCAACTCCACTTCATGATCCCTTGTTTGAAGTTTCACAATCAAACAAGGGCTCGGGGGCTACTGTCGGGTACCTAGATTAGGGGGTCCTAAATTAGGTAGATGAGAGGTGAATAATCCAGCCCATTTCACCTCTGACTCTCCCAAGAATTAACCAAGGAAATCCCAATCCTACTCCTGTTGGGCCAGCGTGCGAATTAGGCCCACAAGGCCACAAAGCCCACTTGCTCGAGCAGCAGCCACCCGCCCGCTCGAGGAAGAAGTACGGAAACCGCTCGAGCGAGCGACCGCTCGAGACGGTAACGGAAACTACTCGAGCAAACGACCGCTCGAGACAGTGGCGGAAAGCGCTCGAGCGAGCGACCGCTCGAGTATAATTGCCAACCGTGGTGCGCACATGGCTACAGGGCTCGAACAGCGTCGTAGTACGCCTGCCCCGCCTAACTCCATGGCTACAGAGCCTGCAATAGTGGATCGTACACCGGTCACTTCCACCATCACGTTGCCCCTCCCCCGGATTCGAGGATGGCAGGCGCCACTATTACACCATACCTGGCACTATGCCATGTGCGGCGCCCTCTCAGAACGCAATTGTCAGCTCTCCGTACCATCTAACCCGCTGCTCAGTCCCATCGCTCAGGCCATCTCCCTCTCGAAGCGGTCATCAGCCGCTCGAGGGACGGCGACGGACGCAACATGAGCATGGGGCGCGCAGTGCCCTGTCTCTCCCGCCTCGACGGCCATACGGCGGGGTTCCCGGGCACACGTGCTCATCTACGCCAGCGCCGTACCTCAACTACGTCAGCCCACGACCGAGAAGGACGAGCAGGCCATCAATGACCATACCGCTACAGGCTCGAGCCAGACCAGAGGGAACGTCTACAGTCACGACGACACGACATGGCGCATGTACCTCGACGTCACACCCACGACAGCCCTATCTACTCTGTACACCTGAGCCTCCCCTTGGCCTATAAAAGGGGATGCCAGGGCCTAGTTCAATGGGGCTTTGGACGCGTACACGTTTTTACGCCTTCACTCACACTCACTCACTAAGTCTCAGGACTACCTTGTACTCACCCCTGTACAAGCACTTAGGTGCAAGATAATACAAGTTTCCTCCCCCCGCTAGACGTAGGGCATTCTTTGCCTGAACCAGGATAAACACTTGTGTCCTTCTTGCATCACCATCCGGATTAGGGAGCACGCATAGAAATTTACTCGTTGGTGTTATACCCCCGGGGTACGAAACACCGACAACTGTGGTTACAGTTGCAGCCGGAGCAGAAGTAGAAGCCATAGCACCGTTAAACAAGTGTCAGTACCCGATCATGCAACCCTGCAAAGACAACAAGACTTGCATTTCCGCTTGCAGTGCGTATCAGTTCACTGGCGGTTACTGCAATGGCGCCCAATGCGTATGCACCAAGGAGTGCCTTGTGGAAGCCGAGGCAGGTAGGGCGTCGGAGCCGCCCGTGGAGCCTCCGCAAGGGAAGCGTGGGATAGACATGCTCAACTGATGAATTGTGTAGTTGGCCGCTTGCCAGCGGAGGCACGTTGAATCAATAAAGTTTTTGATTGTAGAAGGAAGATACTATACAATACTGGTTAATTTGTTATGTACCAGATTCGTGGTAGCTATTTCGTGATTGGCCGTCTGAATCTTTGACTTATGTGCAATAATGTAATAGAAATTTATCGCAATTTTAAATGGTGGGTCAGTCCCCTTTTTTTGTCACTAATGGCGTTTTGAACAGATTATTTTTTCCCCTGCTGCCAGAGAAACTATTGTGGATAGTACCCTGAGAGTGCCAGGTGCATGTTCATACTGGTACGTATTCATTGATTCACGAGGCATACGACAACAAAGAGGCAGACTCTGCCTAAAGGGATTCCAGCTAGACATGCCTAAGACATGGCGTTTTTACTTCAGTTGGTTTTCTTCAAGGATCGAAAAGGCGCAAGGTGCTCTTTAGGCAGGCCTAGCCGAGCCGTGACGTTTTAAGGCGTTATAAGGCATTTTCCCAAGCGCTAGCTAATATTTGCATAAATACCATCACAACAATCCGCACAAATTGTCACTATGTTTTTCTTCTGGGCACACACACTAGTAGAAAACCCTTTGTAGCTACGCTTTCTTTTGATAGCGTGTTAAAAATTGTGTTTAGATATCTCGTAACATTAGAAGTGTTAAATCGTGACACTTTGATGCGTTCTTGAAATTGTGTCAATAATGTCTCTACATGCCAACATATAGATGCTTTTCAGTGCGCCACAAATAAAACGTAGCTACAACAAGTTTTTGTAGTAGTGATATGGGTGATAATCTGGTCTTAGGATTGATAGTCATTAGAATGTCGGGCAATTTTTTTCATTTGTTTGGATCAGGTTGTGTGCTTCTACAAAGGCCTGGAGTAGGTTTGCAATTACTGTATCTACTTGATGAAGTGATTGCAAATTAATAAATTCTTCATGTTTCAAGTCTCTAATGTGGACATAAAATGGGGAGAAAGAGGATGAGGCCGAATAATGGAGCAAGTCTCCAATGGTTCCACCGTAAGCCTCCTAGTCTAGGCCCAAGTATTGTCTTCACCCCGTCTAGCATCTCAATTCCAAGCTCTCTCCATCCCTGCCGCCGCTCATGCTTGCTTTCGGCGCTAGCCCACATCGCTACCATTGCCCGACGCCTCGTTTCGCCTCCGTCCAACCAATCTTCACTGCTCCCACCGATGTTAACACCTCCACCACCTCTGCCCCGACGCATCACTGCTTTGGCGGATATGCTTGCTGCCACCGCCTAACGATGCCTCTCTTTCCTCCACCAACATTATATTATAGCTCCTGCCCCCACACACCCTTGCCTCGGCGGATTTAGCCTCATTTGTAAGGTCCTAGATGGCTAGAGGCGGGTGAATAGCCTATAAAAATTTGTATAAAATCCACTAAGCAAACTTGTTAGAACAACAAACGGCGATATGCAAGTTTTGCTTAGCATATACGAAGTGTTGCAAGCCACCTATGAAAGCAATTCTAATATGAGATCACTAGCACGCACAAGAGCTAGTGATCAAGAGGTAAAGCTAACAACACTAAGCAAGGCACTTCTACTCAACTAGCAAGCTAAACAAGATACATAAGCTAACAAGGTAAGCTAGATAAGTAAATGCGAGGATGATGATCTTTATACCAATGTTGAAGTGATGACGTTGTCAAGCACCAAGATGATGTATGATCAATCACAAGACACAACAATCACCAATCATCAGGAGACAAGAGACACAATATTTTTGTTCACCGGTGTTCACTTGTGCACCAACAAGCTACGTCACCGGTTGTGTCGACCAACACCTAGATGGTTTTCCGGTGTGACCCTCAAGTCACTTGCCCTTCAAGGCAAGCCCCGCAAGGCACCGCAAGACACCACTCTCAAGTGTGGTAACTCAATGACATGTGCAATGTATTAGAGTTGCTTTTGGCACTCCGCCGAGGAATGCACAAGAACCTCTCACAAATCAACTGGAGGTGGCCGACAACGATCACCATCTCTTGACAACGCCTCCAACAATCTTGAAGCTAGCTAGGAGCGGTACTCTCTAATAGTTACAAGAAATCCACTAGCTAAACTATCCCCAAGTACCACTAGATGCAACCGCACATGCAAATGCACTTGAAATCACTCAATCTCACTTTGAATTTGTAACCATGCAAGAGAGATGAGTAGGAGGGGTTTGCTTTAGCTCACAAGAATGTCAAAATGCCAAAAGAGATGGACATGCCCGGGCCATCCACTATTTATAGCACCGCTCAGGCCAAACTAGTCGTTAACCTTCACTGTGCTGAATTCGTGACCGTCGATGCTTCGACGGTTCAGCGTCGGATGCATCCGACGCATTCAGTTTTGCTCTCGCCAAACCTTGTTTCAAACTCGACCGTTACACTAAGCGTCAGACGCGTTCGGACCCTACCGTCAGACACTCCACCTCGGCTACGGACGCAGTCTAGAGAGCATGTTTTCAAGCTCGATCGATGGATGCTCCAGTGACCCATAGTTGGATGTGCAGCCAGCGTCCGATGCGTTCATCGCCCACTCGGCCAGCCAACGGCTCCAACCACCAGACGCTGACATCATGCGTCCAACGCATGACCATTGGATGCGCCACCGCTGCTCCAGCTCAGCCGCTCAGCGCTCAACAGTCCGGACACTGCCCCCAACGCCCGACGTTCTCAGCTCCAACGTCCGACGCTTGTAAAACCTTGTTTAACAAGCCGCTGATGATGCCAACTTCTTCATCGTTGCACATATATGCTAGCCAACAATTGTACCAACTTGTGCCCTAGAGTTAGCATGTTTTCACCAACATTTTGCATTGGAAGAGAGGGACCCAAACCCATCTCTACCCTGCATCCTCCACCACCTTTGTACATGTGCAACACCACAAAGTGTACATCACCATGTGCTTGTGAGTTAGCATTTTCACAATCATTTTCAAAGGTTTTCCAATTCTAAATGCTTCTACATGCATGATCAACCTAGTGGCACCCGTGTATCGATGAACCAATAATAGTTCGGCTATTGATCCTAAACCACTCACACCCTCTATGATGTCTTGAGTGCAAAACAAAATGGCCCTACTGCTTATACCTTTGACTTGAGCCCATGTTACTTTTCCAAATGATTCACTTCATATCATCACATGACCGTCTTGGTCCGTCGATCTTGAATTCACTTCCTCTTCATCGCTGCGTCGGTCCATTGGTGCTAAGTCTTGCCTTCACCACTTCACCGCCTCATGGTCCATCACTTCAAAGCCTCCACTAGCCCTTCACTCTTGCAATCGGTCCATTGAGCCAAGCCTCATCTTGATCTTCACCCTCTTATTCACATGACTCCATGTCATGTCTCATATGAAATGAATCCCTCCTTGACTTGTGACTACCTTTATCTAAATCATCCACTTATATCAAAAGCTTTGTCCTAGGTTTCATCAATTAGTCAAAACCAATCTAGGGACTTGCAGCATTTCATTGGGAATAATTGTCCAGTCGTCTATGTACCCGCCTACCCAACTAAGCAAGGCGATGCTCCACCACCCATTGTGCGTGCACGGAGGAGACCACTACCATGATGGATATGCCACCGTAGGTGCAGATACTCAAGATCCGGCACCGCCAGCCGCAGATCTGTGGCATCCCGCAGCGGCTGGCATGGATCCGTTGGGTGTGGCCGCAGATATGGGCGTGGCAGTGGCGGCAAAGCCGGATCCATTGGCGCCGGCCACGGATCCGACAGCGTGACAACGGATCCGAGTAGATCCTATCCTGGTAGGCTTCTTCTTCCTCCATTCTCCTCTCTCGTCTGTCCCCTCCATCTCCGGTGACTAGATAGGGGTTCTGTCGAGCTCATCTTTTTTTCTTCTTCAACTCCGGCTGGTTGTTTCATTGTGTTCAGGTGGCTAGTAGGGTGATGTTTTGCTAGTAGCAGGGTGATGTTCTGCTAGCAATAGGGGGTGATGTTCAGGTTGATGTTCTGCTAGTAGCAGGGTGATGTTGTGCAAGTAGCAGGGATGATGTTCTGTCAGTAGCAGGGTGATGTTTTTTCAATAGCTTTTTTTTGGTTGTTTCACAAGTTTTCTCTTCTCTGTTTTAGCATAACTGTTTGAATATGTTTTCTGCATCCTGCTTTGAGTTTTATTTCAGTTGATTCAATCCTTTGTTTCAGTTCATTTCAATTTACATTTAAGCTGATTCAGTCCTTTTGTTTTAGTTCCTTTCAATCTGTTGTTTCAGTCGATTCAATCCTCGTTTTAGTTTTCTCTGTGTTTTATTTTGCATTTTTGTGTGTCAGATCTGTTTGGCGTGCGGGTGTTTGGGTTGTGGGGGGGGGGGGCAGTGGATGGGGCATGCATGAGGGAGGTGTGCATGCATGCTGCGGAGGCGGAGCGGGTGTGCATGCTGCAGGAGGCGGAGCGAGGAGTGCATGCATGCTGGGATAATTAAGTTAATCCAATAAAAATATTTTTTATAAATTATCTATCTATATCATTATGACATATAATGCTTTGAACCCAAAGTATGTATTCAGATTGCCCATACACGGCAATATGAAATCATAATGCTAACTAATATACTATTATAGTTTGTACTTAAATTATTCACGTCATACAAAAAATTAACGCAATTCCATCGAATCAACATGTAAATGCTGATTTAAGCTATTTGCAACAACAGTTCAACATACATATAAGTTAAAACATACATTAGTACAAGTATTTGTTTTTGTAAGCTTATCAAGCGTGGAAATATATCGTTATCAAACCATTTAGTATATGATAGTTATGGTTCACTTCAAGTCATGTTAACACTCATGACAATAATTTTTGAAAGTCGTTGTCTTCAAAAAAAAAGTTTAAACAAGTTGATTGATACACTATATCACATGAATATTAGTAACTCAATTTTAACAAATAATTGTTTATTAAAAAATACTAATACAATACAATAAATTCAACTTGAGTGCCGTGGTGCATGCCGAAACAACTATTTATGACATTGTTAAAACTAAGAGGGTAGCCTAGGACCTAGAATGTTCCTTTAATCAAATAAAACATGAAAATTTTGAATAAATGATACAATATTAGAGATCTCAATGTAACACATGTAAAAATTATTATAAAAACTAGAGCACAAGCTAAAGGTTAAATTATAGATGTTCATGAAATCACATAAAGGATGAAATAAGAGTTTATATGCTTTAAGCTTATTTATGTTTCAACTTAATACATAGGTGCTAATAAACATTAATCAGAGAAACTATTACTCACAAAAATAGTAGAAATAAAACAGATTGATGCCGAAATTATTACAAAAATCTTAAATATGTTTCCAAGAAACCAGTAAGCTGTAATCACCATTGTAAATAATAGCTATCCTTTTGACACGAGGAAACTCCCCATTTACATTGCAACAATCGAAATAAATAATAGTTGTTGATATGAGGAATTAATAAGCTTAAAATTTACAGAATCAAAATTAATGTTTGTGACGTCTAAATATAGACTATAGAACTATCGTAATTTAAGAAAATGTTTCAACAAAATTTATATTTTTACGAAGTTACTATGTAAACTAACCTATGGATTTGGATGGAAAAACACATAAATCAATATATGATAGATTATCACAATTGAATACAATTGATAGAGTACCTATTATAGGTATTATTTTAGATCATTAGTAAAAAGAAAATTGATATTTAATATAATTACTTCTTATTAGTTAGTGTATCACAAGATTCTAACTTGCTAGAGCACGGGTTGGTGAACTTATCTTTCTAATTGATATATGACGAGTGTTGTTCGCATTTAATATTGACACAAATATAGATATAGATGATTCAATAGAAAGATCAATCGATTAGAACCTGTACATCTAGCTAGGTTGTAGGTACATAGCTAGCCAGGTTAGTATTAGTACAGACAAATAGATAACTACGGACCTATGTCTCTTTTATTGAACAGGTATAAAGCCAGAAAATCCCATCCATTATTTGGAAACGAGATAGAGATATAGGTGGATTCCCTCAAAGAAAGAAAGAAATATAGATGGAAAGAAATGGACATGTGACAGGTCAATTATTCTGAATAAAATGTAGCATTACACCCAAACAACCCTTAATTAGTCATTGTAGAAGCACCGCTAACATCTGGATTTCCGATCCATTTTCATCTAGTAAGAAATTTAAATATAGTATATATCTCCACATCCATCAATGATAAAAAATTAGTCACTGCAGGCCACCGTCCTTCTATAACTACCGAGCACATACATCGTCCTTTGAGCAGATACATAGCACTCCTTTTCATTTGATCATGTCGTCCAGCAAGCAAGTTGTGGCTGCCGCCATCGCCTTGTCCCTGCTCCTCACTTCAAATCGTAAGTTGCCAGGAAATTGAACTCCAGTTTCAAAACTTGTGCAATATTCGTACGATGCATTAGCTAATATGGTCGGATCATAAAATCTGAAAACGGTTTACCACAGTGGTTGCAGTTGCATCAGCAGAAGATATCCCAACCAGCATTCCCTGTTGGGGCAGAAACTCGATATGCATTGTCGCTTGCTTTTTAATGCGCTACACCGGCGGTTTCTGCAACGGGCAAACCTGTGTATGCACCAAGCAGAGCCCTCCCGTCGGGCCTTCGCCGGGGAAGCGTGGGGTGGGCATGCTCAACTAATGGACTATCTTGCTTGTTGACCGCTGGCTAGCCGAGCCATGTGTAAAAATAAATTTTGCCATGTACCAAATTCATGCTAGTTGTTGAAGATTGTTTATCTGAATATTTGACATATGTATTAGATAAGAGAAATTTGTCCCAGTTTCAAGTGGTGAGCCTTTTTTCTCGAAAACGCAAAAGACTTTCGCTTCTTTTTCATTAAGAAGAAGAACGGGACCGGGGTGGAAACAAGATTAGCAACACGCTCTGCCACCACCGGTCAAGACGCACACGAAAGAAAAGAAAGAAGGCCACCTCCGGCCCAACAAACATCCTGCGGAGCGGAGCTCACGCGAAAACACTACCACCACAACAAGCCTGCACAGCAACAACTAGGGGCACCTGGGCGGAAGCTCATGGCGGCCTCATCGGAGCCTTCACGAAGGGAATGACGCCCGCAGACGCCAACTCCGGAGGTGCCCGCCGGAACCTTCGTTCCTAAGCCCGCCGGCACCGCAGACGGGGGGAGGGTCGACGACGCCTTCAGGAAGGAAATGACGCATACGCCACCGTCGTCGCTCCCGGGCAAGCCCAAGGAGAATGGTTTTCACCATCGCCGTCGTCTGAGCGGTCAGCCGCCCGAAGAGAGGCCGCGGAAGCCGTAGCTAGGTCGTTGGGCAGCGCGCCGCGGGGCGGCCCGTCCATCCACCCACCACCCGGTGGGGAGGACGGGCCCCATAGAAGGAGTTGGCGCAGGCACTAGCCCGCCCGGCCGCCCAGCCCCGATCATCAGCAAGCACCAGATGCGCCGGTGGATTGGCGTGGAAGCACAACGAGGCTGGGGGGCGCACGGCGAAGCAGCCTGTCAGAAGCTGCGGCCGTGCCACACAGAGGAGACGCTGGGTGACCGGCCCCGCCGGTCATGGGCCCCAGTCTCAACCCTGCCACCCGCACAGCGCAAGCGGATCGCGACGCGTCGACGAACCCATCCTCCGCCACACGGCAGAGGGAGACGGGGCGGCTCGCACGAGGGCCATCCCGCCACCAAGAACTGGGCATCCCCGCCGCAACGACCCTAGCCGAGGCCCCTGCCTCAAGACATAGCCGGGGTGCAGCGGGCGAAGGGCGCAGCAGGGCAGGTGGCGCCGGAGACAGCCCCTGCACTCACCGCCCCACCCAACCCCGCCAAGGGCATTGGGAGATCGTCGGAGTCTTGATCACCCTGCGCCGGCCGGCGGGCATCGCCGGGAGGATGGAGGAGGCGAGGAGGTGGAAGTGAAGGGGGCAGCATCCGGCACCGCCCCGGCCGAGGCGCCCCGCGCCTCAAGACCGGGGCAACTGTGGCAGCGGCCCGGCCACCTCAACCCGTTGAAGATGAGCGTCAGGGCAAGGGGAGGTGGCCGGGGTTTGACCTTGCGCCTTGACAGTGGGGGAGGCGGATCCAGCCCAGGGGGGCCAGATCCAGCCCCTGCCACGCTGGGCCCGCCCCCCGGACCGCCGGCCCACCGGCGTCGTCGATGGAGAAAGTGGGGGGCGGCAGGGGGGGTGCGCCGCAGGCCGCCGTCGCACCGTTGTGCGTGCACGCCGGTAGCACGGGCCCCGCCCCATCGTGGGGGAACGGGACAGCCGGCTGCCGCCACCGGCCCCGATCCCCGGCTGGCCCCGCCGGCCCAAGAGGGGCCGCAGCGCCGCGAGCCGCCATCGCGCAGGACACGGGCGCCCGCAGGTCGCTCGGCCGCCGCCCAGGCGTGGGGGAACGGGCCCGCCGGCTGCCGCCGCCGGCCCCGAACCCTAACCCAGGACCCACTGGTCCGAGGGAGGGGGCTCCCCCCGAGGTCGCTCCTGGCCGTGGGGCCGGATCCGGCCATGGCGGCGCGGATCTGCCATCCCGCCGGCCGGCCCCGCCGGAGCCGGGAGAGGAGGAGGAGGGGGGGGTGTGGAAGGGGAGGAGGAGCCCATGAGGGGGTGCGGGAGAGGGCCTTGTTGAGCGCCCTCCCCCGCGGGCCGCCACCGCCGGCGAGGGCGGCGGCGACGGCCCAGGCCGGATCGGAGGCGGCGGTGGAGCGGCGGCGGATGGTGGGGGCCTCGGGTCGCCCCCTTGAGGGAGACGACGTGAGGCGGAGGGGCTTTGTCAATGTCAACCTCCGGAAACAGCACGAGAACAAGGAGGCAGGCAGAAAAGTCCAAGTGGTGAGCCTGGCATTGTGTCCCTTTTCTTTTGACCAGATATTTTTTTTCATGTCGATGTACCTTGAGTGTAACACACCACGTCCAAAATCTACTTAAATGGCGCACCTCCATACACGTAAGAAGCCCAAATACACATAACACTGTCAAGTGCGTGGTCGTGGGCTAGCTGTGGCGGGGTGTGACTGGCGGCTGGGTTTGCAAGAGCGGCGGCACTGGGGCAGACGAGGCATGCAGCGTAGGAGGAGAGGAGGAGAAGATGGCGGCACCTGGCAACAGGATGAGGGAGAGAGAGAGAGAGTTTAGAGCCCTTGGGCTATTTCTTTATTAGTCGTAACGATTACATGGCCCTAGTATTTATAGTCCTCAATCCTTTAAAAATTGGATTCTCCTTTCCAACATAACCAACTCTAATTCCTTAACTATTTAATCCTCCCAAATTCTATTAAGACTCAGTATTTTTCCAACCGGGGCCCCATTTCCATTTTCATTCAAAAACGGAAATACAGCATTGTTTGTAAGGTTACAAGATCAGATTCAGAAGAAAACCGGCTTGTAAATGCTTACTCTATGGTAGGCCATCTACATAACCTAATCCTGAAAAAGGCCCAACTCCAGTAATAAAAGGTTAGCAGCAAACAACTAAGATAGCAAACGGAAAGAACATCTTACCCCCCAGGAGGCAGGGCAAGACAACAACAGCCAACCATCTAAGACTACAGTTCAGCTAACCGACAGTAGAAACATCCTCAGGCAACTCCATCGAGTTGAGAAACAAATAAGGAAAAACTAAGACTCAGTATGGTAACTAGACAACATTGGTGGCGATGTTGTACAAAAGTTATCTCCTATTTGTCTACCAAAATTTTTTTTAATATGACATAACTAGTATTGTGCCCGTATGTTGCTATGTGACAGCTAAACTTTTGTTTTATAAAACACGTGGATCACACAATAAGATAACAATATCATGAGATTAAATACCGTGCTCGAGGGCATCAAGACAACACTTGGCTTAAGGGCATAGGAGGACGATTCCTATCTAGTGCTCTAGTTTAAGGGAATCACACGATCAGATAACAATATTGTGAAGTTAAATACCATGCTTGAGGGCACCGATGATGAGGCCTAGATTAAGGTACATGAAGATGGTTACACTCTAGTTCAAGGTATTGAGCGACATTTGATATGTCAAGGATGTTGCGTAATTGTTGGTTTAAGGAGAATCGCATCCGGAAGAGGAGCCACGATCAACACGGGGAGAGTTATTTTGTAGTATGGGTGATCATGGGGTGGTCACAACTGCCAGGATGACACGATGATGTAGGTGATCAAAGGGAGGTCACAACTGCCAATGTTGTGAATTTAGAGAGGATCATGCCTGTGCTTTGCAACAGAAAAATACTGAGCAAAGAAAAAAATCTAGGCCCCGTGTCCAATGCCAAATTGATCACTCAAATCCTAGAAATTGCAAGTTGTAGATCAAGAATCCCTTTCTAAAAAATTGTGCATAAAATGCACAGTGCACACAAACTTTTTCCATGTGATGTACAACAATAGAAGTAGCCACTGTCCCTTCCATGCTTCTTTTAGCCTCAAATTTGTGGTTTAAAACTACAAGAGATTAATCCCATTCAAATTCGATGGCACAATTTGCTCTGATTGCTGAGTGCTTCCCCCATGTGTACCTGCAGCCTTGGTTGGCACCCATTTGGAGTTCTGCTTATGTTGATTCTGAACAATATTCAAATACTGCAAGTTAGAGAGATGTGAGGCAATATTCTTGAACTCAAAGTGCTTTATTTCACCTAAATAACCTACTCAGAACTAAGAATAATACCTAAGCTACTTTTGTTAGCATAACCATCGTGACCATCACCCTGCTATTCCTGACCAAACAATTTTGAAAGTTCCCATTGAAAGATCCTAGGACTAAAAGTTAACAAATATGTTCATAGGAGATATGAAGAACACAGATATCAATTAAATGTTAAGTACAACACTAAAACACAGTGTTCAGGAAATATACAAACCCGTATGGATAAAAAGATACAGATATCCCTCACAAACTAAACTACATGAATGAATTTATAAGAAAAAACTTCCACTTGAATTTAATGTCAACACTAAATACTAAACCCGGCCTATAGTCCCATTCTAGGTACTTAAAGCAACTGCAAAGACGCAGAGTGCGTGAAATATCAAATTGACAATTCACTCACTAAACAAAAGCTATAGTGTGAATGTGGTTGTGAGCAGAGTACAAATAACGAGACTGGTTCTTCTATATTTAACTGAAAAGTAGTTTGAACTGAGTTCATGCACCTTAGCAAAACCACCAATATTGTTTTTCCCAACATAGCTAAACCTGCAAACTTGACAAAGGGCTAGAAGCCCCTCTCCCATCCAATTACTTGAAAAAGGAGGCTCAGGATAGATACATATAAAGGTACGAACTAAAATGAGAATTTTCATATAACTGGGGTATGGGCAAGATGTCCGTAATTCCCGGAGCCATGTCCTAGGCGATCACGGAGGCGATTTCGAAACCGACCCCGATCTAGATCACCGCCACCGGTGATCTGGTCTGCCAACGCCGCCGGCCGCTCGGCCCCGGTGTCCCCGCCCCGTTACCACCATCGCAGTGTGGTGCCGGCCCCCCCGCATAGCGTCGGTTAGCCGTCCCGGCACCGCCGGCCACAGATACCGCTAGGGTTTTTGCCGCTTAGGTCCCTAGAGTCGGTTTTGCCTTGTGGCTGCGCCTTTGATCGCACAGGCCACCTTTGTTTGTGCCATCCAAGCCTGCCAATGGCGTCTACGGCGAGGAGTGGCGGATCCGGGGGGGGAGGGCGCTGTCCCAAACCCTAATGTTTTGGATTTGATGCAGAATCTCAGGCTGACCAAGGAGGAGGTCGCGGTTCTAGAGTTCAGCGATGATGAAGATCAAGATGCGCTGAAGCCGGGCGAGTTGACCTTGGTGGGGAAAGTGCTCTCACCGGTACCAGTGCATGTGAGCTCGGTGCGAGCAGCTATGAATCTAGCCTGGGGCAATCCAGTTGGGCTCAGGATCAGGGCAATCGGCGAAAAGGGTGTTTACTTGTTTGTGGCCGAGTTTGGCTGTGCCCGTGACAGGGAGAGGGTTCTCACTGGCTCGCCATGGATGGTGAGGAGGTACTCGGTGCTGCTTCAAGAGTACGATGAAAAGCTCAGCGCGACACAAATTTCTTTTGACCATGTTGAGTTATGGGCTAGAATACTGAACCTTCCCCTCGGTTGGATTAATCGAGTGAGGGGCTCTCGAGCGATGGACCTGCTTGGGAGAGTGGTTCATATGGATGTTGATGCTGATGGGAAGGCAAGTGGAGCATTCCTGTGGGCCCGTGTGGCTATCAAAACTGGCAAACCATTGAGATGAGGTGTGTTTCTCAGGGTGAACAAGAATGAGGAGCCCTGGTGGTTCTCGGTTCAATATGAAAGACTGCTTACATATACTTCCATTGTGGGCTCCTGGGGCACTTGGATTTGGAGTGCCAAACTCCTGTTGCACGCAATGAAGAAGGTAAACTGCCCTATGATGTGAATCTAAGGGCACAGGAGGAGAAGAAGCGTAGGCCGCAATCCTTTGCTGCGGATGCTGCAGAATCATTCGGCAGTGTCTCGTCGTCAGGGCCCCGGTCTGGCAGATCGAGTGGTGCTAGGGGACGAGGCCCTCGATCGGCAAAGTGGTCGCGCTGCTCAGAGAGTCAAGTGGGAGAAACTGCTGACAATGAAGTGTTGTCCCCTCTCAAGGAGGCAAGGGAAAATGTGGAGATGGAGGCTCGAGATGCCGATGGTGATGGCCAGGCTGCGAGCAAGCAGCTAGTTTTTCAGGCGATGGATGAAGACATTCGTTAGGGGGCTAGGAAGAGGAAGTCCAAGTTACCGGTGAGAGCTACGCAAACACCGGATCTCAACATTCCTTTGGGGGGCTCTGGGACCATTGTAACGGTGGGTCTAGTGTCCTCTCGAGTGAATCAACTGGACACCTCTTCAGACACTGGTGGAAGTAGCATGATCGAGAAACTCAAGAAGCAGAAACGGGCTTCTGGTGAAATTGATAGATCGGCGGCGGCTGCGGGCAGCAGTCCCCGCCGGGAGCCATGAATCTCCTAAGTGAGAACTGCCGGGGTTGCGGGCAGTCCGAGGCAGTTCAGGAACTCCACCACTTGGTGGAGGAGAAGAGGCCCGCGGTTGTGTTTTTGATGGAGACGCGTATGGGGGAAGAGCGTGCCCTTGGCTTGACACATGAGCTTGGCTTCTCAAAAGCCATTATTGTCAAGTCAGAGGGTCTTAGTGGTGGTTTGGAGTTGATGTGGCGCCAAGACGTGTTGGTGGCAGAAATGAGCAAGTCTAGATCACATATTGACATCTTATTGTCCTGTGACCGGCAGCGAATTGCACATTGGCGCTTGACGGGCTTTTATGGCGAGCCTAGACGTGAGAGGAGGAAAGAAAGCTGGTTCCTGATGAGATTCTTACGGGCATAGCCAGCTGCTCCTTGGCTGTGCGTGGGGGATTTCAACGAGGTTGTTGCGGTGGAGGAACAGATTGGTGGAAATGAAAGGAAGCAGTGGCAGATGAATGCTTTCCGAGAGGTGATCGATGATTGCGACCTCTCGGATCTGGGATTCCATGGTCTCCCATATACATGGGATAACTGGCAGGTGGGGCACAATGTCAAGGCCCGCCTAGACTGGGCATTGGGGGATTATAAATTCTTGCAGGAGCTAGGGGAATCGGAGATTTTCCATGTGCCACTAATGGAGTCAGATCATGCTGGACTCGTGGTGGAAGTACGCCAGAGGGCTGCTCATCGGAAGAAGCCTAAACCCTTCAGGTATGAAAACATGTGGAAATCACATGGAGAATATATGGAGTTTGTGAATAGATCTTGGGACCCAGGATTAGGTGTTGCTGACCTTCTGTCGACGGCCAATGCGCTCTCGAATCTGCAAGTGTCTTTGAAATCTTGGGATCGCAAGGTTTTCGGATCGATTAAGAGGCAAGTGCGAGAAAGGGGCAGGACACTTTACCGGGGGCCGACAGATAGAGAACGTGAGATCATGGCTAGTCTCTCTGAAGTCCTAGCCAAGGAGGAGGTGATGGAGTGACAACGCTCGCGTATTTCATGGCTAAAGGAAGGTGACCGGAATACGGAATTCTTTCAAGCCAAAGCGTGGGCAAGAGGTTGTACAAACCAGGTTAAATCATTGATGGATGACAGTGGGAGAACTGTCACAGAACAAGAAGATTTGGAGTAGATGGCATGCGATTTCTACTAGAAACTATTCACGGCTCAGGATGACTTGCAGCCGGAACTGATCTGCAGCCATGTTCCAAGGAAGGTTACAGATGAAATGGTTGACATTCTTGGCAAGCCGTTCACAGGGGAAGAAGTGGAGGCTGCGTTGTTTCAAATGGCACCGTGCAAAGCGCCAGGGGCGGATGGTTTTAACGCCGGTTTTTTCCAGACACACTGGGATTTGGTGAAGTCTTGTGTGCTACCGGCAGTGGTTTCTTTTCTGAATGGAGGCGATCTACCACCTGAGGTAAACAAAACTTTGCTGGTTTTAATCCCTAAAATCAGTAACCCTCAGGAGCTTTCAGAGTACTGGCCAATCTCGCTCTGCAATGTCCTTTACAAGATCTGCTCTAAAACTATGGCCAACCGACTTCGAATCATCCTCGAGGAGGTGGTCTCGGTGGAGCAGATCGCCTTTGTGCCGGGTCGCTTAATTACGGATAATGTGTTAATTGCCTATGAGTGCATCCACTACTTGAGACACAAGAAGGGGAAAACTGGAGATTGTGCAATTAAACTCGATATGGCCAAGGCCTATGATCGGGTGGAGTGGAGATATTTGGAAGCCATCATGAGGGCGTTGGGTTTTCTGGAGGCATGGTGTGCTTTGGTGATGAAATGTGTCTCCACGGTTTCGTTCTCGGTGCGAGTCAATGGTGTTTTTTCTGACACCTTTCAGCCAACTCGAGGAATTCGGCAAGGTGACCCCATTTCGCCTTACCTCTTCCTCTTATGTGCAGAAGGTTTATATTGTATGATCAGGAACATTGGGCCCTTATACATTTCGAGGGGGGTGAGAGTGAGTCGCCATGCTCCGTGGATCTCTCACCTCCTGTTCGCGGATGATTGCCTCATCTTCACTCAAGCAACAAAGAAAGGTGCAGATAGGGTGGCAGATATCTTGGAAACCTATAACCAGGGGTCCGGTCAGTTGGTGAACAAGAGCAAGTCGGCCATCTTCTTTAGCCCGAACAGTGATGCTGAGAGCAAGGCTGCTGTCCATGAGAGCTTGCAAATCCCCAATGAAGCTCTAGGAGAGAAATATTTGGGGCTACCTACAGCTGCTGAACGTGGTGCATCCGATGCGTTCAAGTATGTGCCAAACCGAATAAGAGGGATGGTGGGGGGATGGGCGGAGAAAAGCATGAGCTGTGCGGCCGGGGAAACTCTATTGAAAGCTAATGCTCAGTCCATTCCCACATACCCCATGTCATGTTTTAAATTATCACCGGCTGTTTGTTAGAAGATGACTTCGACTGTTTCAAACTACTGATGGGGAAGTAGTGTTGATAACCATAAGCTGCATTGGCTTAGATGGGAAAAGCTGACCCGTTCGAAATGTGACGGGGAATTGGATTCAGAGATTTCTCTTTGTTCAACAAGGCTATGTTGGGCAAGCAAGGTTGGAGACTGATTATGAGACCGAACTCGCTGTGTGCGTAGGTGCTGAAGGGGAAGTATTTCCACAACTCTGACTTCCTCTCGGCGACCAAAAAACGGCGGAGCTCGGCAACGTGGAAGGCAATTCTCCATGGGCGAGATGTGCTGGCTCGGGGTCTAATCAAACGAGTCGGCCCGGGCGACATCAGCATATGGGAGTAAAATTGGATCCCGGGGCTACGATCACTCAAGCCTCTGGTCCGTATGCCGCGGGCGTCGGCTGAAAGGGTGAGCGATCTCTTTATACCGGGAACAAGGATCTGGAATGAAGTGGCCGTCAATAATTCCTTCATGGCATTGGAGGCGGCGGAGGTAATGAAGATTAAGCCGAGCACAAGAATATCTGAAGATATACTGGCCTGGGCATTTGAGAGGAACGGTGTGTACTCGGTCAGGTCAGCATATAAGTTCTTGAAGAATGAGCAGACTGCAGCGGCCATGGTGGCTAGAGGTGAAACGTCGGCATCCGGGGGCTCGGCGCCTTGGAGCTCCCTCTAGAAGCTGGACGTGCCGCCTAAAGTGAAGGTTTTTTGGTGGCGGGTGCTGCATAACGCACTGCCAATGCGGGCTGAGCTATCGAGGAGGCATGTGGAGAAGGAGGGCCATTGTGAAGTTTGTGGCGATCCTTTAGAATCATTGTTCCACATCTTCTTCGAGTGCCCGATGGCGCGGCGTTTCTGGGAGGAGGTGAAGCATCTGAGGGGCCTCACGATTCTGCGGCTACACCCTTGCTCGTGGGCATCAGATGTTCTGAAGCCGGGAATCTGCAACTCGGCTACCGCGACCACCGTGGTCTGTGGAGCATGGGCGCTTTGGTCCGGGAGGAACGGTCGACGACACGGTCGAAAAATCTGGGAGCCGGGGGCCTCGGCGAGGTTCATCTCCAACCTACTGAAGGATTTGGCCTCGCTCCGACCACTGCAAGGGCCTAAGCAACCGAGGGAGCCATCCAGCTGGGAGTGCCCACAGTCGGGCTGGTCCAAGGTTAATTCGGATGCCGGCTTTGATCAAGGCAATGGGACTAGTCGCAGCAGCGTGGTCATCCGCGACCAGGAGGGCAAGGTCTTGGGGGCTGCAGCAAGATGGTGTGATGATGTTGTCGATGCCCTTACTGCTGAAGCTTTAGCTGCCAAGGAAGGTCTTGAACTGGCTGCAGAGATTGGTCTGGACAAGGTGATTCTCGAGGTGGACTGCCAGGGTCTTGTCAACATCTTGCAGGATCCGATGGCGGTGTGTTCCTCCATAGGAGGAATTTGTTTCGATATCATAGAGCTGGGGAAGTTTTTTAGCGACTTTAGGGTGTGTTGGGTACGCCGGGATGCAAACACTGTGGCACATATGTGCACATCCACGGTGTCCGCTCTTGAGCGTTCTTTCTTTTGGATTGATGTAATTCCGGATTGGCTAGTTCAACTAGCAACCGCAGATTGTAATCCCCGTGAGATGTAATGAAAGCTCTATGTTCTCAAAAAAAAAAAAAAAAAAAACTAAAATGAGAATTCCAATTCAAGAACTATATACCAAAAATAGTGGTATGGATTCTTCATCAGCCATGTGTTTTTCAGAACAAATAGTGGTATAGATGGTAACGGTGTGGCCAAGCGCGTTGACTGCATGGCATCGACGGTGGCTCATGGCGGTTTAGGGCTAAGGCAATGTGCTACATTCCATGTGACTTCAGCACCCTTCAAAACCTGATGAAAATAAATAAATAAGCCAATAATGTTCGTGACACAAAATTGCATAGAGCACAATGTTTTCCTAGAAACTGTTCAAGTCAACTCATTCAAAATTAAGACCAATTCAAAATATGAAAACTGAAGTTCAAGAAAACCAAATATAAACCTCAACTTGTCTAAATCTCATCACGCAAGGAAGCAAAGTGGCCGATTCATTAGGACGTTTGAGTATATATGTTTTCAATGCATCTATCCCTCCACTAAATCAACAAATTGATGCACAAAACCTAGGGCGGGAGCATGCATGTAAGGATCCTGAGTGCTGCTCAGTGCCTAACAAATCTAAGAATACTTCGACTATGGATTAACAATGGAAACACTCGTACATGTAAGGATCTTGAGTACAGCTCAATGCCTTCCCATATAAACTATAAACTATTACACACAAAACTATTATTTTTCTCTATAATTTTCACTGGCTGCAAGTCAAAGATCCTAATAGAAGTTGGTTTTGTATATTCTAACAGAAGTAGCAAGTCAAAGGTCATCCCTTTCCTTGAACATTCTGGGGTTGGTGTGGAGGCATTGAACCTCGGTGACAAGAGCTGCTGAGAGACATCCTTGGGCAGGTCGACGTCGACGAAGATGCTGACCGGAGAATAGATACACATGCAGAACAGCAGATCCACCGGCAAATCAGCATGCCCACGTACTGCATATCCACTGTTGTGTTCGTCGAGTGTCTACCGGCGACGGCGTCAGCGCCCTAGGCTGCCACGCCCCGACTTGCGGCAGCTAGATGTGGGGCATTATGAACGTTGAGTGCCGGCGATCGGCTGAGCATGGTGGTTCGGTGGCAGGGCCCGACACGAACGTCAATGCTCGTCAGCGAGCAACCGCGACCTTGCTGGTGGATGGAGTCCTCAGCGGGCAACCACTTATATTTCAATACTCCGTCTGATCTCTTACCGCCAACTCTCGCAAAATAGCGGCCAAGGAAAACCTAGCGACGCGCCATGACAGCGGCGGCAGCTACGCAGCAAAGCTTCAGGAAAAAAATAAGGAAGATAAATGGATTGTGTACCTCGTTGCTACGTCGGTGGCGGCATCGATTGTATATGTCGACGGCGTCGGCACCTAAGCCTCCAACACTCCCACGGCAACGGATGTCAATGAATACCGGCGGGCGGCGGCAGCGTCGGGTTGGCAGCGCAAGTCTGTCAGGCGGTGGCTGTTCTGAATCCGATCAGTTGTTCACGGACCAAGGAGGATTGAGCCGAGAGGTCGAGGCGGCGGTGTCGAGGTATCGTACGAGGCGGGGGAGGAAGGGCTGGGCTACGTAGCATATGTGGAGGGAGGCCAGGCAGGATTACAGAGGGAGGTGAGGCCTGGTTTTTACAGAAATGGATGGGGATTACTCAAACGAGGAGGCAAGATTACCGAGGGAAGCATGATCGCATTTTCTTTTTGGGGTTTTACGTAGGGAGGGGATTACCGAGGGAAGCCTGATTGCATTTTTTTTTTTACGAAGAGGGAGCACGGATCGAAGCTTCGGGCAGAACGACGGAGCGGTGATTTTTGCTTTCCTTTTCTTTTTTAACTGAGCCCAGGTGGAGGGTCTTGACGCCATGCGTTGGGGATCGCATGGCCACATGAGGTGGTCCTTTCATCCAAGATTTTTTCTTTTCTTTTTTATCATTCCTTTTTTTCGTTTTTTCTAGCGGGCTCGGAGATGGGATGGGTGCAGAACGCATGGGCGGCAGACGAACAAAACCAAACAATTGTCGCACTAAAAAGTGTACACACTTTATTCTTTTTAGTTGTGAGAGGGAGAAGCTATTGTATAGCTATATTCAACGTTCTCCTCATATATGTTACATATTTGAACTTATAACTGCATAGGCACTCATGTCCAATATGTTGTTTACATGAAAACCGTGCTCTTGGGGTGGCGGGCTGTGTTGATTGTTATGTATCCACCCCAGATAATTTCTTGTAAAACTCTCTTCTACTTAATGCAATGATGCGCAAATCTTTTGTGTATTCGAGAAAAAAAAAACCGTGCCCTTCTCTCTCTCTCCCCTAAATTTTGAACTTTATGTATCATAAAAAATGGGAACATGCTTGGCTATACGACTGTTAATTATTTGTACTTGTTCTAATGTATGTTGTTCCGCGAGATTGATGACTATATGATGACGACTTCGCAAGTGTTGTTTGCATTTAGTATTGATACGAATTTGTTGATAGATGGATGTATGGACGGATGGATGGTTGAATAGATCAATCGATTAGAATTGGTACATCTTGCTGGCTACCAAGTTAGCTAGATTAGGATTAGTGAAGATAGATAGAATGATAGCTGTGGACCTTAGTCTCTTTTTTTAAGGTATAAGCCAGATCCCATCCATTATATTTAGACACGACAAAAATATATAGGTGTGGATAAAAAAGGATTTTGAATAGGTCAATTATTTGTGAATAAAATGTAGCAACGCATGATTATATCTTTCTAATTGATATATGATGATTTCATGAGTGTTGTTCGCATTTAATATTGGTACCAATATATAGATATAGATGGGTCCATGGATGGTTCAATAGAAAGGTCAATCGATTAGAACCGATACATCTAGCAAGGTTGTAGGTACATTGCTAGCCAGATTGGTATTATTATAGATAAATAGATAACTATGGACCTAAGTCTCTTTTATTGAATATGTATAAAGGCAGAAGGTCACATCCATCATTTGAAAACGAGATAGGGATATAGATGGATCCCCTGAAAAAAGATACAGATGGATAGAAATGGATATGTGACAGGTCTATTATTCTGAATAAAATGTAGCAATGCACCCAAACAACCGTCAGTCAATGTAGATCAGCATGACTAATATTTGGATTTCCGATCCATTTCCATCTAGTAAGAAACTTAAATATAGTATATATCCGCAACATTACTATCTCCATATCCGTCGAGGATAAAAAAATTAGGCACTGCAGGCCACCGTCCTTCTATAACTACCCAGCACATACGCCCTCCTGCTTGTGCAGATACATAGCACTCCTCTTCATTTGATCATGTCGTCCAGCAAGCAAGTTCTGGCTGCCGCCATCGCCTTGGCCCTGCTCCTCACTTCACATCGTAAGTTGCCAGGAAATTTAAGTCCAGTTTCAAAAATTGTGCAATATTCGTACGATACATTAGCTAATATGGGTGGATTACAAAATCTAAAAACGGTTTACCACTGTGGCTGCAGTTGCATCAGCAGAAGATAATGCAATCGAAGTACCAACCAGCATTCCCTGTTGGGGCAGAAACGAGATTTGCATGGCCGCTTGCTTTCTAATGCACTACACCGGCGGGTTCTGCAACGGGCAAACCTGTATATGCACCAAGCAGGGCCCTCCCGTCGGGACTTCGCCAGGGAAGCGTGGGGTGGGCATGCTCAACTGATGGACTATGTTGCTTGTTGACCGCTCGCTGGGAGCCATGCGTAAAAATAAACTTCGCCATGTACCAGATTCATGCTGGGTGTTTGAAGATTGTTTATCTGAATAATTGACATATGTATTAGATAAGAGAAATTTGTCCCAGTTTTAAATGGTGAGCCTGGCCTTGTGTCCCTTTTGTTTTGACCAGATTTTTTTTCTTGCTGAAGTACCTTGAGCGTAACACACACCGTTCAAAATCTACTTAAATGGCGCACCTCCATACACGTAAGAGGCTCAAATACGCATGACACTGTCAGGACCGTGGTCTTGTGTTGCCTGTGGCTCGGTGGGACTGGCGGCTGGGTTTGCAAGAGCGGCGGCGCTGGGGCCGAGGAGGCATGCAGCGTAGGAGAGAGGAGGAGAAGATGGCGGCGCATGACAACAGGAGGAGGGAAAGACAGAGAGAGAGAGAGAGAGAGAGAGAGAGAGAGGAGTTTAGAGCCCTTGGGCTATTACTCTATTAGTTGTAATGATTACACGATCCTTGAAAAATTGGATTCTCCATTCCAACTTAACCAACTCCAATTCCTTAACTGCTCAATCCTTCCAAATGCTACCAAGACCCGGTATGGTAACTAGACAACATTGACAACAACGTTATACAGAAGTTTTCTCTTATTTGTCTACCAAAAACTATTTTAATATGGTATAACTAGTATCGTGTCCGTGCATTGCTACAGGATAGCTAGACATTTGTTTTAAAAACACGTGGATCGCAAAATAAGATAACAATATTGTGAAATTAAATACCGTGCTTGAGGGTATCAACGACAACACTTGGCTCAAGGGCATAGGAGGACGATTCCTATCTAGTGTTCTAGTTTAAGGGAATCGCACGATAAGATAACAATATTGTGAAGTTCAAGTTAAATACCATACTTGAGGGCACCAACGACGAGGCCTGGGTTAAGGTACGCAAAGACGGTTACACTCTAGTTCAAGGTGTTGAGGGACACCAACGACGAGGCCTGGGTGTTGCGTAATTGCTCGTTTAAGCAAAATCACATGCGGAAGAGGAGCTACGATCAACATGGGGAGAGTTGTTTTGTACTATGGGTGATACGGGGAGGTCACAAGGATGACAAAATGAGGTAGGTGATCATAGGGAGGTCACAACTGCCACTGCTGTGAATTTAGACAAGATCATGCCCGTGCATTGCAAAGGAAAAATAATAAGCAAAAAAAAAAATAATAATCTAGGCCCCGTGTCCAATGCCAAATTGATCACACAAATCCTAGAAAATTCAAGTTGTAGATCAAGAATCCCTATCTAAAAAAATTGTCGATAAAAATGCAGAGTGCACATAAACTTTTTCCATGTAATTGATCCCAAATAAAGAACTACATACCAAAAATGTGTCATGTGTTATGGATTCTTCAGCCATGTTAATTTCAGAACAAATAGCGGTATAGATGGTAATGGTGTGGCCTAGCATGTGGACCGCATGGCATCGACGGTGGCTCATGGCGGAGTACGGAAAATGCAATATGCTACATTCCTCTTGACTTCAGCACCCTTCAAAACCAGATGAAAATAACCAAATAAGCCAATAATGTTCGTGACACAAAATAGCATAGTGCACAATATTTTCCTAGAAACTGTTCAATCAACTCATTCAAAATTAAGACCAACTTCAAAACTTGATAACTAAAGTTCAAGAAAACCAAATATAAACCTCAACTTGTCTAAAGCTTATCACGCTAGGAAGAAAGTGGCTGATATAGTAGGACGTTTGAGTATCTGTTTTCAATGCATCTATCCCTTCAGTAAATCAACAAATTGATGCACAAAACCTACGGGTGGGAGCATGCATGTAAGGATCCTTAGTGCTGCTCAATGCCTAACAAATCTATGAATACTTCGACTATGGATTAACAATCGGTAATGCTTGTTTTAGAGCGTTCGACGTGGCGAACAACCCTTCGTGGACCGATTACGGGCCCAACAGGCGGGGGCCCAACATGCGTCGTCCACTCCGCCTCATGTCTATCGCCCCCGTCGCTGTCCTCATCCTCATCCACTCCACGCCGTCCTCATCCATGCCATAGCCGGGCCGGTCACCCTCCTCCACCTCCCCTCACGTCCCCAGCGACCGATCCCACCTTCCCCGATGACAACATTGGCGGCCCGCGCGCCCACTCCTGCCGGATTCGGTGCGACGCACGCCACATCACGGCCTCCACCTTCCCCCGCGCCAGCCTCACAACACCTCGCTGTCCGTCAAAGGTCGCTGACCCCGCACTGCCCCGCACGCCACAGCTCGCCGGCGTCCCTCTCCATCCCACCCGGCACCCAGTAGCAGCACCCTCTCTCTCTGTCTCAGTGTCCGCAACAGCCTTCTTCCCCATGTCGCGGCACCACCGGCGAGCGCCCCCTTTCCTCGTGGTGACTCCATGCGGGCGCACGCCACCTGATCCGCGAGCACAACGACCATCAGTGGCGAGCGCCGTCCTGCGCGGTGAACTCCCCTTCTCCCCCTGCCTCTCTCCTCTGCGTCACCCTCATTCGGCCTTATCCTCGCCGGAGATGAGGACAATGGGGGACGGGGTCGAACCCCTGCGGCCTAGGGTTTCGGCAAAGAGGAGGGTGGCAGTGGACCAGAGGACCATGACCGAGGTAGGCCTCCTCTCTTTTTCTCCTCTCCCTCTATCTTCCTCCTTCAACTCCGGCGAGCAGGCCTGTTTTCCTCCCTCCCCCTGCATCTCCCCGATGTGTCAAGAGGCCTTGGTGTCTTGGTTCAGCAGCGACACACGCTATGTTTCAACAGGCCGGGGTGCTTTGGTTCTGGTTGTTTTCGTTTTCGACCATTTGTTTCGGGCTCGGTCCCCTCCGTGTTTCGGATGGTGTTCTTTCATTGTTTCTCTATTTGTCTTTTTTTGATTCAGTTTTGTTTGTTCTTTGTTGTTTCTTTTTCTTCAACTTCTGTTTCGGATGGCGTTTCTTATTTGTTTCTACATTGATTTTCGTTTTGTTTCAAACGTTTTGATATTTTTGTGAGTTCTGTTTTTTTGTGTTTCAGTTTGTCTCTCTCGTGTTTCTAATTGCATTTTTATTTTGTTTCAATTGTATTCATCTTTTTGTTTCAATTTCGATTTTATTCATCGCCTGTTTCTAATTGCAAAATTTCTGCTTCATTTTCAATTTTTTTGGTTTTAGAGGATGAGCTTGCGATGTTTTAGAAGCTGCGAAGGCTATAGAGGGGGAGCAAAGGGCGTGTGCGTGTTCATGTGTGTCTGGTGGTGTCGTGGAGGGAAACGCCATGTGTACGCAAGCGCATGTGTGGGTGTCAGGGCGTCGGTGTGCCGCGATGTTGGGGCATCTGTGTGCCGCGCCCACGGGGGTGGGAGACGGGCCGGGCCCTACCTAGACCGTTCTATCCTAGAACGTTCGATCGACACCAACACCCATTAACAATGGAAAACACTCATACATGTAAGGATCCTGAGTGCTGCTCAATGCCTTCCCATTTGACATGTTACATACAAAACAATTATTTTTCTCTATAATTTTCACTGGCTGCATGTCAAATATCCTAATAGAAGTTGGTATTGTATATTCTAATAGAAGTTGGTATTGTATATTCTAACAAAAGTTACAAGTCAAAGATCACCCCTTACCTTGAACATTGCGGGGTTGGTGTTAAGGCATTGAACCTCGGTGACAAGAGCTGCTGAGAGACATCCTTGGGCAGGTCGACGTCGATGAAGATGCTTACCGGAGAACAGACACACATGCAGAATAGCAGATCCACCGACAAATGAGCCTGCCCACTGCAGATCCACTGGTGTGTTCGTCGAGTGTGTGCCGGCGACGATGTCAGTGCCCTGGGTGGCCGCACCCCGACTGGTGGCACCTAGATGTGGGGCGCGATGTACGTTGAGTGCCCGTGATCGGCCGAGCGTGGTGGCCGGCTCGGTGGCAGGGCCCGACGCGACCGGGAAGGCTCGTCAGCGAGCAACCGCGACCTTGCTGGTGGATAGGATCATCAGTAGGCAACCACTTATATATTTCAAGAATCAGTCTGATCTCTTACCGCCAACTCTCACAAAATAGCGGCCAAGGCAAAACCTAGCGATAGGCCATGATAGCGGCGGCAGCTACGCAGCAAAGCCTCAGGAAAAAATAAGGAAGATCAGTGGATTATGTGCCTCGTTGCTACGCCGGTGGCGGCATCAACTGTCTACGTCCACGGCGTCGGCACCCAGCCTCCAACAGCACCACAGGTCCACAGCGGCGGATTAGGACCAGGAAACGGCCTGGACGTCAATGAATATCGGTGGCAGCGCAAGTCTGGCGGGCGGTGGCTGTTCTGAATCCGATCAGTGTTTCATGGACCTAGGTGGATTGAGCCGAGAGGTCGAGGTGGTGGCGTCGAGGTATCACACGAGGTGGGGGAGACGTACGTAGCGAGGAGGAAGGGCTGGGCTACGTAGCATACATGGAGGGAGGCCAGGCAGGATTACGGAGGGAGGTGAGGCTTGTTTCTTTACTGAAAGGGACGAGGATTACGGAGAGGAGGAAGCGGGATTACAGAGGGAAGCCTGATCGCATTTTGTTTTTGGGATTATAGGTAGGGAGGGGATTACCGAGGGAAGCCTGATTGGATTATTTTTTTTTTTATTTAACGGAGAGGAAGCACGGATCGCAGCTTCGGGCAGAACGACGGAGCGGTGAATTTTTCTTTTCATTTTTTAACTGAGCCCAGGTGGAAGGCCTTTTTTTTCTTTTGAGAGAACCAGGTGGAAGGCCTTGACGTCGTGCGTTGGCGATAGCATGGCCACATGAGGTGGTTCTTCCCTCCAAGATTTTTTTCTTTGCTTTTTTATCATTCCGATTTTTTTTTCCAATTTTCTAGCGAGCTCGGGGATGGGACGGGTGGGCAATGCATGGGGTGGCAGACGAACAAAACCAAATAATTGTCACACCAAAAAGTGTCCACATTTTATCCTTTTTAATTGTGGGAGATACTATTTTATAGCTATATTCAACGTTCTCCTCGTATATGTTACATATTTGAAATCATAATTGCATAGGCACTCGTGTCCAATATGTTGTTTACATGAAAGCCACGCTCTTCTCACTCTCTCCCTAAATTTTCAACTTTATATATAACAAAAAATGATAACATGCTTGGTTATACGACTATTAATTATTTGTACTTGTTCTAATGTATGTTGTTCCACGAGATCGATGACTATATGATGACGACATCGCGAGTGTTGTTTGCATTTAGTATTCATACGAATTTGTTGATAGATGGATGTATGGACGGACGGATGGTTGAATAGATCAATCGTTTAGAATTGGCACATCTTGCTAGTTACTAAGTTAGCTAGATTAGTATTAGTCAAGATAGATAGAATGATAGCTGTGTACCTAAGTCTCTTTTTTTGAGGTATAAGCCAGATCCCATCCATTATATTTAGAAACAAGAAAAATATACAGGTGGATAAAAAAGGATTTCGGATATGTCAATTATTTGTGAATAAAATGTAGCAATGAAAGATTATATCTTTCTAAATGATATATGATGATTTGACGAGTGTTGTTCGCATTTAATATTGATACACATATATAGATATAGATGGGTGCATGGATGGATGGATGGTTCAATAGAAAGGTCAATCGATTAGAACCGGAACATCTAGCTAGGTTGTAGATAAATAGATAACTATGGACCTAATAAGTCTCTTTTATTGAATATGTATAAATCCAGAAGATCCCATCCATTATTTGGAGACGAGATAGGGATATAGATGGATTCCCTAACAAAAAAAGAGATATAGATGGATAGAAATGGATATGTGACAGGTCCATTATTCTGAACAAAATGTAGCAATGCACCCAAACAACCCTTGTCAATGTAGATGAGCATGACTAATATTTGGATTTCCGATCCATTTCCATCTAGTAAGAAATTTAAATATAGTATATATCCGCAACATTACTATCTCCATATCCATCAAGGATAAAAAAATTAGTCACTGCAGGGCACCGTCCTTCTATAACTACCCAGCACATACACCCTCCTGCTTGTGCAGATACATAGCACTCCTCTTCATTTGATCATGTCGTCCAGCAAGCAAGTTGTGGCTGCCGCCATCGCCTTGGCCCTGCTCCTCACTTCAAATCGTAAGTTGTTAGGAAATTGAACTCCAGTTTCAAAAATTGTGCAATATTCGTACGATCCATTAGCTAATATGGTCGGATTATAAAATCTAAAAACGGTTTACCACTGTGGTTGCAGTTGCATCAGCAGAAGATAATGCAATTGAGGTCCCAACCAGCATTCCCTGTTGGGGCAAAAACGAGATTTGCATGGCCGCTTGCTTTCTAATGCACTACACCGGCGGTTTCTGCAACGGGCAAACCTGTGTATGCACCAAGCAGGGCCCTCCCGTCGGGACTACTTCGCCAGGGAAGCGTGGGATGGGCATGCTCAACTGATGGACTATGTTGCTTGTTGACCGCTCGCTGGGAGCCATGCGTAAAAATAAACTTCGCCATGTACCAGATTCATGCTGGGTGTTTGAAGATTGGTCATCTGATTATTTGACATATGTGTTACATCTAAGAGGAATTTATCCTAGTTTTAAACGGTGAGCCGGGCATTGTGTCCCTTTTTTGACCAGATGTTTTCTTTTTTCTTGTGGAAGTACCTTGAGTGTAACACCCCATGTTCAAAATCTACTTAAATGGCCCAAATACACATAACACTGTCAAGAGCGTTGTCGGGGGACCTACCCATGGCGGCATGGCAGTGGCGGTTGGGTTTGCGAGAGCGGCGGCGCTAGGGCAGAGGAGGCGTGTGGTGTGGGTGGAGAGGTGGAGAAGAGGGCGGCGACACTAGGAGGAGGCAGAGAGTGAGAGGAGTTATAGTCCCCTACCAGACTTGGCCGCTAAGCAATCTCAGAAGATCCTTACAAGATTGGATTCACCGTTCCAACTTAACAAATTCTAATAACTCAATCTTTCTACATCCCACTAGGACTCGATATGGTAACTAGATAATGTTGACAACAACGGGATTGATGGTGGCGGCAGCGGCGGCGCACCCTCCTCCTTAGTGCGCGCGAACCACGACGAAGGGGATAACTGGCTCCCCTGTTCAGCACCTTGTTGGCCTGTTTTCTCTGTTGTGGCATACGGCCCACGTTGGGCGTGTGACAGTGCTTCCCCTTTTCCGCTTGGCGCGTCCTTGTGTCAAAATAGGGTCTGGGAGCCTATTGCTTAAAGATGTCTTCTTAATTTGGATAAGTAGATGCACCATGTTCTCGTCTCAAATAGTAGCAGAAGCCGAAGGAGACGAAGACGTGGGAGTTTGGCGTTCTAGCGCTTGCCATGCTGGTGCCGATGTAGATTTGGGTCATGATACTTGGCGTAGAGGCGAAGTCAAGTAGATAGTTGTCAATATTGAGGAGGATGTAGCCCGAAAAGTGGTGGTCAATGGTCGCTGTTGTTGTAGCCAGTATGAGAATGTCGTTGAGAATATACTCACCATTAGTGAAGGCGTTCGGCGAGAGGCAAGGTTCGTTGTGGCAGAGTATATTGTGGACGTTCACAACGTAGATTAGCTGATAGCCAAGGTTGCCTCTAGCAGTCGAGATGTCGATGATGTTTAGTAGCGGACATCAGCGGGAATTATGCTATCCTATGTAGTGGCCATGCTAGAGTTGCGGCCTGAATCTCCATAGTGGTGGGGGTGTTTTGTAGCTCACGATTATATGAAGGAGCCAGGCCAGGCTGTGGTAGCAGGGTCGTTGCGGACTTGATGTGGTGTGCTGACATTGTTGCCAGTGCGGTTGGCGACGGTGCATCACCCATCGTAGCTGAGAGGTGGATGATCCGGTTGGTTGTCGTTGGGGATGAGATCGCTGAAGACATGCACGCTGGCGGTGTAGTCTTCAGGGCATGGGCTAGGAGGGTAGCCAACTCTACCTTTCACAGCTGATGCTGCTCGCTCCGCGCTTTAATGATATTCTCAAGATCGTTGACGAGGCGAACTTGGTGGTGCCATCATGCCGAATGCGCACCTGAGGCCAGCGTGTTGCTTACACGAAAGCCACAATCTTCTCTCTCCTGATTTATCTCCTTCATACATCATCAAAAGTGGTAACTTGCTTGGCTATAAGACAACTATTGTACTTGTTCTAAAATATGTTCCACAAGATCCATGAGTATATCCTTATCATTTATATACGATGACGATTTCGCAGGTGTTGTTCGCATTTAATATGGATACAAATATATAGATAGATGGTTGCAAGGATGGATGGATGGATGGTAGAATTAATAGAAAGATCCATCTATGAGAACTGATACATCTAGCTAGCTATATAGCTAGCCAGGCTAGCATTAGTATAGACAGATAGATCACTATGGACCTGCTAAGTCTGTTTTTTTTTTGAAGCGAGAAGTAGCAATTATTCTGGAAACGAGATAGATATATAGGGCGGATCCTATGCAAACTAGGCATCTCGTGCAAACTTGTAAACTAACGATCTGGACCGCAGGATGTTGATCCAAGGGAGCACATGAGAGAGGTGGAAGGAGGGATTTGTAAAATTGTGATTAAGAGCGGGCGGTTAAGTGTAAAATTACCCAATCTCTCCGCGTCACTTGGATCAACATCCTGCGGTCCAGATCATTAGTTTACAAATTTGCACGGGATGCCTAGTTTGCATAGGATCCGTTGCCGATATATAGATGGATAGAAATGGATATGTGATAGGTCAATTATTCTGAATAAAATGTAGCAATGCACCCAAACATGCCCATAGTCAATGCATAAGTAGCCTATCTACTATTTGGATATCCAATCCGTTTCCATCTAGTAGGAAATTAAATATATTATATGGCGTCAACATTAGTATCACCAATATATATCCATCAAGGATAGAAACCTAGCCAATGCAGGCCACCGTTCTATAAGTACCCAGCACATACACCCGCCTTGAGCATACGAAGCACTCCTCTTCATTTGATCATGTCGTTCCGCAAGCAGGTTGTGGCGGTCGCCATGGCTTTGGCACTGCTCGTGTTCACTTCACACGGTAAGTGTCCAGGAGACTCCGGCCTGTTTCAAAAATTCTGCAATATTTGTTCGATGCACTTGCCAATGGTTGGATTATAAAGTAAAAAATGGCTTTATCACTGTGGTTGCAGTTTCTGCTGGAAGTAGGGAACAAATGGAAGTACCAATCCCCGTTCCCTGCTTTGGCAAAGACCAGATTTGCATGGCCGTTTGCATCTATACCTTCTATATAAACAAACCCCACTAACCTATTTATCTGCTTTCTCCTTGCGCCACCTCAGCGATTTTCAGTTACAACCAATCCCACCTCCGTCAAGACGTCGCATGCAAAGACCGAAGGGTCCGAAAACTCAAGCATCAACACCTCCGTTCCTTCGCTTCAACTCCTACGCCGCTTCCCACTCACATCTCCGCATTTAGATTCGAAACTGAAAATCCCCCCTATAAAATTGAAAGTTTGCAGCTAGATCGATCGTTGTACCGTCGTCGTCCTCATACCACGACCCATCTCCATCGTCTCTGCATTTGCTGCCATGGCGCGGCGGCCTGCAGGCTGCAGCTCCTACGACACCGTGCCCCGGGGTCGTTTCTACGGTGGAGGCCTCGGAGGAAGCTGACGAGTGACGACACATCGGGATCGCGTCTTCGGCGGGGACCTCGGAGGAAGCTGACGACGCTGGATGGTTGGAGGGCCGCAGCCACAATCGAGACGGGGAGATTGGAGATGACGGCCACATATAGCCGCCGCCTCGCTCTTCACTGCCGCGGGTCAGGTCTCTCCTATAAGGAAAGAAGCTTCGATGCGTGATCTGAGGAAAGAAATTTGGAGTTTTGGACGAGGAGTTGTGACCTGCGGGAGCTCTCTCCGGAGAGGTGGAGGTCGTGCGTGGCCAATCTTTTTTAGGTATGCATACGTTGGCATCTAGCCTTTCCCGATGATATAAAACAGAACATCTCATATTTATGCATCTCCAAATATGGCTTAAGATTCAATCAAACATTCAAAAGAACAAACGCTATGATATTATGCGCAACTATGTAGCAGTTCATACTTAAATGATTTGAAACGATATATAGCACATCTGCCAGTTTTAATCTAATTGCAATTAAATTAAATTAAATTATATTGTATACCCGCGGCAACGCGTGGGGAATCCACCTAGTTCTAATGAAGTACACCGGCGGTTTCTGCCCTGGACAAAACTGCGTATGTACCAAGCCAAAGAAAGAGAAAGAGGCAGAGGCTGCGGCAGGTGGGCCATCACCGCAGCCGCCCGTCGAGCCTGCGCTGGGGAAGCATGGGTTGGGCATGCTCAACTGATGGACGTACCATGTAACTTGTTGTCCGCCAGCTGGCCGAGCCCGTGTAAAAATAAACTTTGCCTAGCAGATTCATGCTAGTAGTTTGAAGATTGGTCATGTGAATCTTTGACATTTGTGTTACATAACAGAAATTTATGACAATTTTAAATGCTGGGCCTCGCTTTGTGTCCCTTTTGTTTGGACTCGATGATTTTTTTTCGAGACGTCAAAGGTAATGTTAGAGATATAGTACATTGAGTGTAGTGCCCAGCGTTCAAAAATTGCTTATATGGCGCACCTCCATATACAGGTAAAAGCCCCAAACACACATAGACATTGCACCTTTCTACCAGTTTCATTCTTGCTTTGTGTAAAAGGATTAACCAGAGATGATATGCTTGGAATGACAAAAAAAAAAAAAAAAAATAGTTTTACCTCACTGTTCTAAACATCTATGTCTAAGATAGTTAAAGCACTAGCTACAATCACACATGAGTTGTCACATGGGACAACTTTGCAACTACTTACATGCTAAAAATGCGCTGCAGATGAATTAGATGTCTAGAATCACCCCTCCACGCAGGTACATATGGCCAAGCTTTGCACATGGGACCGAGACTTAGACATTTGTGTAGCTCAATTCTTACATTTTTGTTCTAGTTTCTTGAATAATATGCTTAATTATTTCTAGTTAGAGGTGTGGAGTTGGGAAACATAGCAATGGTGTTCTTGCTCCATTTTAGAGCACCTTTGTAGTTAGATGGTTACCATAGATGGTTTGGGTGATGCTTAATCCCGATGTTAATTGTTTCTATATACATGGGAGCCTGCCACCAGTGTGGGGGAAGGTCCATAGCTGGGGTCCACTGGATTCATGTCTGAAAAAGGGTTGGAGATAGAATAAGGGACGAAGAGAGTAAGTGGAAACATAGGAAGGATATTGACGGGGGTATGGTGTCTATGATCACGTCATTAGTGTCTTGACGAGTGCTCTTACATAGGGCGACACTTGGCTGCTTCGGGTCGGCTTGTTAGCCATTGAGACAGCACGTAACATGGGTGTCATGTTTGCCGAGTAGTTTTCACCATCAGCTCTTGCCTTATATATCGAGGGTGAAAATGTTCCTCACCACCTGTTTGGGATAAGAACCGGAAGTTTAAACTTCTCTGTTTGGGAAAAGAACCGTAAGTTTAAACCAATGTTTTATTTAGAAGCAGCTGTGAAATCCCAGTGGACAAAAATGTTTCTATAGTAGCTATTCACATGTGTTGTTTGTAATTAGTTTTGAAACAAATAGATAGGTAGATGCGTGTATGGTTGAATAGATAGATCAATCGATTAGAATAATGAGAAATTTTACAATGGTTGAAAAAAATATTCCATACCCTTGGATAGAAATGTAAATCTGTAATTAATTAGTGGGACCAGATTAATTATTAATTATTTAATTAATTTTAAATTATAGGTAAATCTGTAATTTTAGCATCTTCCTTGGAGTGCATAAATGGAATTAACAATCCCATCCATGTCTGAACACGCCTGAATCTTCTCCCCTTTGCTGCCACGGCCAAAGCTCTGTTGTTCGATTCAGGTGCCAGTTCCTATTCCCACTTCCCAAATGGTCTCTGGCCCAGACTCCTTTCCAACCTCTGCAACGCGCTGACGGGGTGCTCAGTCCGACAGTCTTATCTCCACGACGTGCAGCCAGACGGCAGCCTAGCTCGCAAAAGTAGCTCCTGGAGTTCGCACGCGAAAGGCTTAGGTGAAGACATAGCACTACACCACGACCCACTTTTCCCTACACTCGTGTGTTGGCAAATCTAGGTTTTTAACAACATATTATGTGTCGGCAATTGTATAAGCTTTTAGCGTCACAAAAACTGTCGGCAAAAGTAATCTAAGGCTACACTCTAACTGTCGGCGTTTCTCTTCCCAACAGAACAAGTGTCGGCAAAAGTTTTTAGACAGAGCCGTAGCCTAAACAAATCACGGTGGCAAAGGGGTAGAGCCCAGAAGTAGGAAATAGATGCAGTAGACCGACCGAAAAAAGAAGACAATAGAGCAGCAGCCCACTAAAACACACCCTGACTCAGTCTCCTAACCAGTCCCATTCTTATATCCGGGTGAAAAAAAACGATTTAGATCTGATTTTTACTGCCTAAGTTGATTTTGCAGAGGAATCAGCTGGATTCAAGACCTTGTCCACAACACAAACCATCAGATTGCATGTAAGTTTTCTTTTGCTGGATCTGCAACTTATTTGAAGTACTAAGGCAAAGTTTACACGGATGGCAATTTGTAGTCATTTTGCTTTTCTCCTTTATGCGAAAAAATATGCTGTGACTGTTTTGTATAAAAAGAGAGAGAAGGGAATCAGTGGAACTTTAAGCTGCACGTGGTAGTAGCATAGAATTGCAGGTTGTGTGTGGTCTGTGATGTGATGATTTTGGTTTCATAAAATTGGACTAAATTTCCCCTATAGTTCCTGTACGTTGATGGCTTGTGGTGAGACGATTTTTTAGCATCAAGTGTGGTGAAATTGATTTAATCTGGACAACAAATGAACATATACTAGAATCTGCTTGCATAGAGGTGTTTGACTGCAATTGGAATTGGATGTAATCCAATCTGAACATATACTAATCTTCATATGCAGGGGCTGATATGGATGATATGCACTTACATGCTGATGATGACGACGACTTGATTCAGAGTAGATGAGTGGTCCTTCTAGAGGAGCAGCATAATGAGGTAATTAGTTTGCTGATGAAATCTGCGCTTTCTGGTATGCAACACACATATGACAGCAGCAGTACCTGTGGAGGTGCTAATAGATATGTATGGTATTCTGAAATATATTTTGTACTTCAGGGTAGCAGAGATGTGATTATTGAGTGTAGTAAACCTATGATGTCCCTGTGGCAAAGGCTACCATTCAAACAAAGAACCCAAGGGCGGTTGCGGGGGTTAATGTTCTTGGCATGCAGTTCTGTGAAGTGGTGGTTAATCATGTTTTTATGACGAATCAAGTGTTGCCTCATCCATATTAAGGGATCACCACCATTGTAGAGGATTTTGGGAGATGCATTGTATGGCCACATGACAATAATTGTCTAACCTCTCTGTATTATTGCCAGCAGTTTTGAGCAAGTGTGTTGGTCATCTAATTACTAAGATATATCAGCTCAACAAGTAGCAAATCTGTATGGTCTAAGATATTATAATTACTTTAATAGATTTTTGTCGCTGCCCAATTTAGTAATGAAAATTGTCGATGGCATACCTGCTCATTGTATAGTAATATTGTTACACTATTTCTACACAATAACAAAGCAAGAGTTAATGGTACAGATACCAGTTTGCTCAAGTACAAAATCCTAATAACCATTTGCATGCTCACCTTGTTTGGAATTGCACTTATATGTTATCCAAAATGTTTGAACTGTGCAGAACGAATTTAATGCGCAGATTACATTTCACTGATATTTTGCCTTTTTCATGTTAGGTACTTAAGCTATCTGGCGTTGCAAGTATTTTGGACCAGCAACCTTTTGTGGTATTATGATCAGAAAGCTGTTGAATGCGGACATTTCAGTGGCAGCAACCATCTATGCACCAAGCTGGTGTTCTGAGCATGAACATGCCATTTGCATCAAGGACTGTTCTGAGTGTCCTAGAAATGTTACAGGAAGACATGAATTTTTGTTTGCACCTACTATCATATAGGCCAAACACACAGACATGTTGAATGCCACTTTGTGTCCAAGTCATGATCTATTTGATCTCTTACCAGTGGCCATAACCAGTTACTACTAGACTTATAGTATATGTCTAGATATGTTAGCTAGTTATTAGTCTGTATCATGAACTTGTATATCCAGTTGATGTATGTATGGAAGATGTAATATATTATTTCTATTAAATCAAGTGAATTTGCTCAATGTGACGCCTTCTATTATGAATGAAACTGGATCTGTCAAATTACTGAAATTGTATTTATATTTATACCTGCAATATAGTGTTGCCGATAGTTTAGGTGTTGGTTAGGCCATGTTTCATAAAACACCTTGGAAATGGTTTTGCCAACATACAAACTGTCGGCAAAGGTCCTAATTGTCGGCGCAGGTCCTAACTGTTGGCAAAGGGTTTACTGTCAATGAAAGTTCCAACTGCCGGTGTAGGTACACCATTTGGCTACACATAAAGTATCGGCGATGCCTTTAACTCTCAGCAAAAGTTTTGCGAATGGCTTCTACCGTGACTGTTTCTAGACTGTCGGCAAAACCTTTCACGGGAGGTTATCTTTCGGCGAAGGTGCCCTTTGCCAACAATTGTAACTGTCGGGAAAGCTATGTTGTGTTATAGTGTAGCCTCAGTTACCAAAATACCCCTGGTAATAAAAATTATAATTAATAAATAATGTTTTTCGATTAGTTAGAAAAAATGGAAGTACCACGAAGTACCAATGGTACTTTCCCAACCACGATAAAAGAGCTATAACGTGATACAGCTCCCTTGCTAGATCGATCCTGTGGGTAGATAGATGCATAGACACAGATAGATATAGTGGACTAAAGTCTCTTTTTTTAATTGGATGAAATTGAAGCCGGATCCATTCTTGTGTCAAAAAGAGATAGATATAAGATAGATAGAAATGTACATGTGATAAGTCAATGTATCAGCAGGATCCAATATTGGGATTTCCATCCACAACATTAATATTTCTATACCCATCTAGGATACAGAATTAGTTGATATAGGCCACCATCCCTTCTATAACTATCGAACACATACACTCTCTTTCAGCATCAGATACATAGCACTCTCATCTTCCTTTGACCATGTCGTTCAGCAAGCAAGATGTGGTGGCCGCCATCGCCATGTCCCTGCTCCTCCTCTCTGCTTCACATTGTAAGTGAACAGGAAACTTCACACGTATACAGTTTCATAAATTCCGCATTATTTGTACGGGACACTTGCTAATGGTTGCAGTTGCAGCTGGAGCAGCAGAAGAAACAATAGTGCCGTTGAAGACATGCGAATACATGATCAAGGTTCCCTGCTGGGGCAAAAACGCGATTTGCATTCCCATCTGCATTGCGAAAGGCTACACCGGCGGATACTGCGATGTTGCCACCTGCATGTGCACCAAGCAGTGCCCTGACGAGGCAGAGGCAGAGGAAGTTGGGCTATCATCGCAGCCACCCATCGACGTCGAGCCTCCGCTGGAGAAGCATGGTGGGATGCTCAACTGATGGACTTTTTTTTCGCGAGCAGGCATACATGCCTGTATTTCCTCAACTGATGGACTACTCGCGCAGTTAGTGGCCGGGCGGCTGTGTCATTTATGCCAAATAAACTTTCAATGTTAAGCAGTGCGAGTAGACTTGGTTTAGTTTGCCATGTACAAGATTCATGCAAAATTATTATTTGATGATTGCTCCTCTGCTTAAGTTTCTTGGAAGTATTTGGTACTGTACCTGGTTTAGTTTGCCATGTACAATATTCATGCAAGTTACTATTTGTTAGATGAGTAATGGATCAGCCAAAGTTAAAAAAAAAAATCTCGGAAGTAGAAGGTTTTAGCGGCACTTTATATCCTAACAGTTTGGTGTCGTCCCTAGGGCTCATCGAACCACCTATCGCACGAAAAGCAGCATTGATGTAGACTTACGGAGACCCGCAAGCTTTTGCTCCATCATGGTTGAGATTTTTTTAGATCAAAGGCCACGTGGCCCAGCTTTATATTGAAAGTCTAACGAGTCAGATTTTGCTGGGGTTACCAGCTTACAGATAGCAAGTTCTCAAGATTTAAGTGTGAAAAACAGACCTCTCACTCCCGAAACTACGTATTGACTTAAGAAAACTATTGGCCATCGGCCCAAAACCAAAAGCGCCGCTCCTTACAGCAACTAACAAAACGCCAAAGTTATTACAGATCTTCAAGTCATCAGGCGGGGCCACTTCACCCCAAACATTGCGATAGGCACTCCATTGTCTTCACAGCCCGGTCTCTTTTCCTTCCCCGAAGAAGAACGCTCCATTTCAGAATAAAAACCAATGACTGATATATCACCGTGTTAGGACCTGTAATCACTCTGCTATTGAAAATAAAATCGTTCCAGACAAGCCAAAAGCTCCAACAAAAGCATGCTAACAAATATGTCATCATGGGCTTATGAGTCTCTCTTTTGCCACAACAAAAGCTAAGAAAATGACCCAGCTTAACAGGAGTTTGAGATCACCCTAAGGCATCTCTAGCTGTCCACCAACAATACTGTGCTAGGTGGCATTCAAGGAAAATATGCTGAGCAGTTTCAAGTTTACCACACATTTTGCACCATTCCTCTCGTGGCCAATTTCTCTTTACAAGTTGTTCAGCAGATTGTAGGCAGTCCAAATATATTGACCATAGGAAAAATTTTATCCTCATTGGAATCCTAGCTCTCCAAATACTCATTAATTCTCTGTTAGTCATACCAGTGGATTTAAGCTCTCTGTGTAAAGAAGAAGTTGTGAAGGTTCCTTTTCTATCTAATGCCCATCTCCTTGAATCTTGGCCCTCCCAGCTGGGAAGTGCCCACACTCTGAATCATCTGTTGCCACTCTATTATCTCATCTTTGCCCAAAAGTTCTTCTAAATGATAGTCTCATCTCTCCATTATGCAAAACTTCATAAAGTATCCTCTCCTGTTCATTACAGATTACAAACAGTTTCCTGAATTGCACATTGAAAGGGCACCGCCCCATCAATACCATCATGGTTGAGATAGACTTGTAGTGAAGATCGTGAAGCTGATGGGATGACATGGGCAAACAACACGTGCTGCAACAGGAGCCCTAGACACCTCACTGGTGAAGAACAGTTCCGCACATGGCGGTGGTCCTGCAATCCAGCGCGAAAACATTTTCTTTGAAACACAGATATAGAAATAAAATATGTAGAGATGACTATGTGGCAATTCACATCCAATTTATGGTACTAAATAAATAGGTGGAGGCCAAGGTCATAACTATTTTGATGATGTACTTATTAATAATAATGTCTGGCTTAGCTGTTTTGATGAAACACTTATCAATAAGAATGTTTCATTAACTATTTGGATGACACAATTAGGAATGAAAAGGTTTAGTTAACTATTTGAATGACACACATATATAGGCAACATGTCTGATGCCACAAACAAAAACCTGAAAACAACTAAAAACAGAAATGAAAAATTGACTAATGCACCTGTCCAAATTTTTCTTCGTCTACATTCCTACCACAATGCAGATGACATTTTTCACATCCTAACAAGACTTTTTTTTCTTTTTTTTTTCTCGAATACGCAAAAGATTGGCGCATCATTGTATTAAGAAGAAGAGAGTTTTACAAGTTTTTCTGGGGAAGCAGGGGCACGACTTGACGTCGGAGGAGCTCATGGGTGCGCCAACGGAGCCTCCAGGAAGGAAATGACGCCCACAGACGCCAACTCCGTTGGACGAAGCACCCAGGGAACTTTCGTTCCCAAGTAGGCTCCGGCAGTGGCTCCCGAGGAACGGCGAAGACGACGCCTTCAAGAAGGAGATGACGAACCCGCCACCGTCGCCAGTCCTAGCCCGTAGACCCGAGGACGCGGTTTTCACCAATGTCGTCCACGGTTGCCGCTGCCGCCAGTGACGTAGCTTGATGTCTTCATGGAGTTAGCCGCCGGTGCCGAACAACTCGATGGTCGTCCTGGAGGTGAGAAGAATGCCGGCACGTAGGTACCGCCAGGTCGGTCGTGGCTCACCGCATTGATGTGAGTCCAGACGACCGCTGGTCACTGTCAGAGTACTCACCCCGAGTGCTGACAGGAGGGCGCCGCCAGATCGGCCAAGGCCCAACAAGGGGCCAAGGCATGCTTGCGGGAGCACAGGCCCCGGTCAAGGGTGCGGAGAGAGCCGAGGAGTGGCCAACTAGCCGTCCTGCCGCCCACCCCAGAGATGAGGTCGGCCGAAACTGCCGCCGGTGGCCCTCCATCCCCGACAACAAACCACCGTTGCCGCCGCACGACAAAGGAAGGAGGGGAGCAAGCGCGAGCTAGGGCCGCCGCCGCGGACCACTCTGGAACGCTGGATTTCCCGTAGCGTCCCATCGCGCTGCCGCCTTGCCGTCAGATCTCACATCCCCGTGCGACCGCAGAGTGCGACACCCACCTTGACACCACCGGTAGTGCTGCGACCTCGACGCCGTTGAACACATCGTCGCCCCATCTGTTCGTTCGTGTGACCCCGCCACCAGAAACACTGCCGGTCTGCCACGGCCTCCATGGCGCCTGCATCGACGTCCTTCATGATGCCGATGCCGGCGTCCTTGGCTGCCCCGTAGATGCCTAGCAATGCGACTGCAGCATCCCGTCGCGCTGTCGCATTGCCGTGAGATCTCACATCCCCGTGCGACCGCAGTGTGACACCCACCTTGACACCACCGGTAGTGCTGCCATCTCGACACCGCCGTCTCCGCATCTGTTCGTTTGTGTGACCCTGCCACCCGAAACACTGCCGCGGCCTCCATGGCGCCCGCGTCGACGTCCTTCATGATGCCGATGCCGGCGTCCTTTGCTGCCGAGCAGACGCCTCGCAATGCGACCGCAGCGTCCTGTCGCGCTGCCGCCTTGCCCTGAGATCTCCCATCCCCTTGCGACTGCAGTGCGATACCCCACCTTGGCACCACCGGTCGTGCCACCGCCTCGACGCCGTTGAACGCATCGTCGCCCCATCTTTTCGTTCGTGTGACCCCGCCACCCGAAACACTGCCGCGGCCTCCATGGCACCCGCGTCGACGTCCTTCATGATGCCGATGCCGGCATCCTTGGCTGCCGCGTAGAAGCCTCGCAATGCGACTGCAACGTCCCGTCGCGCTGCCGCCTTGGCGTGAGATCTCCCATCCCTGTGCGACCACAGTGCGATACCCCACCTTGGCACCACCGGTCATGCCACCGCCTCAACGTCGTTGTACATGTCGTCGCCCCATCTGTTCGTCCGTGTGACCCCACCACCCGAAACACTGCCGCAGCCTCCATGGCGCCCGCGTCAACGTCCTTCATGATGCCGATGCCGGCGTCCTTGGCTGCCACGCAGACGCCTCGCAATGCGACCGCAGTGTCCCGTCGCGCTGCCGCCTTGCCCGGAGATCTCCCAGCCCCTTGCGACTGTAGTGCGATACCCCACCTTGGCACCACCGGTCGTGCCACCGCCTTGAACACGTCGTCACCCCATCTGTTCGTCCGTGTGACCACGCCACTGTGTCAGCGTCCTCTATGGCACCGACACCGGCGTCCTTTGCTGCCATCTTGACGATACCGAACATGCCAGCACCTCGATGACATTGAATGCGCTGCCACCGGAATCACCTCCTCCCTGGCGCCGACACTGGCATCCTTTGCTGCCGCCTTGACAATACCGAACATGTCAGCACCTCGATGACATTGAAGGCGCTGCCGCCGGAATCACCGCCGCCTGCACGACCTACAGTATTGTCTCGTCTGCACGTCCACGCCATCACCCCACACGCGTTTGACCAGGGTGGAGGGAGTCATTCAGCTACAGTGCAAACCCTAGACCTCAAAACCTACGGACACCAAACACCAAAGGCACTGAAGCGACTCGGCATAAGGTTTGAACTCTCCTTCGACTCTGGCATGTTTTAGTATCCTCGACTATGCTCCCATGGTGTTTGACGAAATGCTTCTTAAACCATTGCAAACTTAATTGATAGCAATGGCCAATCTTATTTGATGAATTGTTGGGTGTACTTTGATGGGAAGCTATGGAGTAATTTCTTTGCGGTGCTTAGTTCTTCTGTTGAGACATTTACAAGGCAACCGCATTGTGGTAGTATCAGTCAGGTAAACTGTTCTTTCAGCTCAGAAATAATTTCTTCACTGTGGTTCTTTCGGCACTGTCAGAATTCATAAAGACGTGAGTTCTTCTAGGTATATCGAAAATAATTGGTTACAATTTCTACTTTTTTGGGAGCCTTTTGTTTTTGCGACTAAATTACTACAAATGAACTTAGAAGGGCAAGGTTTTTATTATTATATGATATGACTTATTCCTATATTTTAGAGCTACCTCGTTTAGTGATCAGTGATGTTGTCAAGGGCGTCGAACCCTTGGGTAGCTGAGCCTCGGCTACGTAGTTCGTAGCCACGATCCATCTTCTAGAGCGAGGTTTTACCCCTCAGCAATCCTAGGCTTGAGATAGATAAGAAGAAGATGAGAGACTATTTGTTTCTTGCTTGATTATGAAAAGTGCAGATTACAATGGCTAAATAGCCCATGGGAGCAATTCTCAGTCGGGAGTAATTCTCTCCTAAAATTAGGCAATGACTTGGTAACTTTCTCTCCTAGCCACTAATATGTTGTGGCTCGGTCGCGCGACAGACGTCGCTGGCGCGCCTTCTGCGCGTCTATGAGAGGCCACCACATGACATCTCTCCCGCCCTCAATGACCAGCTTGTCCTCGAGCTTAAAGGATGAGTACCTTGCAGTGGTGGCTTCAAGGTCTTCCCAGGTAGCTGAGGCAGCCGGCTCGCCCTTCCAGCAAATGAGAACCTTTTGGACACCGCGGGCCAGACGCGTGTGCACGGCGTGCTCCGGCTCGGGAACTATGGTGCCGTGGTGGACTGCCGGCAGTGGAGGAGGAGCCACTGGAGGATCAGCGATCCACTTCTTGAGGAGGCCGACATGGAACACATCGTGCAGCTTGCCACGGGACGGCAGGGCAAGGCAGACGACCACCTCATTGATGAGCTCAATGACACAGTACGACCTAAAGAAGCACGGCTGCACCTTCCCCTTTGAAGGTGACCGGCCCCTGGTGTGTAGGGTTATGAGGATGCTATGCTAGCCGGAAAACAAAAATTTTCTACCTCATAAACCAGGATCTACTGCTAGTTGCAGGTTACGTGATTGCCACTAGAAGCGCAGGTGCAGCGGAAGCGATTTGATGTAGTCGAATGCATCACAGCAGTGCCGTGTAGTTGCATGGTTGTCCGTCCATCACGTCTGTCCTCCGCTTGCGGATCATCCTCATGCAGTTCGTCCTCGTGCGCCAGATGCAACACCTCCAAGGTATCACACATGGGCAGGGAAGAAGCGATGCGCCTCCGGACTGCTAGGTCCGCAACGAGCGAAGTCTTGAGCATGGAGAGGGCGACGACGGCTGTCAAAAGGCGTGGATTAAACTAGCCACGCCACTGCCCCTTGCTTGTATAGGCGTTCCTAATGTGCTCCCGAGTTGAAGGCCCATTAGTAACCCTAATCCTTCTCCAACTCGGGTCCAACCTAAATTGAGCTTCCAGCCCCTTAAGCATGCGACCCTATGGGTTCACGCACACATAGACATGGCCTGAGTACACCTACTCGTCCAATTATTGACAGCGGCCTGTAGCAAGGTGTGACAACTCCTATGCATGCGCAAAGAACATATCAGGCGAACCACCACAACCTATATACATGTTATTCCCTTGCCACACAATATTTGGTTCAACTCGTGGGTTAACACTTAACCAAAGCACGACCATACATTTGCTGATCCAATCACTTGAGTGATCCAGTGATATCTCTCTCATCTAGAGAGGGGCAAATTCCATCTTGATTGTCTATGTCTCACAGCATGTTTCCCGACAAACCCGAAGACTATCTCTATGACTACCTAGTAATGAAGTAGCGTTTGACAATCCCTAAATAGGTCGATTCACATCTTGAGTACATACGAAAATCTCAGGTCTAAGGATATAACATACATGTTGTGTAAAGAGACAATAATAACAACATCTCACGTCGGGTCAGTCCAGCCCACATGTCATACATGTGCCCACATTATTAGTTTGACATCTCTATGTCTTTGACTTGTGAAACATATATAGTCATCAACTAATAATGTGCTGATCTAATATTCATGTGCATTGTTACACGAACTCCGATCAGGGACAACATTAGAATATCCATACAAGTAAAAGAGTTTCACAAACAATTCACATAACTGTCAATCGATACAAGTTGTCTTTAATAGATATTCAGAAACATATAATATATCATGGATACAATTGCAATATCATCATCACTATGATTACCTCTAGGGCATATTACCAACATGGTGTAGGAGGAGCAGGACCCAGCCACCGACCGCGTAGGCGACCTGGCATTGCTATGGCGAATCGGGGCGCATGGCGTGGATCGGCAGTGTCGGTGCTCTTGTCATGGTGCATGGCATGGGCGGATACACGGGAAACATGACACAAAGGATACAGCTCTAGGTGACTTGCTGTTGGGTCCCGTAGACGGCGTCTCTGTCACGGTGGTGGCTAGGAGCTTGGCCTAAAATGCGCAGAGGACTAAAAGCATGGAACAACTGCTTCACTTGGACGGAAAGAATAGCAGGAGTGGTTCCACGAGAGGAGGGAAGTAATGGTGTTTGTCAATGGAAAGGAACGCGCAACTGATGAGTGGGTCATGGGTATGGTGTCTGTAGAGGAGCATGCAGTGCTCCGAAGTGCGCATAAAGCACACGCGAGGCGGAGCAGTAGCGTTGCCTCCGTGAGCCACGAATGTGAGCGTGGAGGAGGGCTGGTGGCTACTTGTGCTTGCCCTGGGCTAGGCCACTCAGCTGGAAGGACTTGGTGGCATACCGGGTTCATTGGGGAGAGAAGGAAGGTTGGTGTGATTGTGCTAGAGGTGGTCTACGGGCCATGGAAGGCTGAGGGCGAGCGGGGCCAATGAGGGTCTTCTGGTTGCGCTAGATTGCTCAACGGAACAAGGACAGGCTTTTTCTATTTTGCACTTGGGATTTGGAGAAGGATCCACCTCTAAGCACAAGCGCAGAGAAGAACCAAATCACATGAACAACTTACTTCTAATTGTCATGTAGAAATTTATTTGTAACCATTATTTGATCGTGAAATGGGGTAGATTTAGGGTTTTTTTGACTTATGTTTGACCTAACATCTGCATGCAACTCACATTCAAGCAGTAACTTTAATAAGTTTGATTTTTTGGTTTGCAAAAAATAAACCAGGAAGCTACAGTACATAAATACATCACTAGACATATGTTACTCATCAACACAAAACATCTTAGTAGATTCATCACAAAAGCTATACAAAGTCTACCATAAAAAGGTCTTTTTTGGGAACAACCATAAAAGGGTCTTCAAAAGGAGCAAGTGTACATATACAAAATCTACTAAAATTTAGTGAAGGCTACCTTTATACTTTTTATGCCTTGATATGCGCTCGCATATAATAAGGCTTAAAAAGTAAAAAGGTAGCCTTTGCTAGACAAGTCAAATTTGATATCTGTTCAATCATTTGCGGACCATTTAGCACGGTGAAGTAGATAACGACTTTTTAGTTCCAGGTGCAAGTCAGAACAAGGAATGGGATTCTCATTCCTATTTGCATCTAGTATCTCAAGAATGTTATATCTTTCCTCTTATCATCGAGCCAATCTAGAAGTGGCCCAGGCGGCTGGCCAAAAGATGTAACATTGATTGAGACACGAGATGCAAATAGAAACGAGAATACAATTCCTTGTTCTGGAATCACGCCCGGAACTCAAAAAAACCATTATCCATTTTTTTGTGCACAACGGTGTGGAAGATATTAAAGAAATATGGAATGCTACTATTTTCTAGGTTGCCTAGAAATCAAGGAATCTAGAGCAGGGGCAGACATGATTTTGTATTATCGTTAGCATTTCTCTCCTAGAAACCGTAACAGTGCCGATACGAATCAACAATGAAGCAATAGTGACATAATCCAACTACTAAAAATTACCAAAGTGAGACTCTACCCGGCAGGCCGACGTCCGTCGCCCCGCTTTGCTCTGCCCGGCACTTCAATCGCACGCCCTAGAGCGAGCAGTTCACCCGGCATGCGGTCTCCGCCTGCTCCGGTCAAAGCGGAACTGATGCAATCAACCGAAGGAGAACCTACGAACGTGTGTGTGAGGCCTTCCATATAATTATGGCCTGTGACTGTCGTCACGATCTCCGCGCCCTCAGCGCACTTGCCTCCGCCGCGGACGGGCACAATCGCTGCTACACCCTCCAGTGAGACTCGAGCGAGCACTGCCTTCGCTGTGACGGGCAGACCCGCGGCCGTAGCCAGATCGCCGGTGCCGCGCCGATCGCGCGCCATCCGAAGCCCCCGCGCCGCGACCCCCGCACCGCGACGATCAAAGCACCCACATCGGCGGCACCGTTAGCACTTGATCGGTGGCTGCAAACTTGATCGGCGGCAGAAGCTAGGGCATGGAACGAGCGGCGGCTACAACTAGGGCCTGGAGCCTCCGCCGCCAAGGGCAGCAACGCTCAGCACCGTCCCGTGACGCCAACACACGTATCATGACTCTTCCAGGTCCAGGAAGTTCACTTTCTAGCTTTTTAATTTCCAGCCATGCAGTACTGCACGCACACATGGATTCACTTTCTAGCTTTTCAATTTCCTGCTGGTACCTCCAGGGCTGCTTTCTTTTCATTCCCATATATATGTTGCAAATGTAAGTTTCTGCAGAAGATAATCTAGATTAACTGGCATCCTAAACAGTAGCATACAAAAACAAATTGTGCAGTATACATGTAAATACATACTTGTCTCGTTCTCTTGTCAAGAGGGTGTCCATGTTGGTTCAATGGATATGCTCCTTCCATGATTTATACTAGGCTGTGCCTTGAAATCCTTTCCCTATGGCTCTGTGCTTTAGTTCCTCCCCTGCCTTTCAGTACCCGAGAGCCTCATTTGTATCTGAAAGATTCAATATCTGAAGGGATCTGGTCCCTGAAATCAGTATTTGTATTTCTTTTGATATCTGGAAGATCCAATAGGAGGAACACTCAGAATTCTAGAGGAGCAGTCCCTTGTTCTTCAATTTGACCATGTTGCCGACATCAAGATTGCTCTTGGCATGTGTCCACCATACTACTTGCTCATTGTATGTTCTGAAATTTCGAGTCAACTAATTGATGAAGTCATCATTTATTATAGGAATCCTAGTTACAGCATACACATCAGACTTTCGTCTTGGCTGACAAGAGACACCTTCACTACTACCCATAGGCATCATATCCTCTATGTGAAAATACCTTGCCACTTTCTACACAATCACCATGTAATTGAGCAATGAGGATTAGGGCAAGGCAACAAGCAGGGAGACTAGCTGTGCTGCCGCTGAAAAGTCTTGTGCGGCACACTTTTTCTTTTTCCTTGGACAGGAACACGAAAGGGTGTATAATAGAACGGTCGAACGAAAGGAGGCAAAGAGAGCCTCTTACAAAAGACGAAAGGAATTTCGTGCCAACACTCGACACCCAAACTCAATTGTGATGGAAAACCCTATGTACGTCCCTTCATCATAATCAACATAATGTCTTCTATGTAATAATTTGTATAAGCCTTAGAATTTTGTTGATATTAAAAAAAGAAGTAGGGTAGCTCATTGGGCATTTAATATAGTGACATTGGCACGTGCTCCACCAATAAGTATTGTTACTTGTAATTGATTCTAGAAAGTATCTACAAACAGTCACTTCTACTTCTAAGTGTTTCCATGTATTATTTTTTTGATTAATTGTGTACCATGGCTACATGTTTGATATAAGATCAACCATCATTTTTTATGGAATGCATATCCCCTACTTTTGGTGTTCAGATTTTGATATACAGTGCACTTTGAATATAAAATTTGTCACTAAAAGGTTGGCACTCTAATTCAGATATAAGATATATCTTCGATTATTCGAGAGCATGCTAATTGTAATTGTGATGGGATAAAAAAAATCTTAAGATAGGCTAATTAATGAAGTGTTTCTATATGCATTTTTTCAGAAAGCTTCCATACTTCATGATTAGAACATAAAAGATTAGCACTACTTATTATCAATGTTACTTTGATTTGCAATACAAGTTGTAAGTGAGCTTGATAGAATATCTTTGATTTCCGAAATAGGATGGGACTGAAATAAGTAAGTCTCCACAAAATGACATATCTTGTTTCATATTTGTTCGATGTTATAGGTTCAATTGCAACTTGTTTCATATGTTAGATTAACATATTACTTTGATTTCAACACTATACAAAATTAGACAACCATTTATGTTAGAGATACTACATTTTCACAAAAAATCATTAAAACTAAAAGCATTTATCTGCAACCCATGCTCTCATGCTTACAACATCCATTTTAGGGTGAAGCTACTGTATATTCTTTCTGAACTTGAATCATATAGCATCTATATATTTTTTGGAAAACAGATTGTCACTGTGCATGTTGTGGCTTCTCTGAAAATGTGATTGTACAAACAGTGACTTGACTTTACAAACTAATTGTTAATGTGATCTTATTTACTTCCCTGCATTCCAAACTTATTATTGTTGGTAAATATTTCACAATTAGCCTACATTGCCATTAGTCTGTACTACTTTACTTTTAAAATTTTTCATTTCATATATAGAAGGGTCCACATGAGTTGAAGGGGCGACCAAATTTGCCGGAGATGAACTAATGCTATCATGGTATTATGTTTTCCCGTTGCAACGCACGGGCATTTACCTAGTCAATAGAAACATAGCATCTTGCCTCTAACTAATGCTACCATCTTCGGCAATAATTAATAGTTTCTCAATTTTCAGTGGCAGAAAGAAGTTTCTCATCTCCACCTACATGAATGTTTGTCGTCGTTCATTGGGCATCCTTTCTTGGGCATACTAACAAGTGTTTGCATGTGCGTTCATCTATATTGCACAGTGTCGTACACGTTTGGTTGAGATCTGGAGCTATTTCAAAGCGTGTGTACGATTTAGATGAAAATCACTTTTTGGCTATTTGCGTAATTTTAATGTGTTGATGTACCAAGCTATTATTTAATAAAATTCTTCTTCATTGAAAAAAAGAAGATGAGGACATGTAGGTAGGAACCAAGTTGTGACAACCACTAGTGTTTCATATATATATATATATATTATATGCATATCATTCATTTTCTTATTACTGTGAAATGATGTCCATCACTAGGAGAATTGGATCAAAATCTACGGTTGTATTAATCGATGCAATGCACAGTGCCAATATTTGGGACCATCCAAAGTGTGTCGTATAGCCTGCCAATTTCTCATGACATAATTATGTCTAAAAGGATTATATATAAATACTTCACCCAACATACCTTACTCACCAACATAAGATATCTCATTGTTTATTATTATATATATTGAGTAGTACTCAATAGACTCATCATTAGACACGTGCACATATGAAATCAATACAAAAGATTGAATTTCACATGTCTCACTTGCACATATGATTCTATTTATGCTTACCTTTATATATAGCCTTTGCTAGTTAGGCATCCTAGCACTCGTAAATAAGTGGTGTTTCTGCAATTGTATCCTCACCATCAGTGACCACATTGTAGTAGACAACGATGTTTTTACTTCCATCAAGTAGATCTTCACAAGGAGTTGGCCCTTTGTTTCCTTTGTCATTAATATTTATGTGGTAAACGTTGTCTATATCACGCCTCCCTCTGACATGGCTGAGAAATGTGTCAAGCGGTTGACCATCCCAATCGGAAAAATCATCCGGGTCCGCACCAAGAGGGGTAGACATCTTGTTGAAACTGTTATATCCTAATATAGATCAATAGTCGAGCAATATTGACATAATCAATATAGAAACATAATATCTTGTCTCAACCTAATGCTATCGTCTTTGACAAGAATAATTAGAAACTGCAATAGACATCGTACTTTCATACTAAGCAGACATCTTAATTGATTGCACCACATACCAATCGAGCAGCAAATAGTCTACTAAATTGTAAAAGGAAAGTTTCTAGAAGCAATAACAGGCAGAGAAATAAATGACAACCTCTAGACAAGAAGAAGAATGCAGTATGTATATGGCGATGAAACTATTATATTACCCATAGGAAACAATAATCAAGCAAGAATGACAGAATCAATAGAAACATAACATCTTGCCTCTAACTAATGCTATATCATCTTCGGCAAGAATATACTTCATAGTGAGATAGACATCCTATTTTCGTACCAAGTACACATGTTAATCGATTGCACCATGTAACCGAGCAGCAATACAGTCTACTAAATGTTAAAAGGAATACTTTTTGGAAGCAATAACTAACAAAGAAATAATTGACAACCTCCGGAGAAGAAGAAGAACACAGTAGCCTATGGCAATGATACATGCTCTATGTATATACACTGAGATTTGTATAGTAGCTCAACTCATCTTGGTGAAAACAATGTAAGCATCATCACAAGGTCCAAGTAAGTATACGTCAGCATATCACTCTTTTGCAATGAAATTATCAGCAGCAGTGCTATTAGTTTGATATTCTTCTACTTGTTTAACTCAGTAGCCTATGATAATGATATGTGCTTTGTGTATATGCATATATACACATTGACATTTATATAGTAGCTTGTACATACCGCATGGTCCAAGTAAGTATGCGTCATCATATCATCCTTTTATATTGAGATTATCAGCAGCATTCCTATTACTTCGATATTCTTCTACTTGTTTAATGCAGTACCCTATGACAATGATAGGTGCTCTATGTATATATGTATCTGTACACATTGGCATTTATACAGTAGCTTGTACTTACCGGTGATAACAATCTAAGCATCATGACATGGTCCAACTTAGTAAACGTCAGCATATCCTCCGTTAGTATTGAGATTATTGGAAGCAGTGTTATTAGTTGGATATTCTTCTACTCATTTGCTTGGAAACAATTGAATGGCCATAGTTTACACAGGCGGGCAGAGGTGTCCTGAATCAGCAGGTAGGAAGAGAACAGTCTCATCGGCATTCTTCGCATCGGCTGGCAGGAAGTTTTTATATTCTTAAATGGACGATAAAAATGGATATTAAGAGACCGACCGACTATATTATTTTGTAGAGGCGGTACAAAAATAAATATGTAACCTAAAATACATGTAGACAACACAGGTGGTCGATTGGCCCAACTAAAAAGAAAGATGGATATATCGCCTCTATAAATCAATTTGTAGAGTTAGACCCTAAACATGACTGCTGAAAAAAAACAATAACGAAGGACGACATCTATATACCCCTGTGGGTAGAGTCAATGGGCTGCCAGCTTTTTTTTTTTTTTTTTTTTATACAACTTTTAGAGGTGGGTATAATTGTAACCGCCTCAATATAATGGAGATGGGTGTCTCGACAGTCTCTACTAAATTTTTTTTTTCAGGTCTAGAAAACATGTATTAGAGGTCCAACGGAGCTTAGTACTGGCTGCTTCAGTCCTATTTCTTCTTGCGTTTAGTAGGCATGTGCATGGATCCTATTACCGACACCCAATTCATCAGTTCAATGTCTAATCCAAACCGTAAGACAAATTTACTTGTGGATTTCGAAGATACTATGCATAAGTAGCCATTTCATCCATTGCTTTGGTTCTTGAAACGATAATGACTTAATGCTGCTCAGAGGGCATGCAGTCCTTGTGCGCCCGGCAGGCCATGTCACACTCGACTACACCTAGCTGCTGCACCGCGAGTCCGCGACATGCATTCAACCAGTAATTTGTGTTAAGAAGCACTTTTTTTTTGCGCATAGTGTTAAGCAGCAGTTAACTCTTGCTAATTCTGTATCCCCGCTCACAGGTCAAACATATACAACTACATCGGTAAAAAAGGAAGTGCCGGGGTTCTCCGAACCCTCTCTCATCAGCCAGCAACGTCAAGGATGTCTTGTGAGTACCAGCTTTCAATCCATATAGTCACCAAAGTGGCGTTTCCTCATTTCCAACCCCAATTCTCCATTCCATTCACGCGCTCTTGCTAGCTCTCGCTCACACCAAACGCTCCTCACCCACTGGTAGAGAAACGGCTTTTGTCTCGGTTGGGAAACCCTATTTTGTCTCGGTTTCCCAACCAGGATTGCTGAAGCGGGACTAAAGGTCCCCCTTTAGTTCCGGTTAGGCAACTGGGATTAAAAGTGGCCCTTTAATCCCTGTCTGTACTCCCGACCGGGACAAAAGGAGACTTCAGACCAACAGCTCTAACAATCCAGTTTCCCTTTCTTGTATTTTTCTTTTTCTTTTCCTTTCCTTTTGTTTTTTTTTTCTTTTCTTTTATAGTTCCTTTGCATCGATTCTTGTGAGATATCCCAAAATAAATTATATATTACAAACTAAGCAATAACATAGTATATTGCATTATAATTATGAATCCATACAACAAAGTATAGGTTCATACAAACCATACTAATAGTTTTCAACAAGTGTTACAATAAACTAATTGATACTCAACGACAAAATTAATAAAACACTTGTCTAATCCCCAAAGTTAGGTATAGGGATTTGACTCTGTCGCACTTTCAAATCGGTGAAGTGTAGGTCACCGATCTTTAATCCAAGAATAAAATCTATGTAGTGGAGAGTATTGAACAGTGCATTCTCCGTTGCCTCAGAACTACGACGACAAGGGCGACTAACAATGGTTAATGGTACTCGAGCAGGGGTGGGTTTTCCCATCTTAGTCACAATCAACTTTGCGTGATATCCTTTTGTAGTTCGTATTGGGTCTTCAGGAACATATTTCCACTCATAACCCAATGAATGAATTGCTTGGTCTAGAATGGCTTCAAAACTACATGCCGTGTACGTCATGTCATACTCCTCTACCTGTTAATGTTGTCAAAAAGTAGAGTTATGAGAGCCAATGTATCTATACAAATTATAACAACAAATGTAAATATAAGCATCGAGTTTGACTTAGAATTTATCTCAGGACGGGTCTGTGCCATGTGTGCACACAACTCTGGAACTTTGTCTCTTATGTCGAGGTCTATAGCTTGCATGTTCACAGAGGATAGAGTAGGCAAGGTAATCCCAAGTCTGTCGAGCCTTTTTACACATACTTGAATTGCATATTTGACTACAATACCTCGATCGGGATTCTTTATTCTGACCTCTGAGATTTGTACAAGTCTGCGACCACGACCTTTGACAAGAGCAATTTGAAAACGATTCGACATTGAAGTCGTTGACCATCATCAACAGTATAGGTCGGAGCATCCACTTCTGTAACTCCGAAATATGATAATGTCTTTTTGAGCCAAATAAATGGGTCAATTACCTGTGGCACATTACAAAATCATATATGAATAACACCACGTGAGATATTCATAAATTTACTACAAACATGTAGATAAATTTGCTTACTATGTTTGGATGAGTCCATGGTACAGAACTAATTCCACGTCTGGTTCCGATACTTAGGAAATCCCGGCAGTCACATAACCAGACCAACCTATGACTTCTGATTCAGGGAGTGCACGTCCGGCCATCTATCTATTTAAGTAAACATGTTCATAAAAGAAATTATGTTACAAACAAGTAGCAACAGAACTATATATCTAATTAATGTGTCATGTTAACAACTAAACAATTGTATCATGAGTTAACAATTAAACAACTAAACGTCCGGCCATACAGGTTCTATTTACATGAGTTAACAACTAAACAATTGTGTCATGTTAAGTGGATGAAACACGATCAACAATTATCTAATTAATTCAATGACACAAGATCAACAACTAAACAATTGTATCACCATTCACTACTACGCACGAATACATGGGAGAAACCAAACCCTGCTCTTGGCTGGAGAATGTGGTGGTGGCGTTGGCGTCGAAGTCGAGGATGTGGCGACGGTGTGGTCCCGTGGGCCCGGTGGCAGCGCTGACCCGGTGGCGGTCGATGTCAGGGGCGAAGTCGGGGTCGGGGTCTGGGCGTCATGATCGGGGCCGAAGGAGGAGGCTTGCGGCCGTCTGCGCGGAGTAGGGATGGCGCGTGGTGTGTCGAGGTCGGGGGCGGAGGCATGTGTCCGTCCGGGGTGGAGAAGCCGTGGCCGGCGCTGGGGTCGGAGGCAGTGGTGTGGTCCCGTCGGGGCGGAGTGTCGGCGGCGGTCGGCGGTGGAGGCGCGTCGGGGCTGCTGCCGCGTGTCGGGGTCGGAGGCGGAGTGTCGGCGGTGGTCGGCGTCGGGGGCAGAGGCACGTCGGCGTTGCCGGCGCGCGTCGGGATCGGAGGCAGAGTGTCGGCGGCGGTCGGCGTTGGGGGCGGAGGCGCGTCGGGGTTGCCGACGTGCGTCAGAGGCGGAGTGTTGGCGCGGCGAGGGAGGGCTGGATGGGGTGGCAGCGTGGTGGTGCGGGGCGAACTCGACTGGCGGGGAGGAGATGGGCGGCTAGGTTTTATAAAAGACTAGCTTGTAGTCCCGTGTTGGGCCTCCAACCGGGGTAAAAGGCCTTTTAATCCCGGTTTGGGCCTCCAATCGGGATAAAAGGTCTACCTTTAATCCCGGGTGGGCGCCCAACCCGGGATTACAAACTAAAATTTTGGCGCGCTCCAAATTTTCCCGCGATCCAACAAGTTTGGTTTGGCACCCTTCTTTTTATATTACACATCGAGCCTTGTTTAGATTCACTCAAAATTTCAAGTTTGTTCACTCTCTCTCCATCACATCAATATTACACATGAAAAATTCTTATAGCACAAAAAACTCTACAATCTCGATAGTCGAATTACATACGAAGATAATTAAGTTACAATACACTAAAAAGATAGTCATTAAAAAAAGGTTAGTCGAATAGTCGAATTACACAAGAAGATTGTCATTACACTTAACCATACCACACATTGCATCATCGAATTTCCAAATCCGACGAGTGTATGTCTTCGATGCAGATTTCTCTCTCAAAACTAAGGTAGATCAACAAATTAAGTAATGCACTTTCAATTGCTTCACAACTTCGATTACAGGATGTACTAACAACTATTAATGCTTTTGAAGTCAGGAGGGGAGGCTTGTCCCCTCTTTGTCACATGCATCTTTGCCTAGAATCTTTCGGTAGTGAGTGTTGGCCATTTATCAATAAATTTCCAATCGTAGCCCAATGTATCCATTGCCTGGTTAACAATTGCTTCAAAACTACACCCTGCATAGGTTAAGTCACTGTCCTCATCCTGTAAGTGTTATAAAAAAAGTAGTTAAAACTAAATTTTGCAACAATTAACAAATATCTCGATAATATGCGATTGACAACAACTTTACCACATTGCCTACGGACAAAATGCCCTCTGTCCTCATTGCCCGAATCTAACTCATCTGAATATTCCTCATCTTCAGCTTTCATTATTATAGAGGACAGTGTAGGTATCGTGTACCCAATATTAGTGTTAACACCAGATTTTGGTCAAGGGTATGACAGATGGGCCCGCGAGCGGCAGAGAGAGCAATTCGGCAAGCACGTGTGTGGTCGGCTAATTTTCTATATATTCGGCAAGCACGTGTGCGGTCGGCTATCTTTCTATATGTTCGGCAAAATGGTCAATCGGTCGGTTGAGCAATGGCTTCATGAAAAAGGGAAGAGGAAGCTGGCCAGAAAGGGAAGGAGTCGTAATAGTCAAGGACTCCGATTATGGTTAGAGTTGGCATATTTGTATCTTTCCAATTTTGTTTAGATAATTCGTGAACACTTAGGATTCATGTTTTGTCCAGGGTATAAATATAAGCCCTCGACCATTGTAATAGGGGTTCACAACCAAATCAATACAACCGGCTACGTGCCACCCTTCGAGTCCTTTTAGTCGTGTCGTCGAGTTCTTCGAGAGGGCCAATCGATCCGTCGACCTTCGTAAGTCCCGGCAACCTTGCTATCATGTCTAGTATCATGCGGTGGATTTAGACGTGATGCAAGTAGTCTTGTTTGTCTCGACGGGATGGCCGTGCGGCAGGCGTCTGCTTGACAACAGGAAGTCTTTGCTTATGTTTTGTTTATCTCGACTAGATGGCCGTGCGGCAGGCGTCCGCTTGATAGCTTAGTGTAAGCGAGATAGTTATCGGCTCTTTTAGATTTGGCAAGATCTAATAGATTCATTAAGTTATCACGTGTTGCATGCTTTTTATATTTATTTTATATGTTTGCACACACTCTTTTTACCCAATCTAGATCGATACGGTTCGGCTCTTGGTAGACAGATCACATGCTTGTATAGCCGAATTAGATGGATCGATCTAGATTGTCACGTGTTGCGGGTTCATTCACGTTAGATGTAGAATAAGCCTTGATAGGACCGGGTACCGTGCGGCAGATGCAGGTCTTTGGGTTACTCTAGAGCTAGTCATCCGGTGGACTAGAGATCGGTTTAATCTGATAGGTTTCTTTTACGTATTACTTGTTTGTTCCTTCCTCACGGACCCCGATTCGGCAATCTTGCTGATACGGTTATGCTTACACATGTAACGAGTATTTATAGATTTACCTAGGTAATTATGTGCTTTTAGCTCTTTATTGTTAGATTGTATCATGCGGTGGATTGATCTAGTAGTAAGGAGTGGTGTAAATTCATAGTGAGTGGTATCATGCGGTGGATTAGCTTGCTTGGGTTTATGCTCGACGGGTTATGAAGACTAGACGTGCGGCAGACTAGTTGGAATAGCCTATGCATGTGTTGTTTAGTAGATTTATATTTATAAGTTACTTATCCTTAATTATTAGTGCTTGATGATGGTTTAAACCCGAGATATAGTTTGATATGTTTTGATGATTAATTCTTGTTCAAACATGTCTTCGTTTATACTTATTCGGCAGTTCAATTCTATTCATATTATTTATATTACATTAGCCGAACGAATTGCAAACATGTTGGCAGATAGCTTCTATAGCTATATGTCGTCGTAAGTGGCTTCAGGGCCGTAAAGATGGAACTGTCTGGTCTCATCCAGCATGTTCTAGTTTTGATCTTACCGTTTTATCCCTTGTCGATTTTCAGGTCAAATCGACTGGCACGCTTCCGGATTCAACGCCCGGGCACCCGATTGAAGCTAGGCTTACCGGCTTGCTGTGTGTGAGACACGGTGCGCCACATTTCGTGTCAACACACTTTTTGGCACGCCCAGTGGGACCACTTTTCAGTCTAAGATGGGATCGGAGATTGACAACGACCACGTTCTGAACGTGACCATGGACGAACTGCAGCCAGAGCAACGCCAGATAGTGGAGCAAGCGATAGAACAAGATCGCCCGAGAAGTGTCTAATGTCTTTATCCAAAAACAAGAGTGGCAAAGTGATCGTCAAACAATCATCGCCACGAGTTCTTCTTGCTGGTCATCCGATATTACCGACGAAGAAGAGATGCGAGGGTAGTTCAAGTCATCTATAAAGCTGTGGGAGATACCATGTTGAACCACAACACAGCTTTTCTGGGCACCTTCCGCAAAATCATGATTGACACCTTCGGTCCATCAGTAGATAAGCGCTTTGAAGAGAAGTTTGGAGAGCTTGGTGGACCAGTGTTCTTTAACACCCAGCCATCTTCAGGGAAGCCAACTGGGGGAGGAGAGATGATCGGTGCAAGCAAGGATGGAGCTGTTCATGATGAAAAAGAGAAGCCTCCTGTGACCGAGCAGCAAACTCATGGTCAAGTAGCTTTTGGTGCAACGACGGATATACCTGCATCTGCTTACAAGATCTCTCCAGTGGCAAATAGATTGCAGAAGAGTGTTTATGGAGATGGATACAATGAATTTACCGATTACAGTGCTCTGAATGCTTTGCCAAATCCAGGGTATATGAGTGCGTCAGAATACCTTCGGAAGACAAGGGCACAGATGCCAATGATGTTCTCCTAAGCGTAATGGCCGATATGATGCGAATCGCCGGCCTTAAACCAAAGAATCGACATATGCATACAAATCTCCTTTTCCGAGTGGTACAATAGAGTAGCTCTTCCACCAAGAGTAAAGCCACCAATAGATTTGACTAAATTCTCTGGTCAGGATGACACTAGTACCATTGAGCACGCTAGTAGGTACTTGATGCAACTTGGAGAAGCTGCCAGTGACGAAGCTTGGAGAATCAGATATTTTCCTATGTCTCTGACAGGGCCGGCTTTCACATGGTTTGCATCACAGCCGGCCAATTCCATTAGAACGTGGGCAGAATTGGAACAAAAGTTCCATGCATACTTTTATACAGAACCAATGAGAAGAAGATGGTTGATCTCGTGGGCTATGAGGATGAAGACTACCGAAACACCAATGGAGTATCTTCGCAGATTCGAGAAGCCAAGAACATGTGCTATTCTTTGAACATACCCGATGATCGGCTCCCACGCCTAGTCATTGCGGTGCATGTTGCCACACATCAAAGATAAGTTGTTCGGCATGGAGTTTGAAGACCCGGGGCAGCTTGCACAGAGATTGACAACGATGAGTAACCAAGCCCAAGGGATTCAGAGAGATGCTCGTTTTCGGAAGAACAAGTGCAACAATTGATATGTATCAAGGTTTTCTCGGAAGAAGCATCTCGAATATGAAGATGAGGATGAAGTAGTCAAGCGGAGCTGAATTGGACGAAGGAGCCTACTTTAGTTAGTCAGCGATGGGTGAAGCAGCAGAAAGGATCTTATGATTTTGATGTCAGCAAAGCAGATAGGCTTTTCCTGTATCTGATTAAGGAAGGACGCATCAAGCTGCCAGAAGGACATCCTATGCTACGCCCTGAAGGGGTAAAGGATAAGAAGTATTGTGGGTTTCATGATACAAGCTCTCATCATATTAATGACTACCGAGTGTTCAGAGTGAATATTCTGAAAGCTATCCAAGATGGACACTTGAGGTTCGACGGCAAGATGAAAGTGGATGATCGGCCGTTCCCCGTAAACATGATCTCTTTCTCTATAGGCATGGTTGATGCTGGTGAGTCTAAGGAGAAGGGAAAGGTGAAGGTTTTAACCTCTGAGAGAGCCAAAGAAAGTGGTGCTGTTGACCCTGATCGGCAAGTTACCAAGGAAGAGGTGCAGCAAGTTCAGTTCAGAAATAGCCGAACAGAGAAGGGTCAGACTTCAAATGCAGCCAAAGGGAATTGCCGAATGCACACTGAACCGAAGCGCAGAGTTACAGCACAACACTTGTTGAATAAATGGCAAAGAGAGAGGAAGATAGAGTATGATGAGGAGCAGCAGTACATTGAAGAGGAGCGCAGGTTTATGGCAGAACGACAGAAGTATGAAGCAAAATTGCGCCGAAGAGAACAAGAAGAGTACAGGAAAGAACAAGAGCAGTCGCATTGGAACTGTTCTTTCTTCAGACATTGTTGGAATGAAGGCTTGAAGTTGCCTGCTAGGAACAATTGCCCTGAATGCAGTGATCAATATTCAGAGTACAGGCAATCTCGAGTCAACCGCCGTCCCGTTCATGATAGACTTCGAATGAGAGTTCCAGAGAACGATCGGCGCCTAAAAATAAACAGTTTTGATGGACATCGGAGGAAAAGATTTGCAGACCAAGCTTGGGCTCACAAAGGTGCCCATAATGCGGAGGAGAGCTCATACAGTGGCAAAGAGGTCAATGGTGCCCTCCCGGTTTGAGGAAAACCGAAAAGAAGGGTTCGGCGTTTGAGGAACCGAGATGAAACAAGAATTAGCCGAAAAGAAGCCAGTGTGGCGTCCTAAGAAAAAAGACGATGGACAGGGTCCTTCAGCTGATGTTAATATGGTGTTCTTTATCCCATTGGAGTTCGAGCTCCCGAAGATCAAGATGTTCAAGATGAAGTATATTCGACTTTGATGAAACCGAATGCCGAGACCTAATGGCTCAACTTGTGTTGACTCAAGAAGCGCTTTGACAAGCCAATTAAAAATCGCCATCTCGAAGCCATTATATCTAAAAGGATATGTTAACGGCAAACCTTTGACTAAGATGCTTGTGGATGGAGGGGCTGCTATCAATATTATGCCCTATGCTACTTTCAGAAAGCTTGGAATGACAAGTGAAGATTTATTGCAGACTGACATGATCCTTAGAGATTTTGTCAAGTAACGCTTCGACACTCGTGGAGCTGTACATGTGGAACCGATGATTGGATCCAAGACTTTGATCACTACTTTCTTTGTCATTGAAGGCAAGGGGGCATATAGCATGCTTCGGGAAGAGATTGGATTCATGCCAATTGCCGTGTACCCTCGACTATGCATCAAATTCTTATTCAAAGGGATTGGAGACGATGTAGAAGTTGTTCGAAGCCGATGATTCAAGCAAGTGTTGCCACTTCCGAGCCTCGCTTATTGGGAGTATGATGGACAAGATTGCCTTTCGGGTAAAAATGGAAAGAAGGTCCCGTCAATGTGTTCGACAGAGATCAACACCGATCCAAGCAAATGGCTCGACAAGAACTTTTAATGGGCAATCCAATCGATGGCAACAAAGGCAAATGGGTCGTGGTTTCATGTCGGCCGACAAGTTAGAAGAGATCGATGTTGGTGATAGCACAAAGTCAAGGCCGATGTATATCAAGCAAATTTAGACCCGAATATAAGTTGAAATTAGTAGAGTTGCCGAAAGAGTTTAAAGATTGTTTTGCTTGGGATTACACGAGATGCCTGGATTGGATCGATCAATTGTTGAGCATAAATTGCCTATAAAACCTGGGTTTCGTCCTTTCAAACAACCTCCACGAAAAATTTATAAAGAAGAGGTATTGGCCGATGTAAAGAAAGAAGTTGAAAGACTGATTGAAGCAAACTTTATTCGGCCATGCGGTATGCGAGTGGATTTCAAACTTAGTACCTGTCTACAAAAAGAATGGAAAGATGAGAGTATGCATAGACTTCGAGATCTCAACAAGGCTACTCCTATGGACGGTTATCCAATGCCATTGCCGATTTGCTTAGGTTGACGCAAGAAGAAGGCTATTAGGTTATCGCTTTATGGATGGCAATGCCGGCTATAATCAGATTTTCATGGCAATTGAGGATGTTGCAAAAACTGCATTCGATGCCCTGGTCATATTGGATTATTTGAATGGATAGTTATGACATTTGGATTGAAAAATGCCGGTGCAACTTATCGTAGAGCCATGAACTATATCTTTCATGAATTGATCGGCAAGATTGTAGAAATTTACATTGATGATGTGGTGGTCAAATCCGAAACCATGAAGGACATTTAGCCGATTTGAGAAAGACTTTGGAGTGCACAAGAAGGCATGGTTTGAAAATGAACCCAAATAAATGTACCTTTGGAGTCTCTACTGGTGAGTTCTTGGGGTTTTTGATCCACAAAGGAGGAATAGAAGTTGGGAAGAAAAGCATGGAAGCAATAGACAAAATTGTGCCCCCAACTAACCTCACAGAGTTGCAATCATTGTTGGGCAAGATCAATTTCGTGAGAAGATTCATATCCAATTTATCAGAAAGAGTATTGCCTTTCTCTCCATTGTTGAAGCTCAAGAAGGATCAGAAATTTGTTTGGGGTGACATACAACAAAAGGCTTTTGATGAGTTCAAGCAATATATGAAGGCACCACCAAGTGTTGGTACCTCCACAACTTGAGAAGCCTTTCAAGCCGTATGTGGCCGCCGATAGCCTAACAATAGGATCGGCCCTTATGCAAGAGTTTGATGGAAAAGAGAGGGTAATAGCTTACCTTAGCCGAAAACTGCTAGATCCTGAAACAAGGTATTCGGCTATAGAAAAACTCTGTTTGTGTGTTTATTACTCATGCACCAAATTTTGGCACTATTTGTTAAATGCCGAATGTGTGGTGGTATCTAATTTTGATGTAATTAAGCACATGTTGTCAATGCCGATTTTAAATGGAAGAATCGGCAAATGGGTATTAGCACTGTCAGAGTTTAATCTAAGGTATGAGTCGGCAAAAGCAGTGAAAGGGTAGATAATTGCCGATTTTATTACTCAACATCGTGATTTATCTGTTGATATGGTTAACATTGCCCCATGGGCATTATTTTTTGATGGATCATCATGTGACAAAGGTGGTGGTGCTGGTATTCTTTTGATATCCCCACGTGGAAAGACATTTGAGTTTGCTTTTTCAATTGAATATCCTGTCACTAACAATCAAGCAGAGTATGAAGCTTTGCTTAGAGGGTTTCGGCTGTTAATAGAAGTGAAAGCTATTGCTATCGAGATATTTGGTGATTCTGAATTGGTGATCAATCAGTTGACGGGACAATATGAATGCAAAAATGATGTACTGCAAGGGTACCATGAACAATGTCGGGAACTCCTAAGAAGCTTTTCAGTGGTTACTTTGCATCATATACCCAGAGAGCACAATGGAGAAGCAAATAAATTAGCTCAAGCACCTCTGATATCGAGAGAATCATGAAGTTTTTACAATAGAAGAAGGTGCTTTCAATACAGATCAAGTGGATAGTGATTGGAGAAGTGATATTATCAGTTATCTGAAAGATCCATCTCAAAAAGTTTCCCGAAGGCTCAGGTATAAGGCCCTCAAATTTGTACTTCTTGATGATCAGTTGTACCACAAGTCTATAGATGGAGTGTTGCTCAAGTGCTTGAGTCAAGAAGAGGCTAAGAAGATTATGTTTGAGGTTCATGAAGGGGCTTGTGGTGCACATCGCGGCTTACCGAATGAAGTGGATAATCGAAGGACGGGGTACTTTTGGCCGACTATGTTGGAGGATTGCTTTGAATATTACAAAGGGATGTCGAGATTGTCGATATTTGGTAATGTTCAAAGAGCACCCGCATCCGCTCCGAACCCGATAATCAAACCATGGCCGTTCGTAGGATGGGGCATAGATTTAATTGGATAGATTAATCCTCCATCCAGAAAGGACACAAGTTTGTGTTATTAGCTACCGATTATTTTACCAAGTGGGTTGAAGCTATCCCTTTGAAAACAAGGTAACATCGAGAATATGGTCAGCTTTGTCAAAGAGCATATAATTCATAAGTTTGGGATTCCACAGACCATTACAACTGATCAGAGGACTCAGTTCACTTCTTCAGAATTTTGTGACTTTGCCGAAAGCATGGGGATAAGGTTATATAATTCTTCCCCTTATTATGCACAAGCCAATGGCCAAGCAGAGGCGTCAAATAAGATCATGATCAAAATCATCCAAAAGAAGATCGATGAGAAGCCAAGGAAATGGCACTTGGTCCTTAATGAAGCATTATGGGCTTACCAAATGGCTTGCCATGGGTCCACACAAGCATCTCCATATGAGTTGGTTTATGGACATAATGCTGTAATGCCTTGGGAGTTGCAATCGGGATCAAGGAGAGTTGAATTGCAAAAGGACTTGACGGATAAAGATTATAAGGATTTGATGATGGATGAATTGGAAGATTTGCATTTGATTTGTCTTAAAGCTTTGGAGAACATTGAGAAGAATAAAATGCGTGTTGCCAAGTACTACAACAAGAAGGTCAAAGTGAAGCAATTCGCAGAAGGAGACTTGGTTTGGAAGACAATATTGCCGATTGGTACCAAAGACAAAACATTCGGCAAGTGGTCTCCGAATTGGGAGGGACCTTTTCGAGTTGTTAGTTGTGCACCTGGTAATGCATATATATTGAAAATGCTATTTGGGGAAGAGCTTACTAGTGCCATCAATGGCAGATACCTTAAGAAGTTTTATCCAAGTGTTGAAGTTGGATCTTAGTTGTGACTATGACTTAAACGTGGTATAGCCGATTGAATAAAAAAATCGCCTTCGAACAAAGGGAGGAAGTTAGAGAGAATAGCCGATATTATAGTATCGCCTCTAGTACAAAAAATAGCCGATATCATGTGTATCGTCTTCAGAGCAGAAATAGCCGATGCAATTGTATCGCCTTTAGCCAATTTTTTAAGAATATAAGTGAACAGTTTTATCTCTCAGCTGGTAGGTTTATCGGGGAAAGATAAAGGGAATTGAAGAGCTACGCTACAAAATGTCAAGTCATGGAGCAGTGCCAAGATCTAATCGGCTAAGATGACGTCATGCGCTCGGGAAAATTTCGTTCGGGAAGAATGTTGCAGTCGAGTTCTGACTAAGGAATGAGGAAAATTCGCAAGAACAAACACGATCGCTAAAACGCCATTGCAGCTAAGACAAGCGAAAGCAAGGAGGAGACCAACATTCTTCATTAAAAGTTTTTATTTTACAACCCGCGCCAGCCCTAATACAAGCTACTCCTCTTCCTCGGTGAAGAGCTTGTTGAGGACGGACTCCGGGTTGGTGGCATTGGCCATGGTGTCGGCGTGGTCGTCGTACGCCGCCAGGAGACCCTCGATGCCGTCGACCTCGTGGGGGAGACCACCCCGAAAGCCAACCGGCATGGGAGCATAGTCGTCCCCGGTCCAGGACGACATCCCCGCCAAGCCGAGGGAAGTGCCAAGGCGCACACCATGAAGGGCTGCCCGATCAATCTGATCAGGCACCGCCTCCAGACGATCCGCCACGGTCGGTCCCCTGGCGTTCACCTGCTCGGCCACCCTCGTCGCCGCCACCTTCAGGCGGTTGAGCTCATTGGAGAGATCTGCAAAACACAAGACAGACCCATGAACAAACAGATCGGGAAGAACGGGAATCAAAGCAATGATTGTAGAGCAAATATCGGTAATGGCCTCGCTCACCGCCGGCGCTTGTCCTCCCATTCCACTGGGGCGATCCCGAACTTCTTGGTTTCTTCACCAAGAAGCTCCCGCGCCTCGTCCCTCTCGCGGAGGTAGGTGGCGGCGTCGTAGCGGGTGTACGCCGGGATCTCCTCGTCGTTCCTATCCCATATAGGGCGGTACGAGCTGCCGGAGGAGGACCCCAACGAGGCCGAGGCGCAGGCCGGCGCGGAGCAGGAGCCAGAGCCGGGCCGGAGCAGGGCCGGAGCAGAGCAGAGCAGCACCGCGGCCGCCGCGTCCGGCGCGCCGAAGCGCCATTGGCCGGTGCTGATCCTCGCCGTCCTACAAACAAGGTGCAATCAAGATCGGCTATATATAAAAAAAATAATACGGAGACGTAGAGAGATTATTACTGCAGACGGCGTCCGCCACGGTTGCTTCCCTCCGCCACGACCGCCGCAGGAGCGGGAGTAGTAGCAGGAGGAGGAGTGTGAGTGCCGGCCCGGGTGACCTGCCTCCGGAAGTTGGCGGCGTAGTCGCCGGCGACCCCGGTACCCCTGAAACAAAATCAAAGAGGTGAATAACCGCAAGGGGGCAAGGCCCAGATCGGGTGAAAGGAAACAAGATCTCTGGTAACTCGACTCGAAGAGATGAAGATTTCTCACCTCCGGCGCCGGGCAATGCTTCCCTCCGCCTCGTCCTCGGCCAGGCGCTTGCCGCGATCGCCGCCGTTCGCCATTGGTGGTTGTGGGGTTTTTTGGCTTGAAGGTGTAGAGGAAGTGGAAGAGATTGGAGATGGCAACTGCTTGGCGTGGTGATGATGGGAGCCGAGTGGCTCTATTTATGAATGATGCGAGCCGTGGCGGAACCTGCGGGAAAACCAATCGACAGATTAGGGTTTTCACACTTCTATGGGCCGGTATTGAGTTGGGCCAAGCCCATTACTGTGGTTGATTCAGTTACCAGCATGCAGTCGGCTAAATAGCTGAATGAGAACCATTCGGCTAAAAGCGTGTACTTGAGTCTATAGCGGTTGTGTTCGGCTGATTTGCACAGGTGTGAGTATAGTCATACTCAGGAACAGCCGAATGATAACAGAAGCAGAGAAGAAAAAGAAAAACGAAAATTTCCAATGATTCAGGGAAAGGAGATTGTTCTCAGGTATAACAGGGCCGGACCTAAATATTTACACCTTCAAAATACAAGCCAAATATCTATGCGTTCGTAAAAGAGTTAATGACATCAAAAGCATCGCCTTGATTCGGTTAACTTCATCAAGAGCTTTTTGATCCTCTTCTTCGAGTCTTGGATCTTTGATAATTTGCTCTTGATCTGCCGTGTCTCCTTGATGACTGATCAATATTGGACTTAGCCAAGTCAAGAGGTGGCAGGTTGGCAAGCTTGGCTTCATGAGACTGAATATTGGCATTCAATTGAGCTAGCTGAGCTTCAAGCTTGGTTCTTTCATCTCTCAGAATTTGCAATTCTGGTCCCAAAGTGCTCAAGAGGTGCTCGGTTGACTTGATGTCAGAGTAAAGCTCCTTGGCCTGCTGTTCTTTAGCCACTTTACCTCTCTCCAAGTCGGCCTTGGTGGATATATTCTTATGTGCCCTCTTGATAGCAAAGCAAAGTGATCATCGAGGTGGGATAAGGCATCTATAGCAGCTTTAAGATTGGAAGGAAGCTCTTGATCAATGAGCTCGCTATTTCCCTTATCTTGTCCGAATCTTGGGTCAAAGCAACAACGTCCTTTTCGTAAATAAAATTATATCCTTCACTTGGCTTGATTCTCTCGACGATAACCGCTGCGATTAGAAGAAACTTCATCATCCCCAAAGAAATTCTTCAAAGAATAAGGGAAAAGTCGGCTTGTGGGTGAGCAAAGGTATCTCCCGTTGATGAAACAAAAAATTAGTTTAGTCGAATGATTCGGTCTAAGTGAAAAATAGCCGAATGGAGTAAGAGTGATACCTCTTCGGCAAAAACTTGATCAATTGCATCCATAGTGGAATCAATATCCTGGGTAATTAACATAGTGGATGCCTCAGAATTAACATGGCTTGTTGAGGCAACCTGTATAGCCGGAATTGAGGGATCTTTCGCCTGATGAGGAGTGAGTGCTTCTGTTGCTTTTCCTTGCTCATCTAAACCATGAAACACATGATGAATACCAGTACATTATTTAGAAGAGAGAGAGGCATAAAATGCAAGGATATACCAGGATTGCCAATAGGCTCATCGGCATCCGCCCGACCGGTAGGGATACATCGGAGAGTCCTCCAAAGTCACCGTTTTTTCAAAGCTCAAGATTGGCTTGTACCGTAAGGGAATGATAAATATGGGCATCTTAACAAGTAGAGACGAAAAGACTCAAAAGGGGCATTCATACCCGAGGAGTTGGTTTAGCTTTCTTTGACCTCATCTTCTTGGGAACAATGAGTGTCTTTGGGAGAAGAAGGAGTCTTCCTTTTCGTGTCCTTCAAGAGCACTATCTCATCGGGCAGGGTCCCGTTGAAGACTCGCAAAGTTGGAGCATCATGTCCTAATGCAAAATCGGACCAAAGGTTGCCGTATTGAACTTCGGGGGGACTTGGAGGAGCATTGTCCTGTTCAAAGAAGCGATTAGAATAAGGGTAAAAGCTCAGAACAAAGGAGAAATTCTAAGAAAGAGAAATACCTCATCATCGAAGTAAATTGAGGCATGAGGACTTGGCATAGAAGGTGGGCTTGAGTGCTGAAAATGTGAGAACGCCATTCTTGCCACCAGGATTTGAATAAAGGATGGGCAACCTTGGTTGTTACCAAAGGATCGGTCCATATAATGGAAATTTGCATCCCAAGTTGAAAACTTTGTTGATCTCAAGATGTTTGACAACCTCCCTAGGTTTTATGATGCTTGAAAAATATAACCTTGGAGGCAATTGACCAAATCCTAGTTGCCTGGCAACCATGTTGGGATTATAAAATTCATAAGTTGGGGTTACCAGCCTGCCATGATGGAATTCTGCTGGCAAAGCACAAGGCCTGATGAAACAAGTGAAGATCTCCTTGGAATCATCATCTGTGCAGCCCAGTTGATAGCTGAATTTGCAAGGCAGAGTCAGGTTTTCATTTCCTCTGTAGGGGAACCAGATTATTTGGTCAAAACCCTTATAAAACAGCTTGAAGAGATGGCCAATATCTATATCAATAACAACAGAAGATGCAGCTTCACCATATGTCTGACAGGCCTTTTGTCGTGGATTCTCACCTTCAGCATAGTTGACAGATGGAAAGCCCAGGCTGTGGAGGTCGATTGATACAATCTGATGCATGTATAGTTGCAACCACATCTGAACCAGCTACCAAGGGCCATTGACACAAGAAATTTCACCTTGGTTCCTCATTTGAACAGTGATCTGATGCATCATATGGTAAACAGCGCCTAGGAGGTATTTGCCCAAGGGGATCAATTGACCTGCAGCTAAGTCTTCAGCCATCACTATATGGTTCAGAGTGGGCTCATTGGACTTGCTGCAGAAAATGAATCCGCATAACCACATATTCATGAAAGCCCTGTATTCCTTGTCAGATACAGCACCAGTTGATGCATAAGACTGAATATGCTTGACCCATCCACCTCCTGACTTAACGGATTTCTGAGTACTAGTGCCCTTGTACTTAGTCGGGTATGCCGGTTTGGTGATATTCAATCCAGTCATCATGAAGACATCTGCTAGTGTGATTGACATTGGGCCATGGCCAAGATGAATGCATTGACAAGATCGACCAAAAGTGAGAAGCAGAATCAGCAAGGAATCATTTCGGGCATTTCGGCTAATGACAGCTTCCAAGCGGTGTTGGATATCCCGTGCCTCCCAAAGATCACTATTCTTGGCCTGCATCCTACGGTACCAATCACGCCAGCCTGCAATTGAGGGAAGAGGCCATGTTTTGAAGGTGTTCGGCCACCTGTTTGGGGGGGCAATCCTGGATTTGAATGGGATCCTCAAAGTTTCCTTTTCAATAAAATCCCTCGGATTGGGGTCTCCCATCGGACCAAGGAAAAATGACTCAGGGTGAGCAAGATTGGGAATCAAAATCTCGTTCTTCATTTCCTTTAGAAGAGGTGAGAGCGAATAATCAAGAACACATCTGAGAACTAATTCAGGAGAATTGCCGAATGGGTAATACGAGTAGGGTTACCTCTAGAAGCTCTTCTTGAGTTCCCGTTGCCATGATAGAGCCGGTTGAAGTCTCCGTCGCCATTGAAGACAGTAGCAAGCACGATCTCAAGCGGCGGCCGCGGGCGTCGGCGGTGCCGACCTAGGCGAAGGGCGCTGATAGTCAATTTCGAAATAAAACCTTTTTATCTCGAAATTGAGGGGGCATGTGTTAACACCAGATTTTGGTCAAGGGTATGACAGATGGGCCCGCGAGCGGCAGAGAGAGCAATTCGGCAAGCACGTGTGTGGTCGGCTAATTTTCTATATATTCGGCAAGCACGTGTGCGGTCGGCTATCTTTCTATATGTTCGGCAAAATGGTCAATCGGTCGGTTGAGCAATGGCTTCATGAAAAAGGGAAGAGGAAGCGGCTTTAAAGGGAAGGAGTTGTAATAGTCAAGGACTCCGATTATGGTTAGAGTTGGCATATTTGTATCTTTCCAATTTTGTTTAGATAATTCGTGAACACTTAGGATTCATGTTTTGTCCAGGGTATAAATATAAGCCCTCGACCATTGTAATAGGGGTTCACAACCAAATCAATACAACCGGCTACGTGCCACCCTTCGAGTCCTTTTAGTCGTGTCATCGAGTTCTTCGAGAGGGCCAATCGATCCGTCGACCTCCGTAAGTCCCGGCAACCTTGCTATCATGTCTAGTATCATGCGGTGGATTTAGACGTGATGCAAGTAGTCTTGTTTGTCTCGATGGGATGGCCGTGCGGCAGGCGTCTGCTTGACAACAGGAAGTCTTTGCTTATGCTTTGTTTATCTCGACTAGATGGCCGTGCGGCAGGCGTCCGCTTGATAGCTTAGTGTAAGCGAGATAGTTATCGGCTCTTTTAGATTTGGCAAGATCTAATAGATTCATTAAGTTATCATGTGTTGCATGCTTTTTATATTTATTTTATATGTTTGCACACACTCTTTTTGCCCAATCTAGATCGATACGGTTCGGCTCTTGGTAGACAGATCACATGCTTGTATAGCCGAATTAGATGGATCGATCTAGATTGTCACGTGTTGCGGGTTCATTCACGTTAGATGTAGAATAAGCCTTGACAGGACCGGGTACCGTGCGGCAGATGCAGGTGTTTGGGTTACTCTAGAGCTAGTCATCCGGTGGACTAGAGATCGGTTTAATCTGATAGGTTTCTTTTACGTATTACTTGTTTGTTCCTTCCTCACGGACCCCGATTCGGCAATCTTGCCGATACGGTTATGCTTACACATGTAACGAGTATTTATAGATTTACCTAGGCAATTACGTGCTTTTAGCTCTTTATTGTTAGATTGTATCATGCGGTGGATTGATCTAGTAGTAAGGAGTGGTGTAAATTCATAGTGAGTGGTATCATGCGGTGGATTAGCTTGCTTGGGTTTATGCTCGACGGGTTATGAAGACTAGACGTGCGGCAGACTAGTTGGAATAGCCTATGCATGTGTTGTTTAGTAGATTTATATTTATAAGTTACTTATCCTTAATTATTAGTGCTTGATGATGCTTTAAACCTGAGATATAGTTTGATATGTTTTTATGATTAATTCTTGTTCAAACATGTCTTCGTTTATACTTATCGGCAGTTCAATTCTATTCATATTATTTATATTACATTAGCCGAATGAATTGCAAACATGTTGGCAGATAGCTTCTATAGCTATATGTCGTCGTAAGTGGCTTCAGGGCCGTAAAGATGGAACTGTCTGGTCTCATCCAGCAAGTTCCAGTTTTGATCTTACCGTTTTATCCCTTGTCGATTTTCGGTCAAATCGACCGCACGCTCCGGATTCAACGCCCGGGCACCCGATTGAAGCTAGGCTTTCCGGCTTGCTGTGTGTGAGACACGGTGCGCCACATTTCGTGTCAACAATTAGCAAGCTTGTTTAAGCATGACTTTGTACAATCTCTTTCTACAAAAGCCTTATCATGCCCCTACACCCCGTCTCTAAGATTTGTACAACATCTGTACCCGCAGGTGGTAGAATGGAGAATCCAATCCGACATTGCCATCTTAATGGCTTATCAACGGGATGAAAGGTCACAACATCCAATGCTTCAACATCGAAATGATTGATTAGTATCTCCCCAAGCCAAACAATAGGGTCAATTACCTACGATATATTTAAGAAACACACATATGGATATATATCAGAATTTTTTTAAATGATATCGACACATATTATTTTCTTGAAAGCTTACTATAGTGAGAAAATGATTGTTCAACACATTTTGGGTTGTAAAGTTCCGAGACTACACATTACATGGCCGAAGTCCCCTATAACTTCGGCGGAGGGAGAGAAGAACGTCCAACCATCCCATATAAAGGTAAGACAATATCATTGTCGATTACAAAAATTACATAGCCCATCACCAAAGTGTACAAACTGTGGGGGTATAAACACCATATAACCTCACGGGCCTACATGGGCCACGCCACCAAAGGTGGCCCAATTTACAAGATGAAGACGTGCGGCACCGAACGACATTGTAATAGTACCAAATAGGATACTTTACTTGTACAACCTGTCCCTTCAGAGTATATAAGGAGGGGCAGGGGTCCCTGTCAATTATGGATAACCGGCAGTCCACCACGGGGTATCCCACGGTGGTGAGTTTCGGCAACGGCACGTTACGATCCGCGATCTGGACGTTGAGAAACAAGACAAACCAAGGACAATCAGGTTTACCCAGGTTCAGGCCGCTCGGAAGCGTAATACCCTACGTCCTGCTTCTCGTGTTATGCTGTATGATCAAGTATCGGAGTACAATGAAGTGCTAAGCTCTCTAGATCTAGGATGCCAGAGAATAGCCTGCGTTCTAGGGGGGTCCTTGGCCGCTTTATATAGCCGAGCAGCCAAGGGTACACGTGAGGTGGGGTCGGTTACATCAAGTTGTGCCCTAGGAGGACTCTCTCTGACCTAACCGACTAAGTCTACTTGCGGGACAAGCATCCTTGTGCGCAATCCACCTCCTGGTCGGTTGCAGACAACGCCATCATCTTGTGGTCCGGCCCACCAGCCTGGTCGGTAATGGGCCGGGCCTTGTCTGGTCCGGGCCGTCTTGCCGAGCAGCCCTGGAACTGTCCATGGTGGTATACCGGATTTATACCCCCCACAGCTAGTCCCCGAGCACCATGTATCTTGAGGGAAGTCCATTGTCTTGACCTGTGCTGAGCAGTGCAGATGCAGACCACGTTGAGTGCTGGCAATGATATGCCGAGCACGTAGTACTGACCACTCATAGTGCTCACCACATGTAGTGCCGACCACGTATAGCCAAGCAGGTTTCCCGAGCAGTCTGTTCTGACCACTGTTATGTCAGGGAGCTGTTGATCTTGTTGAAAGATGCATGGTGCTCAAAAAGAAAAAAAATTCTTTTTATTGTCCTGAGACATGGGCCCACGCTGACACGTGAGAGGAATGTCAAGGCAGTGCGCAACGTAAGCCACCAAAGAGAAAATCAACCAGAACTATTAGAAACAGTAGGCCCTAAGTCACCGCGAGGTGATGTGGGCCCACGTAGTCCCCAAGTTCGATGGAAGATAGTATATGTTCTATTGAACTTTTTAAGAAAAAAGTCCAAAATAATACCTACGGCCCTCTGCTTAGGAAACAGAGCAGGGAAAAAATCCCAAGGACCAAAGATATAGGCGTGCATGAAAAAGGACTTCGAGGGAGCTGACTGGGCAGTCCCCAGGATAAAAAATGAGGCCCACGTGCGGCACCAAGGGAACTGGGCCCTGTAAAAAATTTCACTGCAAAAGTAAAATTTAGTCGGCCGCACGTGGAGTGTACGGCCCATGTGACCGCAGCCCACTAGGGTAAAAAATGGGGCGGTCCACATGAGTCAGAGGGGGTCCAACCCTAGAAGTCAACCGGACGTCACCCGATTAGTATAAATAGCAGGCGCCGTCGAGGGGAGATGGTTCCGCATTCATTTCCACTTGCTGCGCGCACCTTCTCGAGCTCTTCATCTACAGCGCTCTAGAGAAAACCGCCGCCGCCGCCATCCATTTCGCCGCCAAATCCACCGCGCAGCAACCACCAGTGGGGGCAACCGACGAGATCCGGTGCCTGGACTCGCGCCGGAGCCATTGCGCCGCGTAGATCTAGCAACCGCCGCTGCTCACCGCGCTAGAGTTTCACCACCACCGCATCGACCCGCCGCCGCCGGAGAGGATGACGAAGTGGTCGACCAAGAAGGGCGCGAACGGGGCGGAGCCAGCGAGGCGCGGGCCGGAGTGGGTCCAATCCACCTCGTCCCGGGAGTCGCTCCAGGCGCTGGCGGACAATGGGTACCTGCCGCCGTGGGAGATGGGGGTGTGGAGGGAGCCACGCGGCGAGGACGAGCCAACGCCGAGGCCAGGTGAGTTCGTCGTCTTCGAGGACTTCTTTCCTCGCGGGTTGGGGCAACCAGTGAACTGTTTCCTCCGGGACCTATGCATATGGTGGTCTATCTCCATATGCAATCTGGACCCCAACTCCATCCTGACTGTATCCATCTTCATCGCGTACTGCGAGATGTTTTTGGGCATCCCCCCACTTCAATCTGTTTCGCCACTTCTTCGTGCTCCGGAAGAAGGGGGTGGAGACCGGGGGGTCCCAAGTGGCTGGAGGATGCTACATCTGGCTCCGGGATGGGATGGCTGCATCCTGGTTGGGGAGCAAATTCGGATCCGCTCCCAAGAACTGGAACAAGCGCTGGTTCTATATGAGCCAGGATGTCACCGTTGGGATGCAGGTGCCGTGCGACATCCACCAAATCCCGTAGGCCAATCCCAGGTGGGGGGAAGCACCACCTGTTGGAGATGTGCAGGTGGAGGAGCTGCTGGCGATGATTGATAACCAGAAGGTGAACGGGGCGCTTGTGGCCGGGATGTGGCTAGTCCGCCGTGTGCAACTGTGCAAAGAGAGGACCAACCCGCTGTGGCTGTATAGAGGATTGAAGGATCCATCACGGGAGACGGACAAGAAAGCCGATGAGAACGACCTTAACCGTCTGCTCTCGGTCCTGTTTGAGAAGTATAATGCAAATACTTCTCTGCCGACCATCAAGCAGATGCCCTACCGTCTCAGCAACCCACCACCAGAGGTAACATGACAAAAAGTTTACTTTCTGTGCAATGTGATATTGTTCCTGACCAGTGATACAATGCTGAGCACTGTAACTGTTATGTGTGTAGGGACGAAGCGTCCAATACTTTTCAACCGTTCCAGTGGAGGATTGGCCAGAGGGCGATGCCCTTCGTGGTCAGCGGCGTCCAGAGAGGACTGCCGACCATGGTGAGGTCGAGGACCTTAGCCCTGAAGATGATGATGATGATGATGATATTGTGGTGGGAGCGACCACCAGGGGGCAACAGCACGCGGTGAGGAAACGCCCAGCGGCCGTGGAGACCCCCAAGGAGAAGAAGCCGGCCAGCCTTTGGCACCAGGGGTAAATTAAACCTCGGCAAGGAGGCCGGTGCCGAGGGCGGCAGTAAGAGGCCGGCCCCCGACAGCCCGGTGTCGTCGGACTCCGACGACACCATCACCAGAGCAAAGCACCGGCGCAAGCGCCAGGCGTGCGCCGGCGATGGGAGTGGCGGCTCCAAGTCGCCCCAACCAGTGCCGCGGCGGTCACCGAGGAACGCCGGGCCGACCACTGCCCCGCCGAAGCCGAAGCCTGCCGCCGCCCCATCAACGCCGGCATCAGGGGCGGCTGCCAAGCAGGGCGCCGAGCAGTCCCCGGGTGGGCAGAGGGTCCCGCCCAAGTCAGTCCCCAAGCCTGGAGCAGGGTCTGGAGGCGGGGCCCCAAGGAGCGGCGGCGTGCCCAAGTTCAAGGGCGGTTTTTGCTGGTAAGTAGCTGTGTACTTACAGTTTCAATTATTTGCTTGAAAACCAACTGTACATGCTTACGTGCCAATGTACTGGGTGTGTAGTCAGGCGGGCACTGGCCCCACCCAGAGCTCAACTAGGTCTGCGAAAGCTGAACTATCGGATTCTGGGGTGGATAGGGCCAGTTGTACGCCAGTTGATGATACATAATCTGCTGAGGATATTGCTGAAGTTGAGCTTGATACGAATGTTGATATGCCATGTGATTCTGATTTGAAGTACAACTTTGTTCTCGTCCCGTGTTGTGAAACAGGTGCTTGGGATTTTCCCTCTGAGGGATTGCATCATCTTTCTCCTTCTGCTCTTTCGCTAGCTTGGTATATATGCAATCTCTTGTAAAGTGATTTTTGTCTTCTCCACAAATGACACAATACGGGATTCTTTGGCCTCCTCCCCGTCCTCTTCCTCTTCCGCGGGGTGGACGGCCGCCTCTATTGCCTTGGAAACTCTCTCTGTTGTTGTTATGATATGGTGCTGGCTCATTATTCTGCATATTCTTCTGATCGGGCGGCTGTTGTTGAAGGTTGTTCACTTGAACATAGTTCTGGTTGTTTCTCTGATTGTAAGGTTGCCTTATCGGTTGAGCTTGTCTTGGGTTGTTTTGATTTAAGTTGGTTCTTGCTGCTTTACGCTTTCGAAGGTCGTCTTCTGATCTTGCAAACTTTCGCATTTCTTCAAACAGCTGTGTTACTGTTTTTGGTGTTTCTCTTATGAAGTGGAAAGCACATGGGCCAATCTGCAACCCTTGTATTGCTGCTGCGATGACTACGTCGTCGGAAGCATTTGGTACTTGCACTCTTAGTTGGATCAGCCTATCTAGATATGACGACAATAGCTCTCCATCCTGTTGCTTGCATGTCATTAGATCCCTGGTTGTTTTCTTTTCTATTTGAAACCCTTGAAAGGTCGAAAGCATTTCTTCCTTAAGTTGTCCCTAGGTTTGGATCGACAATGGCCTTAGTGATGTGTACCATTCATAAGCAACATCTTCTGCCGCCATGATGAATGATTTTGCCAAAGTGGTGGAATCCCCTCCGGACGAATGTACTGCCGCTTCATAACTTGCCAGAAACTTCCGAGGGTTTGATTTCCCGTTGAAAGGTGGCAGTTTTGGTTTGTAATTTGCTGGCCATGGGTGCCTTTGTAGCTCCGGCGAAAGTGGGGAAGTTGGGTCCAAAGTGATTTGTTCCATCGGCCTTGGCTGAATATTCTCTTGAAAGAAATTTGGTGGCATTTCGGGTGCCCGAAGATGAGCTGCCTGAAGCCGAGCCGCCTCGAAGCTGTTCTATCTCTCTTTGAAGGGCTATCCTTCTTGCTTCCGCTTCTTGCACTTGCTGCTGAGTTAGAGCTTCTCTATTTTTGGCAGCGATGTATCTTGCTAGCTGATTGCGTTGCTGCTGGAGAGTTCTGATTTCCCCTTGACTTTTGCTGAGCTGCTTCAAAAGTCTGGCGTGATCATTCACCTGAATATCGTCTTGCCTGAATTGTTCATCTTGCCGATCTTCCGGCTCATCTTGGTTCTGATTTTCATCTTCAGACGTCGCTTCTGTGAGTGGAACTATCTTTCTTGCAAGATCTGTCACTGGAGCTTCTGCTCCGGCCGAAGTGCCAGCATCTGCTTGTTGTCCTGACTCTTTTGCGGAAGGTGAAAGAGTAGCGTTGGCTTCTCCTGTCGCCTTCTTCCATCCTCCCTTCGGTGGCATGGTCGTGTTGAGCAACAACCACGGGTGGGCGCCAATGTTGGTGTTCGCTCCAACGACCGAACACCAGTAGGCCGAAAGTAAAGGACGAAAGTAAACAACGAATGCTTACGGCGAAATGAAACAAACAACCTGTATTCCATTCCAAAGATCGGTCCGTTTACAAGATGCCCCCTGGGGTCTATTTATAGCAAACGTAGACTTTACATGACCAAAATACCCCTGATCCTAAACTACTGCCTTCCCTTCCGTCAAGGGTAGAATCGTCTTCTCTTCCTCAAAACCGACCTCCACTGCCGCCCTCCAATACTCGGACGGGCTTAAACTGGCCCATCACGGCCCACTGGATTCGGCCCACTGGTCATCTGCTGTGTCCGAGATCTCACCTGTTTCAAATCAACATCGCAACTTACCAATACTAAGTCAGATGAAAACAATCCGAAAGTAGACACCAAGTCGGAAGTCGAGGCTCGCTCTCGCATTTATTTTCGACCCGAACTGACAAGCAGCGAAAGTGCCATTCCCTTTCATCTCAACTTTCGACCTGCGGATTGGCGAAAGTGAAGAACCACTTTTGCCCTTCCCTTCCGACCAACCGAGCTGGCGAAAGTGAAGGCCAACTTTCGCCCGTCACTTTCGACCGATCAAGCCGGCGAAAGTGTGGACCATCTTTCGCCTTCCTCATTCGACCGATCGGGATGGCGAAAGTGAAAGCCGACTTTCGCCCTTCACTTTCGACCGATCGATCTGGCGAAAGTGGAGAGTCACTTCCGCTCTTCACTTTCGACTAATCGAATTGGCGAAAGTGAAGATCCACTTTCGCCCTCGGCTTTCGACTGCCGAAAACAGTGAAAATGACACTTTACTTCTACTTCAGATTCCGGACTTCGAAAGGCGAAAGCCACAAATGACTTTCTCTTTCAACTTTCGGCGGCGTACAGGCGAATGGGGGTGGACCACTTCCGATCTACCCCCAACAGCTGGGATTGGTCGATGTTTATATTCTTCGGTCTCGGAGCAAAGCGGGACTAGGCTCATAGCCAAGCCGTGACTTTACACCACGTGCAATGTTGTAGCAAAGCTATAGCTTAATTTTTCAATTGGGTTTATTGCCTTTTGTTTTGCCATTCGTTTTGCCCCTGATTTACTACCATTGTTTCGCACCTTGTGCACAAAGTCGTTTTATTTTCCAACAAACTTCCTAATGCAACAGACCTACTTGCTTCTTATTTGACACGGACGCGTGGCATTTGGGAATGCATTTGTCTGGTTGTTCGCCTCCTATTTGACATGGACGCGTGTCATAGGACTGTGTTTTTCTGGTTGGCCACCGACCACCAATCCGAGCACGATAAAATCCTGCTCTATTTACATCATATTTCTCCGTTCCCATTGACTTAGTCCCACGGATGAACCGGGGACTGGGTACAAGAGGCACAGCTTCTTCATCCCTCTTAATAAAGTTAAGATTGTTGATGGCCCACTTTGGACAGATGGTAAACGGGGGCCCGACCAACCAGCTAAGCTCCAGTCAGGGTTATGGCTTAGCCATTTTCCCCTACTTCACTTTTTTCGGCAACTACCATTTTTCTGGAATGATGCGAAGCGTCGACCACAACACGGCACAGCTGTGGTCCCTTGAGAGACTTTGTGCCAAGCAGTAGTCCACATAATTACGCGTCTTACGCAAGGGTGCATCAAAGGTGCATCAGTATTTGCCGCCTATTTAGCCCTATGCACAGCTGGGGACTGGAACTGTGGTGAAACGCCACAACTCCCCATGGTAAAACCATGGATTTAGAGCTGGCCTTTTCTCACTCGACACATGGCCCCTGGGGCTTGGTTGGTACACTAAGCTACACTCCAAGCAAATGGCACAGCTATTTTTCCCATCTTCACCTTTGCGGATTTGCCATGTTCATTAGTCAGCAACTAAGTTGTTTGCCTAGACACAACTAAGTTGTGGTCGATATTTCCACTCAGCATAGCTGGGGACTGGTCGGCAGTAATGCTACACAGTAGTATAACCGTCAGTTCACCCTATTAGCATGAGTCCTTGCTCCTAGCTCATAAGGATTTAATATTTTTCACTCAGCTAAGCTGGGGACTGGTAGATAGCTTAGCTACTAACCACCTGGATATCGTAGCTTGGATCAAAGATCATTGGCCAGCTGCTCGTCGCCCGGACTTCAACGTCAACTATGTGGGGTACGTTGCCAGCAAAGCTGGTGATTGCCCGGCGCTCCTATCCTTCGTGCAGGCATCACCAACGGAGCTGGTGATCGCTCGGCGCTCGTAACCTTCATGCGGGGCGAAGCTAGGGACTGCTCGGTTTCCATCATCATGCAAGAGTCACCAGCACAGCTGGGGATTCAGCGTCCAAGTGCGACTCCATCTTCTTGGGCGACCACAACAGGAAGCAAGCCTGTCGTTATTTTGCATCAAGCTTATATGCATATATCCAAGCATCAGCAAACCTATTTTACCTTGGTGCAACGCCAGGAGCAAGCAAATAAAAGCCTTGATCAACTTTTGTCTTGACATTAATCAGCAAGCAAGCATCGCTATGCTATCATGGCTGCTCGTACATGTGCTGTGTGTCGGCTATGCATGTCAATCAAGTTTCCTACTCACCGATTCCAGCACCAAGCTGCAAGCTGGTCTGCGAGCTGTTAAGTAACGCCAAATATGCCATCTCATCGGCAATGTGCAGCGCCAAGCAACAACGAATCAAGCAACCAAGGAAGCATTTGCACGGGGGCGACATGCATCCACTCACGGGTATATATGCAGATCCACGGCAAAGCCGGGGACTTTTCTTTCCAGCGAAGCTGGGGACTTCAACCATAGCTACGGAGCTATGAACTACTTTTAAGCGTAGCACTAGCATCATATTCTCCGTGTTCAGATGATCAGCAGAGCTGGGAACTGAGACCAAGCCATGACTAAACACTATCACAGAGCTATAATTTATGTTATGATGAAAACTCCGGTCGGCAAAGCGGAGCTCGTCACCAGAGCCATAGCGGAGCTATGGTGCACATTCCCTGCAGCAGAGCTGCAGGTTCTCCAACACGACGACAATAATTGGTCGACCAGCAGAGCTGGGGACTGAGCTCACAGCGGAACTGTGATGCATGCTATAGGAAACTATGCTATTCAGCTAAGTATTCTTTACTACAGTTCCTCAACCATGTTGGGGGCTGCTCGGCAGCATAACTACCTGGTCGAAACTCATTGAATGGCGGTCGGCCACTTTTATACCAGACATGGGCTTTACATTTGATCCTAAAACAACGTGCTTCACACCTTATATCAGGCTCGGAGACTACGTGGGCCCATGTCACTTGGCAGTGACTTGGGCTGGTTCAATCAATCTTTATGCCAAAGCATGACCCCTATCATCTTTTAGCTTTTTCTTGCTAGCTAATTTAACACAATGATACAAAGTATCATGTGCTATTGTGGGCCCACGTCACTAGATGTGCGGTCATTTTTTCTTTTTTTTCTCAAGAGCAACATGCATCTTTCGACAACGACCCGTACTTGACAGGCACAGTGGTCGACTCTTCGTCAACCTGGTTGGCGAACCAGTACTCTCCTGTGGTGCTCTCCATGACTGGTCAGCAGACCAACAACAAAGCTCCAACAGTTCGAGTTACTAGATCAACCATGTAAAACTTCAAGCCTCACTACTGGTAGACAAGCGTCAAGACGGCGTTTCCTCAAGATGCATGATGCTCAGGGACTAGCTGTGGGGGTATAAACCCCATATATCCTCACGGGCCTACATGGGCCATGCCACCAAAGGTGGCCCAATTTACAAGATGGAGACGTGCGGCACCGCACGACATTGTAATAGTACCAAATAGGATACTTTACTTGTACAACCTGTCCCTTCAGAGTATATAAGGAGGGGCAGGGGTCCCCTAGAGGACATCTCATCTCAGATCAATGCAAATAACAGAGCACAGGACGTAGGGTATTACGCCAAAGGCGGCCTGAACCTGTATAAATCTTGTGTCTTGTGTCTCTGTAACCATCCGGTTCCTGATCACGCGAACCTCTACCGATCAAACTACTACCGTCGGTGTACAAACACATTTATAAATAAGCACCTCAAAAACACTCTTCTAGCACCAAGAAACGTCAAACAGGTGCCAAAGACCTGGACCACCGAAGTCCATGGCCGACCTCCGGCTTGCTCTGCGTTGGTCTCAACTACCAGGTTTGCGGACTCTCCGGGCGGAGGTCCTTCAGGCAGGGGTGCTGGCGGAACGACACCTCCGCCAGCGAGGGTCGGATCCGTGTGGGCTCCCTGCGCCGAGGAAAGCTCACTGATGTTTGGTGCCATGGCTTGTTCCTTTTGTTCGAACCCCACGGACGGCGTTAACTGTTGGTATAAACACTTGCCCCCTACCTTCGCCGGGATCCGGAGGAGAAAGGCGAAGGTTTCCCAGACAGAGTGTGAGGTTCAAACAAGCATCAAGTGGGACAGGTGTAAGTGGGACCCAATCCAGGAATTTGCATTAATTGGCACTAAAAATGCCAAAGGTCCTCGCCTTTTACACATACCTTGCCCCTGGTATTTATAGGCCATACCAAGGGTCATGGGCTTTTTACATTAGGGTTACAACCTTTGTTACACTACAGGTGGGCCCCAACAAGGGTATTTTGGTACACAGCCGAATTGGAGACACCTATCCTAGAATGCTACGTGTCGGACCGCCGCGGGTTCCCTGTTTCAGGCCTCCAATACCGCCACGTGTCGGGCCACGACGCCGCCTCGTGGCGACTTCCTGCGCAACCGTCCGGAGGTTGCCCGTTGCCTTTGGCATTGCGCGCATTGGGCAACCGCTCCGAGGGTCACAGGGGACCTTGCTCACCGTCGCGAAGGTCTCAGGTGAACTCATCAGCATGCTGCGTACCTGCGAGACATATGGATGAAAACACGCAGTCGCGAAGGTTAGCCGTACCTTCGCTGAATCGTTGAGAGAAGCGCAACGACCTTCGCCAGGGTGGAAATGCTTTGGCGAAGGTCACCGGAGGCTATACGGTATACTTGTATGTCTTGGCCCCTGCTTGGGCCGCGGAGCTACGTAGGGGGGTCCTGGCGGAGGTTGCTCCCCCCAACAATAGCATTAATATATGATCGGAATGCTCGATGGCCAATATTGGGAACTATCCACAAGTGTGTCGAGTATTGCTTGCCACTTTCTCATGAAAAAATTGAGCCTAATCGTAGTATAAATAAATATTTCACCAGACAGCCTAATATAAGGACTATAAATAAATATTTCACGAGAGATATATTACTCATCAATATAAGACTTCTCATTTCTTATTGTTATTATATATTATGTAGGACACTACTCATAAGAATCATCACATAAACCTACATGTACAAAATCAGCCGTAAAAGGATCTTCAAATGGCACAGTCTCTCTTGCATTATAAATTGATGCTGGCCTTTCATATATTAGAACATAAAAAAGTATAAGGTTAGATTTTCCTAGAAAACCTAGCAAATAGTAACATACGATATTTCCTCATTCATTTCGACACCATTTTGCACGGCGAAGTAGATAATGATTTTTTAGTTCTGGCTACCAGTTTAGAATAAGGATTGGTTGACACACTAGATGTAAATAGGAAAGAGAATCCAATTCCTTGTTCTCAACTAGTACCCGGAACTAAGAAAACTACTTCGTTGTGCACAATGGTGTGAAAAAAAACGATGAAATATCATATGTTAAATATTTGCTAGGTTACCTTGCAATCTTTTGACCTGGAGAGGCGCAGCCATGATCACACACTATCCTTATCTTTTCTCCCATTTGAAATTATTATAATACCAATACATATCAATAATGAAGCAAGATTGACATAATCAATACAAAAGTAACATGCTGTATTAGAATAATAATGCTCAACATACCAACCGAGGAGCAAAGAGTCTACTAAAATGTTCAAAGGAAATTTTTTGAAAGCAGTAACTACCAAAGAAATACATGACAACCTTTAGATAAGAAGAAGAGCATTGCAGGGATGATACGAGATCTATGTATATGTGTGTATATATATATATACACACTGAGAGTTGTATGCTACCTCAACTCTTCTCATTGAAAACAACATAAGTCGTTTGTCCACTGTTAATTAACAAACACCATCGTGAGGCACTTAGTGACATCAGCAGACAACAACATGAGGCCGTTAATGACACATGCAAAGGTGTCATGTATTGTCTTGCCGGCTCTTACAAGGAAGCTTGAGAAAATGCCACACCAGCCATATAGAGAGTGTATTCTCGAACACACATCCAGGAACCAAGAAGAAAAGATATAACAGAAATATATAATGACAGATACGTATTATAAGAGATCCGGCGATTCGGTGACATGTTGAGGGCGTCGATTGGATGCAGGAGCGGAGGAGCCGGGAAGGGGTGCCAGCGCGGCGACCGGCCGGCCTGGTGGCACGGCGGTGTCGGCTCTAGGGCCGGTGACGGCTAGGGCTGTCGGCCCGAGGGGTGCACGCGACATGGGCGGGGGCGGCTGGGGCAGGAGCAGAGAGAGAGAGAGAGAGAGAGAGAGAGAGAGAGAGAAGACCTTATTCTTTATTGATTTGATCGCAACAGTTACATCTCCTATTTATAGTTGAAGCTAGCTTCAATCCTAAGGAAACTAGAAAACTCTCATCTTTACGGATTTCCTTTTTGAATTCGACCCCTTAGACATGGCTCGACAGCAGGAGGGCAGGTGGCCGAGAAGCGGGCACGGCGGAATCGGGTTGAGATCCAGCCAAAATCCACCTACCTGCAGGAGGACGAGGGCGAGATCCAAAATTTCTGGGGGCAGTTATGGTATATCCCTGGTTCTCAACCCTCTCCCCCTCCAACCCCTCGCCCTAGGGTTTCAGCGGCAGTGGGGCAGCACCTCTGCTGGGTCCGGCGGGATCTCACGGCAAGCCAAAGCTGTTCAACCGTCCGACTGTTATCCGGTGAAGGAGGGAGATCTTTGGAGTGAGGAACCAAAGAAACTCAGTTTCGCGGAGATTTGCTGGGGTGACGAGCAGAAGAGAAGTTTTGCCCAGGTTGTCAAAGATTCAATGGCAAATCGAGGGAGAGCGAGAGGGCCGCGGCCGAGGTAGGAGGACGAGTGGGGTTGGAATCAAGGCTGGAACCAATTCCCACCACCTCCGCAATTCTTTGGGCCTCATCCTCAGCCGCTGTATGGATTCTTCCCCAATCCAGCTCCTCCGCCACCACAGATGCAAGGCTATGGCAGGCAGTTTGAGGGGAGACCAAGAGGAGGTGGAAATCAAGGAAGGGGCAGGGGAAGAAACCAGCAGGCGAGGACACCTCATCCACATGAAGGCAAAAAGGGGCCACACAGGCACGAGACCCGCAACACCGGCCGCACCACAGCTAAAAGCCTGTTTCCCGCGCCATGCTGCATCTGGGCCCAACCAAAGCCACTACCACAAAAGGGAGGACGACACCGGCGTACCCGCCGTACGGTCCGCGTCTGACCGTTCCACCAACTGAACTCCTGTTCCCAACGCAAAGGTCAACGCAAATGGCCATCGATGATCTAGATCTGAACGTCCACATTTTTATCTGCTACTGTGGCCATGCTGAGGCCGCAGCAGGGCTTCCCATTCTAGTCTCTTTAGATATTCAATCCATCTATTTATAGGAGACTCAATTTATGAAACCTAATCGGATGACGAATTGACGGTGATTGCACCCCCTCCCCTGCTTGCGGCCAACGACACGTGTGCTTGTCGGGCCTCTCCTCTGGCCCAAAGTTGGCCCAAATTTCTCCACATCCTGCTGGGCCTGTGTTGTGCTTCTTACAGTACTTCCCCCTTTTTCCGCTCAACACGTCCTCGCATTGAAGATCATGTTTAGACGTGTATAGAGCAAAGTGAAGTCGAAACAGTAGTGTTGGTTGCCAATTGTTGTTGTAGTAGTGGAAGGTGTAGTGCTTCTTGAATTGCAGTGACAATGGATTTGGCAACTGAAGCATTGAAATCCCAGCTATTCATTAGCTTAGGTGGTTTACCGAAGTGGGTAATGGAGTGGTTCTGCGGTGTGATGAAGAGTGGAAAGAGACGCCATATAGCTCCAGGTACTGATGTTGGACGTGTTGTAGACATGTTTATCATGGCAACAAATAGGAAGTCCCCTTTGTCAAACTTGTGAGGTGCTAGGCGGTGTTGCCCTGTTGCTTTAATGATGTCTATGTGGACTCGTTTTATGCATAGGAACACTTGTCCATGTTTATCTATGAACATTGGTGTAGCTCTATGGATTGGTCGTTGGCATGGCCATGTTCTCCCTTGCAGAATGTAACATGACATCCCTATTGCCTTGCTCGATCATGTGCTCCTATTGCCAACATGTTCATGCTAGTTGAGCCATCTTTGCTAAGGAGTTCCAGTAGATCCGGTAGTAGTGTAGATGCTGTTGGAATATTGAGGCGACCGTCGAAAAAGATAAGACCATCATCGAATGTCCAAGCGTTGTCAGCTTCGCGATCTGCAACTATGAGAGTGATATAGTCACGCTCTTCTCTGATTGCTTGATGGAGGCGGCTGAAGATGACGTTGTCGCATCTAGCATAGTTGTCCAAGACATTTGGTAGACGTGTTTGCTGTGCTTGATGTGTCATAATGCATGTGCTTATTGCTGTTGGTGGACCTTGTTGCAAATGTAGTTGGCATTGTCACGGGGGCATTGGTGGTTGCCTTTGGAGTTGTGGAGGTGCGTAGAAGATCTGGTCGTTCCCGTCGTGGTCATAAGTCAAGGTACTCCTATGAAAGTCCCAGATCACACGTCCTAGGTTTGGGAGCCATGTGGTGCCAAGGATGACATCAATATCATTGCCAATGTCGATGAGGTATGTGTCGATGGTGAAGACGTCGGTTGCGATGCATATGGAGACTAAATGCAGGCACCTCATTCTTACCAATGAGGATCGTGGTGTTGAACCGTTTTTCACAAAGACTGATTCTGCGGGCAAGGTTGATGTCGATGACATTATGTGTAGATCCTGAGTCGATGAGGACATTGACATTTGATGCATAATGAGCCCTTGAAAATAGAGCGGGAAGAATCCTTGTACCTCCGAATTTGTTTTTTCACATTAACATCATGAGGCTATCATTGGCGGAGCTGATAGGAGTTGACGATGGCGACTCATAGCGGCAACGGCGCCTGGTGGGTGGCGCGGCCTCCGACTACTGCTCCTCATCCTGATGACTTCGAGTTGCGTGGACAATCACCTGTTGGTTGATGGTGACGATGCTTGGGGTAGAGGTGTGAGTGTCCACCGATTGCATCTCAACATCGTTCGTCGTTGGGTTTGTCAGTGTCTCCTTGTTCTCCAGCTTCTGGAGACGGTTATTGACATCAACGAGCTCCCCATGGAGAGCTTCCATCTTGTTGAGGGTGTCGGCGGTGAACTTCTCAAGGAGCTCCTCGATCTCAGATATCTTGGCCATGGCGGAGGTGTGGATCGATCTGGTCGTCTGATACCAGCTATAAGAGGTCTGACGATCCGGTGACACGTGGAGGGCGTAGATTGGATGGAGGAGTGGAGGAGCCGAGAAGGGGTGGCGGCGGCGCTAGGGGTAGCGGAGGCTAGGGCTGCGTTGCCCGGGGGCGCGTGACATGGGCTGGGGCGACGGCGGCGCGCGGGAGCAGAGAGAGAGATAGAAGACCCTACTCTTTATTGATTGGATCCAATGGTTACATCTCCTATTTATACTCCTAGATAGCTTCAATCCTTAAATTTTCTTTTATAATTCGATCCCTTATCTTATTTATTCAATCCTTCTAATTATAGGAGACTCAATTTAGGAAACCTAATTGGGTGACGAATTGACGGCGGCTCGGGGGTTGCACCCCCTCCCCTCCATGTAGCGCACTCCTAGGGCGCGGCCGGCAGCCCATGTGGCCGCCGGGGCTCTGCTTTGGCCCATAGTTGGCCCAAATTTCTACAGATTAAATGCATAAGACATACAAATTATTATTAAAATCAAATTAAACTAGAACCTTACAATCCTAGCTAAATAAACACTAATCACTATCAGAATCATTGTCGGGATAGATTGGCTCTTGACCGCTTGAGCTAGGTTAAGATATTCCACATATAAAGTGCTTTATTTATTTTTGTAGTGTATTTAGTTGCTATAATTGTAAACAACTAAAAATTATTTTATTTTTTTCTTCTTATTCCTTTGAAATGTTTATAGAAATCAAGAAACATAAATAAATTATCTACCATCTTATAATTTGATTACACAATTAATAATTGACTTTTAGGGATGCGCATATAATATAAATTTCAATACATAGTTGGTGAACAACCTATGAATACTGATTACATAATTAACAATAATCTAATTATCCTTAGGTTGGGTCTACCAACAGTGAGAGCCTCATGATGATCACGTCTGTTAACACCAGAATTTGGTCAGGGATATGACAGGTGGGCCTACGAGCAGCAGAGAGAACGATTCGGCAAATGCATATGCGGTCGGCTAATTTCCGTATGTTCGGCAAATGGTCAAGCGGTCGGTAACGGCTTCGTTTGAAGGCGAAAGAAGGAAAGAGGAAGCTGACCAGAAAGGGAAGGAGTCGTGATAGTCAAGGACTCCGATTTTGGTTAGAATTAGCATATTTGTAGCTTTCCAATTTTGTTTAGGCGGTTCGTAAATTCTTAGGACTCATGTTCTCATCCGGGGTATAAATATAAACCCTCGACCATTGTAATAAGGGTTCACAACCAAATCAATACAACCGGCTACGTGCCACCCTTCGAGTCCTTTTAGTCGTGTCGTCGAGTTCTTCGAGAGGGCCAATCGATCCGTCGACCTCCGTAAGTCCCGGCAACCTTGCTATCATGTCTAGTATCGTGCGGCGGATTTAGATTATGATGCAAGTAGTCTCATCCGTTTTGCTTAGTATCGTGCGGCGGATTTAAGCTTAATGATCGGAAGTTTTTGCTTGTGCCTTGTATCGTGCGGCGGATTAAGGCATGATCTAATAGATTCATTAAGTTATCACGTGTTGCTTGCTTTATTTAATGTTTAATTATTTGCAACACTCTTTTGCCCAATCTAGATTGATACTCTTTCGGCTTGTTGATCGTTCCTTTCATGCTTATTCAGTATCGAGTAGATCAAGCTCATATAGCCGAATTAGATCGATCTAGGTTGTTACGTGTTGCGGGTTCATTCACGTTAGATGTAGATAAGCCTTGACAGGACCGGGTATCGTGCGGCAGATGCAGGTCTTTGGGTTACTCTAGAGCTAGTCATCCGGTGGACTAGAGATCGGTTTAATCTGATAGGTTTTCTTTTACATATTACTTGATTGTTCCTTCTTCATGGACCCTGATTCGGCAATCTTGCCGATACGGTTATACTCACACATGTAGCGAGTATTTATAGATCTGTTAGGTAATTACGTGCTTTTAGCTCTTTATTGTTAGATTGTATCATACGGTGGATTGATCTAGTAGTAAGGAGTGGCATAAATTCATAGTGAGTGGTATCATGCGGTGGATTAGCTTGCTTGGGCTTATGCTCGACGGGTTTATGAAGGCTAGACGTGCGGCAGACTAGTTAGAATAGCCTATGCATGTGTTATTTAATAGATTTACATTTATAAGTTACTTATCTTTAGTTATTAGTGCTTGATGATGCTTTAAACACGAGATATAGTTTGATATGCTTTGATAATTTAATCTTGTTCAAACATGTCTTCATTTACCGTATTCGGCAAATTCATTACTCCGTTTACATCGGTTATGTTACTTTAGCCGAATGAACTGTAATGTGTTGGCGAGATAGCTTTTATAGCTATGTGTCGTCGTAAGTGGCTTCGGGGCCTTAAAGATGGAACTGTCTGGTCTCGCCCGGCATGTTCCGGTTTTGATCTTACCGTTTTATCCCTTGTCGATTTTCGGTCAAATCGATCGGCACGCCACCGGATTCGGACACCGGGCACCCGATTGAAGCTAGGCTTTCCGGCTTGCTGTGTGTGTGAGACACGGTGCGCCACATTTTGTGTCAACACACTTTTTGGCACGCCCAGTGGGACCACATCTCAGTTTAGGATGGGATCGGAAATTGACAACAGTCACGTTCTGAACGCGACCTTGGACGAGCTGCAGCCAGAGCAACGCCGGATGGTAGAGCAAGCAATGGAACGTATCGGCGAAATGTCGATGTCTTTTTCCAAGAACAAGAGTGGCGAGTGATCGTCAAGCAATCACTGCCACGAGTTCTTCTCGGGTCGATCGATATTACGACGAGGAGGAGATGCGAGAGGGTAGTTGGAGCCATTTACAAAGCTGTGGGAGACACTATGTTGAATCACAACACAGCTTTTCTGGGCACCTTCCGCAAAATCATGGCTGATACTTTTGGTCCAGCAGTTGACAAGCGCTTTGAAGAAAGATTTGGAGAGCTTGCTGGACCAGTCTACTTTAACACTCAGCAATCTTCAGGGAAGCCAACTGGGGGAGGAGAGATGATCGGTACAAGCAAGGATGGAGCTGTTCATGATGAAAAAGAGAAGCCTCCTGTGACCGAGCAGCAAACTCATGGCCAAGTAGCTTTTGGTGCAACAACGAGATATACACTCATCTGCTTACAAAATTTCTCCAATGGCAAGCAGTTGCGAGAAGAGTGTTTATGGAGATGGGTACAATGAGTTTACCGATTACGGTGCCCTTAATGCTTTGCCGAATCCGGGGTATATGAGTGCGTCGGGAGTACCTTACGGAAGGCGGGGGCACAAGATGCCAATGATGTTACGCTAAGCGGAATGGGCGATATGATGCGAGAATCGGTTCGGCCTTAAACCAAAGAATCAAACATATGCATACAAATCTCCCTTTCCAGTGGTACAATAGAGTAGCTCTTCCACCAAGAGTAAAGCCACCGACAGATTTGACTAAATTCTCTGGTCAAGATGACACTAGTACCATTGAACATATTAGCGGGTACTTGATGCAACTTGGAGAAGTGCTAGTGATGAAGCTTGGAGAATCGGATATTTTCCTATGTCTCCGACGGGGCCGGCTTTCACATGGTTTGCTTCACAGTAGGCCAATTCCATTAGAACATGGGCGAATTGGAGCAAAAGTTCCATGCATACTTTTACACGGGAATCAATGAGAAGAAGATGGTTGATCTGTGGGCTATGAGGATGAAGACTACCGAAACACCAATGGAATATCTTCATAGATTCAGAAGCGAAGAACATGTGCTATTCTCTGAATATTCCCGATGACCAACTCGCACAATTGGTCATTGCAGGCATGCTGCCACATATTAGAGACAAGCTATTTGGCATGGAGTTTGAAGATCTTGGACAGCTTGCACAAAAGTTGACAATGCAATGAGCAATCAAGCCCAAGGGTTCGAAAGAGATGCTCGTTTTCGGAAAGAACGGTGCAACTATTGACATGTATCGGGGATTTCTAGAAGAAGCATCGAGTATGAAGATGAAGATGAAGTGGGCTGCGAGAGTTGAACTGACGAAAGAGCCTACTTTGGTCGATCATCGATGGGTGAAGCAGCAAAAGGGATCTTATGATTTTGATGTCGGTAAAGCGAGATAAGCTCTTTTTGTATCTGATTCAAGAGGGACGCATCAAGCTGCCGGAAGGACATCCTATCTTTGCGCCACGAAGGGGTAAAGGATAAAAAGTCTTGTGGGTTTCATGATACGGGTTCTCATCATATCAATGATTGCCGAGTGTTCAGAGTAAAAATTCAGAAAGCTATTCAATATGGACACTTGAGATTTGATGGCAAGATGAAAGTAGACAAAAACCCGTTCCCTCGAACATGGTCTCTTTCTCTATAGGCATGGTTGATGCCGGTGAATCCAAGGAAAAGGGAAAGATGAAGGTTCGACTTCGAAAGAGCCAAAGAGAGTGGTGCTTGTTGACCACCGATCGGCAAGTTACCAAGGAAGAAGTGCAACAAGTACGGTTCGAAATAGCCGAGCAGAGAAGGGTCAAACTTCAAATGCAGGCTAAGGAAATTGCCGAATACACGGCGAGCCAAAGCGCGAGTTACTGACACAACACTTGTTGAATAAGTGGCGAGAGGGAAAAGAAGATGGAGTATGATGAGGAGCAGCGGTACATTGAAGAGGAACGCAGATTCATGGCGAGCGTCGAAGATATGAAGCGAGAAGTGCGCCGAAGAGAACAGGGAAGAGCACATAAAGGAGCAAGAGCGATCACATTGGAACTGTTCCTTCTTCGGACATTGTTGGAATGAAGGCTTGAAGTTGCTGCTAAAAACAATTGCCACGAATGCGGTGATCAATATTCGGAGAGTATAGGCAATCTCGAGTCAACCGTCCCGTCCATGATAGACTTGGAATAAGGATTCCGAGGACGATCGGCGCATTAAAATGAATAATTTTGATGGACATCGAGGAAAAGATTTGCGAGATCAAGCTTGGGCTCATAGCAATGTTCATAATGCGAGGAAAGCTCATACGGGTGGCAAAGAGGACAATGGTGCCCTCCCGGTGCGAAAAGCCGGAAGAGAAGAGTTCGAACGTTTGAGGAATCAAGAGCTGAAGCGAGGAATTAACCGAAAAGAAACCGGTGTGGCGTCCTAAGAAAAGGATGATGGACGGGGTCCTTCGGTGATACTAACATGTTGTTCTTTATCCCATTGGAGTTTAGAGCTCCTAAAGATCAAGAAGTTCGGGATGAAGTATACTCGAGACTTTGATGAAACCGAATGCCGAGACCCGATGGCTCAACTTGTGTTGACTCGGCAAGCAATCTTTGACAAGCCGGTTAAAAACCATCATCGAAGCCATTATACCGAAGGGATATGTCAATGGCAAACCTTTAACCAAGATGCTTGTTGATGGAGGGGCTGCTATCAATATTATGCCCTATGCTACTTTCGAAAGCTTGGTATGACAAGTGAGGATTTGTTGCGGACCGACATGATCCTTAGAGATTTTGTGGCAATGCTTCGATACTCGTGGAGCGGTACATGTGGAGCGATGATTGGATCCAAGACTTTGATCACTACTTTCTTTGTCATTGATGGCAAGGGGGCATATAGCATGCTTCGGGAAGGGATTGGATCCATGCTAATTCTTGTGTACCCTCAACTATGCATCAAATCCTTATTCAGTGGATAGGAGATGATGTAGAAGTTGTTCAAGCTGATGATTCAGTGAGTGTTGCCACTTCCGAGCCTGCTTATTGGGAATATGATGGACAAGACTGCCTTTCGGGTAAGAAATGGAAAGAAGGTCCTGTCAATGTGTTCAACGAGAGATCAACGGCCGATCCAAGCGATCGGCTCACGACGAACTTTTAATGGGCAATCCAATCGATGGCAACAAAGGCAAACTGGGTCGTGGTTTCATGTCGGTGACAAGTTAGAAGAAATCGATGTTGGTGATAGCACAAAGTCAAGGCCGATGTATATCGGTGCAAATTTAGACCCGAATATAAGTTGAAATTAGTAGAGATCTTGAAAGAGTTTAAGGATTGTTTTGCTTGGGATTACACGAGATGCCTGGTTTGGATCGATCAATTGTTGAGCATAAGTTGCCTATAAAACCTGGATTTCGTCCTTTCAAACAACCTCCACGAAAAATTTATAAAGAGGAGGTATTGGCCGATGTAAAGAAAGAAGTTGAAAGACCGATTGAAGCGAACTTTATTCGGCCATGCGGGTATGCGAGTGGATTTCAAACATAGTACACGTATACAAAAAGAATGGAAAGATGAGAGTATGCATAGATTTCAGAGATCTCAACAAAGCTACTCCCATGGATGGTTACCCAATGCCGTTGCCGATTTACTAGTGGATGCGCGGGTATGAAGTCATCGGTTTTATGGATGGCAATCTTTGGTTACAATCAGATTTTCATGGCGAGTTGAAGATATTGCAAAAACGCATTCGATGTCTGGCCACATTGGGTTATTTGAGTGGATAGTAATGACATTTGGATTGAAGAATCTTGGTGCAACTTATCGAGAGCCATGAATTATATCTTTCATGAGTTGATCGGCAAAATTGTGGAAATTTACATTGATGATGTGCTAGTCAAATCCGAAACCATGAAGAACATTTAGCCGATTTAAGGAAGACTTTGGAGTGCACAAGGAAACATGGTTTAAAGATGAATCCAAATAAGTGTGCTTTTGGAGTCTCGGTGGTGAGTTCTTGGGGTTCTTGATCCACAAAGGAGGGATTGAGGTTGGGAAAAAGAGCATGGAAGCAATAGACAAAATTGTGCCCCCAACTAACCTTACGAGTTGCAATCGTTCTTGGGCAAGATCAATTTCGTGAGAAGATTCATATCCAATTTATCGGGAAGAGTATTGCCTTTCTCTCCATTGTTAAAGCTCAAGAAGGATCGAAATTTGTCGAAGTGACATACGGCAAAAGGCTTTCGATGAAATCAAGCAATATATGAAGGCACCACCGGTGTTGGTACCTCCACAACTTGAGAAGCCTTTCAAATCGTATGTGGCGGCCGATAGACTAACAATAGAATCGGCCCTTATGCAAGAGTTTGATGGAAAAGAGAGGGTAATAGCTTACCTTAGCCGAAAACTGCTAGATCCCGAAACAAGGTATTCGGCTATAGAAAAACTCGTTTATGTGTTTATTACTCATGCACCAAATTTCGGCACTATTTGTTAAATGCCGAATGTGTGGTGATGTCTAGTTTTGATGTAATTAAACATATGTTGTCAATGCCGATGTTAAATGGAAGAATCGGCAAATGGGTATTAGCACTATCAGAGTTTAATTTAAAGTATGAATCGGCAAAAGCGGTGAAAGGGCGGGTAATTGCCGATTTTATTACTCAACATCGTGATTTATCGGTGATATGGTTAACATTGCCCCATGGGCATTATTTTTTGATGGATCATCATGTGACAAAGGTGGTGGTGCTTGGTATTCTTTTGGTATCCCCACGTGGAAAGACATTTGAGTTTGCTTTTTCAATTGAATATCCTGTCACTAACAATCAAGCGAGTATGAGGCTTTGCTTAGAGGGCTTAATTTGTTAATAGAAGTGAAAGCTTGTTGCTATCGAGATATTTGGTGATTCGAATTGGTGATCAATCGGTTGACTAGGACAATATGAATGCAAAAATGATGTCTTGCAAGGGTACCATGAACAGTGTAGGGAACTTCGAAAAGCTTTTCGATAGTTACTTTGCATCATATACCCGAGAGCACAATGGAGAAGCAAATAAATTAGCTCAAGCAGCCTCGGATATCGGGAAAATCATGAGATTTTTGCAATAGAACAAAGTGCCTTCAATTGTGATCAGATAGACAATGACTGGAGAAGCGTTATTGTCAGTTATCTGAAAGATCCATCTCAGAAGGTTTCCCGAAAGCTCAGGTATAAAGCTCTCAAGTTTGTGCTTCTTATAGGCCAATTATATTACAAGTCTATAGATGGAGTATTGCTTAAGTGCTTGAGTCAAGAGGAGGCTAAGAAGGTTATGTTTGAAGTACATGAAGGAGTTTGTGGTGCGCATCGGTCGGCTTACCGAATGAAGTGGATAATCGAAGGACGGGGGTACTTCGGCCGACTATGTTGGAGGATTGCTTTGAATATTACAAAGGGTGTCGAGAATGTCGATATTTGGTAATGTTCAAAGAGCACCTCGCATCTGCTCGAATCCAATAATCAAACCATGGCCATTCGAGGGATGGGGTATAGACTTAATTGGATGAGATCAATCCTCCATCTAGCAAAGGACACAAATTCGTGTTGCTTTGGCAACAGATTATTTCACCAAGTGGGTTGAAGCTATCCCTTTGAAAACAAACACATCGAAAAATATGGTCGGTTTGTCAAGGAGCATATAATTCATAGGTTTGGGATCCCACGAGACCATTACAACGATCGGGGGACTCGGTTCACTTCTTCGAGTTTTGTGACTTTGCCGAAAGCATGGGGATAAGGTTATATAATTCTTCTCCTTATTATGCACAAGCCAATGGCCAAGCGAGGCGTCAAATAAAATCATGATCAAGATTATCCGAAAGAAGATCGATGAGAAGCCAAGGAGATGGCACTTGGTCCTTAATGAAGCATTGTGGGCTTTCCGAATGGCTTGCCATGGATCCACACAAGCATCTCCATATGAGTTGGTTTATGGACATAATGCTTTGTAATGCCTTGGGAGTTGCAATCGGGATCAAGGAGAGTTGAGTTGCAAAAGGACTGACAGATAAAGATTATAAAGATTTGATGATGGATGAATTGGAAGATTTGCATTTGATTCGTCTTAAAGCTTTGGAGAACATCGAGAAGAATAAAATGTGTGTTGCCAAGTACTACAACAAGAAAGTTAAAGTTAAGCAATTTGCAGAAGGAGAATTGGTTTGGAAAACGATATTGCCAATTGGCACAAAGGACAAGACATTTGGCAAATGGTCACTGTTGACGGTCGTTAAGTGCCAATTTTTACCGTCAACTAGACATGAAAAAGGACCTAAATATAATTACCATCTAGATATAGGGCTTACACTAATGGAATTCCACGAGTTTTGGTGAATGTGCGTTTTCGAAGGGTGTCACTGAAAATACCCAAGGAAGGCCCACATGTCGGGTTTACATAGAGATAATCGGGAACCGGTGAAAATTCTGTAATCTGGAAGGTTCGAGAAGGCTCTGGACCAAACGGGAGCCTGAACGGGCTTGGTGGAGAGTCGGCCGACTCCCCATCTTGGGCGGCCGACTCACCAGTTCAGCCAATCAACGTCAGCCTCGTGGATCCCTGTAACACCGCCTTTGAGGATGAATAATAATCGTCCGTTTAGGTCGGTTTGATCCGAGGGCTGCGGTGCATCCTAGGGGGCTATATAAACAGGGCCCCTGGCCCCTGGAGGAGGCATCCCATGAAACCCTAATTCATTATTTCCAGAGAGGATCAGGTGAGAGGGGTCCCTTGAATGGATCTCCTCCCTAGAGCCTAGCATTCAAGATAGATAGAGAGAGTATAGGGTGGAGGTAGAGTTGGAGGAAGCCCGGCATGTCGGTGTCTCCTCTCCGATTGTAGCTGCGGGATCAAGTCTCCTAACCCGAGGCTTGGTTCTAGGATTATTCGCAATTCAACTTCGATACTAGTAAGTTCTTGTTATTATTGCTCTTTGGTTTACGAGTTTACTTTATTCGCTTCCGGTTGGGAATAGAGTAATCGTTCGTAGCGTAAGCGTGGTGCTTGGGCTAGGTTCACTCGTAGATGCTCCTATCTGGCGGGAACCGTGGTAGTAGCGGGGGAGATGATAGTCCCTTTGTTACCTTTGTAATCCACTTCCCGTCGGTAGGTAAGGTAGGTCCAAAAGTGCTAGGTTAAGCATCCTCTCGTGGTGTCTTTTCTTAGGTGCTCCCATAGAGTAGTAGTTGCAAAGCTTGCCATAGGTTGGAAGGAGACTTGTGGTAGTAATCCTCTCTATATCGCTCATTACCTTGTACGTAGCTCGGGGGTTAGGTATGGACTTAGGTTAGTCGGATGCACGTTTTCTCCTAGCGGATAAATAAATAACGATACTGGGAATATCTCCCGGGTGAAGTGCTCACCGATATCCGTGCGCTTGCGGATTATTTCTCTTTGATTCTTTCATGTGCGTATCTAGTATCAACAAGCATTTAAGCGCCGTTGCGGGGAGAAAGACGGTCTCGTGAGATAACCTAAGTCGCTTAACCATGTATTGTTCTTTTATCTTTTTTCTTGTTTTCTTTTGCATTTTATTTTCTATTGTTATAGATAACCCAAATTCCACGCCTATCCACCAATATCTTGCACCCATGAGCACATGCTTAGAGCCTCTAGAACCCATGATTTTCACATCTAGCTATAAGCTACACCAATGTTTGGTTGCAATAGGTCAAAGCCAACCCTTTTCTACGGCTAGAGTCCTATCTTCTAATCAAGAGGGTAATGTACCCAAGGTCCTATCCTCATTCGGAGAGGGTAATGAACCCAAAGTCCTATCCTCTCGATCAAGTAGGTAATGAACTTTTGGCTACACTTAGGGAATCTTCTAATTTTCCTATAAACTTAGGTTTAGACCTAGCCTTACAAGACCATGTTCTTCTTCTACATTTTTATATGGGTCTTGATAATATTGCCTTTGGAGGAGTTTTCCTTTCTTTACCCTTTAGTGAAGTGAGGTTTGTCCTTATCATAGACATACTCCTTGCACTAGCCTTCATGATAACATCCTAGAGGTAGAGAAGGAATCATCCCCCAAACTAGAAGAGGAAGTTTCCATAGCCACTTTGCAAACATTTCAATCCCATGATTTGGCTATCCATCCCAAACCGTAGTACTCCAAAATTCTCTATGGAAAGAAGTAATTCTATCCTTAGAAATTATTTTAGATGGCGAGTTTTGGGAGGAGTTTAAACTTTCCGCTTCATAAGAGATCTTTTAGTGCATACATTGCCAATCTTCTCAAGAAGAGGTCTCTTAGAAAGCGTCTCAAATCCAATCCCTTTGAAGGACGCTTAGAAAGACTCGAGGATGGCATATCAAGTGATGCCATAGAAGGAGAGTGTAGCCATCTAGAAGCAACTCTTATCTTCTCCCCTTCTATGCCCACATCAAATATAGAATATGAACCCACCTTTAAACCCATCCTTGACCCCTATGACTCGAGCTATGCTCTTTCTCCTAAACCTCCCGACGATCCTAGAAATCCGTGTACATATCCCATGCATAGGAATCATCGAGAACATATAGAGGATCTTGAAGAGCAACATCCATGGCTAGAGAGCATTAAAAACCTATGTGCTATTGCCATTGAATGGGTGGATAAGGCCTTAGATGAGATCATTTCGAGAGACGATCCAAGGGAATTTTGGACATTTATGTCGAGTCACCCTTGGAAGTGGAAGATGATGGAGGCTTCAATGAGCAAAGTAGTTACTTATTAAACACCCCATCAAGACCTTGCTCATATGAAAAATCTCCCGATTCACTTAGTCTCTCCAACATTACCGCACATGAGATCTTCAACCACCTCATGCTCCCTATTCCTCTGATTTTGAGAGGATGGTTGTAGACATATATACTTATCATAAATATTGTAGATCTCATTGTGTTGAATCCTGAGATTAGTGCACATAGATTGGTGTTGGAGGGGAAACCACTTCACCAATTCACATCTTGAAGGTTTCCCAAGGACAAGCTTAGTGTCCTAAAACAAGAACTGTTCGAACCATGACATGAGTGTTCACCTTTCTACTGTGTTGTCCTTGTTAAATGAGCATAGAGTTATAATTATGAAAATATTCCTTCGGGTATTCTTGCCACTAACCTTTCCGGGTTCGATACAAAAAGATCGAAGGAATAACAAATGCAAGGTATGTCCAACCAATTATTATGCAACATTGAATTACATTCATCCAATCTTGATTTATGAAAGTCAAGCTTGGGGGATACACTTCCATAAATAGATTCCTTGCCATGTTGCTACATCATTTTGGTTGTCCCTACCTTTGGCATGCTCAATTTGCTAAACATCAATCATGCTCTGCCATCACTGTTTGAGTAAATCTCTATAGCGCTCTCATGCTACGTTCGTTTGCTATAGTTTATGTTTAGGTTTGGAGTAGTCTCATACATCTCTTAAATGAAGCATGGTGCCTAGTTTAGGAGTGGTGATCTTACTTCCAAAGGCTTTTTTAAATTAAGCGTGGTGCTTAGGTTAAAATTGCCCTCTTAAATCAAATTAGACGTGGTGTCTAGGTTGATCTTTGAGCCGATAGTATGCTATAGTAGATGTTGGAATACTTTGTTGGACTAACCCCTGAGAAAAACTTCCAAATCCAAATTGGGAAAGTCCAGAGATGAACTCACATCGGAGATGAAGCAAGGCATATGATGAACTCCAACAACTTCTCACACAAGACACAGTTCATTCATCATCCAAGAAAGAATTGAAAGAATTTATGGCATGCCTATTCATGGTGAACACGCCAAATCACCACTTCGGTGATGAAACAACAAAGGAGATAAGAGTGCCACAAAAGGATCTACATCAATAGCACTCACCCAAAGGAAGTGGATGAACAAGGCGACAAGCTATGAGCAACCTTGAAGACATCATAATATTGAGCCCAAAACTCGAGCTAGGACACCAATGAGAAGCTGGGAGAAACTCACCTCATTTTGGTCAATCAAAGACCTGCTCTTATTAATCTTGAAGACACCATCTTGCACGTCGGCAGTTAGGACAAGCATGTCATGATAGCATGCATCCTTGTGTCAACCAATCACCATCAAGGGTTGACTACCGACCAAGCCCAAGAAGACCATGAACAACTACATTTGCAAGATGATGTCCCTATGCCATTGGAGATGAAGCACATACAATTAATGATGTCCCTTCCTTGATCATCAAGACGGATGGCGTATCATTAACGCAACTCTTCGCCATGCTTTGCTAGAAGACAAAGACCATCAAGGAAGAACTCGAGTCTACATCTCCAATGAACATCAATTAGTCGACCAAGGCTCAAAAAAATCAAGAATGGTTGACAAAAGAAGATCATGCAACTGTCCCGTCCTAGATTGGATAGTCCAAAGAAAAGAAGAATGCAAAGGAGAGATCTTTGCTCAATGGACCTAGAATCAAGATCCCTCTCCAACGAGACTTGAACGAGGATGGACAATGTCTAAAGAACATATAGTTACAACACACTTCGAGGGATGATTCAACACATACACTTGGCTTCCAATGATGAGCAACAACAAGCTTGGGGGAGGAAGGCCGCCGACACCTCTAATGATGATCCAACAATGCCCTTCCTCTTCTCGGACCCTCGTCACTCGGCACACTGGTTTGCAATCCCTCCACTCGCAATTACTTCCTCTCTATAAGTTTGGTTGTTTTCTATAGATATCATACACATAAATCAAACTTAAGACATAGTAAAATCAATCTTTAAGAGAAGAAGTAATGTTGAGTAAATGTTCTACGCTAATTAAAATTTTCAACCCAATCTTTTAAAGTAGCATAGAATATGACCTTTAGCTTAATGACATCTCTACCCTTGTTATTATTTGTATATTCCTTCGGGTATGTGTTGTCCACTAATCCTCTACGAGAAGAAACAATAAGTAGAGCACAAGGTCAAGGGAGAGGCCCACTAGAAGCATCTACTCTTCATCCCAGGGTGCTCCAATGATAAAGTTCTGAACCTGCAACATGAACACTAAACAAGATGCTGCCAACATCACAATTAAAGGTTCGCTTCAGACCACTGGACAAGGAAAGAACATGGTGACACTTTCCTCAAGAATTACCAACTCAAGAGGTGCAGTTCACAAGGTCTCTACCTTTGAGATCAAATGAAGCACCGAAGGATTGAACATGATAAGAAGTCCTATTTAGAGGACTTAAAACACCTAACCCTCGCCAAGGAGGTAACTTGGTAGTTATTCATATTTCCCACTTCAACATTGCATAAGTTTTTCCTTTAGCATATTTACTTTTTGCATAATCAGTTCTTGTTGCATATTTACTTTGCTTGCATCTGCATTAGAAAAGAAAATAATTTTGTCTTGCATTCCATCTAGAAAATGCTAAGCCCCATGTGAATAATTTTGTGGTGCGACAGCCCACAAAGATATCCCCCAATGGTGGCATAAAAATAAGTTTTCATCTTAGTTGCATTTTTCTGCCTGCGCATATCATAAAATATAAAAAATTTGCAAAAATATTGAGATCCTGCTAAAAAGATTTTATGTTAAGAAGGTTCTAGACATCCAAGGCTTAAAGGGTTATCACTAATGCTTAATCAGTTCCACAAGCTTTGTTGTCTATTTGAGCTTCACGAATTTAAAGGATCAAGAAGAGCTAATAGGCGGAAGGACGTCTTGTCCCTTGTTGAAGTCTTGTCTTCAACGATCCTTGATCTTGTCTCTGACCATTATCCCCGACACTCCGGGAGGGGCGTGCGCCTTCACTTTGCCGGTCGGCAACATCAACATACTACGTCAACATCCGGCTTGGGGGAGAGCACCCCCGTGTATCAAGCTAAGTGTTCCAACTTGTCTATTTATTTATAGAGCTTGCTTTGTTAAAACAACTAAAAAAATGCATAACATTAGAAACCCAGAAAGATTTCCTTATCTATCTTTTCTACTTTTGGAGAGCTCTTATTAATCTGTCTTTAAGTAATCCCTGGAGTAAGATCTTATATGGAAATGATGAATAGTTGCTCTGTCGTAATTCCTTTCAAGTACCTAGTTTTCAACCTTGCACTCTCCCGAGTTTTGGACACAACTGTTTAGATTTGAGATTTACTCTGAACCTGAAACTTGTGGGTAGCGAATGTTTGATCTAAGTCTAGGTAGTTGACGAGATATGATATGGGAAAGTTTTGAGCTGGCATGTCATTGACATTTCTAACGCCACTCGGTGTTAGGTTGTCATCCCTAACATGGCGCCAAAAATGCTGGTACTAAATAATGCAACTGCTACTAGAAATAAATATGGGATCCGCAAGCGCACGGATAATACCGATGTAGCATTTTAACCGGGAGTATCCGGGTATCGTTATTTATATTTTTACCACTTTGGGAAGGGAATGCCTTGGATAATGAGTGATGAGCAATGCACATGCTTTGTAATGGAGAGCTTAACCTTGTGCAGTATCGATCATCTCATACGGGGTAAGTGTCACATAAAATATAGGAATGAATGATAAATGACATAAGATAAATGAGAGCAATTAGCCACATAAAATAATAGTAATAAGCCATCTCAACTTAGCACTCTAAGCTTATAACACTAGCATGGACTAGGACGATCTAGGGTATAATCCTATGTTATTCTAACTACAAAGTCAAAGCATACAATGATTAGTGCAAGAACATCTAGCAATCATGGCGGGAAAAGGTTACATCTATGCATAGTGATATTACCGAGAAGACTAGAGACATAGCAATGACTTCAATGTAATAGGTTGTTCTACTAAGACCTACCAACGGGGATGGAATACAAAGGACTCAACGGAACTGTCACTTCCGCGATCTACCACACGACCCGGCCAATAGGGTGTAATCGCGAGATAAATACAATCTAGGCACCACGCCTACACAATATTTACCACTCACCCATCGATCTAATGAGCAAGCGCTATACGATCCTATGCATAAACATAATTCTAGTCCAACTATGCTAAACATATAATCAAAGTAAACTAAGAACAATATAATTGAGAACATAATCAAATAGAGCAAAGTCAAGTCGATATAATAGAATAGAATAAAGTACTACTCATAGTATCACGAACAATGATGAATATTACAAGAATGTAGAGGGAATTACCAAGAACTCCGACAGATCCGGACTCCAAGCTAGGCTTGATTCCCTCTAGATCTATTCCTATGTAGCTATGCTACTAAACTATGGAGCTCTAATTGAGATGGTGGCTCACGCTTCTACGAATTCGATGAGAGAATGAACTCTTGAATGAATTGGGAATGAATTAGGGTTTCACCCGGGGCCGGGGGCTCGAATATATAGCCCCCTAGGATTAACCACGGCCCTCGGATCAAACCGACCTAAATGGACGATAATTATTCATCCTCAAAGGCGGTGGAGGCGGGATCCACGAGACTCCACCCGATTGGTGGAGGTGGGGAGTCGGCCGACTCCCCTGGGTCGGCCGGGCCACCCACCCCGCGTGTGGGCCCCGGCTTCCGGGGTTTGCCTTCGGAGTCTTCTAGATTATACAATTTTACCCGTTCGGTCTTTATCTCTATGTAATCATGACATGTGGGCCTCCTTTGGTTCTCTTTCGATAACCCCCTGCAAAATAGACAATCACCAAAACTCGTGGAATTACTCGTGTAACCCCTATATCTAACGGTGAACTCATATTAGTCCTTTCTCTTGCTGCGTTGACGGTATAAAATTGATACTTAACGACCGTCAACAACTCCCCCAAGCTTACCTTTTGCTCGTCCCCGAGCAAAGATAGACTCGTGATGGATCGGGAGTTGCTACAATACTTTCACTCCTCACAAGTACACATGCGTTCAAACAAGAACTCTCCTCCGGATTAGAGTGAACTATCCCGACTCAAAACTCACTCATATTACCTTTCGGCATGGGGCTTGTAACCGTCACTTGGGTCTTGAGTAGTTGAAAGATAGAACGGTCAAGTCAAGCACCATGTTTCTCGCTCTTTGATCAACTATTATCCCGGAGTTTTTGCAAGGTTTTGAAATAAAACTCGAGTTCCTTGTATGAACCTTTCTAGTCTCTCATTTGTGGTATTTACGGATCCTTTCTAAGGCATGAGTAGTGTATGCCTTCTCTTCTCTCAAAATATGTGGTATTTAAGGAACTAAGGCATAGTGGAAAGTGCCTTCTCTCTCTCTCTCACCCTACTTTCTAATAGGCTTATGTGGAGCTCATAGGTGGGGAGACACTCAAACTCACTTGCATATATTGCACAGTTAAGACATGGATCCAATAGGAACTAAAATAATAATAAAGTCATATGTGCATGTGAATGAGGAAATGGAATGGATGAGATGATGATAGGATGATGGTAGTATGATGGTAAGGAAATGATTATGAGGGGTACTCAACTGGTGAACATCTACTTCTACACTCGCTCCCTTGGGGATAACATGACTCCCTTTATTCGAAAATCTTGAAACTTCTTGAATGGAAGGACTTGGCTACTCTTCTCTTTTTCTCTCTTTTTTTTTTTCTTTTTTTTTTTTTTTAGAGCAACCAATCCTCTGGAAATAAAACTTTAGCACAGGGAGTGTATAACTTGAAATAACTGGAGCTTTTATGTAGGCAAATAGAACGGCGATGATTATGTCTAGACGTTCACTCCCAGAATAGGAGTAGAACCTTTCTGGATGAAGTGAAATGAATGGCGTATGTATATGTGGATGGATGAATGGATGGATGCGTACTCCCAGGGTAGGAGCAGCATAGGTGCGTATCTCCGGGGTAGAGATAGCACGGTAAGTGGAGAATGCGTACTCCCAGGGTAGGAGTAGCATAGGTGCGTATCTCCGGGGTAGAGATAGCACGATATGTGGTGGATATGGATCTATATGTGGGTGGTACTTCGAGGAACAAGTAGCACGGAGAATGAATGTAGTATTTATAAAATGGGTGCGTGCTTCTGAGGACAGAAGTAGCATAGATCAATGGATGGAGAGCACATAGTATTGACTTTATCTGCGTGACTAATTCCTTATGGGTCCACAGCATAACCACACTCAATGCCTATAAAGTCTACACTCAAATCTACAATATGATCTATTTAAACAGATGGGTTTTCCTAATCTAGTAAGCATGAATATATGGCTGTGGTAGGAATTTGAACTCTTATCATAAAGGAACTCATCATGCAGGAATTTAATATTTTCAAAGATAAATTCTCCAAAACTCTAGTATCTCTAGGAACAAGATGGATAGCAGCTCAAAACCTTCCCATATCATACCCGTCAACCACCTAGACTTAGATCAAGTGTTCGCTACCCACAAGTTTCAGGTTCAGAGCAAATCTCAAATCTAAATAGTTGTGTCCAAGACTCGGGAGAGTGCAAGGTTGAAAACTAGGTACTTGAAAGGAATTACGGCGAGCAACTATTCATCATCTCCATGTAGAGTTTATTCTAGGGGATAACTTTTTTAAAGACAGTTGCACGAGCTCTCCAAAAGTAGAAAAGATAAATAAGGAAATCTTTCGGGTTTCTATGGTTATGCATCTTTTTTAGTTGTTTTAAACAAAGCACACTTTAATAAAGCATAATTAGATAAGTTGGAAACACTTAGCTTGGTACACGGGGATGCTCTCCCCCAAGGCTGGATGTTGACATAGTCGGTTGATGTTGGCGACGAGCACCGAAGACGTTCTAGTCCTCCGGGAGTGTTGTAGATAGTTGCCGTTGGAGACAAGATTCAATTGTCGCGGACAAAGACTCCGACGGGGACTGGATGTCCTTCACTGTTAGCTCTTCATGATCCTTGATGTTACGTGAAGCTCAAAATAGACAACAAAGCTTGTGGAACTAATTAAGCGTTAGTGAATAAACCTCTAGGCCTTAGTTGTCTAGAACTTTCTTAACTTAGACTTGTTCTAACGGGATCACAAGAAATATTTTTATCTTTTTATTATTTAAGGAATGCGAGACGGGGAAATAAATATGCTTTGAGAAATTATTTTTGTGCCACCACGGTGAATGGTTATCCACATGGGGCTTAGTGATTTTACGGATGCGAATGCACAACATCTTTATTTTCTTTTCTAATGCGGAGATAAAAGAGTAAAGATGCAACAAAGATGCAAGTAGGAAATAAATATGCTAAGGTAAAAATATAATGCTAGAAAGTAATGATGATAAATACCAAGTTACCTCTTGGCGCGGCGTTCGGTGGTTTTAAGTCCTCCGAACAGGACTTGTCATGTTCGCTCATTTTTCAAGGGGCGCATTGGCTGGCGCCTCGGATGATGTCGCCTCGTGTGTAGGAATTGATTCTGATTTTACTTTTATTTTCCACACCTTCTTTGTTGGAGAGGGTGACCTTGAGGAGGAAGCTTCTTGGACCACTTGGTTTTCTTCTGGTAGCACCTCTTCGGGTTCTTCTATAATGTTCTTCTCTTCTGGGTACCGATCTTCATATCTGAATACTTCTCCCTCATAGTTAGCCCATCCATCTGTAGTGATGTTCTTCTTGTTCTGGCGACGGGTACGCTGCCTTCTCCTTGCTCCGTTCTTCTTGGGCTCCTCAGTGATTATATAATTATTATTGAAGTAGCGGCGTACCTTCTCAGTGGGAAAGTGGAAATGAATCTCTCCTGTCCCAATATAGATGATAGCTCTGGTGGTGTTCAGGAATGGTCTTCCTAGGATGATTGGAGGATCGTAGTCATCTCCCATGTCAATGACTAGGAAGTCTCGTAGGGACATAGTGGTCATCTATCTGGATGAGGACATCCTTCACTTCTCCTTCGACGAAGCGGAATGTCGATCTCGCCATTTGCAGTTTGTGCATAGGTAGGCTCCAAAGGCATAGTGCCATATAGATACTCATAAGTTACCTTGGCCATAATGTTGACGCCCGATCCGGTGTCACGATGCCTTTATTGAAAGAGCTTCGTTGATGGAGCATTGAATGGTTGGGACACACAGGGTCATCCTTCTTGATCGGACGTGGGGATCGAGTAAGTGGTCATGCTCCTTATGGACTGCGGTGACCATCCTCACCGTCTCCGTCTTCTTGGTCTTCTTATTCTTGTTCTTGCTCTTCTTAGCCGGATTCTTCTTCTTCTCACTGTTCATTGTTGATGAGGATGTCTTTGAACCGGCAAAGCACTGTTCTTGAAGAAGAAGGTTTCTCTCTTGCCCTTGATGTTGAAGATGATCTTGGCAGTGTTGGCATACATGATGGCTCCAGCAGTGTTCAAGAATGGTCGTCCCAAAATGACAGGGGACCTTTCATCACTGCCTGTATCCACTACCACGAAGTCTGCTGGAACATACGAGTTGCCCACTCGTACACATATGTCTTCAAGTATTCCCAAAGGAACACGGAGTGACTGATCTGCAAGCTGTAAGCACATAGTTGTGTATGCTAAGGGGCATCTGAATAGCTTCTCATATATCACTCTTGGCATGATGTTGATGCTTGCACCGAAGTCACGATTGCCTCATTAAAGTTAGTACTTCCAATGGAGATCGGAATGACCGGTCTCCCGGATCGCCCTTCTTGATTGGCGAGTTGAGTCAATCCATGACCCCTTCGATGGATCACTCCGGCTATCTTCTACATTGAATATATCAACAAGATTTGCGGTTTCGAGCTCTTCGGGTTGTCCCGCGTTTACCTTGACCAGTTGAGGGAGCAAGGTTAACAAGCCGTTGTACTGCGACTCAAGTATCTTGTTGAAGCCGAAGTGACTCTTGATGGCATTGGAAAAGCCATCCATTCTGTTGCCGAGTGTCTCTAGGACCTTGTCATTTGATGTCGGCTTCTTGGACGATTGTCCATCATCTTGCCTTGGTTCGGCACTAGCTCTCTCAAAGGCGGCCGGTTGTAATTATTGTAGGAGGAGCCGTTACCTTGATAGTTGCCCGAATAATTGCACGAGTAGTTAGGCCTCTGCTGCTGATTCCAACCTTGATTCTGAGGACGGTAGTAATTATTGTTGTTGTTGTTGTTGAGGTATTTCACGTCCTCCTTCGGCTCGGGCGGTTAGCACCCGTGTGCCCAGTCTCTCCACACTCTTCACATGTCATGCGAGCATCATGTATATGCATGACTTCTTTCTTCTCTGTGGCTCTCTCATCGAGCCTCTTCATTAGCAAATCCATTTTGGCAGACAGCATGTCTACCTCTTTCAGCTGATGCATTCCTCCACCTCTCTTGCGGGTCTGCGTCCTTTCTTCACTCCAACCTTGGTTGGATGCCATCTTCTCCACAAGAGCTGTGGCTTGAGGAATAGTGAGTGATAAGAATGCACCTCCAGCAGCAGCATCCATCGTCTCACGTGTGCTGTTGCTAAGCCCATGGTAGAATGTCTGCATGAGCAGCCAATTCTCCATGCCATGATGAGGACACTCGAGGATGTAATCTTGAAAGTGCTCCCAAGCTTCTGGGACAGTCTCATCATGGTGTTGCTGAAAGCTTGATATCTTCCCACGAAGAGCATTTGTTTTGCCCATGGGGAAGAACTTCGCCAAGAAATTGGTGGAACATAATGCCCACGTAGGATTCTTCTCCTTGTTGGCGTAGAACCACTGCTTCGCTCTCCCCAAGAGTGAGAATGGGAAGAGGCGAAGTAGTATAGCATCTCTGGGGGCATCCTTGATAGTGAATGTGCTACAAATCTCCGGGAAGTGTTGGAGATGAGCACTAGCATCTTCATGGGCCTTCCCACGAACCGGCTTGCTTGCACCATGTTGATTAGCGCAGGCTTGAGCTCAAAAGCTCCTTCGATGTCCGCAGCTGGTCCAAGATACGAATGTTGTCCGTAGTTGGAGCCGAGAACTCGCGGAGTAACTTGTGCGCCATGACTTCAAACGCTGGTGTCAAGTCTCGCACGAAAGTTTGACTTTCTGCTTCGATAAACTTCAAGTTGAGTTGATGATGATGATGATTGATTGGTTTTCTTCAACTTGCTTCGGCCTTCCTGAATAAAGCTTGGATTGTCAATATAATTATCGGGAAGAATTGTCTTGATTACCCGCATAAGATACACAAGTAGACAAAACAAGGGTAATCCTGTAGAGATGGGTTAGTATGAAAAGACAACTCTATCACATTATCTAGTGCAATGCTGCTCATTATCCATTGGCTTTCAACCTTCCCCGACAACGGCGCCAAAATGCTTGTTGACATTTCTAACGCCACTCGGTGTTAGGTTGTCATCCCTAACATGGCGCCAAAAATGCTGGTACTAAATAATGCAACTCGCTACTAGAAATAAATATGGGATCCGCAAGCGCACGATAATACCGATGTAGCATTTTAACCAGGGAGTATCCAGTATCGTTATTTATATTTTTACCACTTTGGGAAGGGAATGCACTGGATAATGAGTGATGAGCAATGCACATGCTTTGTAATGGAGAGCTTAACCTTGTCCGTATCGATCATCTCATACGGGGTAAGTGTCACATAAAATATAGGAATGAATGATAAATGACATAAGATAAATGAGAGCAATTAGCCACATAAAATAATAGTAATAAGCCATCTCAACTTAGCACTCTAAGCTTATAACACTAGCATGGACTAGGACGATCTAGGGTATAATCCTATGTTATTCTAACTACAAAGTCAAAGCATACAATGATTAGTGCAAGAACATCTAGTAATCATGGCGGGAAAAGGTTACATCTATGCATAGTGATATTACCGAGAGAAGACTAGAGACATAGCAATGACTTCAATGTAATAGGTTGTTCTACTAAGACCTACCAACGGGGATGGAATACAAAGGACTCAACGGAACTGTCACTTCCGCGATCTACCACACGACCCGGCCAATAGGGTGTAATCGCAGATAAATACAATCTAGGCACCACGCCTACACAATATTTACCACTCACCCATCGATCTAATGAGCAAGCGCTATACGATCCTATGCATAAACATAATTCTAGTCCAACTATGCTAAACATATAATCAAAGTAAACTAAGAACAATATAATTGAGAACATAATCAAATAGAGCAAAGTCAAGTCGATATAATAGAATAGAATAAAGTACTACTCATAGTATCACGAACAATGATGAATATTACAAGAATGTAGAGGGAATTACCAAGAACTCCGACAGATCCGGACTCCAAGCTAGGCTTGATTCCCTCTAGATCTATTCCTATGTAGCTATGCTACTAAACTATGGAGCTCTAATTGAGATGGTGGCTCGGCTTCTCGAATTACGATGAGAGAATGAACTCTTGAATGAATTGGGAATGAATTAGGGTTTCACCCGAGGGGCCGGGGCTCGAATATATAGCCCCCTAGGATTAACCACAGCCCTCGGATCAAACCGACCTAAATGGACGATAATTATTCATCCTCAAAGGCGGTGGAGGCGGGATCCACGAGACTCCACCTCGATTGGTGGAGGTGGGGAGTCGGCCGACTCCCCCGGTCGGCCGACCGCCACCCCCGCAGTGGGCCCCGGCTTCCGGGTTTGCCTTCTACGGAGTCTTCTAGATTATACAATTTTACCCGTTCGGTCTTTATCTCTATGTAATCATGACATGTGGGCCTCCTTTGGTTCTCTTTCGATAACCCCTATGCAGAAATAGACAATCACCAAAACTCGTGGAATTCTGTCGGTGTAACCCCTATATCTAATAGGTGAACTCATATTAGTCCTTTCTCTTGCTGCGTTGACGGTATAAAATTGATACTTAACGACCGTCAACACTGTCCATCTTGTTCCTAGAGATGCTAGAGTTCTGGAGAGTTTATCTTTTAAAATCTTAAAATTTCTGCATGATGAGTTCCTGTATGACGAGAGTTCAAAATTCCTACCACAGCCATACATTCATGCTTGCTAGATTAGGAAAACCCATCTATTTATATAGATCATATTGTAGGCTTGAGTGTAGTCTTTATAGGCATTGAGTGTGGTTATCTTTGTGGACCCATAAGGAACCAATCATGCGGTTAAAGTCAATATTATGTGCTCTCCATCCATTGATCTATGCTACTTGTCCTCGAAGCATGCACCTATTTTATAAATACTACATTCATTACATGCTACTTCGTCCCTAGAAGTACCACCTACATATAGATCCACATCTCCCACATATTGTGCTGTTTCTACCCTGGAGATACGCGCTTATGCTGCTCCTACCCTGGGAGTATGCATCCATTCATCCATCCATCCATCCACAAAATACATACGCCACTCATTTCACTTCATCCAGAAAAGGTTCTACTCCTATCCTGGGAGTGAACATCTAGAAATAATCATCACCGTTCCATTTGCCTACATAAAAGCTCCAGTCATTATCATTTCAAGTTATACACTCCCCGTTGCTAAAGTTTCGTTTTCAGAGGATTGGTTGCTCCAAAAAAAAAAGAAAAAAAAGAAGAAAAAAAAAAAAAAGAGAAAGAAAGAAAAAAAGAAAGAGTAGCCAAGTCCTTCCTTTCAAGAAGTTTCAAGGTTTCCGAATAAAGGGAGTCATGTTATCCCCAAAGGAGCAAGTGTAGAAGTAGATGTTCGCCAAGTGATCACCCCTCATAATCATTTCCTTATCATCATCATCTTATCATTCATCCCATTTCCTCCTTCACATGCACATATGACTTTATTATTATTTTAGTTCCCGTTGGATCCATGGTTTAAGCTGTGCAATATATGCAAGTGAGTTTGAGTGTCTCCCCACCTATGAGCTCCACATAAGCCTATTAGAAAGTAGGGTGAGAGAGAGAAGGCTCTTTTCACTATGCCTTAGTTCCACAAATACCACATATTCTCGAGGGAAGAGAGAAGGCATACACTACTCATGCCTTGGAGAGGATCCAAAAATACCACAAATGAGAGACACGAAAGGTTCATACAAGGAACTCTGAGTTTTATTTGAAAATCTTGCAAAAACTCTGGAATAATAGTTGATCAAAGAGCGAGAAACATAGCACTTGACTTGACCGTTCTGTCTTTCAACTGCTCAAGACCCAAGTGACGGTTACAAGCTCCATGGTGAAAGGTAATATGAGTAAGTTTTGAGCCAGAATAGTTCACTCTAATCCGGAGGAGAGTTCTTGTTTGAACGCATGTGTACTTTTGAGGCGTGAAAGCATTGTAGCAACTCCTGATCCATCACTGAGTTTATCTTTGCTCAGAGACGAGCAAATGGTAAGCTTGGGGGAGTTGTTGACGGTCGTTAAGTGCCAATTTTTACCGTCAACTAGACATGAAAAAGGACCTAAATATAATTACCATCTAGATATAGGGCTTACACTAATGGAATTCCACGAGTTTTGGTGAATGTCATTTCGAAGGGTGTCACTGAAAATACCCAAGGAAGGCCCACATGTCGGGTTTACATAGAGATAATCGGGAACCGGTGAAAATTCTCAACTGGAAGGTTCGAGAAGGCTCGGACCAAACGGGAGCCTGAACGGGCTTGGTGGAGAGTCGGCCGACTCCCCATCTTGGGCGGCCGACTCACCAGTTCAGCCAATCAACGTCAGCCTCGCGGATCCCTGTTCCACCGCCTTTGAGGATGAATAATAATCGTCCGTTTAGGTCGGTTTGATCCGAGGGCTGCGGTGCATCCTAGGGGCTATATAAACAGGGCCCCGGCCCCGGAGGAGGCATCCCATGAAACCCTAATTCATTATTTCCGAGAGGATCGGGTGAGAGGGGTCCCTTGAATGGATCTCCTCCCTAGAGCCTAGCATTCAAGATAGATAGAGAGAGTATAGGGTGGAGGTAGAGTTGGAGGAAGCCCGGCATGTCGGTGTCTCCTCTCCGGTTGTACTGTGGGATCAAGTCTCCTAACCCGAGGCTTGGTTCTAGGATTATTCTGCAATTCAACTTCTGATACTAGTAAGTTCTTGTTATTATTGCTCTTTGGTTTACGAGTTTACTTTATTCGCTTCCGGTTGGGAATAGAGTAATCGTTCGTAGCGTAAGCGTGGTGCTTGGGCTAGGTTCACTCGTAGATGCTCCCTATCCGGCCGGAACCGTGGTAGTAGCGGGGGAGATGACGATCCCTTTGTTACCTTTGTAATCCACTTCCCGTCAGTAGGTAAGGTAGGTCCAAAAGTGCTAGGTTAAGCATCCTCTGTGGTGTCTTTTCTTAGGTGCTCCCATAGAGTAGTAGTTGCAAAGCTTGCCATAGGTTGGAAGGAGACTGTGGTAGTAATCCTCTCTATATCGCTCATTACCTTGTCTGTAGCTCAGGGGTTAGGTATGGACTTAGGTTAGTCAGATGCACGTTTTCTCCTAGCGGATAAATAAATAACGATACTCTGGAATATCTCCCGGGTGAAGTGCTCACCGATATCCGTGCGCTTGCGGATTATTTCTCTTTGAATCTTTCGTGTGCGTATCTAGTATCAACAGTCACCAAATTAGGAAGGACCTTTTCGGGTTGTCAGTTGTGCGCCTGGTAATGCGTACATGTTGAAAATGCTATTTGGAGAAGAACTTACTAGAGCCATCAATGGCAGATACCTTAAAAAGTTTTATCCAAGTGTTGAAGTTGGATCTTAATTGCGACTATGACATAAACATGGTATAGCCGATTGAATGAAAATCGCCTTCAGAATAAAGGAAAGAAGTTGGAGAAAAATAGCCGATGTTATTGTATCGCCTCTAGTGCAAAGAATAGCCGATATCATGTGTGTCGTCTTCAGAACAAAATAGCCGATACAATTGTATCGCCTTTAGCCAATTCTTGAAGGTAAATGAACAGTTTTATCTCTCAGCTGGTAGGTTTATCGGGAGAAGATAAAGGGAACTGAAGAGCTACGCTACAAAATCTCAAGTCATGGAACAGTGCCAAGATCTAATCGGTTAAGATGACGTCATGCACTCGGGAAAATATCGTTCGGGAAGAATGTTGCAGTCGAGATCTAACTAAGGAATAAGGAAAAATTCATAAGAATAAATGCAATTGCTGGAACACCATTGCAACCAAGACAGACAAGATCAAGGAGACGGCCAACATTCTTCATTTAAAAGTTTTTATTACAACCCGTGCCAATCCTAATACAAGCTACTCCTCTTCTTCAGTGAAGAGCTTGTTGAGGACGGATTCCGGGTTGGTGGCGTTGGCCATGGCGTCGGCGTGGTCATCGTACTCCACCAGGAGGCCCTCGATGCCGTGACCTCATGGGGAAGCCCGCCCCGGAAGCCAGTCGGCATCGGAGCGTAGTCGTCCCCGGTCCAGGATGACATCCCCGCCAAGCCGAGCGCAGTGCCGAGGCGCACGCCGTGAAGGGCAACCTGGTCGATCTGACCAGGCACCGCCTCGAGGCGATCTGCCACGGTCGCCCCCTGGGCGTTCACGTGATTGGCCGCCGCCGTCGTCGCCAGCCTCAGGCGGTTGAGCTCATTGGTGAGGTCTGCAAAGACAGAAAACAAGACAGACCAGTGAGCAAACAAATTGGAAGAACAGGAATCAAAGTAATATTGGAAGAACGAGTACTAGTGATGGTCTCGGTCATCTGCCGGCAGGTATCCTCCCATTCCAGCTGGGCGATCCCGAACTTCTTGGTTTCTTCACCAAGAAGCTCCTGCACTTCGTCCCTCTCGCGGCGGTAGGCATCGGCGTCGTAGCGGGTGTACGCCGGGATCTCTTCGTCGTTCCTATCCCATATGGGACGGTACGAAGAAGAAGACCCCGATGAGGCCGAGGCAGAAGCCGATGCCGGAGCAGGAGCGGGAGCCGGAGCTAGAGCCGGAGCCGGCGCGGGGGCAGGTGCGTCGAACGCCGCGGCCGGCGCCAGAAAACGCCATTGGCCGGTGCTGATCCTCGCCGTTCTACAAACAAGGTGCAATCAAGATCGGCTAAATACGAAAAAGAAACCGCAAACGAGATGGAGAAGTTGTCTCCTTACTGCAGACGGCGGCCACCACGGCTACTTCCCTCCGCCGCATCCGCCGCAGGAGCAGGAGCGGTAGCAGAAGGAGGAGTGTGAGTGCCGGCCCGGGCGACCTGCCTCCGGAAGTTGGCGGCGTAATCGCTGGCGACCCCGGTATCCCTGAAACAAAAATCAAGGAAGTGAATAACCGCAAGGGGGCAAGGCCCAGATCGGGTGAAAAGAAATAAGATCTGTGGCAACTCGACTCGAAGAGATGAAGATTTCTTACCGTCGGCGCCGGGCACTGCTTCCCTCCGCCTCGTTCTCGGCCAGGCGCTTGCCGCGATCGCCGCCGCTCGCCATTGATGGTGATGGGGTTTTTGGGGCTTGAAGGCAGAGAGGAAGTGGAAGAGATTGGAAATGGCAACTGCTTGAGTTTGGTTGTGATGATGGTGGGAGCCGACTGGTCCTATTTATGAATGTTGGGAGCCGTGGCGAGACTACGGGAAAGCCAAGCGACAAGATAGGGTTTCGCACCTATGGGCCGATGTTGAGTTGGGCCGAGCCCATCACTACTGGCGATTCAGTTGCCGTGTATTCGGTCGGCTAAATAGCTGATGAGGGCCATTCAGCTAAAGCGTACACTTGAGACAAACAGTTACGTTCGGCTGATACACACATCAATAAGTACGATCGTGATTTGGAAGAGCCGAATAGCAACGAAGCGAGAGAAGAAAGAGAAAAAATGAAGATTATCTATTTTCCAGAAAAAGGGAATTGTTTTCAAATATGACAAAGTCAACCCTAAATGTCTACATCTTTAAGTACAAACCAAGCATGTACACATTTAGAAAGGAGTTGATGACAGCAAGAGCATCAATCTTGATTCGGTTGACTTCATCAAGAGCTTTTTGGTCCTCTTCTTCAGAATCTTGGATGTTGGACAGTTTGCTTTTAATTTGCCGCGTCTCCTTGATGACTGATTGTATTCTGAACTTAGCTGAATCGAGGGATGGCAGATTTGCGAGCTTGGTTTCATGAGACTAAATGTTAGCATTCAGTTGAGCTAGTTGAGCTTCAAGTTTGGTTCTTTCTTCTCTCATGGCCTGCGGCTACGGTTCTAAGGTGCTCAATAGGTGCTCGGTTGACTTGATATCAGAATAGAGCTCCTTGACCTGCTTGTTCCTTGGCTACCTTACTTTTCTCCGATCGTTTTGGTGGACATATTCTTATGAGCTCTCTTGACGACAGCAAAATAGTCATCAAGGTGAGACAAGGCGTTTATGGCATCCTTAAGATCGGGAGGGAGCTCTTGGCCAATTGGTTCTGCTATCTCCCTTATTTTGTCAGATTCCCGGGTCAGGTCAACAATGTCCTTTTCCAAGAATGAGATTATGGCTTTCAGTTTAGCCTGATTCTCTGACGACAATTGCCGATTAGAAGAAACTTCGTCATCATCTTCGGCAAATTCTTCAGCAATGAGGGAAAAGCTGGCATGTTGAAGAGTAGTACCCTGATAATGAGAAGGAGGGTGTATTAGCCGAATGATTTGATTCAAATAGGGAATGACTCGAGAAAGATCAAGATAATACCTCTTCGGCAAAAACTTGATCAATAGCTTCCCGAGTAGCATCAAGACTTTGGGTAAGCGTACGATTCTTTTGCTTCATGGATAGCAGTGTCATGACTCGTTGATATATCTTGAATTGCCGAAGGTGTTGAATCTGGTACATCTCGAAGAAGAAATTTTTCTGTTGCTTCTCCGGGCTGATGAAGAGGAATGTCTGTTTCTGCTTCTCTTTGTTCATTAACTTGATGAGAAGGAATTTCTTCTGCTGCTTCTCCCTGTTCACCTGCTTGGTCATCTGCTTGGTGAGGAGAAGTTTCTTCTGCTGTTCCTCCTTGATTATCTGGGTCAAACATAAGTAAGATTGGTGTGTAGAGAAAAGGACGAGAATAACAAGTGCAGATGCATACCAAAGATGCTGATAGGCTCATTGGCATTTGCTTGGCCAGTAGAGGCTCCAGGAGAATTCTCCAAGATCACTACCCTGCCAGGACTTTGAGGGTTGACCTGTACCTGCTGAAAGATAGTGATGAATGCAAACATATTTGCAGATAAAAAATAAGGGATCAAAAGCATTCATACCTGAGGGAGTGGCTTGACCTTCTTTGATCTTGTTTTCTTGGGGATTGCAGTGTCCTTGATGGGGGAGGAAGGAGTTTTTCTTTTAAGGTCCTTCAGGAGCACTGTGTCATCAGCAGGTGTTTTGTTAAAAACTGCTAAACTTGGAGCATCGTGCCCCAGAGCAGCATTAGGGCCAGGTTGCCAGTATTGAACCTCTGGAGGACTTGGAGGAGCATTGTCCTGTTCAAAAGATGTTTAGATACAAGAACAGAGACATAGAATGAAAGGTAGCTATAAGAGTGTACCTCATCATCAGAAGTGAATGAGGGCATTAGAACTTGGCATAGAGGGTGGACTTGTGCTCTAAAAATGTGAGAGTGCCATTCTTGCCACCAAAGAGAGAAGGAGGGATGAGCAGCTTCAATTATCACCAGAGGATTAGGTTCATATACCGGAAGCTTACATCCAAGATTAAAGACTTTGTTGGCCTTAGTGATGTTTAGCAATGACTCCCTGGGTCTGATGATACTTGAAAAGTATGGCCTTGGGGGCAATTGACCAAGTCCAAGCTGCCTGGCAACCATGTTTGGGTTGTAAAATTCATAAGTGGAACTTATCGGCCGGCCATGATGAAATTCTCTTTGGTAAAGCACGGGGCCGATGAAAGAATTAAAGATGTCCCTGGAATCATCATCTATGCAGCCCACTCATAGCTAAATCTACGGGGAGAGTTAAATTTTCATTCTCTCAGTAGGGAAACCAGATTACGTGGTTGAATCCCTTGAAGAAGATCTTAAAAAGGTGGCCAAGGTCTAGATCAATGACAATGGAAGATGCGGCTTCCCCATATGTCCGACGGATTTATATCTCGGGATCCTCACCTTCAGCGTAGTTGATTGAAGGAAAATTCAGGTTATGGAGGTCAACTGAAACTATCTGATGCATATACAGTTGCAACCACATTTGGACAAGCCACCACGGGCCATTGACACAGGAGATTTCACCCTGACCACGCATTTGAACAGTGATCTGATGCATCATGTGGTAGACTGCTCCCAAGAGATATTTGCCTAAAGGAATCAGCTTGCCTGCAGCTAGTTCTTCAGCCATCACTATGTGATTCAGAGTGGGCTCATTGGACTTGCCACAGAAAATGAACCTGCACAGCCACATGTTCATGAAAGCTCTATACTCTTTGTCAAATACAGTGCCAGTTGAAGCATAGGTCTGAATGTACTTGGCCCAACCTCCTCCTGATTTGACTGACCTCTGGGCACTGGTACCTTTGAACTTGAAAGGATATGTTGGCTTGGTAATATTCAAACCGGTCATCATGAAAATGTCTGACAGAGTAATTGACATTGGGCCATGACCAAAGATAAATGCGTTGATGGCATCAGACCAGAAGTGAGAGGCGGCTATCAGAAGAGAGTCATTTCTTGGCATTTCGGCTAAGGAAAGTTCCAAGCAGTGTTGAATATCTTGTGAGTCCCAGAAATCACTATTTCTAGACTGCATCCTACAGTACCAATCGCGCCATCCTGTGATTGAAGGGAGGGGCCATGTTTTGAAGGTATTCGGCCATCTGTTTGGGGGAGCAATCCTAGATTTGAAAGGGATCCTCAGAGTTTCTTTTTCAATAAATTCCCTCGGATTGGGGTCTCCCCGCGGACCAAGAAAAAATGATCCAGGACACGCAAGATTGGAGATCAAGATCTCATTCTTCATTTCCTTTAGAAGAAATTGAAGCGAATGGATCAAAAAGTGCATCTGGGAGCTGATTTAAGAAAGTTGCCGAATAGGTAAAGCAAATAGGGTTACCTCCAAGAGCTCCTCTTGAGTTCCTGTCGCCATGATGGAGCTGATTGGAGATTCTGTCGCCATTAGGCAGTAAGCTCGATCTCAGGTGGCGGCTGCGGTGGCAGTACTGACCTAGGCGAAAGGCGCTGGCAGTCAATTTCGAAATAAAACAATTTTATCTCGAAATTGAGGGGGCATGTGTTAACACCAGAATTTGGTCAGGGATATGACAGGTGGGCCTACGAGCAGCAGAGAGAACGATTCGGCAAATGCATATGCGGTCGGCTAATTTCCGTATGTTCGGCAAATGGTCAAGCGATCGGTAACGGCCGTTTGAAGGCGAAAGAAGGAAAGAGGAAGCGACCGAGAAAGGGAAGGAGTCGTGATAGTCAAGGACTCCGATTTTGGTTAGAATTAGCATATTTGTAGCTTTCCAATTTTGTTTAGGCGGTTCGTAAATTCTTAGGACTCATGTTCTGTCCGGGTATAAATATAAACCCTCGACCATTGTAATAAGGGTTCACAACCAAATCAATACAACCGGCTACGTGCCACCCTTCGAGTCCTTTTAGTCGTGTCGTCGAGTTCTTCGAGAGGGCCAATCGATCCATCGACCTCCGTAAGTCCCGGCAACCTTGCTATCATGTCTAGTATCGTGCGGCGGATTTAGATTATAATGCAAGTAGTCTCATCCGTTTTGCTTAGTATCGTGCGGCGGATTTAAGCTTAATGATGGGAAGTTTTTGCTTGTGCCTTGTATCGTGCGGCGGATTAAGACATGAGTAAAGATAGTTATCGGCTCTTTTAGATTTGGCATGATCTAATAGATTCATTAAGTTATCACGTGTTGCTTGCTTTATTTAATGTTTAATTATTTGCAACACAATTTTGCCCAATCTAGATTGATACTCTTTCGGCTTGTTGATCGTTCCTTTCATGCTTATTCGCATCGAGTAGATCAAGCTCATATAGCCGAATTAGATCGATCTAGGTTGTTACGTGTTGCGGGTTCATTCACGTTAGATGTAGATAAGCCTTGACAGACCGGGTATCGTGCGGCGGATGCGGTCTTTGGGTTACTCTAGAGCTAGTCATCCGGTGGACTAGAGATCGGTTTAATCGATAGGTTTTCTTTTACATATTACTTGATTGTTCCTTCTTCATGGACCCTGATTCGGCAATCTTGCCGATACGGTTATACTCACACATGTAGCGAGTATTTATAGATCTGTTAGGTAATTACGTGCTTTTAGCTCTTTATTGTTAGATTGTATCATGCGGTGGATTGATCTAGTAGTAAGGAGTGGCATAAATTCATAGTGAGTGGTATCATGCGGTGGATTAGCTTGCTTGGGCTTATGCTCGATGGGTTTATGAAGGCTAGACGTGCGGCAGACTTGTTGGAATAGCCTATGCATGTGTTATTTAATAGATTTACATTTATAAGTTACTTATCTTTAGTTATTAGTGCTTGATGATGCTTTAAACCTGAGATATAGTTTGATATGCTTTAATAATTTAATCTTGTTCAAACATGTCTTCATTTACCGTATTCGGCAAATTCATTCTGTTTACATCAGTTATGTTACTTTAGCCGAATGAACTGCAATCTGTTGGCAGATAGCTTTTATAGCTATGTGTCGTCGTAAGTGGCTTCAGGGCCGTAAAGATGGAACTGTCTGGTCTCGCCCAAAGATGTTCCGGTTTGATCTTACCGTTTTATCCCTTGTCGATTTTCGGTCAAATCGACCGGCACGCCACCGGATTCGACACCGGGCACCCGATTGAAGCTAGGCTTTCCGGCTTGCTGTGTGTGAGACACAGTGCGCCACATTTTGTGTCAACAACGTCGTAGTCTTCTTCATCGGCCACTCCATCGACACCAACAATCTTCCTTTTTTGTTCAAGGGATATATGTAGCTTTCATTTTTCTTTGTTGTCCCTTGGCGTTATAGACAACACTAGCCAGTAAGATAGTTTCCAAAAGACCTATTTTTTCCAGATGCTCTTAATAGGCGCTGCTTTTGTCCCATCCCCTTCCCAAGGACAACGCCTAGTTTGTTTAGTTCTTGAAGTATCTCATGGCCGTATTGATAGTTTGGAGGACTGCATTTGTCAACAGTCCTAGCAAAATCATTTTTGTTCGCACGATAAGTGTGCGTCATGATAGGAACTTATGGTGTCCCATAACAACAGTTTTCGAGTTATTCTTCAGATTTACCGCATTCGTGTTCTCCAGGCACTCGAAGCATCTAGCATATCCTTTTGTCTTCTCTACAAACAAGGAACCTTGCCCTGGTAGGTCAGTGATTGTAGCGATAATTACCACCTTGACCATGACATGTTCCTTTTTGTACTCATCCCAAACATTCTTCACACTCGTTTGAAACAGATGCACTAGTTCATCGACAACTAGTTCTAGGAACATGTCGATGTCATTCTCGGGTTGTCTTGGGCCTTGGATTAGTAGTGGCATCTAGTTGTACGACTGCTTCATATAGAGCCAAGGCGGAAGGTTGTATATATAGAGCCTCACTGGCCAGGTGCTATGATTGCTTCTAACCTGGTCAAAAGGATTCATCGCATCCAAGCTCAACGCAACCCAAAGGTGCCTTACCTCTCTACCAATGTCCTTATAGAAGATAGTAATGACAGTCCTCCTGTCTTGCCCATCGGCAGGGTGCCTCATCACATTTTATTTCTTATTCCCTTCGCCATGCCAGAGCATCAGCTTGGCTGCCTTCACACATGTGAATAGCCTACGCATCCGTGGTATTGTAGGGAAGTACCAAACGACCTTTACGGGGCCTTGTCTCATCTTGGTACCCTCATTTGATGGTCCTTCCTTGTACCATGGAGCTTCACACTAGGGGCACTTATCTAGATCTATCTATTTGTCTCTCCATATAATATGCAACCATTGGTACATGTGTGGATTTTTTTCAACCTTGAGGCGAATACAAATTATTTTCTTGCCCTGGTATGTCTTTTTTGACAGCTCACTTTATGCTGAGAGCATTTTCCTTATTTTAGCTAACAAATCATCGAATCCTTTATCGCTCAATCTCTTTGTAGATTTGAACTCTAAAAGTATGATGACGGCTTCCAATTTGCTCATTGGACAATCCTTGTACAATGGTGTGTTGTCGTCTTCTATCATTTTATCTAGCTTTTTTAGATGACTATCACTAAGAAATTTGGTATCTGCATTATGTAGAAGAAAAGAATGCCATCGTCTTTGTCGGTGTCGTCCGCTACCATATTCCTAAACACATCATTAACGGCAACAACAGATTTAATGCTGACATCAGGATCCTCATCATTGTTTGTCTGCACAAGATTCAAATCCTCATGGTGGTGCACGTTAGGCATGTACACATCATCATTGTTTGCTTGCACAACATTGACACCAACCTACCCATGCATGCACCATATCATATAGTTTGGCACAAAGCAAGTGCAATCGGACGGACGCAGGATTCAAAAACTTCCTATAATTGTGCAATCTTTGCATGGGCAGAGGATGATATTCCCAACTCTAGCATTAGCTACAATAGCTTGATAAATGTGTGGATGTCATCCATGTACAACTTACTTGATCGAGACAGATTCATCCACTCTCGATCCATCTCAATTCAGACGAGACATCATTTTGGGAGGTAATAGGTGCCAAAGCTGCATACAAATTTCTTTAGGAGGCCAACCGGAGAGATACTCTTATAATTAGATTTTTACGATCCAAACACAAATAATCATATGATGGATTAACCAAATCCCCTTATCTTCAAAATCCTATGATTCAGATGAAACATGATTTAGGGGGATTATATATGTGCTAAAAGTGCAACTTTATGGTCCCCCAACCAATAATTGTTCAACTTATGCGAAACCGAAAATGGATTTTTTTCACTTTAACCAACTATAATGAACTACAAAAATCAATGGAGGCAAGCTATTACAATTCATAATCTGATTATAGTAATATTCTATACATAATAATCCAGATTATAATAATCCGGGTGTGATCGAAACAGCTCCATAGTGTCTTCCGGATACTAAGAGAGAAAAAGGGTTACCATGGAGGATAGTTACAGCACCTTGTAGTGATCCTCGCTATGTTCTTTTGGATGAAACAATATATAGTTGACACGCGTCGCCACATTATTACAAGAACACATCATAATAAAGGTAGAACAACTGTAATGAATTGTGACTCCCGACAATTCTTTCAGATATCAATAAAGGTAGCAATATAATAGCGCCTTTTCCCCTATGCCTGTCTCACTAGTCACTACTCAGTAGTCACAACCAAATGCGCTCCTGCATGCCTGCACAATACTAAAGTTATTAGGTATAGGTACATGGTAGACATGTAATAGCGAGGAAAAGAAGAAAAAAAGCGACAATGGTGCGATGCAAACCCGCACGAACGTACCATTAATCCTCCCATTCCAATTTAGTTATTCACATGTATACTCCACAACCCGTTCCAGGAAAGACTTCACACCTTCATCCTCCCACTCCAATCCATTCCAATGATCACCGTATGCTACAGTTAGTCTAGTCAACTTGTATGGTAAGCTTTGCATTGTGAAGGGAAGCCACTTCAACTTTGGGCAAAATTTAATATCCAACAGCTCAAGGCATGGGAACGTCACGTCAGAACCGCACAAGCTGGTCAGCCCGTGATTATTAGTTGAAGTCAGATCTTTGAGGCAACGGAATGTCTTTGAACTCTCTTGTCCTGTGCCCATACAGATCAGCTGCTTCATACCTTTGCAATGATCCACATAAAGATATTCAAGGCAAGGCAAGTACAGCGACCAAGAGAGGTGCTGTAGTTTGGAGCAGCTGAACACATACAGATGAGTGAGCCTTGGGAACAAAGCTTGCGAAGACAGTGATGTTCCACCCCACATTATTATAGTTGTAAGGTAATCCAAATCACTGAGCTCGAGCGCACTGAGAGCATCAAATGGTTTTCCCAGTTTGTCTCCTACTATTATCTGCTCCATATTGGAATCCTTAACATGCAGTTCATTTAACGTCCTTCCCGCAATATCACCTGTCAATGTATCTACTGCCAGACAGAGCTCCTTTGTTTCTATCAAGCCCCATATGATCAAATCCCTAATGCGGATGCCAGCTGCCTTCCGTAGTGATTCATATCCATCATCACCTTCAATCAGAATATCAACTGCGTTCATGTTTGTACGGGTAGACAACTCTTGAATTGTTTTATACGTATAGTTATTCATGCGAATTAATCCTATTAGCTCAATCACTTGCAATTCCATTAGAAAGGATATGATCTCCTTGGGAATCCCCTTTATGCTAGTGCCTGGTAGATATAAGAATTTAAGCATGGTAAGTTCTCTAAGGCGTTTGGGAACTGTCGTTATCTTTTTGTTACCTGACAAATCCAGATGCTCCAAGTATACCAAGGCAAATAACTCTTCAGGTATCTCCTTGATTCTGTTCTTGCTTAGATCTAAGTATCTCAGCTCAGTGAATCTCTGAATGGCTCCAAATATCCTCTCATCCAAAATATTGTCTTGAAGGTATAGCCTCTTGAGATTTCTGGAGCCAGTAAGCAGAGGAAGCTCCTGGATTTCACTGGACATTAGTGAGATGCATTCGGCTCTGCTCCAAGGAATAGAGCGTATAGACAGATTTGTACCAACTCCTGCACGAACTACCCACTTGTCCTTGTTCTCACTGCAGCCACAAGATATCCAGATAGCCATATCACGGATCACATCATGCATCTTAACAGAAAGTTCAAGGGACAATTCCCGATGGTCCAATAATATTCTATCATAAATGTACCTAACAATAATATACTGAGTATTAGTATCAATAGTGTCTAACAAACAGGCACCTGCAAGTTCACCTATTAGAGAATGTGCTTTTTTGTAGGAACCATGTATATCAGACTCGTCAACAAGACCTAAGCCAATCCAACATCGTATCAGGTCCCCCATTCGAATCATTTCATCCTCTGGCCATAGTGAGCAAGTCAACAAACACTGTCTCAACGTATCATTTCTTAGGCTATCATAACTGAACATGAGTCGTCTGAAAACATCATTTTCCATATTGAGGTCCTCATCATCACCGCCACAGCATGACTGTTTCATGTAATGCATGGCAGATTCCCATTGTTTCGGATTAGTTTTGCCGTACATTGACCTTCCGACAGTTATCAAAGCTAATGGCAAGCCCTTCAGTTCCTCCACAAGTTCCTTTGCAAGGGCTTCAACATGAGGACTATAAGATAGAGTCTCCTGTCCGACCTTGTCTTGAAATAGCTGCCAGGCCTCATCATCTGGCAAACATGGCACTTTGATCTCTTTTCTTACATCCATTTGACCACACACCATTTTTGATCTTGTTGTGAGAACCACTTTGCGTCTCTGTTGTGCTCCAGTTCCAAGGGGATATGGTAAGCCCACTGCTTCCAGATCAATCCGATTCCAAACGTCATCTAATAATATCAGAAAATTTCTTGTTTTCAGGAAGTCCAAAATGAAGTTAGCTCGAGATCTAACATCATCGCCATCTGATAATTTGAACTTGAGCTTCTTGCCAATCTCGCCTTGGATTTTTTCTACTGAACACTCTTTAGAGGCTGTAATGAAGATAACATAATCAAATAATGAGTTCCCAAGGAAAGCATTGTTGATCTTTGTCAGAAGATGGGTCTTCCCAACTCCGCCCAGCCCCCAGACTCCAATGACACCCACTGAACTATCCTTAATATACTGCATAGTCACATCAAATATTTCAACTCTGGAAGGCGGCTCCTCTGTGGACGAACATGGAATCTGTTGGACGGAAGGTGGCAATGCTTCCATTGTAACAATGATGGGTTGACAACTGAGACATTCTTGGAGCCGACGAAGCACGCTAGCTGCAATCACACTGAGGTTCCAGTTCAACTCACTTTGCTCGATTCACATATAACCATCCCAACAGAGATGTTGGTATCCACGCTAGCCAACCAGTTGTTAATCTGACTTGTTGCTACCTTGCCCTCTCGCTTTGCAAGCTCAATCTCGTGATTGACATCATTTCTCCTCCCAAGCAAGTTTTTCAAACATTGCTTAAGCTTTGTAATAACAATTCCTTCAGTCTGGAAGGCATTAATTAATATTAGTAACTAGCGACAAAGATAAGTTAGCAAAAATAATGTTTTACAAAATTTGAGTCAAACTGTATAAACATACCAGCGAGGATGCTTCTTGATCCTTGATATGCAACAATTCCTTGGCAACACCAAGGATATTCTGCCACTGTCCTGGTTCCCCTTTTCCACGCAATGCGCTGCCTATTCTTATCAGTTCTGATGGTAGAGCTCTTAGTTGCTCCACGAGATCTTTTGCAAGTGCTCCGATGCGGGGTTCAGAATAAAGACTACTGTTACCAGTACATTCTTGGAACAGCTGAAGTGCTTCATTCATTTTTAGGCCAGGGACATTCATAGCTCTGTTCACACCCATCTGATCACACAAGCTTCTTGATCTTGCTGTGATTACAACCTTTCGCTTCAATTGGCCATGATTTCCAAGGGCTGGCAGACCAACTGCTTCTAGGTTCAGCTTGTAGCGAAGGCCATCTAGCAAAACAAGAAAACTTTTATCCTGGAGGAATTTAGATATCCTGGTGGCTTGGGTGGTTAATGAATCACCGTGGCCCTGCATTTTGAGCCGTTGAATAATTTCAGATTGGATTTCTTGCACCGAACAGTCTTCTGAGGCTGTCATGTAGATAACGAAGTCAAATGGAGGGTCGTCTCTGTTTGATGAACTGGGAATCAAGGGGTTTCCTGTTTCAAATGAATTGTTGATCGCCTTGAGAAGCAGTGTTTTCCCAGCACCAACTGGACCCCATATTCCGATCATCCCCTCTGTATCCTCGATGATGTGCTGGCGAGCTTGTTCAACAAAAAGCACCTGACTTGGCTGTAGAATAGCGTTGACATCAATATGAAGGACAGCTGGCAGCTGTGCAACATCAATGGGTTGATCACTGAGACATTCTCGGAGCTGAGAAAGCAAATTATCCTAGAAGACAGAAATTAAATACTAATTAATATAGATTATAGAGAAAATATAAGTATTTTCCACCCAGTGCTCCACCACACGTCTATAAAAATACTCATAAAGTTATAGAACCCGCACTGGCTCACAGATCGCTGTAGATCAACAACTCCTCCTCACAGAACACCGTTCAAAGCAGAGTATCCCTCCTTCTAAACCCAACCTACTATGAGCATTTTGTTTCAATCAGTGTCCATTGTTTGTTTTTGTTTCGGTTTGGTGCATTTTTTTGTTTTCGATTGTTTCACAACTGCAATTTCGTTTGTTTCAGAGTGAGGGCCGGGGATGTTGCATTATTGTTTTTTTCCTTTTTATTTTGGTTGTTATTTTTTTTGTCACAGTAGGCTTGTTCCCTTTGTTTCATTTTTGTTCTCTTCGTTTGTTTCAGCGGTGTGACCGGTCATGTTGGAGGCAGCGGCGGTGGCCAATTCGTTCGTGCGGCGGGGCGGGGATGCAAGGCGGGCGGGAGCAGTGCAGGAATCGAGATGAAGAAGACCCCTCTCCTCCCGCGCTTTTTGGGTTTTGGGTGTAACATCCCAAAAATCCGAACTACAAAAATTTTTTTCTAAATAAACCTTTGTTTGTTGCCTATCTTGTACGAAACCCTATTAGTTTGCATACAAAGTACCTTTGTTTAGTTGTTAAGCATTGCGATGCAACAACATCACATGTGTCTTAATATGGTCCTTAAGCCACATGTGATTAGGACCTTAGGGAAACCCCCTATACTTAAGGATGAGAGTCCATGACCAACCACTCAATGCAGTATGCCCTAGTGATAGCTCCTAGGATTTGAACCTAGACCCTAATGATCCTATGCTAGAATTAGTAGCAATGTCACCATGGTGTAATGTTTATACATGTACACCTGCCTATAGTATAAATCCTACGACCAACCACAGCCTAACTAGAGTTAGCTAGTGGTCGTCTTTATCACACTAACCCATGACATAGTGACTTGAACCTATGCCCATGACTCCACATAGGGGAGCATTGATCCTGAACCGTAAGCCATGATAATAGAACCGATAATAGAACCTATCCACTCCAAGTGACTACCTACCTTAGCTCGACTAGCTACCTCACCACTCTTATGGGTGAACCCCACCAGACCACCCTAGTGGGGCAACCTACTAACCTTGCCAATTTAGAGAGAGATGCCCTAACCCTATGCTTATCACCTAGTGGACCATCTTGTCACCATAGTGTTATATGGAGAATGACTAGCACTTAAACTAAGGTATAGCTGCTTAGTTGCCCATCCATGATCTAGATGCTTAGCCAATCTAAGTAGAACACCTAGTGCTAACTCCAGAGGGGATGTTATGCCACATAGAAACCTACCCATGCTCGCCTGTTTGGGCTAAACCTAGCCTTGCACCTCAACGCATCATGAGCTAGTTGTATTAGACAGGTATGTAGATCACCCATCTATGTACCACGCTGTTATAGCCAAGCATTACACCATCTTGTCGCAAGTATGATAGTTATGTTTGGATAAGGCTAGATCCATTAAGACGATACGCAACATGTTTGATTTGGTTTTTATTTGAATTCTTGTGTATTGACTAATAAATCAACAACCCAACATCTATTTATTTATACAATAAATAGATGAAATAATATTATGGGACTAACACTCCAACAAGCCTATGACCTATTATGACCACCATGGAACTTTATACGAGAGATGTAAATCGCGATGTATATACATACATGTATACAAAAGAAAACAGAAAAGAAAAAGGAAAAGGAAAAGATTGGAAATGGCAAAGGCCATTTCGGCCTACCACTTCGGCCCAACCCGCCACTCTCCCTTCTCTTTTTCTTTTACTTCCTCGACCCAGCCAACAGAACCGACCCAGCAAGCCGCTGCCGGCCCGCGGACCAACTCAGCCTCCCGGGCCAAATTCCTATTCCCACCCTTACCGAGCCAGGCCGCCACCAATCTCCTCTCTCTTGTCCCGCAGCCCAGCAAGTGACACGGCCCAAACACCGCCACCGGCCCATCTTCTTCTTTTCCTCGGCTGGCCCAACCGCGCGGCCTCGCTCAACCCGCAAGCCGACGGAAGCGGGCCGGCCGCCGACGCCTCGGCCCCGCTTGGCCCCACACGTCATAAGCCACTCCCCACCTCGCCTCCTCTGTTTCGACCGCGAGCGGGAAAGGCATCACCGCCAACCGAGTCCCCCGCCTCGGATTCGATTCCTTGGCCCGGGCGCGTCCACGTCGACGCGATGCCAACCAGAGCCGACCGGCTCGACAAAGAACGCACTCGCGGCGTGGGGATTTCACCCTCGCGTGCAACGGCTGTCGGGCACACATGCCAATGTTCCCCGCGGTCGCCCGATTCCTTGCCCGCAAAGCCGAATTGGAGAACCCCACTGCCAACCGGGATCCTCTGGGCCCTGACAGCGACCCCTGGGAGCATCCCGAGCCACCGGATCGAGCTCCATGATCATGGGCCGTCCGCCGTACCTACCACCTCACCGCCGTGCTATAAAAGGAACACCCCCGGCGCCTTAGGGTTCCTCAGCTTCCGCCGCCGCTCTCGTGGCCGATTTCACCAACCACACAACCCCAAACCGAGAAGAGGAAGGAAGGGAGGCGGGGAAGAGAAGAAGGACGCCGACGCCGGGAAAGAAGAGCGCCGCCACCACGGGAAGGGGAACGCCGTGCCGGACCGCGCCGGAGCTTCCTCTCTGCTGGACCACGCCGTACCACCACGCCAAGCCGAACGACGACGCCTGCGCCTGCCTCGTCACGGCCGAACCTCTGCGTCGCCGACACAGCACTGTGAGCACCACCGAGCCCCTAATCCGACCTCGGCCTTGCTTCTCCGGTCATGGTGCTCCACTGAGCACGTAGGCCGAGCCGTCCCCGGCTCATGGCACACGCACACACAAGCACTGACCGGCCAAAGCCTCTGGATTTCGGCGCCACCACACGCCGAAGGCCCTGACCGCCATGAACGCCGCCGCGGCCATGCCCGCCGCGGTGCGCCGCCGTTTCCCGGCAAAACAGCCCGCTTTGGACACCTTGGGCACCGGGACTCCGTCCGCCGAGGTGAGGCGCACCCCGTGCGCACACCACCGGCGAGAGACGACCCGGTGGAGCCCGTTCCCCTATCTCCCACCAGAGGAAGGTCCGCACGGGGCGCTCTGCGCCACCGTGGCGCGAACTCGCGCCGGCCAAATTCCGGCCGCCTCGTCGTCGAGGATGCGTCGTGAAATCGAGCCGCGGGCCGCCGCACGCCGTGGCACCTCGCGTGGTGGAGATGTCACTCGAGTTGAAGCCTTGACGACGTGCTTGCGCGCCGTCGAGCTCGGCCGGACGCCGCCGCGCGCCGCCGTCATGCACCATGCGTCGCAAGACGCCTTGGCCACCACCGGCAAGCCGGACACGAGCCCGACGCCCCAATCGACGAACCGCCCTTTCAATTTTGGCCGGAGACACCTGCATGGCCCTCGCCGTCGGCCGCCCCGCGCGATGTCGCCGCATTGCCGTGGCCAACCGCACCAGACGCCCCGCGAACCGGGCTAAAGGCCCCGCCATGCCCGCCATGCCGCCGCGAGCGGGTGCGCTCGCCGGAGTGGTTCGGGAACCGCCGAGAGCACCGTGTTGCGCCGCCGTGCCGCCGCCGGCGATGTTCGTGCGGCAAGACGAGCAAGAGGAAAGGGAAAGGGAGGAGATGGAGGCTGGAGAGAGAGAGGATGGACTCGGTCCATGGGGTGTAGGTGACTGACAGCCGGCCCCACGCCTACGCATCCACGGTGAGCCGATCGCATGGATTGGAACCCCACCTGGCACTGCCCCCGTAGACTCTGTTCGTGGTGGACCAAGAGGGGAGAGGAGTAAATGGACGCGGTGCACCGTGGACCGGGAGGGTGGTCCATGGACCAAGGTGTTCCCGTCCCACGGTAGACCGGCGCGGTAGACCGAGCCCGAACCGGACCCCGGACGGGCGACGTGGCAGCACCGCAACGTGCCACGTGTCGGCCGGCCGGCCAAGTCCGGCCCAACCGGCCCATTGGCGGCCCATTCCGGCCCAATAGTGGCCCAATTAGGGTTGACCGTCAACGGGTGACGTCATCATGATGTCATGCCGACGTCACCCCGGCCCATCGATCCACCGCCACGTGTAAGTGTCCGGTCGGCGTGCCACGTGGCCTATTCCCGGTGCTGACACGTGTCGGCTCTATAATAATCAGCCTTTTATTATTTTCAGAATATTGTGTAAACTTCAAAAATTCATAACTTATTCATACGAGCTCCGAAAATTATGATCCTTATATGGAAATTCATCTAAAATCGAGATGCACAGTATAAGACTATGTTTGAGTGCATTTGGTTCTGCTATATTTCATTTGCTTCTTTGTGGATTCTATAGGAGTCGCTAACACGACTATTACGTTTCGGTTTCAGAGTCGATTCGGGAAAGGAGCGACCTAAGGACGTGAGGTGGAGATCCGCCGTACGACTACGGAGGACTTGTACCACTACTTGTCGGACTTGTACCACTACTTCCTCGACATCGCAGTGTCATGGCAGCACCTTTATTTTAGAGAATCCTATTAGACATTGCATGTTTAGAATCGCTAGCGCTTTATATTTATTCCTTTGCTAGTATATGATGCATGATATTGCCCGAGCTATATTTACCTTGTTCGAAGCCCTTTTACCATGTTACCCCTTGCGCTCGCACTTATATATATTACCGCCCTTCGCGTGCTTGCATTTATTATCACCATACTTATTATAACTCCACTTCGCATTGTATATGTGGTGCGGGTGGTGAACCCACGGGAATGGTTTGGCTTGGAATGCCGGACTTGTGGTTATGGTGATGAGCGGTGTCTTTGCGTGAGTCTTGGGTGTGTGGTGAGGGTTGAGTCGGCCGGACGGGGATTACGACGAGCTTCGAGCGAGTCTTGCCGAGGGGATACGGCACAGGTATCCCCGCTTTGTGAGTACTGTGGCGGGTAACTGGTTTGGATTGAGGTGTCCTTGGTGTGAGCTCCTTGGGGTGGAGCCTTGGAAAGGGGGTGCCGTGGCGGCACGACGGTAAAGATTAGCCCATACGGGGGAGACATCGCTGTCCGGCCAATACCTAAGGACTTGAGTGCTAGTGACCGGATCATTGGACGCTTACTTTCCACTCGCTCTCTAATGGGAAGGGAGACGGTCTAACCATCGGTAGAACGAATGCCATTACATGCAGTGTAAGCGGATGTGTCGGGAGGTACGGGCCGAGAGTGCTCACACCCTCCTTAACCAACATAGTGACCCCCGAGGCTGGTACTATGTCTCACAAGTCTCGGCGGCCGGGTCGAGTGGCGGGATGGTATTCGTTCTAGGCTTATGGCGATCGATATCCGCCTAGGTGGGCACACCTATGATGGCTATCTTGTGGAATAGTGAAACCTCTGCAGAGTGTATGGTTGATCGATCGATACATAGCTGACTCGTTGGCTATGGACTAGTCCCGTGTGATGCTTGCTTGACTAGGAGAGGAGTCTTCTGCCTTCCTTGGGATATGGGTATGTTACATCCGACCGTGAGCCTGGGAGGCTGCGGGTCGTTGAGGCCTGACGAGGGGGAGTCGTCTTGCCGGCCACGTGAAGCGTGGTGGGATGTGGTGTGTGGGGTGTGAGGTGTGGTGATGTGTGGATGGGATGGGATGGTGGATGGATGTGTGTGTGGGATTTGGGAATGTGTTAAACTTGATTATTATTATTATTACTATACTTGTTGCTACCTCGCATGCGCTAGGATGCAAACCACAAAAATATAGGATCGCGGATCCCTTATTTTCTCTTTCCACTAAAGCTCATTCGGTCTTGACCATGGCCCGCACACATCCGGTGTGCGGTTTTCTGTGATGTTAGGGTTGAGAGGATTAGAAGGTCTCGTGCACGCGCTCAAGTTGGAGTTTGAAGCGCTTCCGCGTTATTCTTCCACCTTCGCAAGCTGTTCGGATGTTAGATATACTTTGATTGCGCCGGTGTGGCATTGTAAATATTAATGTAAACCCTTCTATTGTACTCGTATTCTCCGAATTCGATGTATGGAATTGATTATCAACTTGTTGTATATCATTCTGTGGATTTTCCCTTCGCGGAAAATTGAGGATGTTTCAGTTGGTATCAGCTCCTTGCTTGACCCTAGGACGAGACCCTTAGGATTGGACGATAGAATAGGATGAACCAGCCCTTCTTTCGGTTATATTACCGACCTTGCACCATTTCGTGCATGGCTTACCTCTTATAATGGACTTGCTAACCATGTTCTTGGACTCCAATGCAAATGATGGTGATCTATTAGAAGCATGCCTTCTACCTCAAGTACCATGATGGATACGCCCAAGTTCTACAAGAAGTGCTTCAAGAGTTAGAACCCACGACAATAGACGTGCCACAAATAGGTAGTGCCTAGAAGAGCCGTAGTCTACTATATGATGACCCTGTAGAATCTCCTAGGAAAGGAAACGTCGTACCAAAGCTTTGTACCATTCCTAAGGTAGAAGACACAGCCTTACTGCTATGCAACCTATTGTCCATACGACTGTTCATGCGTACGAACTCTTCGAGCATGGTCTCCTGCCGTCTATTACCCCGTGCCCTCGATGCCTTTAGAAGTGCCATAGGGTAATGGGATGAAGCCAAACACATCTAGGCAAAGGGACTGATGACAACCTCAATGCTTACTAGAGAAACACCTACTTCTCCAGGATAGACTCATGAACACACCAAGCTGCTAAAGCACTATGAAAAGCAGCCCTGTGAAGAAAGATTTGCTTTAGAGCCTTTAAACCTCACCATCGTTGCTTACTCCCAGCCTGCACCTGAATCCACCCTGAAATAGGAGGAAGCTCGCCAATGCATATAGAGAAAGTTCCTGACTAATGCCCTACCATGTAGATGGAAGAAATTTCTTCGACCCCACCTATCTAGTTTCTTAGACAAGACTCATCATGATAAGGGAGTAGGAAGAGGATGATTAGAATAAGCCATGTACAACTAGGAGTTGTGCCATGAATAGAGTAGAATGTCTACCATGTTAAGCTACTTACGTGTAGTACGTTTTCTCCGCGGATCTCTTGGCGTAGCTACCAAGGATATCGCTTTGTAATAAACCCAATGTAATGAGTGTTTGGTTTTTATCGGATTTTATGGTTCTTCATGCTTCTTCGTATGATTGTAGGATAGATTTAAATGTTTTTAAATTGTTTAAATCATCTAACTCAAGTTAAAAATTGTTAATAAATCATGTCACTTGCACATGACTCCTAATCCTTATGACCCTTACAACAGATGCCCACCCCGAATCGGGTAGCTTGAACCATTTGCTCAACCCTTCGAAGACACCATGGACAAGTGATCAAGGTAGTCACAAGCCATCCCCAGACTCAACCCCGAGAAGGAAGAACTCCATGGAACCCCCACCGAGGAACCGTTCAACAAATCTCGATGAGCAAGGGAATTCATCTCGATGAAGCTCCCTACTTTCGATGGAACCGACGAAGATCCTATCACCGTTGTAGACTGGCTATATGATATGGCAGAAGAGTTAGACTTGACCACCTACACTGAAGAAGAAAGCGTGAAGGTTGCAGCCCATCAACTCATAGGTTCCGCACATACATGGTGGAACACATTCAGCAATGCCCATTCCAACCCAACCAACATCTCATGGAGAGAGTTCAGCGAAGCCTTTCGCAAGATCCTTTGAAGCGGCTACGCCGACTAAAAGCAAGGATAGCAACTACGCTTATCAGAGTAGCGCAGCGGAAGCGTGGTGGGCTCATAACCCACTGGACCCTGGATCGAAATCAGGAGCCTAAACCGCACCTCTGAAATTTAGGAAGACATGATATAGCCTAAACTAATATGTGTTCCTCCCACATACTAAACCCTGCGATGAAACATCCTACTGTGACAACTCCTCGACCATCGTCGAAGTATCTTTTTGTAAACCCTCAAGATCGACTTAGTGCATTTACACAAACACCAAACCTGCGCACACTTGATCAATGATCTAGACAAGGAAATCAAGACTCTACTACCCACTCTTGCAACTCGATGGAGCAACTACTTCAAGCTATGAGGAACTGGAAGTCAGAATCATGGATAAGTGTCACCTTACTACTTCGTGGAGTACTGCACACCTTAAATCTCGGGGACGAGATTCTGATAAGGGGGTAGGACTGTAACATCCCAAAAATCCGAACTACAAAAATTTTTTTCTAAATAAACCTTTGTTTGTTGCCTATCTTGTACGAAAACCTATTAGTTTGCATACAAAGTACCTTTGTTTAGTTGTTAAGCATTGCGATGCAACAACATCACATGTGTCTTAATATGGTCCTTAAGCCACATGTGATTAGGACCTTAGGGAAACCCCCTATACTTAAGGATGAGAGTCCATAACCAACCACTCAATGCAGTATGCCCTAGTGATAGCTCCTAGGATTTGAACCTAGACCCTAATGATCCTATGCTAGAATTAGTAGCAATGTCACCATGGTGTAATGTTTATACATGTACACCTTCCTATAGTATAAATCCTACGACCAACCACAGCCTAACTAGAGTTAGCTAGTGGTCGTCTTTATCACACTAACCCATGACATAGTGACTTGAACCTATGCCCATGACTCCACATAGGGGAGCATTGATCCTGAACCGTAAGCCATGATAATAGAACCGATAATAGAACCTATCCACTCCAAGTGACTACCTACCTTAGCTCGACTAGCTACCTCACCACTCTTATGGGTGAACCCCACTGCACCACCCTAGTGGGGCAACCTACTAACCTTGCCAACTTAGAGAGAGATGCCCTAACCCTATGCTTATCACCTAGTGGACCATCTTGTCACCATAGTGTTATATGGAGAATGACTAGCACTTAAACTAAGGTATAGTTGCTTAGTTGCCCATCCATGATCTAGATGCTTAGCCAATCTAAGTAGAACACCTAGTGCTAACTCCGGAGGGATGTTATGCCACATAGAAACCTACCCATGCTCGCCTGTTTGGGCTAAACCTAGCCTTGCACCTCAACGCATCATGAGCTAGTTGTATTAGACGGTATGTAGATCACCCATCTATGTACCACGCCGTTATAGCCAAGCATTACACCATCTTGTCGCAAGTATGATAGTTATGTTTGGATAAGGCTAGATCCATTAAGACGATACGCAACATGTTTGATTTGGTTTTTATTTGAATTCTTGTGTATTGACTAATAAATCAACAACCCAACATCTATTTATTTATACAATAAATAGATGAAATAATATTATGGGACTAACACTCCAACAAGCCTATGACCTATTATGACCACCATGGAACTTTATACGAGAGATGTAAATCGCGATGTATATACATACATGTATACAAAAGAAAACAGAAAAGAAAAAGGAAAAGGAAAAGATTGGAAATGGCAAAGGCCATTTCGGCCTACCACTTCGGCCCAACCCGCCACTCTCCCTTCTCTTTTTCTTTTACTTCCTCGACCCAGCCAACAGAACCGACCCAGCAAGCCGCTGCCGGCCCGCGGACCAACTCAGCCTCCCGGGCCAAATTCCTATTCCCACCCTTACCGAGCCGAGCCGCCACCAATCTCCTCTCTTTGTCCCGCAGCCCAAAGAAGTGACACGGCCCAAACACCGCCACCGGCCCATCTTCTTCTTTTCCTCGCTGGCCCAGTCCAACCGCGCGGCCTGCTCAACCCGCAAGCCGACGAAAGCGGCTGATGCCACTGACGCCTCGGCCCCGCTTGGCCCCACACGTCATAAGCCACTCCCCACCTCGCCTCCTCTGTTTCGACCGCGAGCGGGAAAGGCATCACCGCCAACCGAGTCCCCGCCTCGGATTCGATTCCTTGGCCCGGCGCGTCCACGTCGACGCGATGCCAACCGGAGCCGACCGGCTCGACGACAACGCACTCGCGGCGTGGGGATTTCACCCTCGCGTGCAACGGCTGTCGGGCACACATGCCAATGTTCCCCGCGGTCGCCCGATTCCTTGCCCGCAAAGCCGAATGGAGAACCCCACGCCAACCGGGATCCTCCGGGCCCCGACGGCGACCCCCGGAGCATCCCGAGCCACCGGATCGAGCTCCATGATCATGGGCCGTCCGCCGTACCTACCACCTCACCGCCGTGCTATAAAAGGAACACCCCCGGCGCCTTAGGGTTCCTCAGCTTCCGCCGCCGCTCTCGTGGCCGATTTCACCAACCACACAACCCCAAACCGAGAAGAGGAAGGAAGGGAGGCGGGGAAGAGAAGAAGGACGCCGACGCCGGGAAAGAAGAGCGCCGCCACCACGGGAAGGGGAACGCCGTGCCGGACCGCGCCGGAGCTTCCTCTCTGCTGGACCACGCCGTACCACCACGCCAAGCCGAACGACGACGCCTGCGCCTCCCTCGTCACGGCCGAACCTCTGCGTCACCGACACAGCACTGTGAGCACCACCGAGCCCCTAATCCGACCTCGGCCCTGCTTCTCCGGTCATGGTGCTCCACTGAGCACATAGGCCGAGCCGTCCCCGGCTCATGGCACACGCACACACGAGCACTGACCAGCCAAAGCCCCTGGATTTCGGCGCCACCACACGCCGGAGGCCCTGACCGCCATGAACGCCGCCGCGGCCATGCCCGCCGCGGTGCGCCGCCGTTTCCCGGCAAAACAGCCCGCTTTGGACACCTTGGGCACCGGGACTCCGTCCGCCGAGGTGAGGCGCACCCCGTGCGCACACCACCGGCGAGAGACGACCCCGGTGGAGCCCGTTCCCCTATCTCCCACCAGAGGAAGGTCCGCACGGGGCGCTCTGCGCCACCGTGGCGCGAATTCGCGCCGGCCAAATTCCGGCCGCCTCGTCGTCGAGGATGCGTCGTGAAATCGAGCCGCGGGCCGCCGCACGCCGTGGCACCTCGCGTGGTGGAGATGTCACTCGAAGTTGAAGCCTTGACGACGTGCTTTGCGCCGTCGAGCTCGGCTGGACGCCGCCGCGCGCGCCGTCATGCACCATGCGTCGCAGTACGCCTTGGCCACCACTGGCAAGCCGGACACGAGCCTGACGCCCCAATCGACGAACCGCCCTTTCAATTTTGGCCAGAGACACCCGCATGGCCCTCGCCGTCGGTCGCCCCCGCGGCGATGTCGCTGTTGCCGTGGCCAACCGCACCAGGACGCCCCGCGAACCGGGCTAAAGGCCCTGCCATGCCCGCCATGCCGCCGCAGAGCGGGTGCGCTCGCCGGAGTGGTTCGGGAACCGCCGAGAGCACCGTGTTGCGCCGCCGTGCCGCCGCCGGCGATGTTCGTGCGGCAAGACAGAGCAAGAGGAAAGGGAAAGGGAGGAGATGGAGGCTGGAGAGAGAGAGGATGGACTCGGTCCATGGGGTGTAGGTGACTGACAGCCGGCCCCACGCCTACGCATCCACGGTGAGCCGATCGCATGGATCGGAACCCCACCTGGCACTGCCCCCGTAGACTCTGTTCGTGGTGGACCAAGAGGGGAGAGGAGTAAATGGACGCGGTGCACCGTGGACCGGGAGGGTGGTCCATGGACCAAGGTGTTCCTGTCCACGGTAGACCGGCGCGGTAGACCGAGCCCGAACCGGACCCAGACAGGCGACGTGGCAGCACCGCAACGCGCCACGTGTCAGCCCGGCCCGGCCCAAGTCCGGCCCAACCGGCCCATTGGCGGCCCATTCCGGCCCAATAGTGGCCCAATTAGGGTTGACCCGTCAACGGGTGACGTCATCATGATGTCATGCTGACGTCACCCCGGCCCACCCGCCTGCCACGTGTAAGTGTCCAGTCAGCGTGCCACGTGGCCTATTCTGGTGCTGACACATGTCGGCTCTATAATAATCAGCCTTTTATTATTTTCAGAATATTGTGTAAACTTCAAAAATTCATAACTTATTCATACGAGCTCCGAAAATTATGATCTTTATATGGAAATAAATCTAAAATCGAGATGCACAGTTTAAGACTATATTTGAGTGCATTTGGTTCTGCTATATTTCATTTGCTTCTTTGTGGATTCTATAGGAGTCGCTAACACGACTATTACGTTTCGGTTTCAGAGTCGATTCGGGAAAGGAGCGACCTAAGGACGTGAGGTGGAGATCCGCTGTGCGACTACGGAGGACTTGTACCACTACTGTCGGACTTGTACCACTACTTCCTCGACATCGCAGGTGTCATGGCAGCACCTTTATTTTAGAGAATCCTATTAGACATTGCATGTTTAGAACTGCTAGCGCTTTATATTTATTCCTTTGCTAGTATATGATGCATGATATTGCACGAGCTATATTTACCTTGTTCGAAGCCCTTTTACCATGTTACCCGGCCTTGCGCTCGCACTTATATATATTACCGCCCTTCAACGTGCTTGCATTTATTATCACCATACTTATTATAACTCCACTTCGCATTGTATATGTGGTGCGGGTGGTGAACCCCAGGGAATGGTTTGGCTTGGAATGCCGGACTTGTGGTTATGGTGATGAGCGGTGTGCTTTGCGTGAGTCTTGGGTGTGTGGTGAGGGTTGAGTCGGCCGGACGGGGATTACGACGAGCTTCGAGCGAGTCTTGCCGAGGGGATACGGCACAGGTATCCCCGCTTTGTGAGTACCCGTGGCGGGTAACTGGTTTGGATTGAGGTGTCCTTGGTGTGAGCTCCTTGGGGTGGAGCCTTGGAAAGGGGTGCCGTGGCGGCACGGTAAAGATTAGCCCATACGGGGAGACATCGCTTGTCGGCCAATACCTAAGGACTTGAGTGCTAGTGACCGGATCATTGGACGCTTACTTTCCACTCGCTCTCTAATGGGAAGGAGACGGTCTAACCATCTGGTAGAACGAATGCCATTACCGTCTGCGGTGTAAGCGGATGTGTCGGGAGGTACGGGCCGAGAGTGCTCACACCCTCCTTAACCAATATAGTGACCCCCGAGGCCTGGTACTATGTCTCACAGTCTCGGCGGCCAGGGTCGAGTGGCAGGATGGTATTCGTTCTAGGCTTATGGCGATCGATATCTGCCTAGGTGGGCACACCTATGATGGCTATCTTGTGGAATAGTGAAACCTCTGCAGAGTGTATGGTTGATCGATCGATACATAGCTGACTCGTTGGCTATGGACTAGTCCCGTGTGATGCTTGCTTGACTAGGAGAGGAGTCTTCTGCCTTCCTTGGGATATGGGTATGTTACATCCGACCGTGAGCACCGGGAGGCTGGGGTCGTTGAGGCCCGACGAGGGGGAGTCGTCTTGCCGGCCACGTGAAGCGTGGTGGGATGTGGTGTGTGGGGTGTGAGGTGTGGTGATGTGTGGATGGGATGGGATGGTGGATGGATGTGTGTGTGGGATTTGGGAATGTGTTAAACTTGATTATTATTATTACTACTATACTTGTTGCTACCTCGCATGCGCTAGGATGCAAACCACAGCCAAATATAGGATCGCCAGATCCCTTATTTTCTCTTTCCACTAAAGCTCATTCGGTGCTTGACCATGGCACGCACACATCGGCGGTGTGCGGTTTTCTGTGATGTTAGGGTTGAGAGGATTAGAAGGTCTCGTGCCTGCGCTCAAGTTGGAGTTTGAAGCTGCTTCCGCGTTATTCTTCCACCTTCGCAAGCTGTTCTGGATGTTAGATATACTTTGATTGCGCCAGTGTGGCATTGTAAATATTAATGTAAACCCTTCTATTGTACTCGTATTCTCCGAATTCGATGTATGGAATTGATTATCAACTGTTGTATATCATTCTGTGGATTTTCCCTTCGCGGAAAATTGAGGATGTTTCATTGGGGAGGGGGAGGGGATCGGGCGTGGGCCGTGCTACTATGCTGGTGGGCCGCTCGGACGTCCGTCCTATACATTGGACGTCCGAGCGCGTGCTTCACCCATTCTTTATGCTTGCCTCTGTCGTTTTGTTAGTACATCTTTTAGACATTGTTTTAGCTTGCTACTCTCAACTTCAGGATGGAACATGGAGTACTACCACTGCAAGCTTTGAAGTGTAACCTTCCTTATTTATCTACTTAATATAGTAGGTAGTTTATTTAGAAAGAGTTTCCTCGATGTTTATTGAAAGCCACAGTCACAGTTATTACAATAAAGCATGGGAGACCAGCGTACATATAAAAGTTCATAATTTAGTAGGTAGTTACTCTGAATTCTTCATATATATTCTTAATCTATGTAAAGAACTATTCACATCTATGTAGGTGAGGTAGCTGTGCAATAGGAGATGCCAGGTGACTTGATTAATGAACATTGGCTGATTTTGATATACCATGTTAGTTTTACAGCTGGAATAAAGTAACCCTTTCCCATTTAGTAAAATATATACCTTTTTTTTGGAATTTTGATATTCATTTAGTTTCTTGTCAGCCCATATATTGTATAGACCTTCCCTTGGTATATTTGTGATTGAATGCCTATCTTAGAGCAGTATATTCAGATATATGATTCTACCATAGATGCTCCATCTTGGGACAATATATGCAATTTTAATATACAAAATTTTACAACTTTATGTCATGTGGGGCCGCACTTGCACCAGGAAGCAGCGCACTAGGGACATCAGATGTCAAGGGCATCATGCCCTAGGCTAGCCGGTCCCCAACTAAGGAGTTCATAGTCACGTCCCATTTTCTAGGGTGAGGTTTTACCCCTCTGCAACCTAACTTGTTCGGAGAAGGGAGAAAGAGAGATTAGGGTAAGACTTTGCTTAATTCTGAAGAGTGCCCATTACATGAATATATAGTCCAAATGCTGCTAGCCGAATGGAGCTAATTGCTCCAAAATCTAATGATGCGCTTTGCTATCCTTCCATTCTAGCCACTCGATGGCACTGCATGCTCATCTAAGTGCGACCCCATATGACACTTTATAAAGTTAACACTTAGTCCAGCTTAACCATACTTTGTTCTTATTTTAGGATTTTAGTTTCAAGCTAGATTAACATTTGGGTTTATTGTTTAGAAGTACATCTTTTTTTTATTTGTTAGTCCAAAAATATGGTGTCGTTCAGGTCCATGAAGATGAGATGCCAAGCGCCTTCCTAAGGTTTGCCCGGCTCTCCCTCAGGTTCAGGGGCGGATCTAAAAATACCATCTCAGGGGGGCTATTTAGTTAAGAGCTATTTGGACTAGGCTATTTTAGACTCAAACTTAAGAATTTACATGGCTGAAGAAGACATGCATACAGAGAATATGGGGCTGCACCCAGGGCTATAGCCCCCCTAGCCCGGGTGTGGATCCGCCCCTGCTCAGGTTTGCTTGCAGCTTGCTTCCCAAGCAAGGAGTCCCATCACTAATAAGCTTCAATTATGAAAGGTTATTAGCTCATGGGTCCTTTGCACCTAACACCATTTTCTACAGTGCCCTTTGCACCTCACACCATTGTTCCAATGAAGTAAAGTGAAATGAAACAAACTGAAACAATCTTACAGTGGAGTGAAACAAACCCAATGCCTACTCTGTCCCTCTCTAGGTGTGTGCTTTCATGACAATCCATCCGGTGGTCTCAGGTTTCAAGAAAAAAATGTATTATTCACAATTTACAGGCTCTATTTCTTCACTGTATAATGAACAATCTTTCTTTTATAGAGTTCGTTTGCACATCACTGTTGTTATTCAATCAAATTGATGTGAGCCTAAGTGTCCGAATTTGCAACAATGCCATGCAAATCCGATGTTCAGGCTGCTCTTTTCCACCCGCGGCAACACGTGGTGTTCTTGCTAGTTGAGCATCTCCAAGAGTTTGCTAGTTGAGCATCTCTAAGAGTTTGCTATTTTTAACTTGACTATCTTTAGTTTGCCAATTCAAAGAAAGAAGACCACAAGCTGTTCTTTTTCACTTGCATGCATGCAACCACTACGCACGCCGTCGGGAGAAGCCACAGTGTGGGCCGAAAACAGCGATGCCAAGCGTCGAAGGAGTTGGCAAATTTGCGCCGGGAAGCGGTACTTTTGCCAAGCTTGCCAAATTGTCAAGTGATTTTGCCAAGTTGTTGGAGGAGATTTTTTGTGGTTTTGGCAAAAATCTTAGTATGCCAAGTGGTTTTACCAAACTGTTAGAGTTGCTCTATACATAGATTGCAAGGCCACTCCTAATGCTCTATTTTTCCCTATTATTTGTCTTATAGATGTTCGTGCACGTCCACATAGGATGAAAGCTAATGTGGCAAGAATTTAATAAGGAAAACGTAAGAGTTAGTATCTTGTGCAATAAAAAAGTTAGTCTCAAATTATAATAGGTAGGAAACAAAAAATATGCGTCGTCGTGGGATAGTCAATGGCCCTATTATATGTTAGCATATACTCACTCCATTCCAAATTGTAGTTCACTTTGACTTTTTTGGTACATCTATTTTATTATGCATCTAGATACTATAACATGTCTAAATACATAGCAAAATATATGCACCAAAAAAGTTAAAGTAGACTACAATTTGAAATGGAGGAAGTACTAGAGAATGTTTTCTTAGCATGTTTTTCTTGCCTTGTCTATCTACTTTTGGAAATAGCTATAAACACCCAACATTGAGAGTGTTAGTGGCGTCAAGCAAATTAGCTGATTGTGTGAAGTCATAATACCTGATCTTCAAGAGGCGTGTCACAACTTTTTTTTGTTTTTTTGTGAAGGGGCCCTTCACTGTCAAGACTGCAATCTATGCTTTCCAAACCAAGCTTCTCGATAATTTGCCCCGTAGTAGGCCTTTCATTTCGTTCGCTATTGATGCACCATTTACCTATTTCAAGACAACTCATTATTTGTTGGCAATCTACTGATGATAGTGCTTCTGCCGACCTGTTTCTCCATTTGCTAATTATCTGGAAAATATGAACAAAAGTTTTATACTATGCAGTGGTAAAACAAAAAAGATAATTAAAATGAACTATAAGACACATTGAATGTGTAAAAGAATAGTTTCTTACTTGTTCAGTATCAGGATTCGAAAGGCCAGGCTTGAAACCTGTTATGATCTCTATGATTACTACACCCAAACTGTATATGTCTGCCTTGGTTGATATTTTACCTTGAGACATGTATTCTGGTGCCATGTAACCACTGCATCCACAACATGTGTGTTTCGTCAACTTTAAAGGGTTAAGCTAAAGCAAACTTGAAAGAAAAAAAAGGTTTTGTAAGCAATATAGTGTCAAGAGCTTAGTAACTTACAGTGTTCCTCCTCCACCGGGGCAAGTTTGAGTTTTGTTATCATAAAAGAGTTTGGCCAAACCAAAATCTGCAAGCTTTGGCACCATATTTTCATCGAGCAATATGTTATCAGGTTTTAGGTCCAAGTGAATGATGAAAGAATGATTATTTTGAGATCTACATTCCTCATGAAGGTAATGTAAACCACAACAAACCCCCTTAATTATTTTGTAGCATGTGTGCCAATCAAGTCTAGAAGATTCATCATCTGCAATTAAACAACACCTTATAAATCTCATTTCCTTCTTTGGGAAATTTTGCAATGGAGACATATTACTATTTGACATCACAAATGGTGCCTAGCAAATGTGTCCACTTATGATGTAAAATGGTCAACTCCACATAAACTGGATACCCCACATCAAAATTTCCCAATCCTCAAACCACCAAAACAGAAAACACTACCCTAAATCCATGGATCACTGCTGAAAGCGGAGCTGGCTGTAGTTAGTCAGTATATACTGACGGGATGAGGGTATCACTAATGGATGTGTTGACTTTTGGACAGTTGTTGTTGGAGAATCTTCTGTTGACTTATCCAGTGTATCCACCGGATCATCCAATGAGTATGTTTTCCATGCACTGAGAAGCAGCAACGACTCTATTTGTATGGGGACTACAGATAATTGTGTTGGTTGGTCATTATAGACCACTTGGTGCCTTGTGACCATATAGCACACGTCTAGAGCTAATAAGATTAACCTCTCCACCCACCTTGCTAGCTAGCTAGTGACTGCAATCTAAGTGAGATTGGGGTGATTCAAGTGTTGAGTGGCAATACTAGGGATTGAATTTGCTGAGGGGTAGATTGTAATTCTTGGTGATTGTTGTGACCTAGACTTCGCGATGCAGGTGGGTCGTCATTAGGTCCACCGGTGCCTTACCCGCGTGCTACCCATTAAGAGATATTTGGGTTTTGGGTTGCATGACCCACATAACCCAGTGGGTTAACCAAAACACCATACGTAGCCAAGAGGATTCGCAAAATGAACTGATGAGAGCAACCCCTTGTCTTCTGCACGAGGTGCGGATGTCCACGCGCTCACCACTAGAGCTAGAGACGAAACGTGCTAGGCAAGTGCCAAGCTAGGAGCGCTGGTTGCCGGGTAGGGAAGGGAAGCAGCCGCCGGCGGTGGCAGTGAGGACTGAGGAGTTGGGCGCTGGACGCGGTATATGGCGGCAGGCGGCAGCTCTTGGTCCCTGCGCCTTGTCCTGGTTCTCCACCGAGGGCTACCGCGCCATCGTGCCGACGACACTGACGGCTGACGCCATGGGACGTAGCGAGCCGTTGGACTTCGACCTTCTCCCGGCACCCGTTCTCAACGGTGGGCACATCGGCGGCGAACTAGGGAGGCTTAAGTTAAGGAACCCATGGAGTTGCGGCGCTCGAAGTGCTTTCGCCATGCATCGAGGTGGCGGCGGCGCCAGCGCGCGCTCCTCCTCAGTCTTGGTGGGCAGTGAGGTGATGCGTAGCAGCAGCGGCTGCCCGCATGCGATGGCACCGGCACTGAAGACGCAAAAGAAGTACCTGACGCCATCAGGCCCCACACTACTAGCCTGGGCGGATGCGTGTAGATGTATTTGCTCACGGGCAAGCAAGCAACGAAGCTTATGGAAGAATGCCGCAATCAAGTAGCCGATGAACGGGTTACCAACAAAAACACCGATAGAACTGGACGATGAGCACGATGCAAGCAACGAAGCAGCATGAGCCCCCCCCTCTCGCCGCCACCGCACCTCCGCCACCTCCACCACCCACCTCCGACCATGCCTCCCCGACCGGCGGTGATCGTCCGCCTCCGCGATCCCCGGCGCCATGGTGGGTTTGACGGACCTCGACTTCGGGCCGGGAAGAGACTTCGCCCAGCTTGCCCGAGATCGGTTCAACTGTCCAGTGAGTCCACCGTCCATCCTCTCTCCAAAATCTTTTCATCTTGTCGCTAGCTTTGGCCGTAGCGCCGTCAAGCTCAATGAGGACTCCGTCTCGGTGATCCTTCAATCTTGTTTGGGAGGCAAAGCCAAGGATTTTAATGTTCTCCATCTCTCTGGATGGATGTTCTGTTTTACGGTTGCCTCCAAAGATACTGGGTTTATGATCTATCGCTCCAAATCTTTTTCGTGCAATCTTTTCAAGATTTTCTTCCACCTCTGGGGGGGTGGTGGCCCCAATTGGCAACGTGACCTTGCCCTTTGGCAAGACGAACAAGAGGCCGAATGGACTAAAGTGAATAGAAATTCAGACCGCAAGAGCTATGCCCGTGCCACTAAGAACCCGGTCTCTCAGTTCTATCATCGGCCGCCTTTCCATGGCAAATCTCTCTCTGCTCCTCCTGAGAGCTCCGGGGTTAGAAACAATCCTCTTCGTGCTTCTCATTCGGCCCAACCTCATCGTGCATCTTCCAACCGAGCGCCTCCAAATCTTGCCTCTCAATCCCGGAAGCGTGTTCTTCGCTGGAGAATTGAGGAAAAGGGCGCAATTCCTGGGAAAGCAGTAACGGACGACAGGGCAACGGGAAGGGATTCAAATTCAAAGACTGCTCCTGCCCCTGATCAGGCTATGGGCCATAATCAACTAGAGCCCGGTGGAAGGGATTCAAATTCAAAGACTGCTCCTGCCCCTAATCAGGCCATGGGCCGTAATCAACTTGAGCCCGGTGCTAAAGCCCAGGGTAACCAAGCCCATCTCTCCCGTCGTGTCGCCGGCCCGGAAACTCAAGCGACCTTGGCCTTTTGCACAAGATGCATGGGCCCTGGTCACACATGGAAACAGTGCTCCCAAAAGGCCAGGTGCCCAATCTGCCACAATTACGGGCACGATTACAGAAACTGTCATCACAAATCCCGCCATAAGCAGATTTTTAGGATGATTTCCAAATCAGAATGCGAGCAGCCGGAGTCTACAGTACAGGCAGCCATAAATACAAGTCCCCGTCGACTCCTCGACGGTTCCGCAGCCAGATCAAATCCCCACCCACAGCCACCGCCTGCTACAGTGCAACCCCAACCCTCGAGTTCATCGCCGGCGGAAGCAATGGCGAACTGGGCCGTCGACCCGACCCCGTTCACCCCAAGGGGCTTCGATCTGGTGGAGCGTGTCGCGCGTCCGCCGATTCACCATGAGGTCTTCGTCACCGGCAATCATTACAAACACAATGAAGACCTCACCATCGTGAAGTTGGTCCCCGACGTGGACAAAAGGGACTTCGCGGCCACGGAGGCGGCAATCCGTGAGTTCTTCCTAAACACCCATAACACTGAAGTTCTTGGGGTTTATCCATGTCCGCTGGGTGCTGCATATGTTCGTTTTGCAACTACTCTGGTTCACGAGCGTTTCTTGGGGCCGATCTACCGCCTGCGCAACAGATACAACATGTACCTGATCAAGCATGATGAGGCAGACAACGCGCGCAGCTTTGCTCTGGACAGGGAAGCCTGGGTCCTCCTTCTGGGCATCCAGGATGATCTGAAAAGTGACAGGATCATTGCCAAGGCTGTGAGCGGCTTCGGGATCATGGTGGGTTGGCTTGGAATCAACACGCTAGGAGTAGCAGTTGTGAAGGTGTACCTGAACGACGATGCCAAGATCCCAGACTCCCTGAAGCTTGAGGCAGGAATCCCAGTCCAAGGTCGTTCGTGGACCTGCCCGGTGTATGTTCTGAGGAGGAATGGTATTGCAGTCCCAGAAGATGAAGCTCCTTTCAATCCGCAAGGTCCAGTCCATCCGGTTCCACCCCTTGCTCCAAGGTGGATGGGAGAGGGCCCGGGTGGCCAAGGTGGGGTTCAGAGCTCATGCAGTTCAGACTCGACACCGCCCGGAAGCAATGGCTCTGCAATGGTGGAAGACATAGATCAGCTCAGGGTGAACAGTGTAGACCGCTGGGTGATGCACCTGGCACCTCAAGATCCATCAAGCTGCAAGGACTGCTGTGCTCAGAGAAGGACAGGGCCTAATCAGGTTGGGTACTGGGAATGACAGGCTCCTTGAGGTGAATGATGAGGCTGACAATCTTTTGGCAGTTGGGAGTGGAGCACCTGGCACCGGCTCTGTCAGATTTGGACCTGCAAGGCCACATGACCCGATCATTGCTACCACTCCCTCCCTGGTGAGACAGGTAATCCACTCTATTCATATTCGTCCATCACCCAATGCCTTTAGATTTATCTCTCATTTATCCATTGATGAAGATACCCTGATCCCATCATACTTCAATGACAATGATCTCCTGATACACTTGGCCTTCATCTCCTCCCCACAGTTAACTGATGGAAACCCTGAGCTGGAAAGGTTTGCCAGAGAAAACAACCTGCTAGATGATGTGGAGGAAGAGCCGATGGAGGACTCAGAGGCCATGCCAATGGACATGGACCTAGAACAAGTTGCGGCTGATGTTGATGCTGTGCTGCCAGAAGATGAAGTTGAGGCTGCTGCTGACACCGACCTAGAGATCCTTGATGAAGCCCCGCTAGTGTTCCAGACACCTGCAGCTGACAAGAAGAAAAAGAAGGTGGTCAGGGTGGAAGAAATACTGGACAGTAGCTTCTTCAGACGCAGCAGGCGCGTGGCTGACCGTTTGGAGGGATACAAATCAGCTGAAAGTGCCAAAGCCCAGACCTCCAAGATGACTGGCAAACAAGCAGCTGGCCCAAGTGGAGCAAAGAAGCCCAAGGCCAAAAAGAGCACCAAGAAGAAGCCTGCTGCAACAGAAGTGATTGAAGATGCAGTCCCTCTTGCTGTCGTGCCTCCTGCCCCTTACCTGGACCGTGACATGCTGATGGGAATCGGTGAAGGCTTCCTCAAGATGCAGCCTGGGGCTATATCTGCAGGCCTCCTTGATGAAGACAGTGTTGATGAATAGAAGACCCCCAAGCATGTTCGTGGTTGTGGCGCCGGCAACATCTTTGGCGCAGAATAATTTTAGCTTTTGCAATAGTTTGATCACCCAGTGCCTGTACTGGAGTTTTTTCTTGCTATATCTGAACACCTCTCTCTGCCTGTTGTGGCATCTGTCGAACTTCTGCTGGTCCTCTGGCTAGCCCCTCTTTTATATCAATCAGTTTGCTACTCGTTATTTCCTGAGCCTTCCCTGCCTTTTTGTCATATCCTTTGTTTTGATGCCCTGTTCGGATCCTTTTGTTACTTGGGTTCTGCCCCAAATCTGGGGGGTGATCATCTCTGATGAAACTTTATGGAGGCCCCGGTTTGGCTTGTATAAGTACAAACCAACCATAATTTCAATCCTGGTTTCAAATGAATAATACAACCGAACACAAAAACAAGCAAATTCCTCTTCCGAATATCGGGGGATCAATTCCCAGGGCAAATGGGACTCAATCAGAGACAAAATCACAAAAAGTGCTTGTCATGTGATGTGCTTACAAGAAACAAAAAGGGAATCATTTGACATCTTCTATCTGAAGAAGTTCTGATAAATTCGCCTTCCACCCATCCCTTGGAGCATCTGGTGGACTATTGACAGTTTGGAATGGCAGCCTCTTTGAGGGAGTCGTCGTGCAAACCAGCCCCTATGCTGTAACTGTGAAACTAACCTGCAGAGCAGACAACAGTGTCATCCACGTAACAAACATTTATGGGCCCTCCCAGGCAGATCAAAAATATTGTTTTGTCACTTGGCTGATGAACCTAGACACAAGTGGTTTTGATAACTGGATTTTAGGGGGAGATTTCAACCTCTATAGGAGTCCTGAGGATAGAAATAGGCCAGGAGGTGATCTGGGGGAAATGAATATATTCAATGATCGGATATCAGACCTGGACATCTCTGAGATACCTTTTAGTGGGAGACAATTTACCTGGAGTAACATGCAGGAGAACCCTCTGCTATGCAAATTGGATTGGGTGTTCACCAACTCTGATTGGGCCACCACCTTCCCTGCCACTTATGTGCAGCCATTGTCAAGACCCACTTCTGATCATATACCCTTTGTATTACACATTGGAAATAGCATTCCCAAATCCAACATGTTCAGATTTCAGAGCTACCGGCTAGAGCATCTAGGTTTTTTTGAAGTTGTCGGTAGACACTGGAACCACTCCCCTCATTTTAGCAATGCAGCAAAAACCCGTCGATCAAGATGAAGCAGGTCAGATTTGGACTCAAGCAATGGAGCAAGAACCTGTCCAACCCGAACAAACTAATTCATAACAAAGAATCGGGTGCTCTCACTACTAGAAGGCCTTGAGGAGCAAAGAATTCTCTCAAGACTAGAGGCAGCCTTTAGAAGATTGGTTAAAAAATACTTGGCGGGCCTACTAGAATCCAAGAGAGTGTATTGGAGACAGAGGAACACAATAAGATGGGCCAAATTTGGGGATGAAAACACCCACTTCTTCCACATCATGGCAACCACCGCCCACAAGAGAAATTTCATTGTCTCTCTTACTTTATGCAGATGATGGTACAATTATCTCGATCATGAACAAAAGCAAACATTCTATGGAATGCCTTCAAGGGAAGGATGGGCACAACTGAACATACAGGGCATCTCATATGATCTTGGCAGCATTTTAGTACCATTGGACCTTGACCACCTAGCCCTTGAGTTCAAAGTGAGGATGAGAAATCAACATCATCAATTCTTTGCCTAATGAACATGCACCGGTCGATGGTTTTAATGGACTTTTCATCAAGAAATGTTGGCATATAATCAAGCAGGACTTCATTAGGTTCTTCAGAGACTTCTCCCTAAACAACATTGATGTCACAAGCTTAAACTCCTCCACTATTGCTCTCATTCCTAAGAAGGACAATCCTGAATCAGTGAATGACTTTAGACCGATCTCCCTTCTCAACTACTCCCTGAAATGCATTACAAAAATCATGTCGACCAGACTTCAGTCAGTGATCACAGACCTCATCCACCCAAACCAAGTATGGTTTCATCAAAGGAAGAACCATCCAGGATTGCCTAGCTGGTCCTTCCAATTCCTTCACTTATGTCACAAGTCAAAGAAGGAAGTGGTAATCCTCAAGCACTTTGAGAAAGCCTTCGATAAACTAGAACACCCTTTTATTCTAGAAGCTCTAAAGCATAAAGGGTTTCCAAATCAATGGATCCAAGGGTCAAGAATTTACTCAAAGAAGTGGTACCTCCTTCTGTCATACCGAGCATTGTTCGGAAAGGCTTTCAAATGCCTAAGAGGAGTAAGACAGGGAGACCCTTTATCTCCCCTCCTATTTGTTTTAGCTGCAGACCTTCTCCAATCTATAATCAACAAGGCCTGGAGAAATGGAGTACTCAAACACCCTCTGTGTGATGACTTTCAAGGAGATTACCCAATCATCCAGTATGCAGATGACACACTACTTGTTCTTCCTGGTGATGCAAGGACACTCTTCAATCTGAAAGGTTTGCTCAGAGGGTTCTCAGATAACAGTGGGCTAAATGTGAACTTCTCAAAGTCCTTCCTTGTTCCAATCAACATGACACAAGATAGAGCTCTACATCTAGCTAATACCTTTGGATGTCAGGTGGGCGTATGCCCTTCACCTACCTTGGACTCGCCCCGGCACAACTAAACCCACTGAAGAGTTCACACCCCTCACCTCGCAAAGTAGAAAGAAGGTCCGGGAGGCATAATCAAGCTCCTGAGCTATCATGTAAGACTCATTCTTGTAAACTCAGTGTTCTCAGCCCTGCCTACTTTTTATATGTGTTGCCTCAAACTGCCATCGACTGTAATCAGTCAGTTGGACAGAGCCAGGAAGGCATGTCTTTGGAACAAAGGGGACCTAAACTATTGAGGCAAAGCACTAGTAGCCTGGGAAGAAGCATGCAAAACTAAAGCTGAAGGTGGACTTGGGATCATTGACATAGAAACCCAGAATGATGCTCTCCCGATGAAACATCTGGACAAATTCTACAACAATCATTATATCCCTTGGGTGACTTTAACATGGAACAAATTTTATGCTAATGTGAACACCCCTCCACAGGCGAGCTCCAGCTTGGGTCCTTCGGGTGGAAAGAGATAATGAAACTCTTCCCAAAATTCCAAAAATCAGCAACCGCAACCCCGGGAATGGCAATGCCATACTGCTTTGGTCAGATGTTTGGGTTGATGAGCCACTGAGAGAAAAATTCCCCCAGCTATTCTCCTTTACAAGGAAACCAAAATGCTCTATCAGATTTCTGATTAACCAGCAGATGGACAGAGTCTTCTGTCCAACACTATCTCCTGTGGCTTTAGCCCAATTGGAAGAGCTGAAAGAACTTCTAGAGGACAGGGAATGGGACACAGAAGATAGGGACTCGTGGAGCTATCAGTGGGGTTCCTCAACATTTAGCAAAAAAGCTTACAAAGCCATCAAAAGTGAACAGACATGCTCACCGTTCTCCAAGTGGCTGTGGAGCTCGAACAACTTAGGCCAACACAAGTTCTTCTTTTGGCTTCTAGCCAGAGACAGACTGAATACAAGGAACATACTAAAGAGAAAAGATATGCCTCTACCAGATTACAGTTGTGTACTCTGCAGTGCAAACATTGAGGAAAGTTGCTTCCACCTATGCTTCAACTGTCAGTTCAGCCAACAGTGTTGGTCCTCGATATCAATTAACTGGGACTTCAGTCTGAACCCAGCCGATATGATTGTCAGAGCTAGGGAGTTGTTCAATGGCAGCATCTTCAGAGAAATCCTCATCTGTGGCTGTTGGTGTCTTTGGTGCATTAGAAATAAAATCATATTTGAGAATGGGCAGAACTCAATCAACCGCTGGAGGGAGATGCTCTTAAAGGAACTTGGTTTGGTCGCGTTGAAGGCCAAACCGCCCAAGAGTCTCAGAATCCTTTCCTGGAGAGATAGCCTAAACTAGCTTGTTTATTTTTTCTTTAGGCCTGAGGCCTTGTAAACACTTTGTACCCGATTCTTTCATTTAATTGAAAAGCAAAAAAAAGTAGGTCGGGGACTCCCCAACCGATTCGGTCAAAAAATATGAACGGGTTACCTGATTACCCATAAGTGGAACCCAAATTAACCCAAAAATTGATGGGTCGGCTCTATAGAGTAATTACACTACTTTTTAATCTTTGGGCTTTGGGTCAGAGCTTGGAGCAGTGAGACTCTATTGAATACTCAAATTGAAGATTGTATGGCTCTTTGGTGGAGGATCTGAGGGGCACTACTACAATAGTCTTTTCTGAGACTATCGTTTTTAGAGTTGTTTTAGTACGCTTGGAAATAACGTGAACCCTCCGTTTCTTATCTTAGATTGTAAAATAAGGGGAACTACATGGGAGAAACTTAAGTTGTGGACCGGAACTAAAAATCATGTGGGTCCGGAACAGATTTCTAATGATATTTAGAGGGTACAGTAGTCTTGCACGTATAAGGAGTACCTTGTCTGAATCAGTACAGAGAAGGAAAGCGTTGTGACGGTCCTGCACTGGGCTAACGAAAACGACGCCTGCAACCTGCCGTGTGAGCTGGGTCCTGCTAATCCTGGCATCGGTCACCTCTGTGCTCACCGCGACCGCCAACGCGCGGCGGCCATTGGGGCAACTCTAATGAACTAGTGTCACGATAGTTGACGGTCGAGCGTCTGGCGTTAGTTTCGCTGGGGTCTTTTTTTTAGATTACACAGTACAACATAGACGTTCAACACGCATGCAGACTCACCCCTATGAACACACGTACACAAACCCTACCCCTATAATGCATAGCGTCGGAAAATTCTGGAATAAATCTAGAATAATGTGTCACACCCAGAATTTGAACCTGGGTAGGAGCCCCCCAACCAATGGCCTTTGCCATTGCGCCGTGAACCCTTTGACGTGTCGCTGGGGTCAAGCGGCTCGCATCAATAATGCCACCCGTGCCGCTGCTCTCATCTGGTTGTTTCCTTGGGGAGGCCAGGCACTCGGGCGGGCGAGCAGAAGTGGACGAGCTTGCGTACTTGGTTGGCAATCAAGTCTTTTGGCCGATGGACGGACGAACAGATCTCCCATTGCAGTGGCAAACAACAGCCATATTATACTCCACCATAGGGTTGCTGATTTGTTGTGAGAAAAAACACTGCTAAGAAGCTCTGAATACTCGACTACTACAGCTCCTGGACGCCTCCCACGCGGGGCGATGCGGGAGGAGCCCCTCGAACCCTAGCGCTGCACCCCTCGCTCCCTCACCTCCAGCCACGCCGCCGCCGGAGTTGGCCGCCGGCATGGCCGATCTGCCAGCCGGGAGGGCGGCGGTGGGGCCTCACCCCTGTTCCATTAGCGGCGCATGGACAGCCGGTCGGTGACCTTCCTCCGCTTGTGCTGCATGGAGCGTAGCGGGAGGGGCCATAACAGCTTTGGTGGCGCCGGCTTGAGCCTGGGCCGGCGTAGGGGGCGAAGGCAACGCAGAGCTCGTACTCCTTCACGTGCTCCCTCCTCCAGTCTTGACACGACGTCGGCAGTGGTGGGGGACCGCTGGTCCAGTAGACAGGCGACCGGATCCAGTGCCCTGGTGGCTGGATCCGGGCCTCAGACTGCCGGATCTGGCCGGCCGGCGCGGCTTCGCGGCGGCGGTGGTCCCCACGATGGCGGCAACCGGGCAACGACGACTGGTGGGGCTCGCTAGCTGATGCACGGTGGCCGGATTTGGTGCTAAGGTGGCCGGATCTGGCTAGCCAGTGGCGGGCCCTACGACGGTGGCGACCGGGCGGCGATGGGGGTGGCGTCGTTGCGGCCCCCGTCGGCCGAGCTCGCACGTGGCCGGACATGGGCCTGGACAGTGATTCGGGCCGCTGGACGGCAAGTGGCAGATTTGTCCTCGGTCGGCGGTGGCGGCCATGGCCGGTGTATGCAGGCGTTGGGGTGGCGCTCTCTTGTTGCCGCTCACCTCTGTTTCGACCATGGATGCGATTGAAGCTTCGGACTATCCTGGGGTGGTGGTGGTGTTTGGAGTTGGTGGCGGCTATGGTCAAGATGGAGGCGGCAGTGTCGGCAGGGACGCCGGGTTCGGGAGTGTCCAGATCTGGTGACCCCTGGGCTGGGGGCGGTGCCCAAGACGGTGGGGGCGAACGTGATGTGGCTGATGGCGGTAACGTCGGCAGTGACTTTGGCGGGTGCTCAGTCGGCGATGCGGTAGAGCGAGGTCGGTCTTCGGCAAGTCGTCTGGTCGGTAGGGGTGGCTGACGCAGCTTTGTGGCTAAAGAGTGCAGCTGGCGCGTCGAGGCTCCTATGGCGAGGTTTCTGCAGGGGTTTGGCAGCGACGATGGTGGCGACAAGCAGGGATCCGGATTTTGGGCCAACGTCGAAGTTGGGGTTACCTTGGGAGAAAGCCGAACGACGACGACGCCTGTGGCCGCCGTTTTCCCAGTTAGGGGCGTCGTACCCCAGCAATTTTTCCACGGTTGAGAACCTGGTCCATTCGGACGAGCGACGACGGTGCTTCAAACATCGTAACCTCTTTGATGGCGTTGCTATGGAAGTCGACTAGGCTCGTTTGTGTGCGTGCGTTCATGGTCGAAAGTCGAAGCTGCGCTTGCGTTCTGTTTGTGCTAGGTAACGATGACCTACTTGACCATTCGTTCCCCGGTCTCCTATCCTCTATGGGTTGTTGTTCTCTTGGTTGTGTTGGCGCGGGTTGTATGGTTTTCAGGCCCGGCTTTTCTTATAAGCTGGATCAATCTTCTTCTTATTAATATATGCCGGAACACTTTGTTCCTCGATCTTTAAAAAAAAATACTCCACCATAGTCCATGCGCATAAAGGTCTAAGAGGAGGAAGAAGAAGTGGTAGGTAGGCAATAAACTAACCCCGTTGGTGGCAACAATTGCGAGTGTCGCTTTTCGATTCGTTGGAGCGACCACGTGATCCCGTCCGTGAGCCAATGTCGCTACTAACTGGTACTCTCGCACCGGAGGATCACGGTAAGGTCCGACGCGAACCAGTCGAGCGGAGTGCCCGAGCGCGAGAACGACGCGGGCGGCCGCACATGTGGTGTCACCGCCTCCGTGGCAGCGAAGGTCTGCTGCTCGTCGTCTTCCGGCGCCGGCGCGAAAATGAGGGGTGCGATAACCTCCTCCTGTCGCAGGCCGCGATGGCGTATGGCAGCGGCCTAGAGCACGAAGCCCGCGCCAGGTTGAGTATGGCGGTCCTGCAAGCGGAAACGGCACGGCCAGAAGCGCGAGGCCACTGTCGCGTGTTGCCGCCACCTCCTCGCCACACTCGCCCTCGTGCTCCGCCTCGCCATCGCCGCAGTCGGATTCCAAGGGAGTGTACGGTGGAGAAGCAGAGCCAGAAATGGACTAAACCACCCTTAATTACAAATAAGGGAGAGGAACTAGCTAAAAATAGATTACCTGGAAGCACTTTTTATGAACCAAGGCAGGCAAACTAACTGCCTCCATCAAAACGTCATGGTTAATCCGGCCTTAATGGAGGCGGACAAACAGAACTGCCTCCATCATGGATAATATGCTATCTTTTCGTACCAATATTTCGTAGTCTTATATTGGATATTTTGCCTACTAAATGAACTCAAACGAAAAAAAATTAACTATAAAGTTTTAAATCTTGTTGTCAGTGTTTCGATAAACTACTGGCAATAATCTTAACAATAAGTGTGTTTAGGCAATCGGATGGTAAGGCTAGGCGGACACAAAGGGTTATATTGGTTCGCGTAGAATTGACCTAGGGCAAGATGTCCCTACGTTAAGTTTTAGGCTGGTGTGTTGCCTGTTTTCTTTGGATGAAGCCTGTAAAGGGAGATACAAACTATGGTCGAGAGAGAGCTTCTAAGGAAAGCTCAACTCTCTAGAGAGAGAGAGAGAGTAGAGAGAAAGATGGAGTAAGATACAAGAACTGCTACCGATCGTCCAGGTTCATTGGCCAATGAATGCATCGAGACGAAAAGGACGGCTACGTTCATACGATAATTGTTGCACTACGTTGAATGCCAAAACGTCTTTAAATGTGGGACAGAGGGAGTAAGTTGGGACCCGTTTATGCCTTGCCCGCCAAGGGACATGGACCCATCCCACACCTTGCTCCGTCGTCGAAGGTATGCCTGTAGTACCTCGCCGCCTGCCCAATGCTCTTGAACCATCATGTCGCCCCATTCGGTGCAGCTTTTGGTACGAGCTGCTTCATGTCGATTGGCCCCATATAGGGCCAAGGTGTTGTGGTGACGTTTGATCTGTTTCTATCGCATATGGACATCTTGTTGACGCCCTGACGCATCCAAGCCATCCCTTTCCACCATCCCCTGCAGATGTACATAGTACGGCGACTCCACGTGTGACAACACGCAGGACCACATGGTCCCCCGGCCCTGCTCGGGGAAACAAGCTAGATTGGCCTGATCATGGCTCCATCGGAGCCATCGGGCGAATCGCATCGTGGGTTCAGTGGGAAGGGCCGGTTTCATGTGATATGGTGAACCGAATCCCTACGTCAGGAAGAAGGGGTCGGGTGAGACGTTCTCCCTCATACCCCATTCCCATCTAGGCCGGTTGTCTCTAGGGACCCATCTCGGCCTTTCCCTAACGGGCCTTTAGCAGCCAAGGCTGATGGCATGTTTAGTCTGCCATAAATGGAAGAAGTGATACCAAAATATTGGAACTCGACACTTGTCAAGTACTACAACTATGTATCTCCATCAGAGATAGTATGAAAATTTAAGGAATAATTGTCTCAAAATATTTGAATCTCTAACACATATTTGAGACTCTAGATGACTTTAAATGAATATAATTTTCAGATTCTGAACATTTGAGATCCTTTAGTTAGGAATTCTAAATTTTAAATTTCAAAATCTATAACCTTCAACACATATATGGGACTCTAAACATCTTCAAATTAAAAAACTTTCCACAAAGAAGTTGTAGATTATATTGAGAGCTATATTTTTTTTATAGACCATGTGAACGTCCGAACAATGTGGACAATTACAGCAATATCTTGAGATCCTAAACAGTCTCAATTTAAGAATGTTCAACTATGAAGATGTACGGGACCGTATGCTATGAAAACCAACTAGTTATTCAAACTACGAAAACTCTAATCAAACTCACGCATTTCTAATTTGATGGTCTCAGATGGAGGTAGAACAATTAAGCACTTAAACCCTTCCCCCAATCCAATCTTATCCATTTTTTTTCAACTCACCCCACAATTAAGCATCCATGGCTCCGTTACTCCTGACTCCTGACGCCGCCCCCGTCGCACGAAGTTCTTCCACTCCCGTCGCACGAAGTTCTTCCACTCCCGTCGCAGCGAAGCCCTAGCCTCGAACCTGCTGCGGCCAAGAGTTCGCCGCCGGCCCTAGAGACCAGCGGCTGCCATCAGCCCTAGATGGCTGTCATGTACTAGTGTCAGCTCCGTGAAAAGATTATTGTCGTCGTGCTCGTTAAGACCAGCAATATGAAAAGATTATCGTCGTTCTCGTAACACCAGAGTTTGTTGAAAAGATATCCATCGCTAGCATTCAAATTCTGGACAGCGACACCGGCGAATAGATAGGCAAGAATGTGATGAAGAAGAAGCGACGGGAGCATCAATACATTCAAATGGTCAAGATCATTATTCCAATATTTATACCATGTAGTATATCAAAGAGGGTCGAAAAAGTTTGCTGCAGCGTTGATACAGATGCATACTCCGTCGTCCTTGGCGAGTGCTGCGAGTGCCTGGAGGACAAGGACGATGGCCAGGAAGTGGCAGCCGCTCGTGGACGAGCTCCTGATGTGCTCCCGGGGTCACGAGAACGGAACGGGAGAGAAAACGCGACGACGGGGTCGATCACGACGCGGAGAGAAACCGCGATGACCGGCGGCGCGGACGTACGGAAGAGTAACGGTGGCTCCTAGGGTGATTTTGCAAAAAAAAAAAAAAACGAATTACATAGAATGAGTTGGGGGGGGGGGGGGGCGGGGTTGGGTTTAAGTGCTTAATTAACCCACCTTTACCTCTAGCCATCAGATTAGAAAGTTGTGGTTCAGATTAGAGTTTCTATAGTTTGCACCAAAACTTGGTTTTTAATACCATACGCTCCCAAGTTGTACATCTCATCGAGAGCTATAATTTTGATATAAACTTTGTCTTTATCTGAGTTCATACGAAAAAGTTATGATTTTTCTTTTACAATCGTTAACCGAGGCGGACACCTTGAGACGCCTACCTGGTTGCCATAATCTTCTTGAAGAGAGTGCCTTATGATCGAGTTCATCCTAGAGATCAAGCCCTCGATGGAAGAGGCAAACCATGTGGGGTTGAGACTTGATGGAGTTGTATCACTCCTAGGACTTGCCGACGTAGGTTGTTGGCAAGCAACTGAATTGAACCATGGGGATATATCTTTGTCTCTCTTGTGTTTTGCATTCCTCTACTCTCGTTACATTTGAACCACTACTTTCCTAGAGTAGAGACATACCTTACCTAGCTTAATCAATAGGCTTTCACACTAGGCTTGCAAAATCTAGGTAGAAGTAAGTGCTTATTAGGGCCTCGTTTTGTTCTAACCTTGTAGCCTGAGTATTGTTCTTTGTTTGAAGTTGTAGGATATTAATATAAAACACACCCCCCCCCCCCCCCCCCCCCCCCGCCCCGCCCCGCCCGCCATCCAAAATGCTAATTCTTGTTTTGGAAAATTTGAGTGCCTACTTTTTTCTTAATCTAACGGCACCTGGTTCCTACTGAAATCTTGTTCTTTCTCTCAACAGTTTGTTGATACAATGTGGTATTGCTCTAGTGGAGATGCTCACAATGCAAACACATAATTTAAAATCCCAATAGTTGAAAAAAAAGGAGACTGTATTGTCATACCTTGAAGACGTTCACCAAGGCTGCCCTTTGTCAGATACTCCAAGCAAAGTAGCATCTGTTGTCGTGATTCCGCAAGAACCAAAGTTCCATTGCACGGTACAACTTCTTTGTTTGTTTGGTAACAATAGCCTACACACCGTACTATATTTGGGTGGTGCTTGAGGCTCATAAGAGGAACCACCTCATTCATAAACTGCTTCTCTAGATCATCTGGATTTCTTAACTGTCGTTTAATAATGAACCTCTTTACAGCAATCATTTTCCCATTTTGAAGCTTTCCCTGTTTACAATTCTAATGTTACACATGCATGGATATGGATTTCTAGATAAATAAGGCTTATTGCCTAAACTTGTGAGGAGCAAAAGATATTATGATTTAATCTTACCTTATAAACCTTGCCAAACCCACCTTAGTAATCGTTTATCAGAGAAATTATTTGTGATCCTCTTCAAATATTCAAATGTCATAACTCTTGGCTTTGAATTGGGATCTTGTAATATGCACTCCAGCATATCATCACTGCTACACTCACTATCGTCCATTCTTTTGTAAAAAGACTCTTATGACACACAATTTCACATAACAGGAAACACCTGCTTGTCTAGCTTCCACAGTGTAGATAATAGTGCTTAAACAAGTAGGATGGTTGTTTATATCTGAATGAAAGATTTGTGCCAAAGAAAAATACTGGCCAACAAAAGACAAAAAAAAATAGTGAGCATATTGATACCCAAATAGCCAAAGTGTCATATGTTGTATTGCATTAACCTCCTGAGAAATATTTAGGTGAAGAGTGTTGCAACACCTTCTCTTTTCAAGCAAGTCACCGCCGCTGGCTTGCCTATGCTTAAGTGTGAACTTATGTTGTATTGTATTGAATGGAGTTCTCAGTGCAGTGTGTGTACCGAGGACTAATCTTTAATAAACTTAATAAGTTTAGCACTTACTCGGTTCAGAAACGGTAATTCTACTGTGATGAGGAAAAAGTCATACAAATAGATTTGACCTTTTCATTTGCTAACGAATCAATATCATCTTAGAGACACTTTAAATACAAATCTACCTGTGCAAGTTTTATGTCCTATATAAACCTGTATATTTTTTTGATTAATTTGTAAAACTTAACTTTTCCCGATACAAAGAAGTTTGTATGCACTGGATAATTTAGTTGTTTGATCTAGAAAGCTATGAAAGGTGGTGACTTTTGGATCTCGGCAGGACAGAAATATAGAGACCATTGACATCCAAAATCACGAAGAGTATTGCTCCAAGGAAAAAGCGTTCCTAACTAGAAGCAGGCTGCTGGAACACACATACAGGACAGGATCCCTGGAGGACAAGATTAGAACTAACCTGAAGAATAGCTTCATCAGGTTTCAAGAGACGATGCTCGCTAGCTAGTCCATGAATCCCGTGAGACAGGAGTTGGCCTGACCGCATCGGTTATGGCGAAAACAATAGGGAAGCATCCGAGAGAAAAGGAGACTACAACTAACCCGTAGACTTCAAACATGAGTAGATGCTGCTCCTGATAAGCACCGAACCATGCTTCTATACCAGACGATGAAGCGACAAAGAAGAGGCGGCAGAAGAGTGTGGAGTGGTTGCGACTTTATAAATTGCTGGTGGTTGCAACTTGACCTCTGTCTGTCTGCTTTTTTCATTTATATTACTTTATTTACGCTGTCCCTGTCCTGTTTGCGTACTCTGTTCAGGGATGTTTATTAGTGGTGAGAGCCTGCAGTACCAACAACTGCTGGCTGTTCATCAGCGACCGGGCTGCTGAATGGAAGCAACGGGGAAGTTTCGTGCACTGGTTGAAGGAGACACCAGGTCACCAGCGCCACATTGTTCCAAACAAGAGTGTTAATCAGGCTGCGGCTCTTGGCGTGTGGATGGCGATGGCACGGCGCTCGGACTCCGGTCTGCAGGGAGACGGCGGCGGCGGCTATGATGGGGCTTGAGTTTCTGTAGCCTGTTTGTCATTTGGGCTTTGGGGGGCGATATGCTTGGATCAGAGACTGCAGGTGAAGTCGTGCACACTAATCGCCGCAGCACCATGGTCACATGATCCACCAGTCTGCTCCTGTCGCCGTAGCGGATGAAATCGGGGCTATCTTGATCGAAGCAGAGGAAGGAGTAGGAGTGGTACATCCAGCGCTGCCTCCAAGCTTCCTTCACGCTCAGTCCCGATACTACTATATGCAGCAACTCCTTTGGAAGGTCCTCCAACGACGCTCGTTGCTGTACGTGCCCAGAACAAGCTGGCGACGTCATCAAGGAAGAAAAGTATAATATGCTTGCAGATCGAGAAGGGGCACTAAAAACAAGGTTTTGGGATTCATTTTGGGAAAAAATTGGGTCCCAACCGAAATGGACGAAATTCGGGAAATTTTGGATCAAATTCGGACTCAATTCGGTGAATTTCTGGAATGTGAATGAGATAATTCATTTCGGAGCTCACCGAAATGGATGAATTTCGCCGAGATCCGAAATATTTCGGTCCAATCCTAGAACCTTGACTAAAACTGCATCAATAGAATGCGCACCGATAAATCAATCAAGAAATTAAAACTAGTAACATTATATATTGGAGTTGCTAGCGATCAAACGTTGTATCATAGAACGCCGATGCTAGTAGGGCCCGGCCCACCTTCCCGCGCACCCCAGACGCACCCCGCGAACGCGCACACACGCAAACGCACACGCACCCCAGTCCGCTCGGCCTCCGCCACCAGCTCGTCCACCAAAGCACCCCCCCGGTGCCTCGCCGGAGTCTCGTCGGAATCTATGGAAAAAAACACCAAAAAAATGCAAAAAAAAAATGAAACAACGAATAAGAACCACACCTTCGGGTCACATCGCCCGCTCGCCGTAACATCGCCGAGTTCAAAAAAGCGTCGATGCTCGAAACATTGGCAATGAAGCCACTGAAACACCGCGACATCAAACAGAGAAACATTGGATCCGGATTGAGGAGGAGGGACACATCAGAGAAACATCTCATCATGTGTGTGCGAAACATTGGCAATGATACACTGAAACACCGCGGCACCATCAGAGAAACATTGGATCCTAGAGGGGGGAGGAGCACATCAGAGAAACATCTCATCATATGTGCTTGACACATTGGCAATGAAACGCTGAAACTTACAGCATCTTCAGAGAAAACATTGGATCCCGGAGGAGGGAGAGGGAAGGGGACAAAAATCTGAGAAACATCTCATCATATGTGCATGAAACATTGGCAAGGAAAACAAAAACACCACAAGGGACGTCAGAGGAAACACCTCATCATCTATGTCTGAAACATCGTCACACCTGCTGTTGCAACAAAACAGTGTGGTCTTTCAAAACACAAGAGTAGAGGGGAGGGGAGCGGGAGAAGGATTGCACATCAGAGGGAAATGCTCATCATCTGCACATGAAACATCACCACGTCTACTACAGCACCAAACAGGTGTGGTCTTTTGAAACACAGAGTAGGGGGAGTGGGAGAAGGATTGCACATCAGAGGGGGCCCACTCATCATCTGTGCATGAAACATTCAAAAACAAAGCGATGAACCACCGGTGAACAGGTCAGCGAAACATTAGAAGGGGGAGGAGGCAACATCAGAGAGACAAACTCATCATCTGAGCCCCGAAACATTGGAAAAATGTGTGCTGAAACATCGACGGAACATAAAAAACACTAGAACCAGAGATTGGAGAGGAGGAGGGGAAGGGGACGAGGAGGCGGGCCGTGGACCGAGAGAAAGGGAGGATAGAGAGGGAGGACTCAGATCCAGATCCTCCCCACCTACCTCGCTGGAGCCACCGCCCGCCACCGCGGAAAGGGGGAGAGGGCGCGGGGATGAGAAGCCAGGGCCCAACGTCCCCCATGGCCGCAGATCCGCTACCGCCACCGCCGGATCTTGCGGATCCGGGGCCACTGTGAAAGGTTCCTTGTTTGGTTTTGATAATTGAGTGACAACTTAGGTGGACTAACATGTGCTTATGAGAGATACACAGGGGTTTAGTCCATAGGTGAATTTGAGATGAAGGAGCTTCATTGAATATGTGACATGACATGGAGTCATGTGACCAATGGTGAAGATCGAGATGAGACTTGGCTCGAGACCGGAGGGTGTGTGAAGGACAAGTCAAGGCAGTGGAGCGATGGACCATGAGATGGTGAAGCTCAGGCAAGACTTGGTTCCGATGGACCATGAGGCGGTGAAGAGCAAGTGAGATCAAGATCGATGGACCGAGAGGGTTGCATGACTGGATCATATCATCTTGAGATCGTGTCGGTGCATATGTTGCATTGGCACTTCGGAGGAAGACGGTGAAGATGGAAATGCGCAAGGCAAAGGTATATCCTAGGGCATTTCATTTCATCGGTCATGAGGAGTGTAGAGAAGTTGATGACCGGATTTAGGATTGATAGCCGTACTATCAAGAGGGGCAAACTTGTTTGCATCTCGGTCATCTAGTGCCACTTGAGCGATCTAACATTGCGACATGCTAGGATCGAGTGGCGGTGTGAGAACAAGAGAAAAATCCTTTGAAAATGATTGTGAAAATGCTAACACACATGCACATGGTGATGTTCACTTGGTGGTGTTGGCACATTTACAAAGGTGGCGTTGATCGCGCTTTGGTTTGTAGGCTAGAGTTGGGTTTGGGTCTCTCTCTCCCTCCCGCCGAGCTTGCGAGGCGGGATTCGGCGCTTTCGGGAAAATTGGAGGCATATTTTCTATTGCGTCGGATGCAAAATGTGGTTGAAAACATGCTATCTCTGGTGTACAAGTTGGCATACTTGTTGGATAGCATGGTGGAGAAGATCGCGTTTTCGACGGGCTGTAAATCATGGATTTACAAGCGCCAGACGCGGCGGCCGGACACGCGGCCAGGAGGGTCGGACGCGTCCGGCGCGTAGTGGCCTGGCACGGGCAGCTAGTCGGGCTCGGCTGAAGCGCCGGACGCTGTGGTGGCGCGTCCGGCATGCGCCAGACGCGCACCAGAATGTTTCTGGACCACGCGCTGCGCGTGCGCTGGGGGCGCCGAACGCGTCCGACGTAAGGCGTCGGACTCGGGCGGCGGACGCGCAACGTCAGCACGGTTCAAAGGCAACGGGCGACCTGCTGGCGCGGCTGAAGAGCGCCGGACGCGTCCGGCGGGCAGCGGCGGACGCGTCCGGCGCGTGTTGCGCAGGACTTCTTCGCGCGTTCGGAAGATAGCCATTGGGAGCCAACGGTCGTCTTCGAATCGTGGTGACACGTGGCGCTTTGTGGAGCGCCGGACGCGGCTTGGAGCGTCCGGCGGTGGAGGCCAGACGCGTCCGGCGCGTCTATCTTTTGCCAGCGTGGGGGCAACGGCTAGTTTTGGGCTTTGGCCTATAAATACTTGCCTTGCTCGGCCATGGCTGGTTGCTGAGCACACTAGGGCCTTAGTGGCTTGTGTTGTGGTGCTTGGGAGCCCTCTAACTCATCCATGCTTGAGAGTGTTCATCCACTTGAGTTAGAGATCGATTCTAGTGCGTTGCATTGAGAGATTTGCATCGAGTGGCACTAGGTGATCGTGTTGCAAGCCGGTGTGCTTGTTACTCTTGGAGGTCGCCACCTCCTAGACGGCTTGGTGGCAAGAGACTCCGTTGAAGCACCCGTGGAGATTGTGCGGTGCTCCGGAGGAGGATTTGTGAGGGGTTCTTGAGCCTTCCCCGCGTGTGCGCGAATTGGCTACTCTAGTTGAGCGTGGCTTGGAGGATCCCGGTCTTGTGTTGATTGGAGTTGGGGCTCCCCGGAGGGGTTGTTGGCAGTGAGCCAACTTGAGCGGCCATCTCATCACCAAGTCAGTGTATCGCCACAACTGGACGTAGCTTGGTGGCAACCAAGTGAACCAGGGGAAAAATCGTGTGTTGATTTGTGATTGCCGAGGCTTCGACCTCCGTGTTCTTGTGTGTGAGGCTTCGACCTCCCTTGAGCTTGTTTGCAGGTGGTTGGTCTCTACACTCGGTGATTCGCCACCGCCGTGACTTCGTGTGTCCACTCTTCGCGGTGGTTTGCATCCCCTCTTGCTCAAGTTTGTATTTACTTTTGTTACTTCCTTGCTTAGCTTGAGTAGTGGCTCTTGTGCTCTTTTGCTTGTGTAGCTAGTTGAGCACCTTCTTGCTTGTGTAGCTAGAAGTAGTGTAAGTATTTTGCTTAGCTTGTGTAGTTAAGTAAATTGCGCTCTTGGGTTCAGCTTGTGTAGCTTTGTCCTTGAGCATCTAGTGAGCTTAGGTTTGGCTTTGTGCTCTTGCTCATTAGAATTGTGTAGGTGCTCCCCAGTGTGGCAAAGTACTAGTTGCTTAGGTTTGTGTGACCTTGCAAGCTAGAATTGTTTAGGTGAGCACTAGCTAGTTTAGCACCTTGCTTCTTGTTTAGGATCTTTTACAAGGTGCTACTAGAGTTGTAGTTAGTGGGGGTTAGTCTTGGGTAGACCGATAGTTTTAATTCCGCATTTGTTTCGGTTAGTCGGTGCATAAGTTTTTAGTAAGGACTATTCACCCCCCCCTCTAGTCCATCTCGACCTTTCACACTGGCACCAGATCCAGTCACCGCCCTGCTAGCCGAAACCCTAGGCCGCTAGGTCCGTGGTCGCCGCCGCCATGTGGAGGAGGAAGGAGCAGGCGAGGGCGCGGGAGGAGCTCGCCACCACCATGGGAAGGGAGAGGAAAAGGAGGAGGAACGCGGACGCTCGAGAAAAGCTCGCCGCCGTCACTGGAGAGGAGGGAGGAGGAGACGCTGCCTTCGCCGTCGCCAAATCCGCACAGATCCATGGTGGTTGTGGCTGGATCCGACGGATCCATGACCGTCATCGACGGATCCGGTGCCGCCGCCGCATCCACGATGGTTGGACCAGCCCATCGTCGAGCAAGGAGGGGCCGGAGGAGGGCGCGTGGGGGAGATGGTGCCGGGAGTAGAAGCGATGATGCCGGGGAGCAGCCGAGAGGTCCGAGGAGGAGCGCGGTGCCGGCGGAGGTGGCATCGACGACGACGGTGCGCGCGAGCGTGGGAGCGGCGAAGAAAGCGAGGAGAGGAAATGACGGTGCTGTCGGTGGGAGGAAATGACGAGGTGGGGTGGGGTCGGGGCCCTCGGGGTGGTGTCTCGGCGCGTGTACCATGCGTAGTGAGCGGGCGCGCGGCCCACTGGGCTGACGCCACGACGTTCGACGGTCGAACGTTCGTAATACAGCATTACTGATTATATATCGTATATCGAGAGACCACGAGACGACGGAGTAAATCTATCTCTGACGGACGTGACCTGAGGGGCGAAAAGGGGCATGGAAAAGGCGACTCGTTGGGGCGACGTCGGCACCGGATTCCGGTCGACTCCGGCGATCTGCGGCCGGGAAAAGTAGGAGAATTGACTCCTAAGGCGACGCTCCATCGATTGACCGGGGAGTTTTTCCTGATTAGTGCGTTTTCTCGCTTGCTCTGGTTGGTGGAGGGTTCATGGCGGTGCGTTCGTCGCCTCCACCTTCTGTGGAGGCAGCGATTCGCAACAGAGAGCAATAGAGGGCGAAGCACAGGATTTCCGACACGAGAGGTGGGCTTACGCTGGGCTAGGGCTCGAGAGGAAACTGAGGCTACCATGGAGGTATCAGGCTCAAGTTCGAGGTCCAAGGAGGTAATGGGGTCAGGCTTGTCAGGTTCGTCAGGTCCGTCTGGGAGTTCAGGGAGTAGGTCTGGAGGTACTGATGCAATCCGAGAGGGGGATCCATGGCCGGCTTTGCACATTACTCACTGATCGAGATAAGAGGCGGCTAACTTTGGTGCCTACTGACATTGAAAGGAAGATTAATCCAGCATTGCAATACAAGCCAACAACAAAGGGGGGCATCAAATTTGCAAAAATACAACTTCTTTTTTTTTTTGCGAAAATACAACTAGCTAATGAAATCAAACAACATCTATTTTGTCGGGGGTCTGAGGAAGCACAGATGAGAGAACTGGATGATGCATGTGTGAAATTGGAGTCTGCATTAGAACGCATGAATTTGGTTCAATGGGAAAGTGCCAGATGTGGGGTGAAATAGGGCAGGGACAGAACAGAGAGAAGATAGAGGACAAAGGGGGGAAGGATTTTCAGATGAGAGGTTCTATCATTCCTGGAGGCCAGCTAGGGATGTTGGGCCTGGACCGGGCTGGAATTGGATACCTAAAGGGCGGCTGACTTTGGATATTATCCATCCGGCCTGAGGGGGCGGGTCTGGAGATTTGGTTATCTGGCAAGGAAGCTGAGGCATACTCCGACTCCACCGCCACTATCAGAGTCTTTTGCTAGGGTAGCCAAGAAAGCGATGGCGCACCGCGAGCCGCCGCGGCCACCGGGGAAGCGACGTCAGGAGGATTGGTCGGATAAGACATAAGGGGGATGGAATTCCATGAAGATCAAGACTTGCGATACCAGCTCCAATGTGGTCCATGGATACAGGGAGAGGGGGAGCGCGGAGGCTTCAAAGGGAGAAGGTTGGAGGTTCAGGAGGCTAGAGGAAACAAGCAGGGTGGAGGTCGTGGTTATGAAAGCGGGCAAGAAGCTTATCACTTATCAGGTACATCCTGATGGTAATAGAGAATTCAACAAGCAATGGAACTGGAACCAAGTTATTTGGGGGAGGGATCGTCGAGCAGGACAGAATGAATGGAGAGAGCCCAACAGAGGGGGAAGATCTGAAATCCGATATTGGTCTTCTTCATGCACGAAGGTTGAACCCAAAGATATATACCCGCGCCCAACATGGGTCTAGACAGCCCGGGTGATATCAATGGAAGCCAGCTGGCCGTCTTCAGCGTCTGCTTACGGTTAAAGGGCATGAGCCATGAGCGCCGTGTAACACAATAGGCACTGTTCGATCAGAACTCTTTCCCCAGATATCTCGCTTTCATGTGGAACTCGACCCCCTTGTTTTTCTGCCGTTCCCGAATTCCCAATCCAATCTTCCACTGTGTTGCTCATACACTTGCGATATATACCCCACCCCCCCCCCCACCCCACCCCCCTCCCTTGCTCTTGCTTGAGTCTCCAGAGCGGTCCACCAGATGCACATTCATTACCAAGCTGTAGTTTGGACATACCAAAAAATGATAGAGTGGCTCCGTGGCCGTGGCGGATATGTACTACGAGTCTACGACGCGTGCCCTAGCTGCGCTATATGGACATGAGAGCCATGTGGACGTCCTGTACAAGGAGGTGCTCTTCGTGGCCAGCACCGGCGCTTGCCTCGCCTCCCGTGACAGTAGCTTTTGCGACTGAGAGCATCGGCAACTACATTGGCTTTTCCCGGATGATAGTGTATTTCGAGGTCATAGTCTTTGATGAGCTCTAGCCATCGGCGCTGCCTCATGTTCAGGTCTTCTTGAGTAAAGAAGTACTTCAAGCTCTTGTGATCAGTATAGATATCACACTTGTTGCCAATCAAGTAATGCCTCCAGATCTTTAGAGCATGAACGACAGCAGCTAGCTCGAGATCATGGGTAGGATAACGTTGTTCATGGTCTTTCAGCTGGCGAGAAGCATAAGCAATGACCTTACCATTCTGCATCAGCACGCAACCGAGTCCTTGACGAGAAGCGTCACAATAGACTACAAAGTCCTTGCTGATATCTGGTAATGCTAGCACAGGGGTGGTGGTCAACCTTTCCTTCAGAGTTTGAAAGCTTTGTTCGCACTCGGGTGTCCACTCAAACTCCTTGGTCTTCTTCAAGAGGTTGGTCATAGGGCGAGCTATCTTGGAGAAGTTCTCGATGAATCGGCGATAATATCCAACCAATCCCAAGAAACTCCCGACTTCGGTCACGTAACGGGGTTGTTCCCATTCTTTCACGGCTTCAATCTTGGCAGGGTCTACAAGAACACCATCACCGAAAGCACATGACCCAAGAAGGCAACTTCCTCAAGCCGTAATTCACATTTGCTAAACTTAGCATATAGCCGATGTAGACTCAATCTTTCGAGCACCGCTCTCGATGTTCTTCATGCTCTTCAAAGGCGGTGGCGTAGATAAGGATGTCGTCAATGAATACCACGACGAACTTGTCGAGCACATCCATGAATACCTTATTCATCATGTTCATGAAGTAGGCAGGAGCATTTATGAGTCCGAAGGACACCACCGTGCACTCATATCGGCCATATCGTGACAAAGGCAAAGTCTTAGGAATGTCTTTCTCACGGATTTTCATCTCGGGTGATAGCCTCGATCTGCGATCAATCTTGGAGAAGTACTTGGCACCTCTCAACCGATCCAAGCAAATCATCTATCCTTGGCAGGGATACTTGTTCTTGATGGTGACGGCATTCGATTACGATAATCGATGCACATCCTCATTGAGCCATCTTTCTTCTTCACGAACAAGACAGAGATCCCCAGGGAGAAGCACCGGGTCGAATGTAGCCTTTATCGAGAGCTCCTTCAACCGCTTCTTGAGCTCATCCAGCTCATCCACCGACATGCGGTAGGGTCGCTTAGCAATGGGACCCGTACTGTGCATGAGGTCGATGACGAATTCCACATCACGATCGGGGGCATTCCCGGTAATTCCTCGGGAAAACATCAGCATAGTCCCTCACCACAAAGCACATCATCTACTGTCTTGGGTTTTGTTTTGGCTTCGTGTTTGGTGGCTAGGGCACATAGTAGGTTGGTTAGCAAGTTAAATGGGGTTGGCATCTAACAGCTTGGCCACTAGGATGGGTTATCTCGTACGTATCCGGGTGAGCAAGATATGACTCCTCGGTGTTTGGTTAACCAATCCATCCCTAGGATAACATCTAGACAAAGTGGAGGGTAGTAGGGTGAGGTTGGCTAGAAAGGTAAGACCCTCAATGGTAAGTTTCACTCCCTTGCATAGGTGGGTACTCTTGAGTTCTCCTAGGGGTGAGCCGGTAATGATAGGTTCTCTACGGGAGTAACTGGGATGTTATGCTCTCTAGCGTACTTAGCGATATGTAAGAACAAGTAGCTCCGAATCAAAAAGTACGGAAGCTTTTGCACCATGTACTAAAAACATACCGTACACCACGCCCGGGGCAGCCCGAGCATCTTCTCGCGGTCGGTGAGTGAGACGGCCTCGCGGGGCGTGGCACGGTGCCGAGTGTTCGAGCTCCGGGGTAGCAGCCTTCGAGGATGCCTATGACCTTGTGACCCGGCTGTCCGCAACCATAGCGTAGGGCCCATACCGCCCGTTGGGGTTGTCGCGGAGCCCTCCAATTGCCGTTGCTCGCGCGGACGACCAGCGCAGAGCGGTTCCCCGCGGGGCGGTTCACCACTGGGTTGTTCTGGCGAGGGTAGTTGTTGGTGTAGTTACCCCCACCACGACCAACTGCAGGTACAAAGTTCTGAGTGTTGCGGTAGCGGCCTTGCACAGGGGCCTCTCTGCGGCGCTTCTGAGGGGGAGCGCGAGAGGATCCTTCAGGACGACGCTTCCTCTCCTTCTTGTCACGCAGAGCATCTGCTTCCATGCGATCCTTCTCAATGTCCATGCAACGGTCGATGAGCTCTCTCAGTGTACGGCTCTTTGTACCAGAGAGGGCTAGCTTGATGCGGGTACTCAGACCCTCACGGTAGTAGTACATCTTCTCATTCTCATCAGTAGCACATGCGGGTGGAGCATAGCGCAGCAGGTTGGTAAAGCGGTTGGTGTACTCATGAACCCTCTCATTGTGGATCATAGTGACGTTGTGGAACTCCTTCTCCTTGGCCTTCATGGCGCCCTCAGGGATGAAGAAATCGCGGAACTCCTCCACGAACTCATCCCAAGAGATGTTGGCGGGGTCCTCGTGGGATTCGCAGTAACTGTCCCACCACGAGCGCCCTCCACCCACAAGCTGGTGGGCAGCAATCCCAACGCACTCCTCATCGCGAAGTGAGATCAGATCAAGCTTCTTCTCGATTTCCTTCAGCCAATCATCAGCAACCATTGGGTCCGCATTCAGGCCATCAAAGGTGGGGGGACGCAGCTTCAGAAATCCCTCCACCTTCCGCTGAAAGTCATCGGGCGGACCACCATAGCGGCGGTTGGCACGATTAACCAGAGCGGCAAGAAGCTGAGTCTGCTGCGCCATGACCTCAGCTAGGTTTGGCGGTGGCGGTGGTGGAGCATTGCCGCCTCCACCTCCAGCTGGGATCTCCTCTCCACCTCCTCCAGCTGGCACTTCCTCTTCACCTCCTCCTGGTGCATTCTCAGCTGGAACTTCTTCACCATCGTTGTTGACTGGTGGCGGGGTCACTTCACGACGGTCATCACCGCCCAGGTTGAGATTGCGGCCGCGACCACGTCCACGGCCACGACCACGTCCACGGCCACGACCACGCCCACGTCCATGGGCACCACATCCCATAGCTGGCACGGGGGACGGTGAGCGGCGCTCAAGACGAACTGAATGATGGGTTGACATCTGTGACACGGCCATAAGCGTTTAGTACTCATAATTATTATATAGTTCAATAGAATTAAATGACTTCAACAATTTAAAGGAAAACATTTATTCTATCCAACACTCATGCAAAGAAGCAATAAAAACCATAAGAAGCGATAAAATCCGATCACTCATTACATGGGTGGAATAAAAATGTTATGACATGATAATAATAGTGCTGACAGGGCTCGTTCTACGCATGGTAACTCATGAGGGGGTACATCTTGACTCATACTACTCATGGGGTACATCATGACAGCTCACATCTCACATGACTCATGACTGATGACTACTCAGCTATGCTAGAACATGATACTTGACCACGCAGGTCCGACACACTCACACCTACTCCCGGTGGTGAACCGCCGACGGAACGCGCCGCGTAAACTCTTATCTCTGTCCCGGTCTTGCGCAGCGCCCGACGTAGGCGAGAGCCTCGGCGTGCTCATCTCGTGGGCTTCACTCCGCAGCTGCGGGCAGTCCTTGAAGTTCGAGTCGACTCGCCGAGCTTGAATGTCTCCTTCCTCGAGGCTGCACGCGCTTGTGTGGGGGCAACTGCTTCTGAATTTCTTCGAGCTCCCGGAGTCGCTTCCTGTCAGACACGGCCCAAGCTTCTTCAGTCAACTCGAACTTCTCACAGAGAAACTCGTTCATCCTCATAGTGTTGATGAGGTGACCCTGGTTTCTCACGGCCTTGACCTTCTGCTCCTTCAGCTCTCTCTTCAGGGTCAGGTTGCTGTTGCTGAGGGTGTGCATCTGCACTCCATAGCTTCTTGACTGCTCTCGCACACTGGCTAAGGCTGCACTCCTATCCTGGAGGTCCCTCTGTAGCTCTAGGATCTTGCAGTCCAGGTACACGTTCCCATTGCCGATGTCGGCGGTCTTGTTCTGGAGATCAGCTATATCTGTCTTGTGTTTGATTGCTTGGCAGGCGAGACGGTCTTGCAGTCTATCTATTGTCTTTCGCAGCTTGGCATTTTCCTCATTTTCCTGGGCTAGCCACTCCTGGTGATCCAGCAAGAGACCACGGTAGCTACGGTTCCTCTTCTCCAGTCCCTCAATGTATTGATCCTGGTTCACCAGGTGGTAACCAGAGGCACGAAGACAGGGGTTGACCTCAAAGCTGGCTCTGGTGAAGGCCTCGACAACTTGCGCTTCAGGGGCAAGCTCAAGGCGGAGGGCCTGAGGGAGTAGGCGAAACTCTGTCGCCTGCAGGTAGAGGTAGTGGTCTCGTAGTGCGCGGCGGAGAGCTTTGTGGGCAACTGATTGAATCCCCTCTTCACATGTCTCGTCCACTGACATCTCAGTGAAGGCAGTCACTGAGGGCAGGATCAGACTTGCAGGTACTTCCACACTGGTGATGACTTGGCCCTTAATTCCTCCATCTTCCCCTGGCTGTCCTGAGCAGACGTACTTGATCTCATCAACAGGGACTTCTAGGGTCTTCAGCACTCGGTAGAGGGTTAGGGCGAAACCACCAGGCATCTTCCCCATGTAGGTCAGCTTGAGAGTGGGGTAGGGTGGTAAAGGCCCGACTGGAGGGTTTTCTAGGCTCGTCATCTGCAGGTTTCAAGGGAAATTTGGTCAGCAAGTCAGATATAAAGATAAGCCATGCATAAAAGAGATGCAATGGTCGGTGATATAACCGAAAGAAGGTCTGGCTCTTATACTAGTCGTCCAATCCTAAGGGTCTCGTCCTAGGGTCAAGCATGGGAGCTGAAACATCCTCAAATTCCGCGATGGGAATTTCACAGATTCGAGGGTAACACAACAGATTAAATCCATCACATTACAATAGTTCAGCTGATATCATTCCATACATCGTCTCGGAATAGTAAATAGTACGGGATTACAACAATTTATTACATCGCCACACCGGCGGAATCAACTCGAAAAGTAAACATCCGAATACCGTAGGTAGAAGCGGAAGCAAAGATCACGATCTCCGAACACTCGAGCGTAGGAACGAAACCCACTAATCCTCATAGCTATCATCATCATAGTTGTACTCGTCCTCATCACCTCGTTTATCCAAAGTATCAAGATTAATTGTACCGGCCACTTTCCCACACTATGCTTATTTGTGGAATTGGATGCAATAAAAGTAAATACAGGGTATAACAAGCGAACCTATAAAGCCAGGGCTTCCTATGCATATAGTAACCAAGTTTAATATATATAGTTGGTCAAATTTTATCCATTCCCAAATTCATCCTCCATCCCATCCATACCACACACCTCACACCACACACCCCTTCCACGCCACGCGTGGTCGACATGAATGACTCCCTCTCGTCATGCCTCAGCGGCCCACAACCTCCCAAGGTTCACAGCCGGAATCAATCCCAACCATACGCACACATCCAGAAAGATAGAAGACTCCTCTCCTAGTCCAGCAAGCATCACACGGGACTTGGTCCATAGCCGACGAGTCGGCATATGTATTGATCGATCAACCATACACTCTGCAGAGGTTTCACTAATCCACAAGATAGCCATCATCGATGCTGATCATCATCTAGGCAGATACCGATCGCCATAAGCCTAGAACGAATACCATCCTGCCACTCGACCCTGGCCGTCGAGACTGTGAGACATAGTACCAGGCCAACGGGGTCACTATGTTGGTTAAGGAGGGTGTGAGCACTCTCGGCCCGTACCTCCCGACACAATCCGCTTACTTCCAACAATAATGGCATTCGTTCTACCAGATGGTTGGACCGTCTCCCCTCCCATTGGAGAGCGAGTAGAAAGTAAGGCGTCCAATGATCCGGTTACTAGCCCTCAAGTCCTTAGGTATTGACCGAACAGCGATATCTCCCCTGTATAGGCTAATCTTTACCGTGCTGCCACGGCACCCCTTTCCAAGGCTCCACCCCAAGGAACTCACACCAAGGACACCTCAATCCAAACCAGTTACCCGCCACAGGTACTCACAAAGCGGGGATACCCAGGCCGTATCCCCTCAGCAAGACTCGCTCAAAGCTCGTCATGATCCCTGTTCAGCCGACTCAACCCTCACCACTCACCCAAGACTCACGCACCACGCTCTCCATGATCAAACATAATATAGCCCATATAATATCCATGTCCACCACGCCTCACATCACAGATATAAAGCGTAGTAGAAGTAATACGAGAGCAAAAGGTAGTAAGCGCAAGTCTAGCCTAACAGCGGTAGCAGGGTGATAGTCAAGGCAGGGCCGAACAAGTATAAATACTACCATGCAACCTATCACAGGAATATAAAAGTATTGCAGAAGGTAAAGTGTATTGCAATGCGTAATGGTATCTAAGAAAGTGGATGGGATGTGGCACCTCCGACGTCGTTGCCTAAGTCCTCCTGGTACTCGTAGTCGTCCCGGGTCAAACTCCCCGCCTCGTCCGCTCAAACAAGTTATTTAATAGTCGCGTCGGCCGACTCCTATTGAGTTCACAAAGAAGCAAATAAAATATGGAAGAACCAAATGCACTCAAACATAGTTCCAGATTATTGTGCTCGATTTAAGGAAAATTTCGGTACCTTGATTGTATTTTTCGGAGCTACGGTGAATTAGTTATGAATTTCTCGCCGAAACATATTTAAGAAAATATTAAACAGGGTTAATAATATGGGGACACGTGGCGCAACAGGAGCCTGCCACGTGTCGCAGAAGGGCGGCTGACTGGGCATAGATCTGCTGACGTGGCCGATGACGTGGATGCTGACGTCAGCAACGATGACGTCACTGCTGACGTCATGGTTGACCAGGTCAACGGCCCAATGGGCCGAAAATGGGCAGTGAATGGGCCGAAAATGGGCTAGTGGGCCGGACTGGGCCGGGCCGGGCCCAACACGTGGCGGCCTCTCAGCTTGCCACGTCGCACAACCGGATCTGGGTCGGGCTCGGTGCACGGCCTTGGTCCATGGTGGACAGGTGACAGTGGGGTACCACTGCCAGCGGCTTGGTCCACCAGGACCGGGTTCACAGAAAATCGCAGGGATTCCTTGGTCCACCGAGTCCGGTGTATGGTGGACTGGTGCGTGTGGACCCACCAGCTGTGGCTCAGTCCACATGGACCACGTCCACCCTCTGCTGCCCCGCGCGTATCCCATCCCTTTCGTCATGCCCGCGGGCGGCCGAGCGCGGCCGGCGACGGCACGGCGGCGCGTTGGAGCGCTGGGGTGAGCCCCTGGCCTCGACGGCGAGCGCTTTAGCGCCGCGGCGCCAAGGCGAGCTCGCGGGTGCGTGATAGAGCGGCACGGCGCACTCTGGCAGGGCCGGCGGCGGCGACGCCCTTACTCCGACGGCGGCGCACGACGGCGGCAGCCAAGGGCGCGGCTTGGGTTCAATTCGCGGTGCGCAAGTGCGATTGGCGCATCAAGGCGCTGTCTTGACTTGGCAAAGTGAGTAAAAACGCACGGTGGTGCGTCCTTCCACGACGGCGGCGCGCGACGGCGCACAGCAGCGGCATGGCGGAACGCGGCGTGCTCCTTCACCCCCAGCGGTGCTGTGGCGTGCAGCGGGCCGTGGCGCGGCTCGACGGCGCTTCCTCGGCAAGCGAGGTGGCCGGAACCGGCCGGCGCAAAGGCGCCACGGTGGCGTCCCCAGGACGTCCCGTGCGGCCTCAACCTCCGACGGCGAGGCAAGGCGGTGCTCCTCGAGGGTTGTATCGGGCCCGCGGCGTGCGCATGGGATGCGCCTCGTCGCGGCGGACATGGCCCTCGGGATCCAGTGTGTCAAGGCGGCCGGTGATGGCCGGAACGGTGGCGCGCACCGTGGCTTGGCATGGCCACGGCGCGGCGGATATGGAGGTCGGGAAGGCGGCGTGTGGTGGCGCCGCACACAGGTGGCCGGGCTAGTCCGTGCTGGTGTGTGCGTGTGTCCAAGAGCTGGGTGGAGCTCGGCCTATGCGCTCGGGGCGCCATGGCCATGTAGCAAGGGCGAGGTTGGAATCGGGGGATCGGCGAGCTCACCGGCGCGGTAGCGGACATCGGGGTACGGCTCGCGGATCGGCTTCGGTCCAAGTCGTGGTGGCGTCGCGACGGCAGCTCCTCCCGAACAGCGGCAGCTCGTCCCGGTCCGGCTCCTCCTCCGACGACGGCGGCGGCACCGGCCTTACTCCGACGGCGGCGTCCTTCCCCTCTCCGCCTCCTTTCTTCTCCGTTTCCCCTTCCTTCTCCAATTGGCGTGGCTAGCAGTGAATTGCGAAGCCGCAACGTGGCGGCGGTGGACAAGGAACCCTAGGGAGCCGAAGGCTCTAGTTTTATAGTGCGGCGGTGTGGAGGTTGGTAGGGCGCATGGCGAGGGCGGCATTGGAGTGATCAAGCGGCCAGGGGGCGCGCCACGTCGCGGCAGAGCGCGGACGGGGCCACTCGCCAGCGGGCCAACGGCTAGGGCCACTGCAATTTGGGCGTCCGTGCGTGCGCTTCCCGAAATTGCCCGCGGCGACAACCGCATGTGCACGGGCGCGCGCGAGAGAAAAAGCGCCGCGGCCGTGGGGGTTTCGTGCGGAGCTTGTCGGGCGAGTGCGGTCCAGGTGGCTACGCTCCTCGGCGTCGATGCGGGGGAAGCAGGGATCGAGCGGCGGCGGCTTCTTCTTGGCGCTCAAGTTTGCTCCCCGCCGGTCAAAAGCAGAGCAGGGAAAACAGAGAGGAGAGGGAGCATATGACAGGTGGGGCCGCGGGGTGCGTCAGCTGCTTCGGCCTGTAGCGGGGGCGGCTGCTCCTGTCTCGCTCGCGAGCCGGCGGCTAGTGGGCCGATTCCCATTGTCTGGGCCGCAGAGAAAAGGAGAAGAGAGGAGAGTGGAGCGGGCCGGTGGCTGCTGGGCTTGCTCGCCGGGCCAGGAAGAATAGGAGAGGGGTTAGCGGGCTGGCTAGGTTAGCAGGCCGAAATGGCCTTGCCATTTCCTTTCCCATTTCTTTTCTGTTTTCCTTTTTCTGTTTTCTTTTCTTGGTGTTTGAATATTTTCACACTTTGCTACTTGTGAAGAAATTCCATGGAGGACATAAGTGGTCATAGGCTTAGTTGGAATATTATTTCCAATAGTATAATAGGTGTGTTCATATTTATTTATAATACAATAAATAAATATGTTTTTGTGTTGATTTAATTCAAGCAAACAAAAGATCCAAAAACTCCAACTCAAACTTGAATTTAAAATGCATGATGAAAATAGATACTAATGCAAACTCCGGGTTAATCTAGGTGGGGTTTTTGGGTTGTTACTACATGGCACATCATCACTCATAGGTTTTTGGCAAAAAAAATTTTGTAACTCGGATTTTTGGGATGTTACAGGGGCACTGCGGAGTCGCCTGAATAATATCAGGCACCTGGCGCCTAGGAAACCTGAACAAAAAAAAAATAGTGGATATAAAAGTAATTCAAGACCAGCTGAAAAAGGAGATGTTAAAATAATTATAGCAAAATTTCTCTAAAATTGTGAACCCTGGACTGGACAATCCTACTTGTAGGCTTTTTTGAGGAAAATCCGAGGGCAAGCCCCTACTGGAATTTATTGAGAAAAAAAGTTGAGAAAATACAAAAAGGTGGAATAGGAAGTAAAATTAAGATACAAAAAAGGAGGTAAAGAAAGTAAACCAAAGCTACCAATATCAGACTATTAGCCTGTTTAACCATAGTTCAATTGACGGGAAGTACTTTCTTTTGGCGCGGAAGAAAAGTAGCGCAAATTCTTCATTGAAGTCTCTTTTTGACTCTTGACTTGATGGCTAAATTTGATCGACGATTAGCCCATCCCTTGCCTTCCATATTGTCCAACACATAAGTATGATGGTTTCGGTAAAAAAATGGCACCTGAAGTTGCCCTCTAAACGCTTCCAAATGGGCAGTAGACAAAAAGATGAGCTAGAGATTCTTCAACTGAGTCTTGGCATAAAAAAAATTAATCTTGCAATCCATGTTTTTCTCCTCCGGAGCACTCTAGTACTTTGCATGTCCTTAAGTAAAAGCCAGCTAAAAACCTTAGTTTTGCTCTGACAGGAACTTTTCCAAATTCTATTGAATGCCAGGGTACTGTAGCATGACCACTTAGATGTTTGTCAGCTTTGGAGACTGAAAAGGAGCTTGACTGCCAAATATATGTGCAAATGTCTTGCTCTTCAGTTAAAGTCAGCTGTTGCAGATCAGTGCTGAGTCGCTAAAACTGTTCATAGGCGCCTTGGGTTGATAAAGGCAGGTGGAAAAGAATTGTGAGATCATGACATTCTTTCCTAGCGGGAAGAGTGGGATATTTTGATTTAGCCAAACATAAGAGCTCTGGCTAAGTTTGCATTTAATTCTATTGTTCCGAAAGCCTGACCAAAGGTAACGAGAATTTCCATCTCTAACATTGGCCATGGCCATGCCCTTAGATTTGTCAAGTAACTCGGAATATCCCTACAACATAGGATCCTTTCGTAATAGCTCTCCCATACTACTGAAACCCATGGGATATCCTCTCTTGAAGAATTTCACTACCGGAAATCGCCGATCTGCCGAGTGCAAAATTGTTTGAGGAGTGCAATATTTCAGGCACATGGCAAAGGAAGCTCTTTGTTGAGTGTTTTTTTTTTTTTTTTGGGGGCATTGCCGAGTGTTTTTAAGGAAAAAAACAGTTTCTATTCCATTGTTGTGAAGCCAAAACATTCTAGGTACACAATCCGCAAATTGAACAAAACGAAATCCGAATCTGATTAAAGGGCAAGATCCATTTACATTTGGTGAATCTCCACAAAGAATGGTGCTCCAAAAACCTTGCTTCAGGTTTGCTAAAGCTTTTCTAAAGTTTTCTGAAAAATTAAAACCTGCACCTTCTTGTGAATTTGAATGGTATTTAATTACCCACCATGTAACGCATAATTTATTAGTGTCGACGAAATATCGGCGGTGGTCCACCGCGAGGTATATCCACGATGGTAGATTGATCGGTAGAGGTGCATGTGATCAGGAATCAGTGTGGCGTAAAACCCTACGTCCTGTGCTATGTTATTTTCTATTTGTTAGATATGATATCCTGCAAGTTGAGCTAGATCCCTGCCCCCTATTATATACTGAAGGGACAGGGTTACACGTAAAGTATCTCATTTGTTACAACTATGCAGTGCACGCTGACCAGTGTCGGGCGCCGCGCGTCTTCATCTCGTGGGCTGGGCCATGTTCGATGATACAATCCATGTGCAACTACGACGGTATATGGGTTTATAGCCCACAATTTGACAAAAGAAACACGTAAATTTAACCCAAAAAAGAAACAAATCTAAAGGAGAGGAGAACAGAAGGCAGCTCCCGGTGGAATCGATGGGCCCTCCATGGTATGGAGCGGACGCGTGCACTGGGCCTGATTCAACAGCCCAACGAGGACAGTAAAACCTGCTGCTGATAGTGAGAGAGAGGCCAGCCGAGCCGCCCATGGCAACTCCGCTTCGCGCCAATTTTGTCCAGCGGCCCGTTGGCGCAGGCCGGCGGCGTCTAGTTTACCGTGAATTCGGGGGTTCTCTTCTTGGGACGTTTCGTTCGTTGGTCGATTCCTCTCCACCCAAGTCGCAGCAGTAGTAAATTGGCAATCAAGCGGAGAGCAATTTGTTTTGTTTCTATCCGCTAGTTTTTATGTTGGGCCCTCCCTGGTATGGATCGGACGCATACACTGGGCCTGATTCAGGAGGCCAACTAGGAGCGTGAAAGCAACCGAACCGATTCGATCTTCATGGCTCACACAGTCACACGTGTGGGCAACAAACTGTAGGCCCAACAGCCGGCATCGGCAGCTAGCCGGACGGACATGCACGCTCCTGCGTCGGTGAAACTGCATCCGCTACACGACAACACGCTGCATGCACATCAAGAAAATGTAGACGCCGGGATGGGCCAGCTGTCGCCTTCCCCGTTGGTTGCGCTGCACCAAAACCACCGCGATCGACGCCGCAGGAGGGACGAAGCTTCCGTATGTTTTGTCGGGGCGCCGTCGTCGCGGCCGAATAAAATCCCGGACACCTCGCCGCGCCCGCGTTTCGCCACCGCTGCTTGCTCCTGATACGTACAATGATACGTACAATGGGCTGGGCCACTAGTCTTTGACGACGTGCCTGTCCTGTCGCCTGTCGGGCCTCTCGGTTCGATCGGCCTCTAGAGTACTCCATCTGTCCCAAAAAGAATGATGGGCCTACTTGGTTGGATTCGAATTCTTCCCCAACTAAAATGATGGCAAGCTAAAATTTAGGCATAGTCAAATTCACTTGCTAAAAAGTTAGGGCAAAAAATATGGGTAAGCAATTGGTATACTACCAAAATCAAAGCTTGCCAATTTTCCTATTTCAACATCCTATAAGAACATTCTAGAATATTGCCAAAACTTTGGCAATAAAAGTTGTTGTGCCAAAACTATAATAACAAATCAATTGATGACAATAGATTTGGCATGCCATGGTTTTGGTTTGGCAAAAATTGAACCCAACCAAGACCCGATGTTTTTGACTTTCAGAAATCATGTTTGACTCGTTCGCCTTATTAAAAAAATTTATATAAATATAATTTATTTTGTTATGATTTAATTTATCATTACATATACTTCAATAATAATTTATCTATTTTATAATTTCATAAATTTTTTGAATAAGACGAATGGTCAAATATAACGAAGTTAAAAACGTTATATTTTTTTTGGACGGAGAGAGTACTACTGTATTAGGAGTAATTATTGTAGACAACCCAAAATTGTTTTTGGCCTCAATAACTTTGTGTGGAAAAAAAAAAGGCATGTGCCTCAGGGCAGCAGATACACCAGAGATCACCACACACTGGACTACCGCGTAGTATACCGGAGTGAGAGAAGTTGCGTACGCACCCGTGGCTCCAGTATGATGCAGTATATTGTGCGGACGGTTTAAGTGAACAAATTGACTATTTTACTGTCGTAAAATACTGCACTTGTTGTCTCGTTGACCACGCTGATGTCATATATCGGACGAAAACCAGGAGTTCCGTCTTTTCCCACACATGCACACGTGTGCGCCGCGTCGGTGCCGACACAGTACCTAGTAGGAGTAGTTTTCTGGGGCCAGCCCGGCGTGAATGCACGTCAGTCGCCGCCGGGATACCTCGCCGTATGTACTGCGGCGGATCTGGTTCCGCTCCCAGCACGGCCGGCCCACTCGCAACGGTGTGGCCTACCGGCCTGGGCTGGCCGCTTGGAACTTTGAAGTGTCGCAGCTCCCAACCGACTCCTGCTACCAACGCGTCCATGCGTGCGGCGCTCTGCTTCGGGTTAGGGTAGGATGGTCGGAATAGGATACCTGAGACAGATCGATTTGGGCGTTGAGTTTGACGGGCCGTGCGTGTCTCTTCCGTGTCGGGTCTCAATTCGGCGCGCGTGGAGCACGTGGTAGCTGCGGTTACTGAAAACTCCGGTCACTGACAGTGTGCTTATATTAGAGCTAGAGTCACTTAGAGAGAGATGCTTCGCTTGGCTTCCTCCCGTGACCAGGCCGGCGCGTCGGCCTGAATCGCCATCGTCCGCTCCTCCGCGCGGCGGCGTCCCGGGATCAGGCATCTCCGAGCGAGGGCACTGCCGGCGTGTTAAATTCTATCGGCGAGGCGAGCCGGTATTGATGACGCGGGGCTCTGGCCTCTGGCCGCGCACGGCGCGGCGCGGGGGAGCGGGTCGACTCACGTGCGCATGCACCGTGGTAAACGATCCGGCCGGGCGCCCACCCAGCACAGACCGAGAGCACACAGGCCCTGTAATTCGACGACGCGACACAGATAATGGCGGCATGGCATTCGGCATGCAGGCCTGAATCCTGATCGATCGCTGGTACACCAGCCTCCTATATATGTTCAATAAGGTAAATACTGTATCTTACTATTGTCTTATCATCTCTTTTTTTTTCATATTTAGGCCTTGTTTAGATGGCTAGAAACTTGCCTGAAAATAACTGTAGCATTTTCGTTTGTATTTGACAAATATTATTCAATCATGGTCTAATTAAGCTCAAAAGATTCGTCTCGTGATTACAACTAATCTCAATCAGTGTAATTAATTATTTATTTTACCAACATTTAATCTTTCCATGCATACGACACAATATTTGATGTGATGGAGAGAGAATCATATTTCTTTTTGAGGCAACTAAACAAGGCCTTAGATATCAAGCACGCCCACAATGTACTCCACCTTACCTACTGATGATTCTTCATCGCCCACACGTGTGGCAGTGGCAGCACACTGTAGGCCCAACAGCCGGCACCGGCAGCCCGCAGCCGGACGGACAAGCACATGCACGTGCATCGTGAAACTGCCGCGCTACACGACAACACTCGCGCTCAGTCACCTGGCAGCCGCGCTCAATACGCCGACGGGTCGGAACCACCACCGCAAGCGATCTGACGCAGGAGGCAGGAGGGACGAAGCTTCCGCGTTTCCTTGATGCTCATCATCAGCTAACTGTCCCTCCATGCGCGGCCACGTATAGTGCACTCGAGTCTTCTTTCTTTCTATATGTTTTAAATTTCTATATATATATACGACAGATGTGTCCATTATATTCGTATTGACAAGAGATATTCTTCTGCCTGCTTGGTCTTGGACACGTAGGTGGGAAACTAAGAAAAAAATATGAAAATTAATTGTTGCTAGACAAGATGGAAACAAGATATTTGGAGAGGAGGTTCTCTAGTAGTAGAATTTATCTCTATCTATTCTTAGACAAAATAAGAGAGAAGATAATAGACGCATGTACCACTCACTTAATTTCCTAATCTATAAAAATATGATCTATTCTCCATAATTAAAGGATGCAATATGCAGGATGAGCCATTGCTAGAGCAACTAGATTGGTTCTTCACTTCAGTAAACTGGACCATAGACTTCCCTAGAACAGAGGTGCTGCCACTTGCAAGGATAACTTCTGATCATATCCCTTGTCAGATAATAATCAGTACAACAATACCCAAAGCCAGCATATTCAGAGTTGAAAATTTTTGGACAGAGCAACCAGACTTCCTGGATACAGTGCAGAACAGTTGGTCTCAAACCTTTGCTTTGCCAGATGCAGCCAAATCAATCACCAAGAAGTTTAAATCACTCAGATACTGTCTGAAGCAGTGGAGCAGACACCTATCCAATCTAAAAGTCTACATCACCAACTGCAATACAGTAATTCAGCACCTTGATGCAGTAGAGGATGCCAGAGGTCTCTTTCACCCAGAGGCTAACTTGAGGAGAGTAGTAAAATCAAAGCTGCAATTTTGGCTGCACTGCAAAAATCAATATTGGAAGAAGAGATATACAGTGAACAGAGTAAAGTTGGGTGATGAGTGCACAAAATTCTTCCACAGCATGGCTACTATTAACTATAGAAGAAATTGCATTGCACAAATCCAGAATGAACATGGGTTATGGGTTCAGGATCATGCCAGCAAAGCTGCACTGATATTTTCAGCATACAGAAACAGGATGGGACAGACCACTCAACCCACCATGCTTTTTGATCTGGATAGCTTAATCAATCCAGTGGAGGGGTTGGATATTCTGATTCAGCCCTTCACAGCTGCAGAAATAGACAATATTGTTAAGAAAATGCCACCAGATAAAGCCCCAGGACCAGATGGTTATAATGGTCTATTTCTGAAGAAATGCTGGCACATTGTAAAAGGAGATTTCTACAGGTTGTGCTCAGATTTTTTCAATAATCAGACAAACCTGGAATGCATCAATTCTTCCTTTATCACTCTGGTTCCTAAAAAGGACAGCCCAGAGAATGTCAATGATTTCAGGCCTATTTCTTTGATGAACATCTCTCTGAAGTTGATAACCAAGATACTAGCAGACAGGCTCCAGCAGTTAATCCTCTCTCTAGTTCACAGAAACCAGTATGGCTTCATCAGAACAAGGTCAATACAGGACTGTCTTGCCTGGAGTTATGAATATATACATCAGTGCCACCAATCCAAGAGGGAAATAATCATATTGAAGCTAGACTTTGCTAAAGCTTTTGATACAGTAGAGCACTCTACAATTCTTCAGATGCTAACACACCTTGGGTTTCCCAACCAATGGATACAGTGGGTTCACAATATCCTCAGTACAGCTTCCTCTGCAGTACTTTTGAATGGAGTTCCAGGAAAGTTCTTTAAATGCAGAAGGGGAGTCAGGCAAGGAGATCCCTTGTCCCCCTTGCTATTTGTCCTGGCAGCTGAGCTCTTGGAAATCCTTGTAAATAGGGCCTCTCAATCTGGATTATTGATCAAGCCTATCCCACAACCATCAGATGACTTTCCAATTGTACAGTATGCTGATGACACATTGCTGATACTTCAGGCAGATGCAAGGCAGTTGTTCTTCCTCAAAGCATTGCTTAGAAGTTTTGCTGATTCCACTGGTCTGTCAGTCAATTACAGTAAATCAAGCATGTATTCCATAAATGTTTCTACTGACAAAATGGTGAGGTTAGCAAGCACCTTTGGATGTGAAATTGGCTCTATGCCTTTCACATACCTAGGCCTACCCATGGGGACAACCAAGCCCAGAATAGAGGATTTTTCACCCATGATGACCAAGATTGAGAGAAGGTTGTCGCTTGTTCAGTTTGGCTATCACCAACAGTGGTAGATTGGAAATGGTCAATTCCTCCATCACACCCATAATGACCTATGCAATGTGCACAATAAAGCTACCACAGGGTGTGATTGACAATATTGACAGAGCCAGGAGGCAATGTCTTTGGCGTGGGAACTCTGATAAGAAGAAGGGTGGTAATCTAGTGGCATGGCCTGTGGTGATGCAACCAAAAGGAAAAGGAGGGCTGAATATTCTGAACCTGAGAGTTCAGAATGATGCACTACTCATGAAGCACCTGAGCAAGTTCTATAATAAAGAGGATATACCTTGGGTACAGTTGATTTGGTCCAAATATTACACAAACAAAGTGCCACATGTAACCGGGAACAAGGATCCTTCGGTGGAAGGACATCCTCGCATTAAACATTTTATTCAGACAGGTAACCCGTTGTGACTTAGGAGATGGATCATCAGTTTATGCAGGATGACTCCGTGGACTGATACCCTTTGTCCCATAAATACCCAAGGTTGGCTTCTTATGTTAAGAAAGATGGAGTATCGACAGGATGTGATGCAAGCAGAAGACCTTGATAATCTTTTCATGCTACCCATGTCGGAGGAGGCTTTGATTGAATTAGAGGCATTGCAGACACAACTACAAGCTCTGAATTTTGATGAAGATAGAGCAGACAAGTGGGTACCGTTTTTGGGGAAACAAATATACAGCAAAAAGGTACTATTCTTATGTGTTCAGCCACATCGAAGCACACCCCGTTTTCAAAATCATTTGGAAGTCAAAGTGTACCCCCGGGATCAAATACTTCATTTGGCTAGTCCTACGGATCGACTCAACACGAAGACCATGCTTCGCAGAAGAAACTTGCAAGTTCGGGGGGAACAGTTTGCGTCATGTGCAGCACTCGGCGCCCGGAGACGATTGAGCACCTATTCTTCGACTGCCCTTTTGCACAAGAGTGCTGGTCCGGACTTGGTATTGTCCGGGATGCATCACTAAGTCTCGCATGAGAGATTGACACGGGCAAGACAGGTGCATAATACCCCATGTTTTACGTAGGGTTACAATGATTGCAGTCAGGGAACTATGGAAGATAAGGAATGATAAAGTCTTCCGGAGGAGCAACCCCAACGTCGATAGATGGAAATCAAATTTCAAAAGCCAATGTTCGCTTCAATCTTGTAGAATGAAGGAGAACATTAGGTTAACCTTCTGTGTATGGCTCGATGCTTTCAGTTAAAGCTCGTATGTAAACTCTATCCTTTTCTCAAAAATTTATAAATTTTGGCTATGACTGTGGGGATCTCCCCCACAGTCCTTTTGTGTCAAAAAATTAAAGGATGCAATCTCAGTTTCATCATACAAAATATGGAAAGCACTCTATTCGCAGCAATCACGAATTCTTATTCAAGGAAATAATATCTTTTTGTTCTCCACATGTATTATATTTGAGGACATGTCTTAAAGGCCAGAATGCTCTATATTCCAAGACGGAGGGAGTACTTCCATTTGTCTCGGTCGATAGGCTGAGAGCGTGATTGATTGGGTGACCCGCCATGGATCTTGTTAAGGATTGAAACCTGGCTCATGGTGCGAAACAAGGATATTTAGATACAAAGTTCTTTTGCTAGCTAGATTGAGCTAGGTGTTATCGCGATATTGTTGATTGGTTCCTTTAGTTCTTTGCTAGATTGAGAGATGCCAGCACACAACAAATGCATATATATGCAGATTGCATGGGTGCCAACCAGGGCCCGGAACAATGTGATTACGATGTTTGGGTGATGATGATGACCATCAAAGGGGAAATATATAAGTCATACAAGCCAATGGGAATGTTCATTTGTTGCAGTGTGCTTGCCTAGGTCTTGGCTTACCTTGAGAAATTGGAGATATGTAGATCTGTAAGAGAGAGTACTGAGGGCCTAAAAGTTGTCGGGGAAGACGGGTTGGCGAATCGCTACGAGAGTTCACTGCTAGTGAGATCCCTTCATCCCGACCTCCAAAAAAAATAGTCTTAATTTTGAGATACGTATTGCTTATGCCCAAAATTTTAATCTCGATTTATAATTATTTTACACGGAGAAGTGTGTAACTGTAATGCCAGAATGGAAGAAAATATAAACCGGTAACAATATAAGGTGCTCCCTCTGTTCCAAATTGTAAACCAATTCAAAAATCTTAGAGAGCTAATCCAATTTAAATTTGACCAATTTTATATGATAAAATAATAACAATTAAGATGTCAACTAAGTGTTAATGGATTATTCGATAATTATATTTTCATACTATACCTATTTGATATCACAAATGTTTATAATTTTCTCTATAATTTTGGTCAACCTTAAAATAGTTTAACTTTTCATACTATTACCCCAATGCTTAGACTTAGACTCTATCACAAACAGATTTATGCAATCTGTGAGTACACACAATATATCGTGAGGACCTGCTTCCATTTCCCTGGTCAAACACTACGGAAACTCTATATCTGTTCAAATGCTAAAGAAGTGAATCAGCATTGCCTAGATGGGCCTTCTACAGTGGAATGCTATACTAAAATGGTGGATCTTTCAGTTTTGGTCTATGGACAATTCATGTAGACATAGCCCAAACATTTTTGCTTGATTGCTTTCTTAGATGCTAATCACACATTAGCCCGACACATGGGTTCTCTTCGGCACAGGTACAATGTATTCTAAATAGGCCATCCTTACCCATTTAGGTCGCCAACTTCTCTGATCATGTCAGCTCCAACAAATTCTGAATGATCAAGGATACATCATGCTCTCTCTTATTTACCTATTGACCCAAATAAATTCCCCTACTCCCTGTAAACCATACACTTGCATATTTAATGTGTCTGTCCAATGTTTTTTCGCGCTGACATGACAAAAAAAGGTGAGGTGCAGTTATTTATTTTTGAACTTTTTAAGATAACTGTAATTTGTAATGACTTTACCTATTGTTACTTCCTACCTTGCTAGCTTAGAACCAATAATTTGTACTGAAATAGTTGTATGCTCATGTTAGTCCTTTTCATATACAAAACATTGATTAGTACTGCAGCGTCCTTTGCAGCTGTTTGCTGATGCATTATTTTTCCTACTGACGCGGCGTCATTTATAATTGCATATTTGCCATTTCATATGATGGCAAAGGCCTACAACTTTGTGGGTTTTTTTATTTACCAATACAGTGCAAGTTAATGAGTTATTGGTTTGTCTTCCAATTGAAAAAAAAAAATGCTACCACATTAGGACCTAGATTAGAACTGCCCGTAAAAGAAGAGCAATTTTTATTTATAAATTTATTTTCTAAAAATAGAAGGCATATTGGTTATTCCTTATCTGATTCAGTATATAGGATAGTGTACTTATACTGTATCTGTCTTACGACCCTTTTCTTCCAATTTGCATCTGTGTCTTCTTATTTTTCTTGAGGTTAAATGTTACGTACAATAGGTAGCACACACATGAAAGTATTACCACTTTCAACGCTTATGTTTTCCTTTAAATAAACTAATTTGCTCACGTAATAAGCCTCCTACATCAGGAAGTAACACTCTCATGGTCTGTACAAACTAATATCCTTTCCTTAGGACAACCAGTATTGAATTCTTTCAACAAAAAAAAAATCATGCTCAAACAATGGTATTCAATTCTCAGTTTAGCACCAACTAGATTATGACTGCTATCTGAAACCCTTGCTGATTGGTGCTTTCTTCTCTGTTCTTTTCAGTTTGTCAGCAACTTCATAAGTTTCAGCGTTTGTCAGCAACTTACCTAGGTACTAATTAGTAAGCAAAAACTCAGTTTATATACATTCTCACACCTCATCGTATCAATCTATATTAGTTTTGAACTAAACCTTCTCAATGTACAGGCACTTGCTGCTCTTCACAACGAGGGATGGAATGGATGAAACGACTGCAGTGTGTAGCACCAAATTAAGCTTACCTTCCATGCCTGTACCATGTATAATATCCAGGCAACTCCACTTTTATGTTCTCTAAGCCATGCACACCATGGCAAAAATGTGTTTACTCTGCAATCATGCACTTAGCTTATTACCTCGAGCATGGACTATACCTATTTCAGCAGACTGCTATGCATCAAGATACCTATGTTGTGGCTGAACTAATTATGGCAACAACTATCCCAATTCCAATGTGCGTCATATGACAATTCCAGTGCAGATCACTCCTATCTCTTAGTGGGCTAAATAATTTTCTATAAAGTGCTCTTGTTCTCCTCTATCATCTTGTCTGGATTGATCTTAATCACTACATCACCTGTCACTTGCTATACAGTCTTTTCTACTAACTTAAGAGCATAACACAAGGGCGCGCGGAGGCGCGCGCCTCGTTACTAGTATGACACAAAGGATACTGCTCTAGGCAGCTCACAGTTGGGTCCTGCATTCCGCATCTCAGTCACGGCGCTGGCTGGGGCCCTGGCCTAAACTACGAGGAGGATGGAAAGCAAGGAACGACTGCTTGTGCTTGGACGGAAAGAAAAGCAGGAGTGGTTCGACGAGAGGAGGGGTCTGTTGCCCGACATAAAGGAAAGAAACAAAGGTTCTCTATTATCTCCTCTTCTACAACTGATGAATGTTTTACAACACCCTTTTTACAACGTGGCATATCCACCGATAAGAAATCAGCAACTATGCCGTAGCACAAGGGCAACAAAAGCACGACCATAGAAACATCGGCGAGTGAACAACAAGGCAAATGAGCTCTTCAACGATGCCCCCAGGGTGGTGAATGACGTCGTAACGTAATCATCGTCAGCCAAGCAGAACTTGGCAAGGCTTTCGCTTGAGGCTTATGCCGGGTCGTTGAGAGGGCCGATCACTGAGACAGCAGCAAGAAGTTCTTCAGTGACGCCTTCAAGAAGGAGATTCCCATCACTGGCCCAGACTAATCTGATTTGAGCTTTCGCCCAGAACCTTTGCTCAGGAAGCTGCCGCCGCTCCACCGGCGTGCCAATTGTGATGAGCCCTATGTTCGCGGGCACATCTGCCAGCGGCTCTTCTACCTAGAGGGCGAAGACTACCTCGACGACGAGCCCGCCACCGAGGCTCCGGAGGGTCCACAGGACGACACCACCGCCAGTGCTGCTGCTAACGCACTTGTGGTCTCTCTATAGGCTGTCGCAGGCATTCGGGCAGCCAACTCTATGCTGCTGCCTGTCACCATCAAGGGGGAACGCTTCCTCGCCCTCCTTGATACCGGCTCGACGCACAACTTCATGGCCGGGAGCACCATGCGTTGCCTCGGCCTTGTTCCAGCCGGCGGTGACCACCTGCGGATCACGAAGGCAAATGGCGACCGCATGCCCTGCGAGGGTATCGCGCGGAGCGTGCCGATCACCATCTACGACGAGGCGTTCATCATCAACTGCGTCGGCCTAAACCTGGGCAGGTTTGATTTCATCATCGGCTTTGACTTCATCCGCGCCTTGGGCCTCATCATGTGGGACTGCGAGGCTCTTACGCTGTCGTTCTGCCGGAACGGTCATCACATCACTTGGTAGGGGGTGGCCGGTTCTTCAGCACCACTGCCGGCCGCCTCTGCCCAACTGTGTGCAGCAGCCCCGCCGGACCCGCGGTTGCCCATGCTGGGCGACCTGCTCCAGCAGCACGCTGCTATCTTCACGGAGCCCACGGGGCTCCCTCCGGTGCGCTCCTAAGACCACTGTATCCACTTGCTGTCGGGCACCGCTCTGGTGGCGGTACGACCCTACCGCTACCCCCCGTTGCAGAAGGACGAGCTAGAACGGCAGTGCGACGTCATGCTGGCCCAAGGCATCATCCAGCCCAGCACGTCGCCATTCTCCGCCCTCGTGCTCCTCGTACGAAAGGCGGACAAGTCTTGGAGGTTCTGCATCGACTACCGCGCTCTTAACGCCAAAACCTCCAAAGACAAATTTCCAATTCCCATGGTCGATGAGCTTCTGGATGAGCTACACGGAGCGAGGTTCTTCACCAAGCTTGACCTCCGTTCCAGGTACCATCAGGTGCGAATGCACCCCGACGACGTCTTCAAGACAACATTCCACTCCCACCATGGCCACTTCGAGTTCTTGGTCATGCCGTTTGGGCTCTCCAACACCCCGGACACTTTCCAGGCCCTGATGAATGACGTCCTCCGCCCATATCTTCGGAGGTTTGTACTTGTGTTTTTTGATGACATACTCATCTATAGCTCGTCGTGGGCCGAGCACTTGCAGCATTTCAACATCGTCCTCAACGCCCTGCAAGCACATCATCTCCACCTGAAGCGCTCCAAGTGCTCCTTTGGGGCACCATCGGTGGCCAACTTGGGTCACGTCATCGCCGAGGGCGGTGTCGCCATGGACGCCGACAAGGTGGCTGCCGTCGCCGCGTGGCCACTTCCCCGCTCCGCCCGCGCTCTTCGCGGCTTTATGGGCCTAGCGGGCTACTACCGCAAATTCATCAAGGACTTCGGCATCATCGCTGCCCCGCTGACGCGTCTCTTGCGGCAAGATGCGTTCCTGTGGGATGACGACGCGATAGCGGCATTCGAGGCGCTCAAGCACGCCCTCACCACCGGGCCGGTTCTCCAGATGCCGGATTTCGACACGACCTTCGTGGTCGATTGTGACACGTCGGGCGCGGGGTTCAGCGCCATCCTCCACCAGGGCGCGGGTCCCCCTGCCTACTTCAGCAGGCCCTTCGCGGCGCGGCATGTCAAGCTCACTGCCTACGAACACGATTTGATTGCCTTGGTGCAGGCTGTTCGTCATTGGCGCCCTTACCTATGGGGGCGTCCCTTCCTGGTTCGCACTGATAACTATAGTCTCAAATTTTTGCTTGACCAGCGTTTGTCCACCGTTCCTCAGCACCAATGGATTAGCAAAGTCTTCAGCTTTGACTTCATGGTGGAGTATCGCCCAGGCCGTCTAAACACCATGGCGGACGCTTTGTCCCGCCGCGATGGTGACGACGGTGCGGCGGTGCCCGGGACGACAGCAGCAATCTCTGGCCCGTCGTTCTCGCTCCTGTAGGACATCCGGCGCGCCACGGCGTTGGGGCCGGACGGACAGCGCCTCCTACGGTAGCTCCAGGACGGCGAGCTATCCGACCCTTGGCGCCTCGACGCCGGCCTCATACTCCATGGGTCTCGCATCTACGTGCCGGATCACGGGGATCTTCGCCACCAGGTCCTCCTGCTCGCCCACACAGCCGGGCATGGGGGCGTCCAGAAGACCTTCCATCACCTCCGTGCTGAGTTCTACGTCCTACGGGACAAGGCGCTCATTCGAGACTTGGTGCGCTCCTGCACCACGTGCCAGTGCAACAAGACGATGACACTCCAGCCGGCCGGCCTATTGCAGCCCCTGGAGGTGCCGTCCCAGGTGTGGGCGGACAACTCCATGGATTTTATCGAAGGGCTGCCCAAGGTGGCGGGGAAATCGATCATCCTCACCGTCGTCGATCGCTTCTCCAAGTATGCGCATTTCATTGCGCTCAGCCACCCCTACACCGCCACGTCCGTCGCCCGTTCCTTCTTCGACGGCATAATGCGCCTACACGGGTTTCCGCTGTCCATCGTCAGTGATCGGGACCCTGTCGACGAAATATCGGCGATAGTCCGACCAGGGGTATGCCCTGACCGGTAATGGATTGGCGGAAGGCGCACGAGATTGCGAGCAAGACGTAAACAGGGAGCAATCACACGAGGTTTACCCAGTTCAGCCGCAAAGATGCGTAAACCCTAGTCCCGCTCTCTCGTTTCGATTATGATCCGGATGTATGAGTCTCGTGCGTTATGCCGATTCCGTCCTTCCGGGTACGGGGGTCCTTGCTCTCCTTATATATCACGGGAGCAAGGTTACAAGTCGAACTAGCCTATCTCGGTACTAAGTTTACATACTTTACAAGTCTAAACTTTCCTATATCGCTAGGTCTTGTCCTCCTTGTCGGTCTTCGATATTCTTGCTGTTTTTAGGGCCGTCCGACCACCCGAGCCGATCGGTCTTGAAGCTTGATGGGCCGGCCTGGCGATAGCGTGTCGGCCCAAACTAGGCCGTGAGGGTATATGGAGTTTATACCTCCACAGCTAGTCCCCGAGCATCATGGATCTTGAGGGAAAAAAAACACCGTCTTGCTTGGTTGAGTGAGAAAGGGTGGTCGGACACACGTTCGACATGTGGTCCGAGCAGGCCGGAGGACCGTCTAATGCTTCCGACCACACTTTGCTTACACTTGGTTGACGTTTTCGGTTTTGACCGAAAGATTTATGATGCTCCTGAAAAGAAAAAAGAATTTTGAAAGGGTCCCAAATCTGGAGACGTGGGCCCTCGTTAGTGTGTGATGCCTGCCATCACATGGTATCTGTCGTGATTGGTCGTTGCCTTAGCTTAGTTTTGAAACTAAACTCTTTGTAAAGAGAAAGGATCAGGCCGAGTCATGCAAATGACGTGGGCCCACGTAGTCCCCGAGGTTGCTGTAAGATAGTATATGTTGCAGCAAGCTCGTAAAAGAAGGATCTAGCCCATGTCACCTCTCGTGACGTGGGCCCACGTAGTCCCCGAGCCTCGAGATGAGGTGGAACACGTTATGTCGTGGTCTAAAAAAGAAGACAACCGATCATTATATCGTGCTTTATGTGTTTCCGACCACTCTTTGAGTGACACCGAGCGGAGCCAAATTTCATTTGGGCTGGTCGGTTTGAACCATGCCATAACTTTGTCATGATTAAGTTAAGGCAGCTTTGCTACTTAACTCGGTCCCGCCGTGGCCGTGAGACCATGGTTTTGAATCTAAACCCATGAAATAGCTTAGCTATTTGTGTGCCGTAATAACCGGTATCATTGGCCAAAAATCCCAGCTCACTATCGGATTGTGTGGGTTGAATTGTTGATGCTATACTGTAACTTTGTTACAAATGCGGGTTGGAACGCTTCTTCGAGTTGTTGCTGCAAAGAGAAAATTTGGTATGAGTGAATGTTTTGATGAGGTATGTCAATCGTATTGATTTGATATAATCTATGACACGAAGTTGTATCGGATGTATTATTTAAGAATGGTCTTGGTAATCGCCTCTCCTTAGAGTTAATCGGTCCTCGTGTGTGTAGATGACCTATAGTGAATAGCGTTGCCGAATCACTTAGGGCCCTATTTCCGTTGGAAGCGACCGCTGTCATCCCTGTGTTGTATAGCGTTGGAGCTGTGAACACGTAGCGGGATTGATCAGAGACAGTGCATGCTGATTGTTTTCTGTTGGAGGGGTGACGTACTTGGCCATTTGGTACAAAGAAAAGAGGATGTTTTTAGCTTTGTAAAGATGTTTTGAACGTACTTTGAAGTAGTTCGTGTAAAGAAATCTTTTGTGAAAAAAGATTGGTGAGGGCATGTATGTTAGGTTAGGAGAGCACTTATCCGTATTTTGGCCGTGAGCCACCGTCTTCCCGTGGTGGATTTTGATCATGCCTTTGTTCCCGAAAGAATGGTCATGTGGTGTGTAAGATTTTCTTATCATGCGAAGGCTAAGTTATGCTTGTTATAGATTTAGAAGAAAAAAATGCCAAGAACACTAGTCTCTTTCTCATTCAAGAGCCGACCAGGCCTTAGGGATTAGATGATCCTAAACAAACAAAGACGGTGCCGGAGTGTTTGGAGCCCTTTTCCTTTGGGAGCGACCGGCGCACTCGTGTTGTTTGAGCGTGGTGCTTGTTAACACGTAGCGAGTGAGACCGAGACGGTGCGTTCCTCGGCTTGCTTCGTGTTTGAGAAAAAAAGATTTGTGAAGAACTCGGTTTTCCAAAGTGTGGTCTTTTGAAATGGATGGATAAATAAAATAGAAAATTTATTAGAGATATTGGATACTTATCTTTCGTCCATCGTGTCACGTCGTGATCGCCCGTGGAGCGAAAGAATATTCGTTTGCCGATGCAACCGTACATCGCAACCGGCCCGTCACGTCCTTCCGGTGTGCACTTTTGGACTCCGGTCGGGTCAATTCTCTTTTTTGGCGTGGGATTGAGATGTCGTGACTCAATCGCTCCAACTCCCCGGGCAGCGGGAGTCGGGCCGAGCACACGGGGGTTCCCGAAGGGGGGAACGTATAAATGCTCGTCGTTTGGTGGAGCGGTTTTCGTCGCTTCGTGCTCTCGGGAACGAGAGGGCCGCGGGGTTTTTGATTACCCACGATCTCGTCGCTGCCTTCTCGAATCCTCCGACCTCTTCTATAAATTACGGCTGCGGCGGAGTTACGTACACGCGGCGCATTCTCTCGTTCTTGCTCTTCTCGCCTTCAAGATTTAGGGTTTTTAGATCTCATACTCGCGCCGCCGCCTTCTTAGATGGATCGCCGTCACGGTAAGCGCCGGCGGACGAGGAGGAGTCGGTGAACTCCCCTCGGGAGGTGGGTCCGCGAAGGAGGTGAGCTTGGATTGGAGTTTTTCCTTGACTAATCTTGGGGTTTTCTTCTTTTGGTGTAACCGCAATTCATCGTTCGCAATGTAGGTATACCCTCCTGACCATTGGAGGCGCGGCCGGTACCTCCGCTGCGGGCGCCGCCGAGGCGGCAAGAAGAGCAGCGGAGGAGCGACGGGCGGTGCCGGGGGCGGCGGCCCCGAGCGTGGCTTCCGTCGTGGAGGCCGGAGCTGCCATTGCTGCGGCGGAGCAGCGGCTCCGTCGTGGCGGAGGAGGCGGCGGCGGAAGAGGCGGCGGTGGCCGCCGTGTGTCTCCATGCCGCGTTCGGCCGAGCAGCGGCTTGCCGAACTCCCCGGCGCGCTCGCGCTCGACCGCCGTAGGGCGGAGCTGCAGCACGTCGTGGGATCTCTATTCCGAGGCCACCAAGCAACCGGGGGCGAAGGCGAACGCCGACCTGTTCACGAACGCACTCTCCTCCGCCTGGGAGGAGCTAGAGGCGGAGAAGCGCGGGTCGCCGACTTCGACGCGAGGCCAACGCCGCCGTCAATGAGGCGGCGGACGAGAGGTTGGCCCGCAAGGTCCGTGGTGGACACGTTACTCCGGCGTGCGTAAGCCGCCACACCAGGGTCGGCGGTGAGTGTCGTTTCCTTTTTCTGTTCATATTCCCTATTTTACTTTGGTGCTTGTTGTTCTAAGTTTTACTCTGTTTTTGCAGAGCTGACGGAGCAGCTGGAGCAGCTGCAGGAGGCCGCGCATGCCGCGGCGGACGCGGTGAACGCCCAGGGTGGCGACGTGGTCGCGCGGCTGGCGGCGATCCCCGGCCAGGTGGCCGCTGTGGCGCTTCATGGCGTCCGCCATGGTGCCTCCGCCGCCTATGCTACCGTCGATGCCATCTCCGGTGTCGACGTCCGCGGCATGGAGCTGTCGGTGGCGGCGCATGACGCCATGGAGGGCGGCGCCGTCGAGTTCGCCGGGGCAGCGGAGGCCGTCGTTGCCGCGACTCCTGTCGACCTGGTGGTCGGCAAGCTTTTCGGGGATGACTAGATTGCTTAGATGCAATCAGTCCCCCGTTGGTAAAAATTTTTATATTTTTAATGAAAGAATTGGATCTTTTGAGATGTGTCTTGTGCCTAATCCTTCGAGATTCCTTTTATTTATCTCTTTATTTTGATCCCGTTTTTGACTTTGTCATGTTTATGCCGTAGGATTTTGTTTCGGGATTTGGAATCCTCTCGTTTAGAGAATGTCGTAACGCGTCGATCGAGGGATGATTTTCCTTTGAATGACAAGAAAAATTCATGTGCTCAAGTGTTTGACACGAAGAACTTGATTTCTCATTATAAAATAGTACACATTAGATTGCTTTTTTGTCATTAGAATGACTTACAACGATGTGTACGACGACGCTAACTTAAACCTTGAAAGGGAAATCGCCTAAAAAGAAAACTTGTGCCGATAAAAGAGGAGGACGTATCTCTCATTCTTTTTAGTTTTCCGGCTCGCTTCTCCTTCTTCCAAGTCGTGAATCATGACCGGATCTTCTTCGGTGCGAGTAGTAGGTCGTCATCGTCCAAGACTTGATCGTCTCGGCGTCGGGCGTGGTCGGATATACTTATCCCGTTCCGAGTAGTATTGAGATTGTCCTTTTTGGAAAAGGCACATCTCAAAGGAATCTAAGGAGCTTGAGTTTTTCTCAAACCGGCTTCCTTTTTGAACTACTTCGTACCACTCGCCGTTGATAAACATGCCTTCGATGTTTTGCGCCCGGTGATCGAACTGTTCGATGCGCCGAAGGTTAGCCGGGTTTATTGGATTAGGGAATATGTGCTCGGTGTGCGGCGGTATCCTATCCTCGGAGGAGTTGGGCTGGGAGCCTCCGGTTTGGTTCTCGAGTCGCAAATTGTCCAAGAAAGGAGTGATAAAACCATTGCGGTTTGTTTGGACGGATGGAACCGTTCGACCGGGGAGGACTCCGAGCACGTTTGTATACAAAGGTGGTCGTTTGTATGGGTTGGTTACAACAACGAGGCTCATCTATGTTAGGTGAATCCTCGTGCCATCCCTTAATGGGTTCATGCCAAAACTGCGGCGATTTTCTCTGATTGCTGCCATGTGTTTTTGGCGCTCTTCCCTTCGTTTTCTTTCTACGTCTTGGTGTCGGTCAGCAAGTGCCCTGGCCCTGTGTGCAGACGCCCTCGTCATTGAGGGAGACTGAGTTGATCGTGCTCGTGGCCGTTCTGCTCTTTGCTCCGTTGCACCTGATGTTGTCATGGCAGTCAATATCTCTTGCCGTCGTCTTTCCCTTCGTTGTTCATCCCTTCGGGACTGGTCGCCATGACGAAGGGCGGCAGCTAGTTCGACGTTCGCAAACAACCGAGCGTTGGATGTGTTGATTCCTGCAGATTGTTCTTGGCCGTGTCGCAGAGTAGGCGCAGCTTGGTGGGTTCCGACCGGATCGTCGAATTTCTCGGCGGCGTCGCCGTCGTTCGTTGCGACGGGCGTTTCAAGCCAGATCGTTGACGCGTAACTCCGACTAGGTACATCGTGTCGGGTAGTTTGTGTCGTCCGAGATGGACTATTGTTGTTCCGTGAGGCTTGTTGTGAAGTCCTCTCTCTCGCATCTTGAATATCGGCTAAGATTCTCTCGCCGTATATTGCTCGACGGGCCTCTCCGACCACTACGAACGATGGTTGGCCGTGGTCGGAGCCGCTGTGAGTTTCTTCCGCCACCTGTTTGTGTACGGTTGCCACGAGGATTTGTTGGAATGTCACGTCGTAGATTCGCCGGCTGCGAACGTGGCCGTTTGGAGCGCCCAAAAGTTACTCCGCGACGGTTGTTTTGTCCTCGTGTTGACGGATTAGGAACTTGTTGTCGTCGCGGGTTTGTAGATCGCGATCGACGCGTCGTCGGAGCGACTCAAAGTTGGCATGGGTTTCGTCAACCTCATGTCTTGTTGATGGATCAAACGGAGTAGATCCGTGTTGCCGACATGCCTCCTTTGGTTAGGACCGGCCGGAGGTGTTGACGCCGTGCCGTCAACTATCGCTGTGGTGGATTGGTTGGGACTGCAATGGTGGTCACCGGATGAGTTGGATCTGGTTTGGCGCAGCCACCATTGTTGGTGCCATTGTCGGCGTGATAGCCGGAGGCGTGAGAGTTGTAGTAGCAGTTCCGAGTTGGAAGTCCAGGTGAACGTTCCGAAGTTGAAGGTGAGGCCGGCCGAAGATCATGGAAGCCGGGAAGGAAACCAGCTTGATCGACGTGAAATCTCGGTGCGCACCCCCTACCCGGGCGCGCCACCGTCGACGAAATATCGGCGATAGTCCGACCAGGGGTATGCCCGACCGGTAATGGATTGGCGGAAGGCGCACGAGATTGCGAGCAAGACGTAAACAGGAGCAATCACACGAGGTTTACCCAGTTCGGCCGCAAAGATGCGTAAAACCCTAGTCCCGCTCTCTGTTTCGATTATGATCTGGATGTATGAGTCTCGTGCGTTATGCCGATTCCGTCCTTCCGAGCACGGGGGTCCTTGCTCTCCTTATATATCACGGGAGCAAGGTTACAAGTCGGAACTAGCCTATCTCGGTACTAAGTTTACATACTTTACAAGTCTAAACTTTCCTATATCAGCTAGGTCTTGTCCTCCTTGTCGGTCTTCGATATTCTTGCCTGTTTTAGGCTGTCCGACCAGCCTGAGCCGATCGGTCTTGAAGCTTGATGGGCCGGCCTGGCGATAGCGTGTCGGCCCAAACTAGGCCGTGAGGGTATATGGAGTTTATACCTCCACAGACCCCATGTTTACCGGCCATGTCTGGCGGGATCTCTTTCAGAAGGCGGGCGTCACGCTCCGCATGAGCACGGCTTTCCACCCTCTGACAGACGGGCAGTCTGAGGTGGTCAACAAGGTGATTGCTATGTATCTGCGTTGTGTGACAGGTGATCGGCCTCGCGCATGGGTGGATTGGCTCTTCTGGGCAGAGTATTACTACAATACGTTCTTCCACACCGTTCTTCGTGCGACTCCCTTCGGGGTTGTCGACGGACGGCCTCCCCCGCCGATCCTTCCCTACCGACCGGGTACGGCCACCACAGAGGCAGCTGACACGCTCCTCCGCGGCCGCGACGAGATGCTCGCCGAGGTCCGGGAGCGACTTCTCCAAGCACAGCAGCTGTCCAAGAAATACTACGACACTAACCACCATGACATGGAGTTCGAGGTGGGCTCGTGGGTCTGGCTGCGTCTTCTTCACCGTACTACGCAGTCTCTTGACCCACGCGCCCGGCGCAACCTAGGACCTCGCTGGGCCGGTACGTTCCATGTGCTGGAACGCATCGGTCAGGTCGCTTATCGCCTCCAGCTGTCGGCAGGCGCTCGCATCCACGACGACTTCCACGTGGGTCTCCTGAAGCAACACAGTGGCGATCCTCCTTCAGCTCCAGGCGTGCTACCCCCCGTGCACAACGGCCGGGCCTTGACAGCCCCGGCTCGCGCTCTGCGTGCTCAGCAGCGGCGCGCGGCATTTGGCGCGTCCTCATCCAGTGGACCGGCCTTCCGGAAGAGGATGCGACATGGAACATCCTCGACGATTTTTGTGCTGCCTTCCCCGACTTGCAGCTCGAGGATGAGCTGTTTTCGCAAGCGGGGAGAGATGTTATGACTGGCATCCCCTACCAGCGTCGAAAGCCTAGTAGTGGCTAGAGGGAGCCAGCCATCAAGGGGCCCATGGGCCATACTATTGTTGCAATTTATATTATCTTAGAGCGTTATTTTATAATTTCTATTATTAGAGAGACATATAAATAGTTGTATACTCTATGGAGATAATCAAGCAGAAACATATCTTTGTTTCCAGCTTCCTTTAGGGAGCTGGGAGATCGGGAAGTCCCCCTAAACCCTAGCCTCCACCTCCTGTTCCTCTACACCCGCACGCCAGCCACCTCGCCACGGCGCCCAGCCACCGGCAGTGAGGACCTCGTCCAACTCCCCCTCCCTCTCATCCATACAAACTCCGCAACATCCCTGGTAGGATTCGCAATCCTACCAGTGTCGTTTGGCTCGCCAATTTCTCGTAACATAATTATGTCTAAAAGGGCTATATATAAATACTTCACCCAACATACCTTACTCACCAACACAAGACATCTCATTGTTTATTGTTACATATATTGAGTAGTACACTACTCAATAGATTCCTCACAGACACGTGCACATATGAAATCAATATACAAAAGATTGAACTTCACATGTCACACACACACACTTTATGCTTGCCTTTTATATATAGCATTTGCTAGTTAGGCATCCTAGCACTGATAAATAACTGGTGTTTCTGCAATTGTATCCTCACCATCAGTGACCACATTGTAGTAAACAATGATGTTTTTACTTCCTTCAAGGAGTTCTTCACAAGGAGTTGGCTCTATGTTTCCTTTGTCGTTAAGTTTTATTGTGTAAACGTTGTCTATATCACGCCTCCCTCTAAGGTAGCTGAGAAATGTGTCTAGCGGCTGACCCTCCAAACCGGAAAAATCATCCTGATCCCAACCAGGAGGGGTTGACATCTTGTTGAAACTGTTATAATACCATTACAAATCAATAATCGAGCAACATAGAAACATAATATCTTGTCTCAACCTAATGCTATCAGCTTTGGCAACAATAATTAGAAACTGCAATAGACATCATACTTTCAAACTAAGCAGACATCTTAATCGATTGCACCATGTACCAACCGAGTAGCAAATAGTCAAAATTGATATAACGAATATAGAGGCATAACATATTGTCTTGATCTAATAATGCTATTATTTTTGGCAAGAATAAACATGACATTATGATATACGTCCTCCTTTCATACTAGGCAGTTAATTAATTGCACCATATATGATTCGAGTAGCAAACAAGTCCACTAAAATGTCAAATTCAATTTTTGAAAGCAATAATTAACAAAGAAATACGTACATGACAACCTCCACAGAAGAAGAACACAATAGCCTATTGTGATGATATGTGCTCTATGATTATGTGTGTATATATACACTATGACATCTATGTTGTACTACTTGGGTCTTCTCCATGGAAACAAATTAAGCGTTTTGTACATCTTTATTTAGGAAACACCGTCGTATTGCCCTTTTGCCACAAATAATGATGGTTGTCAACCATAACAATGCATGTAGTTTGCTCTCTTTGACCATGACAAAATGCATCTATACCTCTTATATAAACAAACCCCACTATAAAATTATCTCAACATGCAAGCTATCCACATAAGCAATCCACTAAGCAATCCACTAAACTTGTAATTATATCCAACAAGCACATGTAATTATGACAACTACTTCTTCATCCACTAACATCCATTTAGTTGTAATTATATCCAACTAGCACATATAACTATGACAACTACTTCTTCATCCACTAACATACATTTAGTTGTTCACATCGACATGTCATCAAACTATTTATTAAAATTTATTTTAAGATTATTTTATTTTTATAACTATAAATATAAAAGTTTATTTTTTAAAAAAAATAACTGGAATCCCCGCAGCAACGCGCGGGGTATTCTCCTAGTTTACATAACAATTCATGTACAGCTCAATCCCCATAGTTTACACCGGTAGTGATTCAAGCAATGTACATGTAAGCACAAATGTGTATACGGAAACTAGCATGTACGTAATTGTAACAAACACACATGATGATGTTCACAGGGACACAGTTGAATGTCCATATACATAGGCTGTGACTCAAACTATGTACCTTTAAGCAGTATGAAAGAGACAACTGAGTACACATAGTTTACACCGGCCATGATTCATACAATATACATGTAAGCACAAATGTGTATATGTAAATTTGCATGTACATAATAATAATAAACGCACATGATGATGTTCGCAGGGACACAACGGAAGGTTCATAGTTTACACAGGCTGTGACTCAAACCATGTTAATCCATATGGATTGATCCGTACTTACAAGATAATAAACAAGTGTGAAGAAAGATACAGCTAAATCCCCATGGTTTACACCGGCCGTGATTCAAACAATCTACATGTAAGCACAAATGTGTATATGTAAACTAGCATGTATGTAATAATAACAAATGTGCATGATGATGTTTGTAGGTGTTGGTACTTATTAACGTCACCCCTAGAAATCGAGTTCTATCCTCAGCCATGGCACTAGAAATATTTGTTGTCTCTACTTAGCAACATCACTAAATTAATTAGTGATGCCAGTAAATATGCCTATTCATAGTTCCTTGTTAATTTTAAATATTCATCTGCAAGAGCACTGAGCTATCATTGAAGCATTTCACCTCGAAGTATAAAGGGCACTGTTAATTTTTATTTTCCCAAAGGAAGACATTTATTGATCAAGAGTCTAGTACAAATATGAACTTGAATAATAATGCTTGCAAGTGCGCAAATGTTTATAATAGGTGTAAGAATGGTGATTTCAAGATAGTGCACACACACCTGGCATTCTAATAAACTAGGTAATTTCCCCGCGCGTTGCCGCGGGAATTGTAATGTGACTAGATTAAGAAGCTTCTATGGATGATGGTGTTCAAGGTAGCTATAGCTCCTGTTATATATGCTAAATTTTTGACATATAAAAAATATATGAAGTAGGAAAAAGAATCGAAGATGAATGTCGTGTTGTGGCATTAATAAAAGGTATTGATGGCCTTGTAGTTGCCGTATTGTTTTTAAATGTATAACATGCTTGAGTTAATGATATATGGATGAATTAACTGATGCATGTGGATGAAAAAATAGTGGTTATTACTCAAAGGAAGTGGATGATGACATGGCTTTATGGAGAGGCCAGAGAAATAAGCAAGTGGGCATAAGTTTAAGATAATAAATAGAAGAGAGAGAATAAAAGAATATGCCCTCGAGTAGGCATTGGTCTAGTATAGTCATACAAAAATTGTTTAATAATCATACAAGTTATATAATTAGTCTTAGCGCTAAGTGGAAATTAGGATGGAAGGACAATGAGTACTGGTCTGCCAGCAAACTCTAGAAAATGCCAATTAATTAAACTCCTATAACACATATGAACATGGGGGAGTACAAGGGAAGGACAAAGTTGTCCCCACCTGCAACATACCCCCACAACCGTGGCATGGACAGTGCATTCACATGTTCCGCCATACCTAAGCACCACACTTGCATATAGATAAACTAGCGAAATTCCCCCAGGACTCGGAACTGACGGATCGACAAGTCAGAACTTGGGCACTGCTAAATGGGACAATGAACAATCACCTCAACTTGGCGCTTGTTTTGACTATATAAGTAATATGAATAGTTAAGCATAAAGTGAAATATGATATTCTCATGACATACAAACTATATGTCAAGATTATAATGTAAAGAATTACTTTAGATCACAATAAATATGATATAAGAGCATAACTTTGGAAGACCAAATATTGCAATTCATACCCAAAGGCCTTTCTTGCAAGGAGCCAAGCACTCCAAGGTAGCTTTGCCTTGCTCTAATAAAATACTAGAAAGGTAAAGTAGAAAAATGGAACTCAAAGTGGTGCGAATGTCGTAGTGGTGTGTACTATGAGAGGAGATGAGTGAAAGGTGGTTCTACTTCCTATTCTTGGTTGTTGTCGATGTCCCAATCCGACCAAGCGCGGAGCTGAGTTGAGTTGAGTTGGCGCTTTTATGGCATGAGTTGAGTTGATTTTGGTACCTAGGTGTAACATTGGAGTAGGGTACCCTCCAAAATTGTATATGGTTTTCGCCCAGTTTCCACTTCAAAAACTACGTGGGGACACTTGACTTCTTTTTTCTTTCTTCGTCTAATAGAAATCGCGGCAAAGTTTTTGCCGTCCTTTCTAAAAAAAATTCCTATTCTTGGCACGGTGCACCCCAGGAACTGACTCCACATGTGGCGGCATGTGACCGCTATACGAAGGACGCAGCAGGGTGCACGCTACTATAGATTTCTACATCTCTGCCCACCTCATCACTGCCAAAAATGGCGAAACCGGTAGTGATGAGTCTTCACTGCCGGTGCCAAGCTCGATGGAGCCTGACTTGTGTCAGGCAGTGACGGCACCGGCAGTGATGACTCACATTACTGCCGGTTTGTGTCCAGACCCGGCAGCGATATGGGGGCAGACACCATTACCGGCTCTAGCCAAACGCCGGTAGGGATGAGAATCATCACCGCCGGCGTCTCGCGAGAGCCGGCAGTGGCCGCCTGACAGCACAAGATGGCCACCCACCTCTCCTTCCTGCCCAAGAACAGAGGGCAACAAAATAACAAATAAATAAATAAAATGGAACTCGTAATAAGAAAAATTCATTATATATATATCTAATATGATAAGATTTTCATTACATATTTAAAATTTCTTATAAAAAATACTAATAAATAAAGGTCACGGCGGTGTTCGACATCGCGCTTGCCGCCGCGATTACCACGCTGCCCTCGCTGCCGCCTAACGGGTGCCCGCCGCCGCGAGCTAGCTGCGAGCAGCCGCCTCCTCCGCCTCGGCAGTCGCGCGGGCCATGCGCTCCACCTGCAGGGCCTCCTCGGTCGTCCTGCGCCAGCTCCGCTCTTGGGCAAGCTGCGTGCGCAAGGGGAGAAGTTGGTTCTCCGGCGCGCGGATGTGGCGGCCTGGGGAGGACGGGTAGTTGGGGTGCATCGAACGCCATCACCGGCGTCCCACTCCGTTTTCGCCACCGCGGCCACCACCGGCGGTGCCACCAGCCTCGATGGTGACGATGGCGACGATGACGAAGGTGAGAGGAATGAACAATGGGGAAGAGGAGGCTTCTTTATAAATCCCGCCGGTGGGGGTGTAGCAACCCGAAAAATTCACTAAACACAAAAATCCCAACTATAATTTTTTCTAAACAAACCCATGTCTGTTGTTTGTCATGTAGAAAACCCTACCTATAGATGCACAAATAGAACTCATGATTAGTTAGTAAGCAATGCATTGTAACACCACCACATGTGACTTAATATCCCCTTAAGCCACATGTGACTAAGGTCTTAACACGAACACTTGTAATCTACAAACATGACCTATCCTAACATTGCAATCGCGTGTGTTACATGTGACTAAGCTCCTAGGATGACTCCATGTACCAATTAGTACACCTATGACCAACCTTTAGCCATGATAACCCCTAACGATGATTCCTAGGTCTTGAACCTAAAACCCTAATGAACTATTACTAGGGTTAGTATCTATATTACTAAGGTGTGACCGACATAGAAGTGCACCTATGCTAAACCCTAAGTCGACTAGTGTTTACCCATGGCTAGCTAGTGACTAGTGAATTCACACCAACCTTCACACAAGGTAACCTAAACCCTTGCATTAACCCTACATGTGAGAATGTGGATACATAACCCTATGCCATAACAATAGGAACTACCTACAAATGAGTAACTAAGTACTTAACTACTTCAGTAATGGACCCTCACTAATCTACACTAGTGATCTAGCCTACCTAATATGCCATGAATAGAGAATGTACCTAAGCCTAGACAACCCCAGTGGGCTACTACAATTACTATATACCTAGTGGAGATGACTAGTTGACTAAAAACCAAGTTGACAACTCATAACCTATTGACTCATAACCTATTGAAGACTATGTCACAATGGGCCCGCAGCTTAACTTGGGGGATGCGACCTTTGAGCTCAAGCCTGCGCTGATCAACATGGTGCAATCCTAGCAATTCTATGGAAAGCCATATGAGGACGCCAATGCCCATCTCCAACACTTCCTGGAGCTGTGTGACACCTTCACCATCAAGAATGTTATAGCAAATGCCATTCGTCTTCGTATGTTCCCATTCTCGTTATTGGTAAAGGTGAAGTAATGGTTCTAATCCAACAAGGAGTGCACCACCTGGGATAAGTGTGCCAACGCGTTCCTCAAGAAGTTTTTCCCGTCGGGCAAGACCAGTGCCCTTTGCGAAAAGATTTCTAGCTTCGAACAGCAAGCTGATGAGATGATTCCCTAAGCATGGGAACGTCTCCAGGAGTACATTCATGCCTATCCTCATCACGGGATATAGGAATGGCTCCTCATTCAAGGTTTTCACCACGGGCTGACCGGTGTGGCCCGTAATCACCTTGATGCTACCGCCGGAGGAGCATTCTTGCAACACAAAGTCAAGGATGACAAGGACCTCGGCCTCATTGAGAAAATGGGTATAAACCAAGGATGGAATGAGGAATGCCTCCAACCGAAGAGAAGAGGTGTCCATGCCCTTAGCGAAGTGGACATGCTCTGTGCTAAGATGGACCTCCTTCGGAAGAAAGTTAAGGAAAGTTCCAAATAGGAGGCCATCCAGCCCTACACCACCGCACGAGCCGTCGAGAACGATCAATGGTGCGAGGTGTGCGGAGGAGGACATCACTCGGGCAACAACTGCCCCGAGACAAAAGGAGGAAGTGAGGTTCATCAACAAAAACCACAACAACGGGTACCGGCCCCCACAACAGCAACAACAAGGATGGAACTCGCGCCCCTTCTACCAAGGCCAAGGTAATGGTTACAACAATAATTTCAATAATAATTATGGTAACCAACCTTCCTTAAGAGATATTGTCTTAGGCCAAACTAAAATTAATGATAGTATAAATAAGAAAATCATGGCTAATGATAAGATCATTGAAAATCTTAGTGAAAAGTTGGATAGCTTTAATTCTGCTATGAAAAATCATTTGAGCTTCAATAAAATGTTAGAAACACAATTAGCTCAACTAGCAGCAGCAGCTGTCCCGTCCTTCGAGCAAGGTAAGATTCTTGGGAAGCCTGAGGACCCTGTTGAGGGTTTCAGGCTGGAAAATACGAGGTTCAGTAAGCCTCAATCTTGTTCCATTTGGGTCAACATGGTGGATTCCCCATTCATCCCCGACAAGGAGGATCCTGGCCTGCCAACCATCACTCGGACCACAGATCTTCGACAACACCTTTTGCGACCTTGGATCCGGTGTCAACATCATCTCCAAGGTAACTTATGATAACCTGTTAGGAGGCCCTTTGCACCCCACATATGTTCGTTTGCAGATGGCATATCAAACAATACGGTTCCCCGAGGTACTGGCTCGAGACATCCTGATCAGAATCAAGGATGAATACGTCCCGGATGACTTCTTGGTGTTCAACATGGGGTCCAACATTGACGTCCCGCTCATCCTGGGACGACCATTCCTAAACATGGTGGACGCCACCATCTACATGGGGGCTGCTCAGATCCACATGCAGTTCAATGGACGGAGGGTTAGAGTGTCTTTCAATGGTTTTAAAGCTATCATGCATGAACAGGAACCCCATTAGTCTCGTCGCCAACACCGCCGAAGGAAGAACGCTAAGAAAGGTAAGTCGGCCAAAAAGGCCGAAGTGAAAGAAGAATCTGTCGAGCCACAAGAAATCAAGCAAGTATGATGGGAAAAGGAGGTGCAGTTGCGGTCCCCATCTCTAGGACCAACCGACGCATCCGATGAATGAAACCGACGAAGAGGTCCCCGCTCTACGGACCTAAAACGCGGAGCCCTCGTGTAACACCGCAAAATTTACATGGTTTTAAAATAGTTAATTTGATTTAAATATGCATTTTTTGTGAGCATATAACTTTAGATAAATAATATTTTTTATCAAATAAAAACTATCATAAGGTCGAAACATGTTGCTGCATTCATGCTGGTGCATTGTTTCTGTTGTGATGTCTGGTTTTGACCAAAGTTCAAAAAAAAATTCAAAATCAATTCAAAACCCATTTTGGAAAGCTTCAAAATAAAAGAAAATGGATTTTCTTTTTCTCCCTCTGTTCTCTTTACTTTCGGCCCGAGCAGCAGGTTGGCCTGCTAGCTTCCTTGCTCTCCTGCGGCCTGCCTGGCAAGAGGCCGAGGCTTGCTCGTTGCCTCCTTTTCCTTGGGCCAATTGGCCAGAACCCAAGCTGCAGCAGCAATATCTCCTTTGTTCCTTGTTTCGCTAGCGTGTGGGACAGCAGGAAAGACCCTGTTCATCTTCTCAGTCTCTTCGTGTCTTCGCATCCGCCCGAGTCTTCAGGTTATTTAGCCACAGCGTCGCGGCCGCGATGCTCTTTTCCAAACCCTAGCAACGCCGCCGTGACTTCGATCCATGCCGCCGTGGTGATTGTGGTCTACTGTTTCTTCGTCGTCATCAACTTATTGCCGAGATCCTACGTACGCGCGAACGCCTCCATCCGTCTCGTCGAGCAAGCAGAACCGCCGCTGCCGTGCACGCCGTCGATCTGCTGTTCCCCACCTCCGCCGTCGACCTGCTGCTAGAGTTTCGCACAAAAGCAAGCCATTCGCTTCGGTGCTCTGTTTCATCGCTGCCGCCACTGAATCCACGGAGCTCTGCGTGATCGACGTGCCTCTACCACCGACGAGAACCCCTATGTAAGCTGCCTTTGCCCCCTCAATTCCCCAATATTGATCCTGTGGCAAATCGAGGCATGCACGTTCCTTCGTCATGAACTTCCAGGAAAGCCCCATCGCCAGCCATGGCCTCCATGGATGCTAGCTTGCTTGATGACGTCTAAGCTAGCTTTTAGGTTACATAATCATGACATCATCTTGTGTCTTGGCCGTTTTCCTATATATAGAAAAAATAATTCTACAAATACAAAGAAATACATCCATGGTCCTTTGCGCAATCAGCTTTCTATTTGTTTTCATCTTTGGAAAGCGTACTTACTGTTCAACAGTTTCACAAGACGTTTTCATGTATTTACAGTTTTGCCATTGCAATTCAAATGCTTATAAAATCCTCATTTTAATTCCGATTTGGTCCATTCAAATTGCGTTGTATTCATAGGTTCGTAATTCTACGTGTTATTTGTACGTTAGTTCAGTTTGTAGCTTTTAGATTTCGAGTTCATATTTGATGCATTATTAGTCCATAGAAAAAACTTCGAAAATTCATATCTTCGTCGTCATAGTGAAATTAACGTTTATGTGATCGTAGCACTGTCAGGTTTTCTCAATTCGGCGCGCATGTTAGAATCATCAACCGAACACGAAGACTCCTCCCCATCTACAGTTGCGAGAGGCGAGAGGGGTCTTCCAGTCGCCGGCGGCGGAGCTGGTGGTCCCTTCCGCCTCCGACGGCCTGCGGGGCGTTGTGAGGGGGCGGGGGCCGCCGGTCTCTCGCCGGCGGGTAGGGTCGGTCCTAGGTTTAGGGTTAGGGTTAGGTTCCTGGTGGCGCCGGCGAGGCGATGGCGGCGGTGTCCCGGCGAAATAAGGTCCTCTCGGACTCTTCCTCGCCCCGCTGGCGCTCTGCTCCGGCGACGACGGCGAGTCCGTGGAGGTGGTGCTCCCTGCGTGGAGCCCATGTATAGGAGTTCGCGTCGGTTGCCATCTCGTCGTCTCGGCGCGGCGAGGGTGGTGGCGGTGCTTTTGGTCGTGTCAAGGATACTGTGACGGTTGTGGGTGTTGAGGCATGATGGAGTGCGGACTGAGCTCGTTCTTCCGGCGGCACGTGTCGTCGCCGAGCTCTGGTCCTGGATTGGAGGCGCTCGGGGTGAATCCCCGCGGGCCGATGTTCCTTCCATGGTGATTCAATCCCGGCGTGCGCGTCGGGTGGATATTGCGGCTCCTCAAAGCCTTTGCACGATGGGGCTCCTCTAGTTCCTGGGTGGCCATGGCGTCTTCTTCCACGACGGTGGCCGGCGACGGCTTCACAACGATGGGCGAAGGCGGTTTCTGGCATCTTCGGGAAGCATAGGGTCCATGGACCTTATTGTAATGTCTTACTTTCTTAGGGGCCTTTGTGTAAGATGGCAAGGACAGCTGTCCTCGTATCCTCCTGTTCAGTATCTGTATTTGTATGAGTCTATGTACTTTTTCCTTACTCAGTAATACAAGTACAGGTACATTTTATCAAAAAAAAAAAAAAAAATCGGCGCGCGTGGAGGGCATCAGCACAGACTTCACACTGGAATACAACTGGATGCAGAGACAACCTGCGTATGCGCCCGTAGCAGCCGCTGCCCCGGCTCCCTCCGTCCCTCGCTTGCCCGCCCGCCGGTGCGCGTTGGCCGTCTGCCGCTTGGCTTCCACCCGTGTCCCGTGACCTGGCCCGCCGGCCTGAAACGGCCCCTTGCATCCTCTGCTCCTCCGCGCGCCGGCGTCGTCCCAGGATCGGACAAGAGCGAGCGCACGGGGGCGTGTTAAATTCGAGCGGCCAGGCGAGCAGATATATTGACGCGGCGCGTGGGAGAGCGGGTCGGGTGTCGGGTCACGTCCGCACCATGGTAAACGCTCCGGGCGCCCAGCAACCGGCGGCCGCGTGCACAGGTAGGTAATTGGACAACGAGACACAGATAATGGCATGGCATTCGGCATGGCATCCTACGTACGGAGTATGTACCCAGCCTCCTAGCTATCCAATAAGGTAATATCTTACTATTATCTTTTCTTCTCATTTTTTTATGTTTTACTTCATACCCCACAGGTGCGGCAGCACACACTGTAGGCCCAACAGCCGGCACCGGCAGCCGGACGGGGACAAGCACGCACGTGCATCGTGGAACTGCCGCGCTACACGACAACACTCGTGCTCAGTTACGTACTTACTGTACGTGGCAGCCTCGCGACACGAAAATGTAGGCGCCCGGAATCCCGGATGGATGGATCAGCTAGCTGGCGCCTTCCGTTGGTTGCACACTTGCACTGCACCAAACGCCGATCTACGCAGGAGGGACGAAGCTGCCGCGTTTCCTTGATGCGCTGTGAGCCCCAGCTCATCATCAGCTAGGTGTCCCACCATGCGCGGCCACGTATAGTACACACTCGAGTCTTCTTTCTTTCTATAATATTTTTCTATATCTGTATAAGACAGATGTGTCCATATATTCGTATTGACAAGAGATTAGGATTTTAGAAAAATCCATTTTTACTTTCTGTCAGCTTGGTCTTCGACAGACACGTAGGTGGGAAACTAAGGAAAAAATATGAAAACCATTTGTTGCTACACTGATGGAAATGACGTATTTGGAGAGGAAGTTGTCTGGATTTTATATCTATCTTGATTGTATCGTCTAATAAAAAATACGGCAAAGATTTTACCGTCCCTTCTTAAAAAATATCTATCCTGATGATTGGGATAAGATTTATAGTACATGCTACTTGCATTTGTCTCGGTCAAGTTTAGGGAGTGATTGGTTGGGTGGCTCGCCATGGATCGTGGGAAGGACTAAAACCTGGCGCATGGTGCAAACAAGGATGCTTGGATATGGAGTGTTATCGTCATACTGATGATTGAGGATGCCACTTGCCAGTACATAGCAAATGCGTGTATATGCAGATTGCACGGGTGCCAACCAGACAGCCGGAGCAATGCGATTAATAGACGATGTTGGGTGATGTTGAAAAAAGATGAAACAGTCTTTACGGTTGCTCGTCGGAGCAATCTAGGAATTTTCGCTCTTCCCACGCGTGCGCCGCGTCGGCACACGGCACTGTCACCGGGTTTTGTCGCGGTGTCGTCGGCGTCGAAGGCAAATCAAATCGGGCGGCTGTTTGTTTCACGAGGGCACGACTCTGCCTCGGCGTCGGCGGCGCCCGGACACATCGCCGTACCCGTACCGCGGCCGATCTGGGTTGGCTCCCGCCCCACGTTACAGTCCCCCCAGCAGGCTGCTTGCTCCTGCTACGATGGCTCTCTGCTTGACTGAGCCGAGCCGACGTGCCCGCCCTGTCGCTTGTGTCGGGTCTCTCTCAGTTGGGCGCGTGTGGAGCACGTGCTATGGTGCTACGCTGCGATTACTACTGAAACCCGGTGACAGTGCGTGATTATATTAGAGAGATGCGCTAGCAATAACAAGTTGTGCTTGTGCTCATATGGTTGTTGCTCGCAGGATCGGAGCAAACCAGGAAATGTCCTTTTTCCCACGCATGCACACGTGCGCCGCGTCGGCGCCTAGGTTTTGTCGGGCCAGCGCGGCGTCGGCGTTGCGCGCGGGCGAATCGGCCGGCCATCTGTTGGCACGACTCGCCGCGCGACGGGACACCTCGCCGTACCGTATCCCGGCCGGCCGGCCCACGTCGCAACCGGGGGTCTGCTTGCAAATCGCAGCTCCCGGGCCTACTACTACTCAGTACTGATGTTACGAACGCGTCCATGGCTCGTAGGGTAGAGAAGCAGGATGATATCAATAGGATACCTGAGACCGATCTGCTGGGTGTTCAGTTTGACGACGTGCGTGCCTGTCCCCTGTCGGGCTTCTCAATTCGGCGCGTGTGGAGCACGTGCTACTGTGCTACCTGCGATTACTGAACCTCCGCTGACTGTGTGCTTATATAATGAGTTACAGAGTTGCTCCGGCATTCACACGTACGTATAGGGATTAGTATTGTGAAGTGGACCAGATTGTTTCAGCTTCGTGTGACAAAAAAGCACCTGCTTGAGGGCATCCGCATGGATGAGCACACTGAATGCGGATGGCATATGCGCCCGGCGCCCGTACGTAGCGGCCGTCCTGCGGGCTCCTTCCGTCCCTCGCCCGCGAGCGCTGCCGGGGCGCGGCGACTTGCTCTCCCGTGACCACGCGCGCGCCGGCCTGAAACGGCTCAATGCATTGTCCGCTGATCCGCTCCACCGCGTGGCGACGGTGGCGTCCCGGGGTCGGACGTCGGAGCGAGCGCGCTGCCGAACGGTGTGTTAAATTTGATCGGCGTCGGCAAGGTGAGCGGCCAGGTATTGTATTGATGATGACGCCGACGCGGCGGGGCTCTGGGCGCGCCCGGCCTGGGGAGTGGGGAGCGGGGCGGGTCGGTGCCTCACACGTGCACCACGGTAAACGGCTGAACGCTCCGGGCGCCCAGTAATTAACGGCCAACAGGCCGAGTGCACGAGCACAGGTAAGTCGAGGAGGAATTACCACCGTCCACAGTTGCAGTAGCACAGCACAGGTAATTCGACGCGAGACAGATAATGCATATCGCAGGCGCGGATCGTGATATCGATCCCTGGTATACGAACGTACGTACGTACGCTGCCTCATGCTTATCCAATACGGTCTATTTACGATCCGTATACTGGTACGTACGTGTCTGCCGTCGTATACACTGGACGTACGACGACATGGACCACCGCCGTTCCGATTTTTTTTCAGGATCGATGATCGATCGGTTGCAAACCACCCAGCCCAGACAGCTACATCGGCGCCTCAGCCCACGTATACATACGTACAAATACATGTACACCATACAAACACTAAACACTTCCACGCCACCGCACACGTCGCGGCGCTAGCTACGGCTACGGCGGAAAGCTACCGGCAGACGGCGGAGGGCGACGCGCACGCGCCGGACCTCCGGTGCCCGCCGCGGGATCCCCGGCTCTGCACATGCCCGTCGCCGTTCCTCCTCTGATCCAATCCCTCTTGCAGTCTCGCTCCGGCCGCCGGCACCGGTCAGTCAGCTCTGCGGTCACTGTCCGTCCGGCCCCGCAATCACAGGATTTTTGGAACCGCATGCATCGCCTCTAGCCATTCGCTGCCTGTTGGTGGCGAGGTGGTGGTTCGCATCTGAAACGCCGGGCTGGTTGGTTGGTGGCGAGACGGCCGGGCTTTCTGCAATCCCTGGATTTCTTGACAAATGTGGCTCTCATGATTAAACTACATTACATTAGACTCTGCATCGGAATGAAAACTGTGATAACATTTCTAATAGGCGCGGTGGGACATCTGCTCAAGTCTAGAATGGAGTCCTCTTGTCCCCAGAATTTGTTTCTACTATGTATATACACACCATAATCTAACACAGGGTGCGTGTAACTTCACACAGCTTCTAGCTAGTACTTGCTCTTGGGGCACCTATGCTTGTAGACCAAACACAAGCAACTTTACTGGTCTCTGCAATGAGGAGGAATGTACGAGGTACTTTGACTAGTGCAAAGTCAAGTTTTACAACATTTGACCGTCAATTAGTTAAATTATTTATCAATTCAGGACACAAAACATGAACAAGTGATTTTTTGTTCAAAGTATCTATGAGATGACTTTGTTTCTAGCAATTCACAAAATATTTCTAAGATATAAATATGACCAAAAGACTCTTTTGCATGACCTTTCCTCATCCAATGCACTCCTCGGATGAGATGACTTTGTTTTTAGCAATTTGCAATACAATTGTAAGTAAGATAAAATAAGAACCAGAATGTCTTCTGCATGACCTTTCATCATCCAATGCACGCCTTGCATTCCATTGGTAGAGTATCAAGCAATGCAATGCACTCATCCAATTCTCACTCCACATCCGAAACCATAGGATGATGTCCACACATATCACTCAATCATAACCATGGCATCCCAGCATCCAAGTTATATAATAAAATTAATTAATATATTATTATTACCGCTAATTACTTGATTAGTAGTCTACAGCTTCCACCTGGCACTCCACAAGAATGCCAAGGAAACGCGGAGCCGTGGGGCCCACCTACCAGCAGGTACCCCACAAAACTCCAAAACTCAAAAAAAAAAAGAGCAAGAAAACAAAATGTTTTCCGTCACATCATGCATGTGCCGAACCACCGAAAACAGAGCAAAGCAGAGCACCGCTTGCTCTGTTTTCTCTTGGTCGCCGGCACCGCCATGGACGGCGTCGGCGATCAGCAGCAGCTGTTCCGGAGATCCACGACGAGCTCCCGCATCAGCGCGTCGAACACGGCGGCCTCGACCTCGGCGGCGACGTCGTGGCGCTCGGGCTCCACGTCGGCGGGGCTCAGCTTCGAGGTCGGGAGCTCCGACGCGACGAGGTTGGACACACGGGCTAGCTCCTCCCTGTGCGCGTCCCAGTAGGCCGCGGCGGACTCGTCGTCGCAGCAGTGCTTGGGGCTCGTGCGGTAGGCTCCGCCGCCGTAGTAGCAGTCGTCCTCGTCGGCGGCGGCGTTGAGGAGGTCCTCGGACTTGGCGAGCAGCTGGGCGAGGAGGGCGGGGCTGTAAGCCGCGTCCAGGAGGTCGCGGAAGACGTCCTTGGACGACGGGGAGAGCAGCAGCTTGCCGTGGACCGGGGAGCTCTCGAACGGGTGGTCCAGCACGGAGACCGGGCTCAGCTGCTGCTTCTCGTCGTCGGAGTCGGAGTCCGAGTCGTCGTAGCGCTCCGCGGCGGCGTCCTGCGCCTTGGCGTCCGCGGCGGCGGTCTTGACGGCGTCCAGCGGGAGGGGCCGATCCCCGTCGGAGTCGGAGCACGGCGCCGGCGCCACTGCTGCCAGCTTGAAGGAATCGGTGAACTGCAGCGCGGCGGGCTTCGCCGCTCTGGGGCTGCAGCCGAGGATCTTGGAGAGCAGGAGCTGGAGGAGCCCGCCGGCAGGCTGCTGCTGCTTCTTCTTGGCGCCCGCCGCCTTCTTCGCTGCCTTGTTCTTCTTGCTGGTGAGGCGCCGGAGCACGGCTGGGGCGCCGTCGTTGCCGGCGGCAGAGGTGGGCCAGCACATGACGGTGGTGTCGTAGCGGGAGGAGGAGCAGCCCTTCTCGAGGAGGTGCAGGTCGAGGAAGAACGGCTCCTGCTTCTCCTCCAGCAGCTCCGAGAGGCGCCGGCCGGACGGCGACGGCGACAGGCACGCCATTGCTTGCAGTTCTTGGGTAGAGAGACACAGAGTCGTGTAGGCAGGCACAGAGAGAGCGGTGTCTGGACGACGTTGGAGTCTGGGCTCTGGTCGAGAACGAATGAGTACACCGAGGAGGGGAGGGTGAGGAGCTTATAATGGAGGTAGAGAGGTGGGCATTGGAGGCAGATGAGACAAGGAGGAAGGAGAGGAGAAATGAATGGGGAGGGAGAGGGAGACAAGGAGGTTGAGAGCAGATTCTTGTAGGCTTTGCTGTGCCCCTCCTACGTACTAATCCTGTCGTATTACCAGACAAGCCATCATTTGCCTAATCACATACACATGGTTAAACTAAACAGCAAGTCTTCTCCTCAATGTTTCGTGTGTTGCATATGCCTATATTCATACATGCATGGAAATGGCTGACCTGATTGACCTCAGTTTAGTATCGGAGTGAGTGCATGATGCATGGTGATCTGGAGGGATATCATCTTTTGTTGTGTGCATCAGGGGTGTGAAAAAGAGGAAAGCTGAAATGCTGATTATGCATGCATGCGACGAGGGTGGGGTCAAATCGCCTATCTGAAAAGGCTGTGCAGGGCATCAGAGATGAACGGCGCTTGGCCTGGAGTTGGTAGGGTTTATTCAAGTGCACTACCAGTGGTGCTCACGATATTCAATGAACTAGTGAGCGAGGACGAGGAGGTGCTGCAGTGGTTTTTGTTTGAACTTTGAATCGTGAAGGCATGGCAAGCAGGACAGTTATGTTATCGGCAGCCTTTGCAGTTTTTGCGACCAGCGCGTGTGTGCAGTATCAGCCTAGCAGATGTACAGGTTGTGCAGGTCTGGGACTCGTAGTGCTCGTCTGATTGAGTAATAGGAAATGTTGCAGTTGCTGCAGCGGTAGAGTACTGTAGTGTTTTTCGTGCCACCGCTGTTGCACTCGCGGTATCGAACAGTGTCTGTGTATGTTACGTACGTGGTGTATGTTTCAAACCGGGGAGCTGTAGCCATGTTCAGATTCAGGTGTCCATTCTCCATTTCAAATTTGAGCGTGCGTGCATTTGGTGTGAGAGAGGACGGACTAATACCAATGTCAGATGGGATGCAAACGATCTATTTGTAGGGACGTGATCATCCATCGTTCATTGTGTAGTAGCTCTTTGTTTTTAATGACAAATGGTTCTTTTTTTTAGGTTTGGATTAGTTTGGATTAATTGATGAGGATGGATGTGACGATAATGACCAAATACTATTGTTTTTCAAGTTACGAAGGGATTACATGACTTTCAGGTGTCCATCCACACCCTCAGACGAAGCAGTCGTATCGCAGCCATGCCGCGTGCGGCAAACACGATTGTGTAGGCGCAAAGATTGCTCCTAAAGAAGTTGTGGGTCGAGGTCCATGTGGACGGGCCCGAACACGACATTTAACACAAGGTCAAAGCCGCGTTTGAGCCTGGCATGTCGGAGTACAAGCGACAGTGTTTGGACATCCTCCTAAACGGCGGGTTCGACGTCACAGTTTCGGACCTCAACTTGGAGGGTTTGGAGGCTGAGGAGGCTAGAGTGGGAGTTCTTCGGGCTTTTTTATTAGCTTCTAGTTTCAATCATGTAGTCGTTCTTTGTTTCTTGGTGGGACAGGTTTTGGTAACCACGTGTTACCATGGCAATGGTGTTGTAACAAAACTCTTTCTGCTTAATGAAAAACGTGCTTCGGCGTCGCTCAAAATTACATGACTTTACCATAGCGGATTTGTTGCATGCAAATAGGAATACCATGTTGGAAACCTCACATATACAGAATCAAAGTTAATCCAATCCAATTTTCTTGTACTTATTATGTATATGTATTTGTTGCGTTTCATCCAAGCGCACGATGAGTGACACCACATGCTAGCCTGCCTTACCTCGGATTCCCCACCTCAATGCGGCACACTCCTGTGTCCTGATCCTGATCCTGACCGCACCAATCTCCTTAAAATTTTGAATAGCCCCGGTCGGGTCACCTTGCCACCTAGCTGGGGCTCCTGCGGCTTCACGTCGCCTTCGTCGCCGCTCTCTGATCCTCGGCCGGCCCCCCACAAGATCCACACCTCATCGATTCGTCATCATCATCACTTCATCTCGGTTTGTTCTTGCTACAAATATAAAACAACTAGTAACTACTGTACATTAGTATAAAAAAGAAAACAGAGGTGCTTGCACACCGCAGCAGTGTCAGCGTGTTCAACGGTGATCCATCCAAAGATGACAAAAAAAAAAGGTGACCCGGCGGGACGGGGTGGTGAGCCGGTGTGACACTTGTCAGCCTCGCAGCAGCCCTGCAAAACTCATCGTAGTTTAATCGCAGGAAGTGTTCGCAGGTAATATAATCGTGCGATTTCGTCCCGTGGCAGGTTGTAGTCGTGGGCGACAGACAGCAGGCGAATATAATCGGCGTGATTGGGCTGCTGATTTGTCCGTCGTATTCGCATAAACATTACCACACTGTACGTGCGCAATTGAATCGAATCCTCGGCGTGCCGGATCGGATGGAGCTCTGCCTGTCCCCTGTAGCCAGCAGGGAGACTCGCGCCGCTGTCGGCTTCCGTGCCAGCTCGTCGCGGCGACCCACACGGTCGGGGGGGAAGACTCTCGGGGCCGGCCATCAACAGCACAGCACGCTCGTGTGTCTACAAAACCATACCATACCATACCATTTGGACTATTAGGCCATAATTAGGGCTTCTTTCCTCCTCGGCTCCGGCACAAGTGTTGCGCTGCAGCGGCCCGCCGGCCACCAGTCCACGTCGGCCACGCACCGGCACCGGCATGCAAATGCCAGCGTGCGGCGTGAGCCCGTGGCCCGGAGTTCGCCTACGAACGCCGATCGCCGGAGCAGACGCCGCCGAGCGCTGCGTCTGCGCGGACCCAGTCTAGAAATTGGAACGAGAGGTCGAGGCGGCAGCGATCGACCGATCCGAGCGGGCTCTGTGCACGCGATGGATCGATGCGAGTGGAGGCATCCAGTTTTCTATACTTTTTTTTTTTGACGAGAAGTTTTCTATACTTGATTCTTTCGGTGGTAGTAAGAGTGAATCTTTCATCAATGGTAGTGAGCCAATTTTCCCATTATGTTTTGGGCCAGTCGCCATTGGGCCATGTTGGACCGTCGAAGTCCAAGGTAGAGATTTTGGATTGCCTAGTCGAATATTCCGTGCCATTTTTTTTTTAGTTTTCTTCCGACATACATATACTGAACATATGTCTACTATGTAAGTATGCATATGTACATGAAGCGACAAGTATGCCAATTTCCAAACTAAATGCATAGATGAGGTTTCATCTAAACATGGCTCAATCACATATGAACGTACAGTGCAAATGTGAAAAATATGAGTAAGGTAATTGGGAAGAGCATAAAGAGTAATTTGTAACATAAGTCAATAACTAGGGAATACTAATAAGAAAATATTTATATTTAGTATTCTGTAAGGATATGAAGTAAATAAAGAAAATACTTGTATGGGTCTACGTTAGAATATCAAGACATGTGAGAGATGAACTAAACACAGATGCCAAAAACACACTTGGAGTTCAGGAGTTGTGATTCACTATGAATATAGATGAAGAAGTGGACTGAGCAATTGTATTAAACCCTACAACAAGATACAGAAAAAAAAAAATTAGTCTCACATCTGTCACAAGTATGGAGAGATACGATGCAAAATCAAGCAACCATGTATTGGGATGTAAATTTATATATATCAATTATTAACTACTCCTATTCCAAATTACAAGTCATTACGAGGATCTTAAAAAGTCAAAACATCTCAAGTTTTATTAAAATTATAGAGAAAATTATAATTTTTTTACATCAAATAGGTAATACTAAGAAAATAAAAATCGACTAAGAATTTAAAGATACATAGTTACATCATAAATATTTTGCCAAACTTAAAATGTTTTAACTCTTCGAGATTATTAGAATGACTCATACTTTGGGATGAAAGGTGTAATATGTACATCTATCAAAACTGGATCCATATTAGGAACAATATATATGAGTACCATGTTATGTCCAACTTGAGAGAAGGAAAGATTGTGAAATATTGGAACCTAAACTTTTTATACAAAATTTAAATGTTAAGTTTTAAGCCCGTGCGGCAGTACGGGTTTTCTGGACTAGTTTTAAAAACCAGAAATATCTTATAGTTCGAAACAGTGAGATTACATAACTTGAAGCTCTTGGTAAGAAGAATAGCATGTTGGTAACCTACTCAAAGTTCATTCAGTTATATGTACTTAAGACTCCATCAGTCCATCTATTTTAAAATAGATGTCATTCTTGTTTGCTGAGAAGTCAACGTTTCTCGATATATTAAAGATATTAATATTTGTAGTACACAATGATATCATTGGAAAGATCTTTAAGATATGTTTTTAATAAATTTATTTGGAGATATAAATGTTGCACGTATTTTCTATAATTGAGTCAAATTTGAAAAAAAAATGACCGACACGCATCCCGTAGTGTCATCTATTTTAAAACGGAAGCAATATATTTGTTGCATTTGAACCAAGCCCACCATGAGTGAGACCACGTGCTTGTCTGCCCGACCTCGGATTCCGTTCCCTTCCTGCGCGGCACACTCCTGATCCTGACCGCATCTGCAGCAGAACACGATCGCGAGCGGCTTCACGTCACATTCGTCGCCGCTCTCCGATGCTCGGTACTACCACATTATTATAAAATAACAAAGCTCCACACCGCAGCAGCGCCAGCGTGTTCAACGGTGATCCAAACAAAAGAAATGAACATTGGTGACCCCGACGGAGTGGTGACACACAGACACTTGTCCGCCTCGCGGCACACTGCAGAACGTACAGTAGTTTAATCGTGGGCTGACAGACAGCAGGCAGAGGCGAATATAATCTGCCTGCGTGATTGGGCTGCTGCTGATTTGTCCGTCGCGTAGGCGCGTAGCGTTAGCTGCTGATTAGCATACTGCATACTACACTAGTAAGTTGCGCGCGCCATTGCGCGCGTCGGCAGGCAAACGCATATGGTTTTACAGATACTATATTTGATGGACTCTTATTTTATATTAGATAATTTTTATATGTAGACGAATGTGTATATGTATATATATTTTAGGATTGTAAAGCCGGTAAAATTACTAAATCATTTAATTTTATGTGTGATATGGGTAAGGTATCATAAAACTTCCATAACAACTGGATTATGGAAATCAGCTTTATTAATTACTTGCAAAAAAATTTAGAGAAATGTAGACCCACATCTCGTAGTAATAAAATTAAAATAAAATATGTGATAGTTGCATAGATGTCAACAAAGTTGTTTTGGTATTTTCTTTATTTTTATTTGATTCGTTATGGTTTGTACAAAATTTGAGCAAATTTGGATAAATAATAAATGTGTAAGAAAATATGAAAATGGCGTATTCTAGGAGCGTAAAGCCGGTTAAATTACTAAATTATTTTATTTTATGCGTGGTATGGGTAAATTACCTAAAGCTTCTATAGCAATTGAATTAAGGAAACTAACTCTATTAATTATTTTGGAAAAAATATTAAATTATTTAACGGGTCTGTACTCTTCATGTTACCGGGTTTGTATAGTACGCGCTATAACTTGCAAGCGAAAAATGTGAAGGCCTGACCGTTTATCCGGAGCACTGTTCTTAAGAAGGACCCCGCGTACCGTGGGCCCACGCACCTAGGCCCGCAGGAAAAAAAGAGGGAAGGGAAGAACAAAGAAGGATAAAAAGAAGGGAAAGAAAACAAAAGATGGGAAACAAAAAAAAAAATTAATTCTGTAGGACGGGGTCTCACGCATCCGGGCCCGTGGGGAAGAAAGAGAGAAGGGAAGAAGCAAAAAAAAAAGGTAAAAAAAAGAAAGGAAAGAAAGGTGGGAAAAGCAAAAAAAAAATAGTGTCCATACATACGATTACTGTTCATACATACGGTTACTGTTCATAAGTACAGTACTGTTCATATGTACAGTACTGTTCATGGGGGCGACGTGGCATGGCTGGTTGCTCCCCAACCTTAGCCGGATGAATATAAGTAAATACGTGCGCGAATCGAATCCTCGCGGCGTGCCGGATGGAGCTCGATCTGCCTGCAGCCCGCCGCTGTCGGCTTCCTCACCAGCTCACCGACCGGCGACCCGCACGGTCGGAGACTCGGAGTCGTGCCAGCGAGGCAGCCGCAAAAGCACACGCGTACAGTGCGCTCGTCTGTCTCCAATGCCATGCATTCTTTTTTTGTTTTTGTTTTGAGTAAAGTGTACAATTCCATGCATACCATGGGGTTACAGTACTTTGCTACGGATGGAGACGGACCAAGCAGCGGCTGGCCGTTGCGTGGATCCAGGCTGGGCTTTTTCGGAGTTGGATTGGAATGAGAGGTGGGCTAGGCATGCAGGATGGCCATGGGCCTTGCGTTGGGCCAGTGCTCGAATCCACAGATTATTATTGCTGGCAGGCCTAGCAGTTCATTGCTACTCGGGAACACATTGGAGGCCCGATAATTACAGAGGCCCTGAACACTTTGCTCACTGTTTCTGCACCTGACAATGGGCCTGGCCTGGCCTGGGCGGCAGCGGCGTGGTCTCTGGCGGCTAACACTAACAGAGAAAAAAGAGTATTGATTGGGTCCCCCGCCGTTGGGCCATGTTGGCGGTCCAAGGTAGGGGAAGAGATTGTGGACTACCTTATCGAATATTCAAGGCCATCTAGTTCCTAGCTAGCAGCCGCAGAAGTCTCTCGACACCCAGCTACAGTTGAGATCGGGCGACCAGGAGGCGATTTGCATCCGGCGCTGATCTCCTTCGTTCCTCTTCTACTCCGGTGGCTGGATACGCGCTGGAGAGGATGAGGCACGAGGAGTGTGGTGGCCATTGTACAATTACTTATCTATCGTAGGTGAATCTTCAAGCAGCCCTTGCAGGGTGGGGGCGGGGTTGCGGCAGTGGAATAAGCAACTCCGGCTTCTTCTCCACTTCGCTGGTGAGTCTTTTGATGCCAGTGATGAGCCGGAGTGGTATGTCTTCCCTGGATCTAGAGTTCTGGATCTCGTTGGGTTCTTTTGTCCCTCTCTTGTCATCGTCGATTTTGAGAGGTATGTTTACCAACGCGAGATGAAATCGGGTTGGTTGGTTGTTACCACCTGTCTTGGTGGTTTAGTTCCCCTTCAGGGTTCTTCGTCGTCTGGTGGATTGGAGCTTCTGGCGTTTTTGGGGGCGTCGGGTTCTTCAAGGCCCGACGATGTGATGGTCGTCGGTCATCTTCTACAGCCGGATCGTTCAACGATAACAAAGCATGTCGGCTTTGATGTGCTACTCAAGACGGCAACTACAAACTTTGTTTCTTCGCCGGGGAGGAGACCGGCCTCAGGTCGCGGATTCCGGTTGCTGATGGCGAGGAAGACCGGGAGATGGTTACAAAGACTAGTTTGTAATTATTATTTCTTTCGAGGGTGTCTTTGTAATATGAGCTGTAATCACCAAGAAATTTATAAATGAAATATCAACCCGGTTTTCTCAAAAAAAAAATCGAATATTCAAGGGCTGAGATGTAGGGGCCATATAGGCTCGGTTGGGCTAAAAAATGAAATTGATTTTTCACGAAAATCAGCCAAAATTCTGATCAACCCAGCCATAAGGTGCCCTATATAAAATTGCCACTGTTACCACTATAAATGCGTCATGAAAACGTTAACTAGCTTTAAAGTAAACAATCTATACTTCTTATATAAACAAACTCCACTAGCCTAATTCTCGTGCTTTCTCCTTGCACCGCATCAGCAATTTTCGGTTACCTATCTAATCCCACCTTCAATTTCAGTTACAGATGACCATTTGCATGGAGGAGCACACCGTTGTGATCAGGTCTCCAATTATATCTAAGTAAAAAACGTGCAAACAGAGGCCCGCCATAAATTTCAGTTAGCAAAAAAAAAAAAAAAAAAAAAAAAAAAAAAAAAAAAAAAAAAACCCCACTCATCAAGTACGCTAGCGCGCCCTGTGCTGCTCGCATTTTTGTTTCTAATTAGTGGATGCCAAGCGAGAGAAACAAGATAATCTGTTCCTTATTTAGCCATGTTGTCATATATATCTTCTAATTAGTAGTATTGCTAAACGAAGAAAAAAATACCATAATATGTTGATTGACTGATGTGTGCAAGACAACCCAACGTCTTAAAACAAAAAAGAGTACCAAGACAATAAACAACCCTAAGAACTAATATTAAATTAAATAAAAAGAAAAAAAACTAAACCCTGTAAACTTTTTGTGGTTCATTAATATATTAAAACTAAGATAAATATATACATCTTCTAATTCTTAGTAATAACGTTCTAACCTATTTATATTCTTTGTTCATACCCACGGCAACGCGCGGGGATTTTTCCTAGTTCCTGATATATCAGTTGCCGAAATGTATAGATGCATTAGCTATATAAGTATATCTATTAATTAATAATCCATGTTAATAAATTATTTAAATCGCTACTTCACATACATTATACATTTTTTTAACATCACTTCAAATAGCTTAATTATAAGCACTACATGTTTTATGAGAAATATTGGTAGGCAAACATTGTTTTCATATAGAAAATTTAAGAGTCTTTTTCTCCAGAGCCACTGAAAAAGTTGCCAATCTCGCCGAAGCCACTGAAAATTTCAATCTATCACCGATGTACAAGTTCGCAACTTTCTTTTCTTTCACGCCATTCCGTCCATCCTCCGCTTGTTCTCTGCCATTTGGGACGCCTGACGTGTGGGTCCGGTCTGTACAAATGTCCAAAATACCCTTCTTTTGATCTATTCTCTCCCTTCTTTCTCTCTGTGCAGTGGGGGCCTAGCTATGACCCGAACAGTACTGGTGGCCGGGCTCGCGCCGGCGGCTGCCGGGCGGGGCTCCCCCGCGCTCGGAGGAACCTCTTGGACGGCCGGACCCTCTGCCTCGCTTGCTCCTCCAGCTATACGCCGACGCGCCCGCGAAACTCGCCGAGGCCCAGGAAGACGCGCGCACAAGGGAGCTCCGCCCCGCCGCGGTCATCCTCAACGAAGCTCCGCGCCCCATTGACCCGGCCTCCCTCACCGCGCTCCGCGTCCTCACCGATGCGGGTGCCGCCACCTGCCTCCTTGTCCGACGCCCGCACCCATGGAGGACTCACCCGCGCATGGCGGCGACGCCCGCGAACTCGCCCTCGCCCGGCGCCCACCTCACCCGCACCCATGGCGGAATCGGTGCCTGGCTGCTGCCGCCGTGGCCATCGCCGTGCACTGGAACGTCGTCGTGCTGCCGTCGTGGGCGAGCGCGTCCCAAGCGCCTCCAGGCGCGCGCGCCGCTGGCGAGTCCGCCGCGGACGAGGCGGCCCGCAGGCCAAGGGGCTCGTCCGGAGTAGAGCAGGGGCGGTGGCGCCTGCTCCGACTGGAGCTGCGTGGGAGCACACACTCGAGGAGCCACCGGGGTGGACAGGGGCAGCTCACCCGCAGCCGCCTGGACATGGTCTCGTCACCGTCGACGCCCACCTTGGAGGGCGTCGCGTCGAGGTGGAGGATGCCGGACGAGAGCGTGTCGGCGAGCGTCGCGGTGGAGGAGGGGGCCTCGCGGCCTCCGCGCTGCTGCCGCCGGCTGCGCCCAACGATGGGCGGCAGCTGCAGATCCCCGTGCGCCACCGAGGCGGGGCCGTCGGGCCTCGCGGCACCGGGGGGGCCTACGCCATGGGCTGCCTGCTGCACCTCACGGCGTGGGCGCTCGTGGCTGCGGCGCTGCAGGCGCACCATCACCACCTCCCGCGGATGGCGGCCGACGGGGACGGGTCGCTGGAGCCGCGAAGAAGACAAAGGCGAGGACGGGGGATCGGGTTGGGGAATTGAGAGCTGGTGAGCAGTAGGTGACAAATGGGCCCCGCCAAGGGTATAATGGTCTTTTGACATGTCGGTTTGACACCGTTAGACAGAGAAGTGGACGGAATGGCGTGAGAGAAAAGAAAGTTGCGAACTTGTACATCGGTGATAGATTGAACTTTTCAGTGGCTTCGGCGAGATTGGCAACTTTTTCAGTGGCTCTGGAGAAAAAGGCTCAAAATTTAATGGCTTGAGCATTGGGTGCATGCAAAAATGATTGCTTATGCAGTTTTGTAGACTACATGAATTTAATTTATAACTTAAAATCAATATTTTCATAACATATAGAAAGAGTTCTTTGAATTAAATGTATAATAGAAGTATTTCCACTTAACATACATATAAAAGATTGAACAAACATATAATATAAAATTAGAAATTCAGAATACAGTTTGGTTAAATCATAACATATCAGGTTCAGTGGAAGCGCTTACATAATTTAGCCTAAAGTTTGAAGGCAGAACTGTCCGAGTATGATGAATATGGACTGGAATAGCTATACGAATATAGAAATCTAGAGTAATAATAGATGGATAAACCAAAGTTTATATAGGAATTACATAGTATTAATATGTGTTTCGTGTTAGCAAATGGACAAAGTGGTAATTAAAAAGTAATTATCATTAGTTGTGACTTTAAATTTATCACATAATTCTAACCAAAATTTATCACATAATTATATTTTTAGTTAACCTAAATGTTCCAATACTATTCAAGTAAAATGGTAAGCTATCAAAATAAAATCGTCAGCGGTAAAAATTAAATTGGAAAGCTTAAAAATTATTCTCACATGCAAGCGAGCGAAGAAGATTGACTTGTGACATGATAACCAAACTACTATAAATATATAATGATATATCAATATACTGATACTTGAATATATGAAGAGTTAATTCGTTTACCTATGAGATTGACTTGTGCTACGAAACAGTTGTAAGCTATTTGGTTAAAATAACCTTGGAATCTATCACGTCTCTTTATTTCCACTCATTTGGAAAAGTATATCTATATATATGCCCTATTAATTAAACACCAAAATTTCTCGATGTCTTTTCTGTTAGCCTTTTCTTTCGCCTAGCTCGGTGGGAAGTTGGGTGTCCTCCCCTTACAACCAAAATTTCTCGATGTTTTTTTCTGTCCGCTTGGCCTTCGGTAATGCTTAGGCCAGTCTCAATGGCTAGTTTTATTACACAGTTTCACATACTATTTAAACCTTTTAAATTTTGATACGAAACAACTCACTCCCTCAATGCATAGTTTTATTGCACAGTTTCACATACTATTTAAAGTTTCTATGGGTCCACCGTTGTCTCTCTCCTCTCTTCCATCAATGACCTTCCTCCATGCATGAGGATGAAATGAAATAACACTCTCAATGGGAGTTTCACACACTTTCCAATGTTTTGAAAACACCGCTATATAGTTTCACCATAGTGAAACGAATTCCTTCTCTCTCCTTCCAATTTCATGCAAATGCTGACATGGCAGTCTATTTAATGTGCATGACACTCCCGTCAAACCTCTATTGAGACTGGCCTTAGGTGCATACGTCAAAAGCTTAGGACACGCGTAGCCGGCCCATTGGACCGCCATCAGCACCGGGTGCACGCCACACGCGGCCCCACACATTTGCGCGTACACGCCGCGTGTGGACACACACCAGTGCTCCCCCATTTCTCCCACTCCCTCTCTCTTCATCCTCCTCTCGCGTTCCTTGCCCCTGGCCGTGCTGCCACCACAGCTTCACCGCCGCCGCGCCGCCACCACAGCTTCACCGCCGCCGCGCCGACACTCCGCTCTACTACCTCCCCTTCCTCCACGCATGGAGCTCCGCCACGTGTGCGCCTCTCTTCCCTTGCTCCCTTCGCCCCTCTTCACTAGGCCTCAACGAGAGGAGGTACGGGCCATGGAGGTGGTGCGGTTCCGCCGGCTGCGGGCGCGGATCCACCGGATCCGGTGCAGGGGCACGCTGATCCACCACCTTCACCTCCTCCCCCTTCCCCGTGTCACCGCGCCGTCATGGCGGATGTCGAGGGCGATGTACCGCCATGTTTGACTGGATCTGGCGGCAGCGGCGGGAAGATCCGTTGGGTCTGGTGGCTGCTAGCGCAGATCAGCCGCGCTTGGCCATGCCACCGCCATCCCCATGCCCACAAGCCACCGCGAGCTAGGGTTTTAGTGAGGCCCCCGGTGGCGGATCCCCTGCCATGGCGGGGGCGGCTTAGCCGCACTCAGCTGGGCGCCCAGGGGTTCACCAAGTCCGGTATGGACTCAGCCGAAAGGTAGGCATCCTCTGTTCTCATCCTCCCCCTCTCTGCATCCTGCTCCAACCCTGTCAAGGACCTTTGCTTCCGGCGAGCACCCCCACCCTTCTCCCTCTCCCCTTTCCTCCTCTCTGTGTTTCGATAAGACTCTCCCGTTTGGTGCAGCAGCAGATGCGATGTTGTTTCAACAGGCTTGGTTAATTGTTTCACGAAAAAACACAAGGTTTTTGTTGGGGATGGTTCATTAATATCTTTGGCTTTGTTTCAACAAGTCTGTCTGTTTAGTTTCAGTAGTGTTGTTCTTGTTTGTTCTTTTTTTGAAAATTGAGTTTTTTTTATTTTTTTGTTTCATTTTATTTATCCAATTTGTTTCACCGAGTAAATGCTTTTTGTTGCAACTATTTTTTTTGTTTCAGATCATGCAATCAGCTTGTTTCTATTCGCCTCAATTCATTGTTTCAGTGGATTCAATCATGTTGTTTCAGTTCATATTTCATTTTTTTTCTTTTTTTTTTTTGTTTTTGTTTCACCAGTTTTTGGGTTGATGGTGCAAACATTTTTTTCATGTGTTTTGCAGGGGCAACGGTGTTGTCCTTGGCGGCCGAGGTGGGGAGTTGGCGGGGATGTGTGTGTTGTTGTGGGCAGACGCGCGTGTTGGTGCCGGGATGTGTGTGCTCACCGATTTTGTGTGGCAGACAGGGCGGATGGAGGGGGGCACTGGCGTGCGTGTTGGGGGTGTCGGTGGGCCGGGCTCGGGCGTCCTATGCTTAGGACGTCCGAGAGCCGGCAGTACCCCTTGGCCTTCCTTTCGCCTAGCTCGGTGGGAAGTCGAGTGTCCTCCCCTTACACGGTAAGTTATGTTGCAACATAGACAAGGATCGAGGTTGATAATAAAAAGTAATACAGGGTTCCATATGTAAACATGCATGAGGGAAAGAAATAGTGTAAGGGGTTTAATAATTTTTAAAATAATGGGGTTCCCGATGCAAAATTTGAAAGATCTAAAAATTCACCAAATATTGTAGGAAAATCAGAAAAATGCCTAACCAGTTTTGTTAGTTTCATAAAAATATGATCTATCCATATATGTTTGATGATGAATGAGAACGAGCTAGAGGCGGATCCGGGATGCACAAAGGATGTCATCGTCGTCAATTTCTCCCAATCCTTCACTAACTTTTGGTGCATGGTCTTTACTCAAGAGCCTGGTGCATAATCCTTATTTTCAACATTTATTATGTTTGCTTCTACAATGAAGTTTGAGAATAAAGATTTACACCATTGTTATAGTTTTGGTAAAAAAACAAACAAACTTGTTTGTATTAAAATATGGATTAGTCAATGATAGAACTAATTACTTCATGAACCAAAATGTTGTGCACTATGTAATTTTAGACAAGGGCTGCCGATGGAAAAAAAACAAAGAGAGATCTCTCATAATCATTGCCGGACATAACAATTCTAATGCATCGACAAAAAAGTTACAAAAGCAGATATGATGTGTCAAAAAGCCTACAAAGGGCGATATTGAGTTATAGAAACAACATGAGCAGTATCAAAATGCTATAAAGTTATAATATATTTATATCTAAATAATATGCGCTTTGCAATGGAATAAAAAATATTTCAAGGTGTATTTTAATTTGATATTGGTTTAAAAGACATTGTTATTTATTGTTAGACTTAGCTTATATACGGAGCTGTGGTCATCATCAAACAAATTATAAAAACATATAAACATAATTAGATATGTTTCATCCACATTATCATTTTGCGTGAATATTAGTAGTATTTTTTCCTCCCGCTACAACGCATGGGTATATTTGCTAATAAAGCTCAAAAACGAAAAGATGGTCCAATGTGCTGCAAAAATTATGCTACACGAAAACAACTTCTTTTTGAAAGGAACAACTTCGATTTCAAGTTTTGGTTTCTTTCTTTTAACATCGAAGCACTTTCCGAAGGAATAGAATTCAATCTAGAAGGATTATTTGCTATGCTTCCCAAGTCTACTTGGTCAATATACACCTAGTGTATAGCGTAGGTAATCAATCTAAATCTTCACGCTTATTTTTTAACCTGTTCGGCAGGAACAGGAGTCAGATTATGGATGATAGTGGAAGCACTAGAATCAAAAATTTGATTGATGAGATCAGTGTTCCATTCGATAGTATCAGGTTTCCGTGAGGTCGGAGATAGTGTCGGGCAATTTATCAACTGTGACAGAAGCTTCAGATATACATGGATTTCTTTATAAGTTTGGCACCGGGGAGTGGACCGATGCAAGAGTTGCCACGTTGAATTTGAACGGAACAGTTATTGATAAGAATATCTTTTATGCTCATAATAGAGGACCAAAAGGCAGATCTGATGTGACTGCATTTAGCATTCCGAAGCTGTTGGAGGGATGGTATTTGGATTTGAGAACTTGAGAGAGAAAAGCATTTTTACCCGTGGCAATCTTCCATGCTGCATTAAGGAGAAGGCTTCTGTTGACCGTCAAGAGATCTCTAATTCCCAAACCACCTTCATCTTTGGGCCTCGCAAATATCTTTCCAGGACCCGAAATGGAAATTAGTGGTGCTATTCTCCTCGGAATGCCGGACCACCAAAATTTTCTTATAATGGAGGTAATCTTCGAAATAAACTTTTTAGAGAACAAAATGGTGGCCATATAGTATATAGGATTAGAGGAAAGAACTGAGTTGATGTAAGTCAATCTACCGGCATGATTGAGTTTGTGAGCTTTGAGCCTGGTTAACTTTGCTTTAAATTTATTTATGATAAAATTGTAAGCTTTATTCTTGTCTGTGTGATTAAAAATTAGAGGATGGCCCAAGTATATGGAATTAGCTTTCAAGTCTTGCACAGGAAAAACAGTTCTTACCTCAGACTTACACTGATCATCCACATTTGTACTGAAAATGATGGAAGACTTGTCTAAGTTAGGCGTTTGGCCTAAGGCTCTGCAGAAAGACATTAGGACAGAGTGTATTTTGCTAGCTTCTTCTCTATTAGCTTGCCCACAAACTATCAGATCATCAGCAAACAAAATAGAATGAATTGGAGGGCAGTTTGGGCCAAGGGTTTATACCCTGTATCTGATGAGAGTAAGACTGGTTTTGCAGGCAAATAGACAATTCATTGACAGCTATAATAAACAAATAAGGGGAGAGGGGACAACCTTGTCTAATGCCTCTTTGAGGATGAAAAATAGGAGTAGGCTCACCATTAATGATCAACGACATGGTAGCAGTTGAGATGCAATTGTAAATCAAATCTATGAAGGAATTTTTGAAGCCTTGCCTTTTCATCGCAGAAATGATAAAGTGCCACTCTATTCTATCGAAATCCTTAGCAAGATCAACCTTAAGGAGGAAGGCTTTATGTTTCCAACTTTTGAGATTGAAACTATGTATAATTTCTTGGGCTAAAATAATATTAGAGTGAATATGCCTACCCTGAATGAAAGCAGATTGAGTTGGATGAATAATATGAGGCAAATGACTTTTAATTCTATCAGCAAGGGTTTTGGCTATTACTTTATAGGCAACATTACAGAGGCTAATCGGCCTATAATCTTTGGGACCAGCCGGGTTGATCATTTTAGGAACTAGAGTGATGTGAGTTCTGTTGATTTCAGTAGGCAGAGAGGCAGACATATAGAAACTAGTAACCAGGTTAACTACATCCTTACCTGTCCATTCCCAAGATGATTTGTAGAAACCTGCACTTAAACCATCAGGTCCTGGAGCAGCATTGCTTCTCATATTCTTGATAATGGCGTGTATCTCCTGCTCATCTGGAATAGAGTTTGTAAAGTAATCATCACCTGTTGATTGACATGGTTCCACCTCTAGATTCCAAAAGTTTGAAGCCCTGCTATTAGCATCAGATGTGAAAATATTTTGGAAATAATCATTAGCAACTTCAGAAAGTTGTTCCTGAGTGGTGTCATAAGTCCCATCAGATTTGAGAAAAAATGTTATGGTGTTCCGTCTGGAACGTTTGATGATGCTTTGATGGAAGAACTTGGTATTCATGTCACCTGCAACAGACCAATTTTTTTATACCTTTGTCTATGATATGCTTCCTCCCTTGCGAGCAGGTTCTCATGTTGGTAGATGAGATGCTTCTGAAGATCTGGGTTCTGCTGACTAGGGGGCTTGCTTTGTAATTCCAGGAGCTTTTCTTCAATTTGACTAAGAACGTCAATGTTTTTGGGTTTACTTTTGTGCCACCTGTATAAATCTTTAGCAAGATAAAAAGTTTTAAGATGAAATGGTCTTGAGGCGGATGTTTTTGTTTGAACTTTGAATCGTGAAGGCATGGCAAGCAGAACAGTTATGTTATCGGCAGCCTTTGCAGTTTTTTCGACCAGTGTGATATCAGAGGTTCAGGTTGTTCAGGCCTGAGACTCGTAGTGCTCGTCTGAGACTCCTCTGAGTGAGTAATAGGAAATGTTGCAGTTGCAGCGGTAGAGTACTGTAGTGTTTTTCGTGTCACCGCTACTACAATCGCAGGATCGAATAGTGTCTGTGTATGTAAGGGGTAGTTACGTACTGGTAAGTTTCAAACCGGGGGCCTGTAGCCGTACTTACATTCAGGTGCCCATTCTCCATTTCAAATCTGTGCGTGCGTTTGAACTAATAACAATGTGAAATGGGATGGAGCGATCTAGTATATTTTTTAGGGACGGGATCATCCATTGTGTAGTAACTCATTGTTTTTAATGACCAAATGGTTCGTTATTTTTTTGTTTGATTTGGTTGAATTGATGAGGATGAATGTGAGAACAATGATTATCTAGTCTCTTTATTTCAAATTATGAGGCGTTTTTATTTTTCAAGATTGTATTTAGATAAGCACAACTCATGTACACAATACACATGAGCATATATTTAGTATTTAGAAATAACCAAAAAGTTGTTTAAACAAAGGAATTACTTCACTTGTATATAGCAAAGCTCTTGCATGCGAAGTGGAACAACATATTGGAATGAAACCTCACTCACAGAAGCGAAGTTAAACTAAATTCTCTGTAATACTATATTCGTTCCATTGCATTTGAACTGAACGCACTATGAGTGAGACCACGTGGTAGCCTGGCCTCACCTCGGATGCCGCTCCCTTCCCCTCATTGCGGCACACCCCTGTCTCATGATCCTGACCGCATCTTCTGCAGAGAACACCACAGCAATCGCCTTAAAATTTTCAATGCGCCCGGTTGGGTGACCTTGCCACCTAGTAGATGCTACGGCGGCTTCACGTCGCCTTCGTCGCCGCTCGCCGATCCTCGGCTCACCACGCCGGCCCGGCCCCACAAGATCCACGCCTCATCGAGTCATGATGCTGATCATCACACCATCTCGGTTTGTTCTATCTACAAATAAAACAACATGTAATTAGTACTACAAATAAAACAACATGTAATTAGTACTCCATACATTATTATAAAATCTGAGCTGCGTGCACACCGCAGCAGCGCCAGCGTGTTGAACGGTGATCCATCCAAAGACGACGACGACAAGGAAGGGTGACCCGGACGGAGTGGTACCGTGACACTTGTCCGCCTGTCCGCCTCGCAGCACACTACAGACAAAACGTATAGTAGTTTAGTTTAATTAATCGTAGGATTCGCAGGTAATATAATCGTGCGATTTACGTGGCAGCTGGTAGGAGGGGGGAGTCTTGGGCGACAGACAGCAGGCTGCAGGCGAATATAAATCTGCCCGCGTGATTGCGCTGCTGCTGATTATGTCCGTCGCGTAGCGTTAGCTGCTGATTAGCATACGTGCACGAGTGAATCGAATCCTCGGCGTGCCGGATGCCGGTTGGCGCTCGATCTGCCTGCACCCCTGTAGCGTGCGGGCAGACTCGCGCCGCTGTCCGCTTCCTCGCCCAGCTCACCGACCGGCGGCCGGCGACCCTCACGGTCGGAGACTCGGGGTCGTGCCAGCAAAGCAGCCGCAATAGCACACGGACAGTGCGCTCGTGTGTCTTCAATGGACACCATGCAGAGCATAAGGATTAGCTGCTTTTGTTTTAGCAGAATAAGGATTAGCTGTTACTAGTATTACTTTGCTACGGATGGAGACGGACCAAGCAGCCGCCGGCCGATCCAGACCATGGGCCATACGTTGGGCCAGTTCACAGATTATTATTTGCTGGCAGGCCTGGCCGCTAATTGCTACTAGGACAACTTACTAGTGTCACATGCGTAAATTTGGAGACCCGATAATAACAGAGGCCCTGAACTGAACAGTTTGCTCAATCTTGTACGCCGTCCAAGGTAGAGGGAGAGAGATTGGTATACACATGGGCTGACATGTATGTGCCATTTGGCTAGTTGGGTTAAAAAACAAATTATTCTTTTTTGGCAAAATCAGCCGAGATTCTGAACCCTGCCATAAGGTACCGTCTATAAAATTGCCACTGTTACCACCATAATGTCACGAAAATGTAACCCTTGTTTAGATCCCAAATTTGGCATGCCAAATTCAGGCGTTCACACACTGTAGCGCATTGTAGCAATTTCGTTTGTATTTGTGAAATATTGTCCAAATATTGATTAATTAGACTCAAAAGATTCGTCTCACAAAGCACAATAAAACCGTGCAATTAGTTTTTGATTTCATCTATATTTAAGATCTATGCATGTACCACAAGTTTGATGTGACAGGGAATCTATTTTTTGCATAGTGCCAAAGTTGGGAGTTTGGGGCCTGATATGTCACTTACCGAAAACTACAGATGCATTAGTTTTATTTAAAACTGCTATTTCAAATAAGTTATACATTTTTTTAACATCCCTTCAAATAGTATGATTATCAGCACCCATGCTTTATGAGAAATATTGGAAGACAAACATTGATTTTATAGAGAATATTCAATGGCTTCAGCATTGGGTGCATGCTAAAATGATTGCTTATGCAATTTTGTAATCTACATAAGTTTAATTTATGACCTAAAATGCCTAAAATCAATATTTAATGACATATAGAAAGAGTACTATGAACTAAATGTATAATAGACATTTGTGTTTCCACTTAACATACATATAAAAGATTGAACAAACTAATAATATAAAATTACAAATTCCGAATATAGTTTGGTTAAATATAACATATATTTCGGGTTCAGTGGAAGCGCTTACATAGTTAAGCATAAAGTTTGAAGGGAGAACAGTACGAGTATGATGAATATGGGCTGGAATAGCTATACGAGTAGAAATCTAGAGTAATAGATAAACCAAAGTTTATATATGAATTATATGAATTACATAATATTTATATGTGTTTCGTGTTAGAAAATGGATAAAGTGGTAAAAAGTAATTATCATTAGTTGTGAGTTCATGTTCAAAAAAAAAAAATAGTTGTGAGTTCAAATTTATCACATAATTCTAACCAAAATATGGGTTGATGGACTAGTGTAATTATACTGTTAGTTAACCAAAATGTTCGAATATTATTCTTGTAATTAAAAATTATTCTTGGATGCATTACAGTGAACGAAGAAGATCAACTGTGACAAGATAGCCAAACTAGTATAAATCCAGAATAATATTTCTTCCGTTCTAAATTGTAGTTCACTTTGACTTTTTTGGTACATCTATTTTGCTATATATCTAGACATAATATAGTATTTAGATGCATAGTGAAATTGATATACCAAAAAAGTCAATTTTTTCGAAAGGACGGCAAAAGCTTTGCCGTAATTTCTATTAGACGAAGAAAGAAAAAAGAAAGGCAAGTGCCCCCGCCCAGTTTTGAAGTGGAAACCGGGGAAAACCACGTACGGTTTGGAGGGTACCATACTCCAATAGCACCCCTAGGTACCAAAACAACTGAACTCGCGTCACAGAGCGCCAACTCAACTCAACTCAGCTCCGCGCTTGGTCGGATTGGAACATCGACAACAAGCCTCTAAACCACATAGCACTGGGTCATCGACACGAGCGTCCACTTAAAAAACGACTGGGAGCTCCACCACTGACGCCAACTCAAAAGAAAAAGAACAAAATCTAAAAGACTAAGCCACTGAAAACTAACTACGCTTAAACCACCACCGGCACCAACCACGAACACGTTGAAGGAGACGACGAAATAGTACTGCCCAAATACCTCCCGGCCGAGTCGAAATCCACAACGACGCCTTCAAGAAGGTTACGACGCCCAAGCGCCGCCGTCGCCCATCCATATAGGACTGGGTTCTCACCCATGGAAGGTGCTAAGGACGCGACACCCACAAGTGTCGTCGCCACCAAGCTTTCGCCCAAGATAAACCCAGCACCGACTCGGACAAGAGTTCGGGTCCCCACCAGCCACCAAGACGTCATTGCCAGCCATCAGAAGAAGTCTCACCAGAGTAGACGCGTCGGCCACACAAACAGCCGCAAAGCTGCGCCAACACCCTGCTGAGTCCCCTGCCGAACACCAGCCCTCCGCGATGCCCGTATATGACATGGTAAAACTTTTCTATGGCCTATGCACGGCCTGTGGCAAGCCGGCACATCTTCGAGTCGTGTCGGCCAAGCGCGGCCAGTGGCATGCGGCACATCTTCAGGTCGTGTCGGCCGAAGCCGCTTGTAGAGAAATGTCTATGTGTCATTTTCATGTCGTGATGGCCGAAGCACGACCTAAAATGCGGGTCAGGCCATGTGGCTCGCCGTGCCGAGATCTTAGGAACTGCACGATCCTCGTGATCGTGTTGTGGATATCATAGTCCGATCAAAATCGTAGCTCTATCGCAAAGTAGCATGGAAGCCACCTGCCAAGGCCCAAGGATGGATATCATAGTCCGCATCTAAGCCATTCAGATAAGCCTTCAATGATCAAACTAAAACAAGCCACAGGTAATTGCAAAACAAACTGTAGCTATTGTTACAAAATTTTGCATGGATAATATCATACTGCAATAAATAATATCCAAATAAAATCAAAGTCCGCAGCAGCCCTGTAATTTGGCAAGACATACATAGAGAAGCCTAATCTCCGCCAACCTAAAAGCTAGATTATTGACCATTATCAAAACGAAATTACTTACCCAGCAAGCAGATAAGCATTGGATGCCTAAACGTGTGAACTGCTTAAACACAGCATAATCTGATCAAAAGCCGGCATAACAATACACCTCTGAAATTCAGCTGCTTTGTAGCTGCAGACCTCTAACTCACTAAAAAACCATCATCTGCATTGAGCTATTCAGGCTGGTACAGTAAATCCCTCATGACAGCAAGCTTGTGTTTTTCAACAAACTGGGTGACACAGTATGACAGTTTAAGCTTGCGGTCCCACATGATGGGATCAATGCTAGGACTAAAAAATTTTCTGGTCTTCCTTTAGAGTTAAAGAAAAACCATTAGTAATAGTCCACAAATCTCTAATGAATATAAACTGCAACAGCAAACAACTAGAACAGAAAGGAAAGAAACCGTAACTTACTGAATAGAGAAGGGCAGTATCCTAAGTATGACCTTGGCAAGAACTACCTCTGCTCATTATTGTCAAACGTACATCAGCGCTGCCAAGCCGTGATAGATAATGATATAAAACAGAGATAAGCAGTAATTAAAAAACCCAAGTGTTATAGCAAATCATACAGACATGAGCCTGGTTGAACAGAACACAGATCTGGATCAACTTAACTGTCTCTGTTGTGTCCCAGCATCTCTTAGAATAATTTTCGGTAGTTTACAACTGGGTAAGTCATTCTCTAACTCAAGATCAAGGCTTAGAAATACGTTGTAAAAAAAAAGGCTTAGAACATAGTGACAATGTGCAAGGCCATCATCTGCCAGATACAAATATTGCTTGAGCAAACCAATCGTTCTACGAAAAAGGAAAAAAGGAACAATGAGATTACCTAGATTGACAACATTTTAGTAGACAAAGTAATCAACTATCTGGGTTGTCTAACATGGATGACCAACAAGGGAACCAAACCATGGTTTTGCACTGCCTCAGTAGACATAGACATCAGAGGTTAAGACTGATTAACGAAAAGGCAATAACAGAAATTGATAGTGTACGTGGTTAAAAGATATAATATATTAGCTATTAATTAGGACAGATTGCACACCAGTTGGAGACTCAGGTGTTCAAGTTCACGAACACAAGTGCGACAACACAGACTTTGGCTACTATTATAGAACAGACACGGTGCAAAGCACACAGACAGGGTGAAGTTCTCATGGGGCAGAGTACACAGGAACAGGTGATGTTCATGCCATACACCTCTAGTAGCACAGCTATAATCAGCAATTTCATCCTTGTTAAAACACGTGCTGCATCTCCATCCTCCAGAATCTGAATCAGATTCAGGGTGTTCATACTCCTGGCATACACACCAACAGTTCGGCAAACAGCTCCTGGCTAGCGTCGATGCTCGCCTGAAACTTCAAGGGATCGCGCGCGTCCTATAGAGGTAGAGCTCGTAGTCCTCGATCGAAGGGGTCGGGTGCATCTCCGTCTTCTGCGCCAGGGTCCAGCGCACGTGATCCACCGCCATCTCCACCCACTTCGTCTCCAAGGCGTCGCCGGCCTAGGCCTCCTCCGTCTGCGAATGCTCGACAGCGCATGGGCATAGCGTCAGCGGAGCGTCGGACAACCGACAGGGCCGTCTCGTTCGGCCGAGTCGGCTTTTGGCTTGTGTCATGCCAATCGGGGCGGTCTGAGTGAGCGGTGGACACGTCTTTCCTACGTGTCGAACCTAGGAAGCGCAGCATTATACGTAAAAAAATCACGTCGAGAAAAAACAAAGACAGAAGCTCTCGCGTCTTCCTCGCTCTCTCGCGTGCGACTGCGCTGCCGCCTCCTGCCTCGTCCACGCCGCTCCGTCCGCCGCCGCGCGGTGCCGCTCCGACCACCGCCTCGGCCACGCCGCTCCGGCCACCTTGCTGAATCTGCTCCGGTGAGCCTCTCCCTCCCCCTCCCCGTCCTCTTCCTCTCATCTCTACTCCTCTGATGCTTCATTTCTCAATGGTCTAGGCTTTCGATCCCACTTTTCTTCCCCCGCCGATCCGGTAGAACTAGATCTGGTCAAGTTGCATCTTTTGATGTTCCCTCTGCTCCCTCTTCTCCTTGCTCCCTGCTCGTCGTCCTCAACAACGGTGTTCAAGTTATGCAATGCCTTAGTAGATTGTTTGCAGTTAATATCTTCTTATGCATCAAAGTCCAGGCGAAAATTCTACACTTGTATTCAGCTTTTGCCTTCTAATTAATGCGTTAGCAGCATCCTGCTAATTACTCCGTTGAACTGAATCTGATATGCACTTTGTGTGGTGTGGCGTATGAGGTAGCGGCTCTCGCGCATGTAAGATTGCAACTCTATTCTTACTTATTAATATAATGCCGGTTTACCGGATCTTTCAAAAAAAAAAAAACTTTGCGTGGTGTGAACACCACTCCCTATCCATTTCCATGTAATATCATCTTCCATAGGCTTCCTGTAATTCTACTCGTATCGCTTCCCATAGTCGAACGAATTGTCTTACTTCCTCCCGGGATGTCGGTGGGTAAATATGATCAATCCATTTACCTCCAATTATGCCTTGCCTTACTGTAATGTTCTTCCTTCTTGTCTTTTGGTAAAGTAGCGGTGCAACCGCTTTCGCCATTGATCCATTTATCCAATTTGATGCCAGAATGGCACCGTCCTCCCATTTCCAACTGTCACTATCGTTGATGCATAGAACAGATCCCGGTCTATCTTGTCACATGGTATATCCAAGTTATTCCATGATCTTTGCTTCTCCTTCCATTTGTACCATAACCACCTTGGCCTGAGAGCCTTTGTAAACCACTCTAGCTCAAGGATGCCTAGTCCCCCTTTGGGTTTAGGTAAGCATGTCGTAGGCCAATTGACTAAAGAGTGCCCCCTACTAACTTTGTCTGGATCCTCTCCTGGCCACAAGAAACTCCGTCTAAGATGATCAATTATTTTTATAAGCCACTTTTGTGCGTGGAAAACTGTTAGGTGGTATATATGCAGGGGCGGATTCAAGATAACGTCTCCAGGGGGGCTAAATCATAAGACTTAAGGCTAAATTAAGAAAATAATGATACTTTTGGGGCTAATAGACTACAATTTACAAGTGAATTAAGGCTGCCAGGGGGGCTACAGCCCGGGCAGCACCCCCCTGGATCCGCCCCTGTATATATGTATGCTTGACAATACCGACTTGACGAATGTTTCTCTCCATGCTGAGGACAACAGTTTACCCAGCCATCCCGGTAGTCTTGCTCCGACCTTTTTCACTAGCGGTTGTACTTCAACTCTTCTTAATTTTCTAGTGTGCGCAGGAGTGTGACGACACCCTGCGCAGGTGGAGGCAGCGCTTCCAAGAAGTGGAAGAGATGCAGGACAGTGTGAGGAGCTCCTCCTTTCCTAACCGGATCGCTTACGCTGCCAGGTCGTTCGTCTCGTCCATATTTAGCCGAGACGGTGAGGATGAGCGGAGTGGATCTGCTGCTGTCCGGCGATTCAAGCGATTTGCGGATGGTGCAAGCGAGTTCTTGAGGTATGTGGAGCTTGGTGGCACACCACGCACATATATATTCTTTGACCCTCTTATACGCCATCTTCTTGCTGGCGAAGGAACAATGCATTGCTTTATTCGTGGGAGTCAACATCGGTCGTTGTTCTTACAGCCTTGTAGAACATATGACCATGGGACCGGTGCATGGTACCATAACATTCTTACTTAAAGATAGCAATGCTTCAGAGAATAATTTTCTTCTTTCCCTCAATTTACGGCTTTCCGAGAGTATCGACATAGTTGGTGTTGCAGTAAGCTGCCTACAGATATTCATACCTCACTTGAGCTCAACGGTCGAGACTGTGAAGATAAAGCTCACCCAGCTACCAACACAAGACTTATCTTTGGGTATCATCTGTTTGGGACCCCCAAACAATTTTTATGGGACTGCTGTCTAAATTGGTTTCAACCGAACCGGCATTGTTGTCGGCAATAAGATCATTACTATGCCCGAGCTATAATTCCACAAGCTCATCATCGAATCATCACTCTATGATATATACATGGAACCAGTTATGCAAGTGTATCTCTTGGCCCATGTATCACTCTCAGATGGGAACTTCCCACTGTTGGAGCTGGACGACCTCCAAGCTCCTGGAACGCGCCGGCGGCGAGCCTTTACGGTGACCACGATCACCACGCACACGCACAGATTAGATTGGAACGAGACACAATATTTTGCTGCACAGGCCCCACCTGTAGCGGGCTCTCTCGTCTGTGTGTGACCCAACCGAGATTTGTTGCGGGCTTTGACCCGGCTCTGATACCAATTGTTGGAACCCGAGCACTGGCCTATCCGCGGTGCCGCTCGGTTCCTTGGAGCCGGCCCGGCCCATCTGCCGGCACCGCTCCCCTGTCTGCGGAGCCACAACATATAGCTCTTGGGCCTACACAACCCAAAAGACTAGTCTGATAGGTGAGGACCGCCCCGCCTTATATGTTGTGCTCCCCACCATCGATTACCGATGTGGGACTAACCCCAACAATCTCCCCCGTAGTCACATATCAGACCCAACTCTTTGACTCACACTTCTGTGTGGCCCTAAGACGTTTGTCATGACAGGCCCCACCTGTAGCGGGCTCTCTCGTCTGTGTGTGACCCAACCGAGATTTGTTGCGGGCTTTGACCCGGCTTTGATACCAATTGTTGGAACCGGGCCCGGCCTATCTGCCGGTGCCGCTCGGTTCCTTGGAGCCGGCCCGGCCCATCTGCCGGCACCGCTCCCCTAGGTCTGCGGAGCCACAACATATAGCTCTTGGGCCTACACAACCCAAAAGACTAGTTTGATAGGTGAGGACCGCCTCGCCTTATATGTTGTGCTCCCTCACCATCGATTACCGATGTGGGACTAACCCCAACACCCACATCTCAAAATTGGAATCCAGTTACGGCCCCATTCCTCCTACGAAGATTTGTCGCCGAAAGTTGAGGGTTCAAGAACAGAGATGATCAACGGGGAGGACGTGCAGCATGGCAGCTTGTATGCAAACATTTCCTGCTTTGAACAACTCTGCAAGATGATGCTACCAAAGGTAGTAGATTGCCTTCATGGGAATGTTTCTGCTACCTCATATCAGATGGTGTGGGAGTCCAAGCATGGTGGCGCATACCTTGGGGCCGAGAAGATCTCACGGAGACTAATCACTCGAAAAGGCATGGGTGGAAAACGTTCTGAATGACAGCAGGCCAAGAAGGTATGGGGATGGGCAACTGCGAGTATTGATTTCATGAACTCGTGGATTGCGCACATACCTGCCAAGTTTCTGAGCTCAGTCGTGGATTGCTTTCAGAGACACAAGCAATCGTCGTCGCCCCAACCATTATCATTATTCATAACTAATTCCTGCGTTCATGATTGCCCAGCCAAGTTGCTTGATTTACAATATTCCAGATCTTTGGCAAGTAAGATCAAGTCAGCATGTTCAATGCCTAAAGGATTCGATAGTGCCAAGCGTGTGCCATTCTAACATTGATTTGTACTAGAGAAAGCTCGTCATAACCGACAACTTAGATATATATGTTGGCTGTCAAACAATCAGGCGCGATCCTGATGGTGTGCATGTGTGGTTTACCCTTCTTATGTAGTTACATAATTTGTAGGAGAAATTGAAACGATATCAATAATAAAACAGAGAGTTTCCCCAACTTCTGTTCCCGAGTCTTTCTCCTTGTAAACCATACTTCAAATTGTCTACACTTTCTATTATGTAGGAGAAATTGAAACGATATCAATAATAAAAGAGAGTTTCCCCAACTTCTGTTCCCGAGTCTTTCTCCTTGTAAACCATACTTCAAATTGTCTACACTTTCTTTGATCATGAATATGGTATCATAAGGGGGGTAACTTTTTGGTTCCACTAAATCGGGTGCTTGGGGTGCTGGAATGCAGCCACAATTTGGTGGTCCTCATGCATTTGATAGGGTCACTTTCGTGTTGCTAGTTGAGGTGCTTGTTGGTTGCAAATGGATCCAACCAAAAGTTAGATTTGGAGGCATTATAATGGGAGCCAAGGTTGATAGTCTTAAGAGTTTTGTATCCATATGACCATGAGAGATAGAGTAAGTAACTTCGGGGTGTGAGAATGTGTCTATTTGTGGTCGAGCTATCCATAGATTTTCTAAGGGCATATTTTTGTGAACATGGAGAAACACTTTACATGATATTTCTTTCTTTAGTAATGGGTGGACAATTCAATCTTGTTAGCGAAGATCATTATAACAATTAAAAAAGTTGTAGCTACGATTGTAAACACAACTACAATATAAACTTAGCCGAGACAGGCAAAAAAGATTTGGTTGATATATAAACTTAGCCTACAATATAAACTTAGCCTACACAACTACCCATCGGCCTTGGTTGATATTCATCGAGATGGTTCAAATGTCCATCTCTATGAAACAAATCAAAAACCAAAAAAAAAAGAGCCGTTGAGCTCATCCACGGGCCCACCAAGCCCATCCACGAGTTGCCGCCATCATATTGGCTCGCCAGTGCCTCGACCATGCGCCTATCGGGTTTGGCTCCCTCCCATATCTAGCCTCTTGCCGCCAAATCTAGCCAAATCAGGAGGTGGCCGTATCTACTACATCTGATCCGTTAGTGGGTGCACCGCCGCTAGAGGCTGCTTGTCGTGTGCCGTCGCATGGGGAGAAAGGGGTGTGAGGGGTGGTACAAGGGGGAAAGAGGGGCTGCGAAGGGGAGAGGGAAGAGGTTGGGGGGGGAGAGGCGGAGTAGGAGTGTGGGGGAGAGTGATGCGCCAGGGCCAACTAATTAAAGGACACTTTGTGGAAGATTGTCCAAAAAGGCCCAGACCCAAGGCCAATAAGATGGCATGCAAGACAAAAGCTCTCACATCAAACAAGACTTGGGATGATTCTTCAAGTGAAGAAGAAGTCAAGCGCAATAGAGGCGGCTGCAAGCACTCATCATCAGGCTATTCTCATGTGTGCCTTGTGGCACGAGGTAACATTGAAATCTCAAGCTCTAGTGAGAGTGAGAGTGATGATGGAAACCATTGTTATCACGGTCTTTGATGAAGTTTGCACTAAGCAAAGAGCTCAACTAAAATATTTAAAATTATGAAGAAAGAAACATGAAAACACTACCGATAAGCAACTAATGAAAACTGATGATCTAAAAAGTTAGCTAGCTCACAAGAAACTTATGAATATTTTCTTGCTAAAAAAGAAACACTTGTTTGCAGATGGGTGAGTCTAATAAAATTTGGAGTCAATTATAGATCCAGGTTGACAAGAAGTTGCAATGGAGAATGTGCAACTCAAGCAACAAGTGGCTTGCCTCAATAAGGACTTGATCTTAGTGAAAGGCAAGATGGAGCAAGCCCAGCCCCTTCAAGATAACACACATCAAGGGAGTGACGAAGCTTGATTAGGGATTAACCATGATTTGCTATGTGTGCCACAAGGAAGGCCACAAGTCCTATGGTTGTAAGGTAAAGATTGGGGAACAAAAGAATAAATAGAAAAACAAAAAAGAAAGCAAGCAAGCTCTCTACAACACCTATCCCAACAAGGTGCACAAGAAGGTAACTAAACCATACTTGCAACCACAGGTAGTGCCCATTATGGTGTTAAGCAAACCAACAAATGAGCGGCCAAACAAGTTTGAGTGCCAAGGAAATTCTTTCAACCTTGATGAGCAATAAGAAATTAAAGTTTGTATCCCAAACGGGAAGTGAGAAGTCCAATCAGCTATAAGTATGAATTTTTTTAATTTTAATTGTACTAATAATTTATGAAAATAAATTGATTAAATAGCAATTTTAGATAAATTCTACAGTTTTATTAAACATACCTACAATGATAGTTCAATTATAAGCACTCCATGTTTTATGAAAAATATTGGCAGGCAGAAAATTTTTCATAGAAAATTCAACAGCTTGAGCAATGGTTGTATGCTAAAATGATTGCTAATGCAACTTTAGTCTATATGAGTTTCATCTTTGACCTAATAAGTTTAGGTCAATATGATAATTACATATAGAAAGAGTTCTTTGAACCGAGGGTATAATAAACATTCGTGTTTCTACGTAACATACATATAAAAAGATTGAATGAAATAAAAACTAAATAGCCGAATCTAGATTCGTTAAATCATAATATATGGGTTTCAGCGGAAGCGCTTACATAACCTAGCATAAGGTTTGAACTAAACACGAGAGAAATACACTATAAGTATGATGCATATATATGGGCTGGAACATCTATGAACATAGAAATATATAGAGTAATGGATGCACGAGAGCTTAATTATATAGGGATTACATAGTATTTGTATTGGTATTAGGTTAGAAAATGAACAAAGAGAGGAAAACTAATTTTGGTTAGTTGAGAACCCTAATTTTATCCGGCAAAGCGCCGTAATTGTAACATTTAGTGGTATGTTCACTACACCAAACTGGAATAGCCTTGGCGGCCGGGAATTTTCTTGGCGGCCAAAATCTAACCGCCAAGGAAAGGGTAGTTTCCTTGGCTGCGCTATTAGACCCTCAAGAAAACATATATTACTTGGCGGTTGAAATAAACCGCCAAGGAATATGGGTGTTTTCTTGGCAGTTACTAGTAACCTCCAAGGAAATGACTCATTTCCTTGAGTGCAAGTATAAACAGTCAAGGAAACTACTATTTCCTTGAGAGTAATTCTAAACCGCCAAGGAAAATACCTATTTCCTTGGGTGTTATTGTAAACCGTCAAGTAAATTGTTATTTCCTTGAGGGTTAATGAAATTTCTTGGAGGTTGGCAGTCAAGGAAATGCTTATAAGAATTTTGGTCACTCTAACAAAAAAAACAATAATGTCATAATGTCATCCGAAAATCCTAAATTTTGGCATGAGAGCATAATATGTTTGTACTATCTTCACATAAAATTTTCAAATCATATTAACAAAGTTGGACTATACATGATTCACAAATGGATAAACATCTCACATAGTTATAACATAACTACATAGCTACATAACTCTATGAGAGATGTATCATTTGGAAATAATTATAACACCACTTTGTTTAAATCATTTGAGTTTTTATGCAAAGATTATACACCAGAAAGTATGTTGTAATGTTTTTTTATAAAATTTTTGAACAAAATTTAGATATTATTATAATTATCTTATGGTAATTTGGAGATAGAACTATGAGTTGTCCCTAAACAATGATTGTTTGTTTAACTCAAAGATATTAGCTTCTTGGCTTCAATAAAATGTATGATCCAAAATGTATTTTTATGTCTTCTTTTAATCCAACTAGAGTATATGTAGTTTAGTTTTAAATTACTTTTGATAGTCACATAGAAATTCATTTAGACTATACAAAATTGTAAAAACTATTCAAAATATATGAAACTCCTACACGATAAAATATATATAGGTTGTTGCTTGATAACATTTTTTTCTAATATAAAATACATATTTTAGGTTGATTCACACGAGGACTTATCTATTTATTACTCAATAATTAATAGAAGAATGTTAATTAAACCATTATTATACAGTACAGGGTGAAGCAATTCGGAATTTGGCCCATCAGAGATTCGGACCTCAGCCCATCTCATAGCACACTTGCTTTTAACCGTTGGATCGACTACCAATGGCCCGCGCTCAATCTCAGACTTCCATGGAAACCCTAGGCTGCTCAGTGCTCACTCCCTCTTTTCTCCCTCACGCAGCCCCCTCCTCCGGCGGCGCAGGCATGTACGGGGCTAGGCTCCAGCGGCTCGCCCCTCCGATGGCCAGCCGGCGCCAGGCTCCGCGCAGCAGCAGCCCACCCTGCTCCTGCCCCTTCCGTCCTACCAACTGCACGAGGTGAGTCGCTCAAGCTATCCCATCTCTGCTTCTTCTTCCTTCCTCCGCCCGTGCATCGCGGCTTCTTGATTCGCTCTCCCCGTGTGTGCTTTTTAGGTGTTGAAGGTGGCGCCAGATCTGGGGTGTTGAGGAGCTGTTGTCAGCCTACGATGTACCTGTGGACGGGATCCGAGGGGCGGTGCCGGACCTGCGGCAGAGCTGTGCCGGCGCATCCACGACGACGGCGGTAAGGCTGCTTGCTGTAGACCGACGCGTCTGGCATCTCCAACATCAGCCTCTCTAAAAGCCGCTTCCGTAAAGAAGCACGTCTGGAAGGAGCTCACTTCTGCACAAAAAGCATCGCTGGAATTTGGTATGTATCAGACTCGATCTCCTCCCTATTTTGCAAATAGTCAGTACAAGTAGATATACAGAGTTTGAGGGGAAAACAGAAGGGGAGCTTTGCGTATGCATCAGTACTATTTGGTGGTTGCTTTGTCCAGGATGGTTTCTGTTAGGTCGTGATTTTGGAATCTACGAGAGCCATTTCTTAAACTAGATGTTGCCTTGGTACATGTAGAATTCATGAATTTCTAATGCTCTAGCAGTGTTTTTTGGATGGTCATGCAGAATGAAATAGAGCAGCTTATTCTTCTACCGTGTTCAGACTAATATAGCATAGGCCAGTGAGAGTCTTGGTCTTTTATCCATATAACTAATTAATGCAGTGCAATATTTCATCTGCAGTTTTAAGTTTACAGTAATATAAGTAATAACTACAGGCATTTGTTTTCTTTCACTTAGGAAGTTGTCCAGGCTGTAGATGAAATTCCAAGGGAGTTGTGCTATTTTCCCCTGCTCATAAAAAAGTGCTACAATTAGTTATCTTTTACATGAAACAGTTCCTTAATATTTTAATCAATGGTATGTTAGGATGTCCTGCTATGTCATTGTTTATTTTGGGTGAATTACTCATAGTGCAATACACTATCCTAGATAGCAGTAGAGTCCTTTCACCTAAGGTACTGACCATCTATTACCTCAATGCTATGTTAGGATGACCTGCTATGTCATCATCTGTAAAGAATATATCTATTAAAATTGTGGCTGTATGCCGTATGTATTTTGGGTGAACGGCTCCGTGCAATACACAATACTAAATAGCAGTAGAGTTATTTCACCGAAGGTAGTGACCATCTATATTACCTGATCAAGTCAGAGACTACAAAATAAGTTCTTGAAAATTCCACCTGTTTTTTAGTTTACCTCGTTTCCACCTAATTTCTATTTCCATGAACACTGATTCATAGTTAACCATAGAAGAAGTTTGCAACTGATATGTTCTTGGGATTTCTAGCTTAATTTGTTTTACATGCCTACAACTTTGCTGATTTACCTGAGCCACTGAATCCATACATGCTCCATAATCGATTCTTTGTTCTACATGTAGGTATGTGGCCAACAAATGTATGACTTAGGCCAAATGATAGTGTGCTGGGAGGGCTTGGCACAAGACTTAGTAGGAAACAATTAGTGACTTGTGTGTTATTATGTGTAATGAACCTCATGTAAGGATGTATAATGGACCTAATGTAAGGATGACTGATAAATGCATTTGTAATATTCATTTGGATATTTTGTGTCAATATAATGGTTGGGGATGATAATAAAATGTCTCTATGAATGTCATCATGTGTCAATTGAATATAGTCACTAGAATATTAGAATATATTGATTACAGCCAATTATTTTTTTATTGCCAGTATAGATTTTCTTGGGGGCTGGCTGTCAAGGAAACTAGAATTAACTTGACGGTTGAAAAGCCGACAAGGAAACAACAATTACCTTGGCGGCTATCAACCCTCAATAAAACCATTTTCCTTGGCGGCTGTTGACCCTCAAGCAAATTATTTTCCTTGGCGGTTGTAACATTTCCTCGACCCTTCGGCAAATTAAGTCTAGTCGTATTTTCCTTGGCGGTCGGCCTCCAAGGAAATCATCCTTGAGTGCTGAAACCGTCAAGAAAACTAATTTCCCTTAGCTTCTATCCTTGAGTGTGTTTGCTTGACGGTTTGTGGTCAAGGACTATTTCCTTGGCGGTTTTACCCCTTTCCTTGGCGGTTTTTGGCACCCAAGGCAATTCGAGATTGTGGTAGTGGTTGTAGGACTATGAGTTGATTGACTACTGTAATTATGTATTCTATTCTATACTAAACATGAGACACCCACTTGCCTATTTTTCTATGATTTCATGATATGCCATGTCATCCAGAGTCTCACCACCAAGTCGTCAGCGGAACCATCGATCTATCCCCTTGCACCAGTATTCATAGCTCAGGCAACACTGACTTTTTCGTTTCCAAACGTGCAATCTGAACAGCCACATCGTCAAACGTATCAAAAGATTTTAGCACCAGTTAGTGTCTCAAAAGATTTTAGCACCAGTTAGCTCATAGCACCAGTTAGTGTCTCAAAAGATTTTAACCCGTGCTCTCGCACGGGTTGATAAACTAGTATACCTAATCCTTAGCTAAGCACAGGGTGGGTAATCAATCTATTGGAACTCCATGGCATCCGAAAGCAACATATGCTTGTCTTGTCTTATTTGTTCTACTTTTTGAGGAATCCTTATTTGTTCTACTGGTTCCTGCCGATCAACGATGGATGTTTTCGGTCAGTTTGATAAAAAACACTACGGAACTATGGTTATAAAAAAAAATCTTCTACGTTTAGTCCACCGTCAACTTAACTGCTGTTTCCTGACACCTTCCTGTGGCATGGCGTGTCTATATATCACTTCTCTCAGCAGGATAGGTCCTCAAACTGTGGTATTTGTTGCTGTGACATATTGACGTACAGCTGGTACGACTTGCTGCGACCCAACAACGTACTGCTTCAACCTCAGGTTCTGCTTTCCTCTACTCTGGCAGGTAGCTCGTCCCATCTTTTCTGTATATTGATTAGTACCTTGCTTTCTTCCAAGCTCGCAGGACAATCAATCCTAATGGCAGCCAAGATGGTCAGTTCTGCCGTGGCCCAGGAGGCTGTCAATCAGGCCCTATCAAGATTCAAGGACAGGTGTGATCAGAAATCAGAAGCAAGGGACCGATTGGAGAGGATTGAGCTGGCCCACATCAAGCTAGAGGCAGCCCTCGAGACGTCCAACAGGTGGAACATCACGACCAGTGCTCCATTGCTGCGCTGGCAGAGCAAGCTCAAGCGCGCTGCGCAGGAGTGTGAGCACACCCTGCGCAGGTGCAGGCAGCGCTTGCAAAAAGAGGAAGAGATGCAGGACACTGTAAGGAGCTCCTCCTTTCCTAAGCAGATTGCTTACTCTGCCCGGTCGTCTGTCTCCTCTATTTTTAGTCGTGGCAGCGACGACGAGCTGGGAGGCTCTGCTACTGTCAGGCGGTTCGAGCGGTATGCAGATGGTACGACCGAGTTCTTGAGGTATGTAGAGCTTGGTGGCACACCATACAGATACATGTTCTTTGACCCGATTATACGCCATCTTCTGGCTGGCAAAGCAACAAGGTATTGCTTTGTTCGTGGGAGCCAACATCTGTCTTTTCTTCTACAGCCTTTTAGGACACCTGACGCTGGGATGGAGGGTACCCTAATGGTGGGAATGCTGCAGCTACTACATATCAGATGATGTGGAAGTCCAAGCATGGTGGCGCATATCTTCGGGCTGAGAAGATTTCAGGCAGACTAACCACTAAGAAAGATATGAGTGGGAAACCTCCTGAACGACGGCAGGGCAAGAAGGTATATGGATGGACAAGTGCGAACTACGAGTTCATGAATTCGTGGATTGCGCACACACCTGTCCAGTTGCAGGTCTCAGTCGTGGACTCAGTTCAGAAAGAGAAGCGATTGCCGAAAATGTCTTGTAGCATGGGCCTGCTCAGCAGCATCTATCCTCACCATCAAAAATGTCCTCGAGATTTGTGTCCTTTGTGTATTCCATCAGTATTTCTATTTTTTTCTTGAATGTATAGAGGTTTTAAATCAGTAAAAGCACAGCAGTGTCAGCACAGCAGTGCTAGTACAGCAGCACCCACTCGGTGGGGCCACCCACGTGCAGCCGCCTGGCGCCTGGCTCTCTCCCACCACTCGAGCAGACATGCAGCAATGCTAGTTAGTACTACTACGTAACTCTTTTTTTTTAATCTTTATCCACCGGTTGAGCTCTTCTATTGATTATGGCGTCAATTTTTTTCTAAGTAATTTTCTATTCTCCTTTTTCTTACTAATCTTTGTTTAGTTACATTTTTCAGTGATTAAGTACATCATTATTTTGACACTTATTTCATCCGGTTGCTATTGATGAGTTGTTCCTTTTCGGACTTACACCAATTTTCTCTGTTAACAAATTTTTATTTACTTTTTCCCATGTTTTTCGTTCACTTTTACTAATCTTTATCTATTTACATTTCTCAACGATTGAATATTTTTTCATTTATTTTACTTATTATATATTTTTGGTAATTATTTTCGAGCAGCCACAACACTTTTTATTCTACCCCTTTCTTGATTTATTTTATGTATATCTTTCGTAAGCCTTTCTAAATATATAAACCTTCTTCGCACAATTTCTCCAGTCTTCTTCCCGACCATATATGTAGTCTAAAGGTCGTCATATATACAGTCTGATGGTCATATAGTTCAGGCCTGACACAAGGAAGTATTTACTTTTCAAAATCAAGATGCTTGGACGATATCTTTCAAAACCCTCTTCACACTATTTGCAATATCTCTTACATACATTTTCTCTTCATTATAGTTATTTATATGCACGCCTTTGTAAGTACATAAACCCTCTTTGCACTACTTCATCGGTCAGCTTCGCGGCTATATATTTAGTCTAATGGTCATCATATATGCAGTCTCATGGTCATCATATATCTAGTATTATGATCATATAGTTTGGACCTGACCCAGGATTTATAAACTTTTCAAAATCAAGGTGCTTGGGCGATATCTTTCAGAACTCTCTTCGCACTATTTGCAGTGTCTCTTACAAGCCTTTTCATTTCTCTTTTATCTATTTATATTTAGAAGTACTAGAACAAATAATTCAAAGTATTTTCTATTTTGTAATTAGTTTGCAGCACGCTAAGCAACCTTTTTACCCTACTTTTTATTTATTTATGTATTTAAATAATTATGTAAATACACGGGATTATAAATTAAACAACGTGCTAGATAGTACCTGCCCAACATAATGTGTCACTTTTCAATGTAGTCAAATGATTTCTACTTTCACCAAGTCTACTTGAAACAACACAAATATTTATGATACTAAATAAGTATTATAAAATTTAACAATGTTTACTTGTACTAGATCTTGAAATTCATTCCTTTTACATTATGAAAACAAGCATAAAATTTATTACCTAAAAATTAATACTTTTATTTTTCATTACATAGATATACAAACCTAGTTGGAAACATAAATTTTGATATTTTATATATAATCAATCAAATTTAGAAGGATTGACTTATCTAAAATCCATAATTATATTTTAGTTTATTATTGTTGAGAGTACTTTATATATCATGTTGTTGTACTAAAGCATTCAAACAACCTAGTTAAAAGACTAGCTAAAGTTTAGCTGAGTCTATAATCTTTTTTGTTTTTGTTTTTGTGAATTCACTGAGTCTATAAGCTGGAACATCTCAACATCACTCATAAAGTTTAGCTAGGACACTTTTAGCTAGCTAGAGTCTTATTTCTAACAACCCGCAGCACCTTTATTTTATATTATCTTATATAGTTATGCAAATACATCTTTCAATCATTTTTTCTAACCAACACTATTTATCCTACATTTTGACCACATATGTATGCTGATGATCGACCTAACACAAGGGATTATTAAATTAAACAAGGTGTTAGATAGTAGCTACCCAACATTTGCATGTCGCAACGCATTTTCGAATGTACTTTTTTACCAATCACGCACTTATCTTTTTTTTTCTATTTTTACTTTTTTTCATTTGATGTATATTTTTATTTTTGTCATTTCTTACATATCACACACTAATCTTTTCTTCTAATTTAATAATACCTTAAATTTGCACAAAATAAAAATCCTATATTTTCTTACTTTGTAACATGCTCAAAAATAATATTCTTGTATATGTCCTAAAGAGAATTTAATTATTGTTTCTGAGGACTTAAATAAGTTTAGATTTGACCAACTCTATAAATACAATGTCAAAATTATAAGATTAACGGACACAAATATTGATACCATTATATGTAAATTCGGTCAAAGTTAAAATCTGGGAGGAAGAATCTCATAGAAGCTAATGCTGCAAACTTTTTCCAATTTAAAACTTAAATTACCTTTACACTAGAAATAAATAGAAACACATTTTAATCGTTGAGCTATAAAGAAAAGGCACTCCAGCCGTTGCTTTTACACATGCTGACCAAAGAAAGGACATTAACTAATAATACATACAGTAGCATATGGAGTTGTGTTTTTTGGGACAAGCATTGCGTATCAGGATTAAATTGCTGGCACGCTAGTACTTAAACAATATTGGTAGGATCTCAGCGCTCTAACCAAATTAGTTACAAGCAGCTTCTATGTTCCAATCAATTTGGTTCATGGGTTGGAAGCAAACAAACGCTTAGTCCTTTAACCAAACTAAGTTCCAGAAACCTTTACTCCCAGGCACTTTGGTTCCAGGGTTGAAAACAAACAAGCCCTTACAATATGTAGATTGGAGACTTCCAAATTTAATATTCTGCACTCACCTTACAAACAACACTCATGTCACAAAATATTAGAGCACAAAGACAATAGGCTCTTCATATTCATGCTAACTTAGGATAAAGTCACATTCTTCCGACAGTACTTAAATTGTGTTCATCACACCAAATGCTCAAGCGAGAGCATCAAAATGCATCAGTAAGCCATATATGGTTTCACAGCTAACATGAGTCAATAGCTACATGCTCTTGACTTAGAAGCTTAGAAGTACTAGAGGCAATTGCCACTCAAAGCTCGCTATTGTTTCATTTTTCATGAAAACTCCACCAAAAATAGTGGATTGGAAGTGATTGTTTACACCAACAAATAAGCCAAACGGCATCTTATATATATTTGTAGAATATGTGGTATCAAAGGTTATCACATCACCGAAACAGTTGTATTGATCTCTACTTTTCCCATTTATCCATAACAAGGTCTTGATCCCTTTGTTCTCATCATAATCAACAGAAAACTGAAATGCTGGATCCTCTTTTCTGATTTCCCTGAAAATACTGAGTGTCTTCTGCACATCATTATCCATTTGTTCTTTAGCAATTTGGTTACAGATAGAACGAAGAGATCTCTTGGTGATTGGAATATTGTGCATGGAACCAAACATACTACCCAAAAAACAATGCACCTTAGTGAGAGGTACATTGTTGTCCCTTAGATGTTTAACCATGTCCTTGGTGCCTTGGTCAATCTTTCCATGTGAAAACCATTCCTTTTTCTCTCCATATGTTTCTGTAAGTGGGTGATTATGTTCTGCTCTATGGGCACTAATGTACCAACCATGATCTGTTGTCCTATGAAGGCGAAGCATTGCTGTGCAGCCAGTCTTCTTGGTTTTATATTGATTCTGATCACCATTTCCCTACAGATGTTAAGAAATAAAATCAGGTATTGACGTTTTGAAACAATATGTCAAGTTGTAATCTATCAAGAGAGAACTCACCGAACAAAGGCAGCGAAACTCGCGCATGGTCTGGTAAGTTTTACCAGCGATTGAATCCTTTTGAATTCCAAAACCAACCTCCCAGGAGTACATGTTGTAGAACTCATAGGCTTCATTCTCAGAATCAAAAGTAATCCCTAGCAGGGCCGTCCCTTGGCACGTGCAACGTGTGCGACGGTACAGGGCCTCCACTTTTCAGGGGCCTCCAAATATATATAGAGTATATATACGTATATATGTATTGCTTGGTAAATAAGAACGTACAGCAGTAGCTTTGGCCTTTGGCCCATTAGCAAAGCGACGTGTACAACAATTGACCAAAGCCCAATAAACAATGGCTTGTTGCCCGGCCGCTGTTCAGTTGGCAATGTTGCCGATCCCAATTCCCCAACTGAATCAGATCGCAAATCTTAGGTCTCACGTACTACCTCTCGACGTCTCGTCTCGTGTCGCCGCCATCGCCTGACGCCGTACCGGCCGCCGGCAGCGTTTCGCGAGTGACAGGGCGTGAGCCGTGACGATCTAGCTGCAACCGCAACAGCGAGAGCGAGGCGCTAAGGCCCTGAAGGTAATATAAATCATTCATATTTATTTTTCAACTAGAATCAAACCCGTGCGTTGCAACGGGAAAATAATAAAACCATGATATTTTGAGTTTAAACATGTTGCACTCTAAAAAATGATTCTTTGAGTGCGGTGTTTGCAATTCTATTTATATAGTCATTCATCAATTCCTTACGATGATGAAAAACGAAAGTACTCCAAAGATCATCCATTGTCATCAAGGAACAAAATATTGACCCAAAACTTTGCTAAGTGGAAGTAAAATTTGAATGAGAAATAGTAGAACAAACCATAAATTTTGGGGCATCACATATTTTGACTATAGATTAGCAAGGTGAACACACTAAGCAGTTCATTATCGTCCATTATAAAGACTCTAACAAGGAAACCCAATATAATCAGACTATACATGCCACTTTTTTTGGCCCCTCTATTTCTTTCTTTTCTCTTCTCAAGTTGCTCCTTGCTTCACTTCTCAAGTTGCTCCTTGCTTCCGTTTGGTCAGGGACATTACATTGCTAAGATAAGCTGTCAAAATAAGCATGGCAAAAAATTGTAAGACATTACTGAAGGGATCAAGCCCCAACCCAAATATGCTCAATAGTGTTGCCATAGCAATAAAATATCACAGGGGTCATATTCTTGTGCTCTTAAAAATTAAAATAGAGAACATATTCAGAATGAGTAAAATGTTTGTTGGGAGATAAATCCCATCACCTACTGCAAAAAAGAAGAGATTTCAAATCTGAGCCAATTACTAATCCTTTTGAAATTAAGTGGTAATATATGCTTTGAAATCTAATTTGAAATGCATAAACTAAGCAATAATTTGAACTCTCTGATCCAGCCTTCTTAGCATCTACACAGCCTTTGACTTCCCATTCTCTGTCGACCTGCTCACACTTGGGCAGCTTCTAACCAACACCATTGGATTGCTTGAAATTCCCAGTGCCTGGTTTCTGGCACGTCTGCACCACCAATCAGCATTCCCCCGAGTGCTCATCACCTCTCCAACAACTTCTGGCACCATATACATATTTGATAAGAGTGACCCTTCTCAATCTTACCCTCCTATTCCGCCATCTGATATGGGGGAGAAATAACACCCGGTACTATGGCTATCTGTTTAGCAACATATCCACAATTTATTAGCAAGAAATGCAATGGAAAAGCATTATTTATAAAAAAATACATAGTTAGATCCACGGAAGCAAAGAACAAACCACAGAGTCACATGTAATCCAACATCGGAAAAACCAAGCACGCGCTTGACTGCTGCTCCTCCGTAGTAAGGAAGCACTTGGCTGCTGGTCCTTCTTGGCTGTCGCTCGGAACCAGTGCCGACACTCACAGTCTCACAGCCGTAGCGCCGTTAGGTTTACTTGGAATGGAAAACTGCCCATTAGAAGAACATGCACAATCATATCCACCATATTCTGTGCACCAATCTGGTGCAACTCCTTGGGCTAATATCCACCTTTGAGCCATTTCTGGTGTTACCTACAGCACCTGCAATCCATTAGAAAATGGTGTCAAATGTGAATATTAGCCTCTCTCAGTTTAGATCAAAATTCGTAGTATGCAGTCATAAATTCTAAATTGAAAATTGATCTCAAATATAGAACTACAAGTTATCTGAAAAAAACTATCAAGAAATCAGTAATTTAAATTTGAGAAAGATTGTATGGGAGAAAGCTTGCTTCTATGATTCCTGCAATCCTGACCTCCTGATAGTCTATCTAGCATGGGCCCGAACCATCAAGTTGTAAAAAAAAAAAAGTTGTAAAAGAAATAGTATATAAAATATGTGCTGCTACATCCAAGACTCAATAATCTACATCAATTTGGTATGGAAATTTTTTTAGATAAAGATTAGTTATGGAACATGGCTATCATAGAGACTGATTTGTCTGAAATGAAAGGACCCTATATTATGTCATCTTACTTACAGATAATAACAATATGACATCTGCAGAGGGCAAGGGCAATAGATTGGGAAATGTCAGATTCATAGTTATCTGATTATGGCTGCAGTAGATTAGGAAATGTCAGATTCATGTTGGACAACATTCTTCCAGCCTTGCTTTTATTCACTCCAGAATATGTCATAGCAAGCTAAAATCAAGTCAGAGTAAATCAAGAGGTTGACTGCAATTTTTAGAGCCTAGCTGTGATACTTTAGGGCTGTAGATTATGACTGTTGAATGCTTTTTATTTTTTGATAATATATTACATATGTTCCCAAGTATGAACTACTGTTAGCCATTGAGGCCTGCTGCTGAAGAGCAGAGGTACTGAAAGTCATACACAGCCAACTGAATAATATCTAAATAACAAAAATTGTTGATTACTAACACAGCAAACTGTTAAACGTCAAGAAAGAAAAACAAGGAAAATAAATAAACCAACCACTCAGTGTAGTCTCTGCAGTGACGATAAATCCAATGAGTTAGCAATGAGGGTTGTTTTAAAGATAGAAAACTCTGAATTCATAATCAGCTCACAGGTCAAAATGAGATAAATTCATTGCTGCCAGGCTCTTGAGCAGCAGATTGATTATTACATATATTTTTTATTATTTCAGATATGATTCTGCATGAGAACCCTATGGTCAAAGAACAAACCTTTCTCTCTGTACTTCTCATACAAGACATTTAGCTCTTTGTTACTTCTTTCATTTCACTTGCATGTTCGTTGCCATTCTTGAAAAAAAAAAAAATTGCTATTAATGACCTCAGCTGAAATATCTTGTGCAGGACAGATAGCTATTACTGCTAATCTAAAAAGTCACTAACTCGCACAAAATGCCAAAGAATAGAAGCTCTTGAACAGGCTGCAATATCACACAGTTTGATTTTTCAGTAGAAATAAATTGGCAAGTAAAAAAAAACTTGCAATGATCAGGGTGCAGATTAATAAACAACATTAGCTTGCAACTGACATAGAAGCAACCATACTTTCTTGTACATTGTTTTGAAGTACTGAAGATTGTCTGCAGATTCTCCCACCAGTGCCTAAGATGGAAAGGAACATTAAGAAAAGTATTGCTTGAATATGAAATGTAGAACTGGAGTGCTATAAAGGAGGTGTGCACATCATCATCAGTGATGCCCGTCTCGTCATATAAAGATCTTTTCTCTGCATCTCCAAGAATTGATATAACCTTATGCAGCAGCTGAAACTTCTCTTTGGATTCCTGGCACTGGCAGCATATAACACATTATATTTGAGATACATTTGCACTAAATGACTATAGAAAAACAATCTGACTGGAGGTCTAGAGCCAATTTGTGATATATACCTTCTTCATTTCTTGTTGTGAAGTAGTCTTCTCAACTCCCAGGATCTTCAAATGATGAAAGAAATATAAACAAGGCATTATTAAAATACTAAATTGTGATCTGCAAAGAGGACCTCATCAATTCCATCAGTTCAATAGTCAGTGAATGCTTGCATACCCCTAATTTTATAGCAATCGATACATGAATTTTTTGAAATCCACAAAACAAAGGCACATCCAGAAAGACAAAGGAACACTAAATCGAGATGTCGGAACATTGTAACAGATCGACCCCAGCACAACATCTGCAGAAAGATATACGTACTCTTCTGCAGGGTAGCAGCGCTGCCGGCCATGGGACGCACGCCCCCAGCCACGGGGCCGGCCATGGCCAGCAGAAGCAGCAGCATTACAGGAGAAGCGATAAGAGCAACCTAGCGGGGGGATGGGCAGGCACGCACACCTTTTGCGGCGGCCGCGACGGCTGGCACCAGCAGCACACCGGTCCTGTGGCGGCTGACCCGCCGCAGCACGCGTGCGGCACTCGGGGCCAGGCTCGCCTCCCTGGCTGCACGAGTCCCCGCCGGCGCGAGTCCTTGGCATCGCGGGTCGCCGCCGTCGCGAGTCCCGCTGGCGCGCGGCAGCCCTGGCGGCGCCCCTCCCCGCTGGCGCTCGGCGCTCGTCCCTGCCAACGCGAGGAGAGGAGCATTACTGCTTCATGGTGCGGGAGAGGGACAGAGTTTTTTTTTTTTTTTTTACCTCAGAGAGACGGAGTTGAGGAGAGGGAGCGTGGCCTCGGGGAGAGAGCGCCGGCGTCAGGAAGAGCGCGAGTCGCCGCTCGCCACCCGCCCTAGCTGTCTGATGCTCGACGGGATGTGGCCGCCCCTCGACGGGATGAACGGGCCCTAGGGTTTGGTCTGCGGCGGCCGGCCACGGTCCGGCGACGGCGCGCCGGGCCGAGGCGGGGCGCGGGGCCGGATCGGGATGCGGCGCCGGAGGTGGAGGGCGCAGCTGCGCAGGCGGCAGCGATGGAGTCTGGTCGGAGCAGGGCGGGAGAGCGGTTTCTGTTTTTCTTCCTTTTTGCGAGAGGCGGGTGCTTGCGCTGGGAGTGAGGCGGGGTGAAACCGGGCAGTCTTTCACGCGGAGGCGAGGTGAATCGAGGCCAGGTGAACGATTCCTTTTGCTGTGTATTAGGAGTAGAGATTCATTCACTGGTAGCCGCGAACAATAATAAGTAGTTGATCGATCTCTAAATTTTGTATATGTAAAATAGGTATCATTCTTGAATCTTGATATATATATTTTATTGCAACATACTGCATGCTTTATAATATCGTATATTTAGTTTTTTTTTCTAGGCTAATAGGCCTCATTTCTTAGTATCGTACAGGGCCTCTAATTTTCCCGGGACGGCCCTGTCCCTAGTAATGGCTCAAAGATATGTTCTGTCTTCTTCTTGTACGGTGCATTCCTCAAGGCGATCTCAATTGGTGACATACCTTTAGGTACCCTGCAATCTGGTCCTTTCAATCCTTTTGGAGTCCTGTTCATATTCATTGAGGTCCAATTAAATACACATATAACTCCACATGAACTACATATGGTAGGCATCACATTTCAATGCACATATGGTGCAAAAATACTTATCTATATATAGCACAATATATCACCAATTCTGAGAAATGCCATTCCCATTAAGTGTGCATGCTTTCATCTAGCCATTGACAAGTATTGTATTATTTTTCATCTGAATATAGATTTAGTGTATCAAAACAGAGATTCGATGTCTATGGTGGATTATATCAGTTTTCAAAAGTGTATCGAGATATTATTATCCAAAGAGTTCAATTAGAGGAACTATACAACAGCCCAATGTATTACCTTCCCAGTGTATCGAGATGAAGGGAAGAGGGAGAGGGGCCGGCGGCAGGCGGCAGAGGGAAAGGAGCCGGCGGACGGCGGAGGGGCGGCGATGGAGATGTCGACGGAGAGGAGAACGGCGGAGGGGCGGCGGGCGGCGAGCGGCGGAGTGGAGTTGGGCAAGAGGAGCTCGACGAGAGAGAAGAGAGGCGGCTGGGGAAATTTCGTTTGCTAGGGTTCAAGATTTGGAACAAGTGAGCGGGAGCGATCGGTAGGGAAAGAAAAAAGCGTATATAAGGCGTATAGCTGCTGTATAGTATACGTATGTACATAACGTATAGGAGCAGAAGCAATATACAAAAGGAGCTGTCAGTGTCAGATGCACGAATCTAGAGGTTTGTTGGACGCCTTGGATAGTGTCCGCTGAGCGGGCACAGGCCAAATTTTCGCTTCCAGCGATTGCCCTTACCGTTATTATTCAAAAATAATCCATGTGTCCATGATTGTCCAATCGTGTTATTGTCTTTGCAATATCACAAATCTTTGGCAAGGAAGATCAAATCATTGAGCACATTCAGTGCCTAAAGGATTTGACGGTACCAAGTGGAAGGGTGCTCGTCATGACAGACAGTTCAGATGGATATGCTGGCTGTTAAACAATTAAGCATGTTCCTGTTGGTGTGCATGTGTGTGTTAGTCTTCTTATGTAATTACGTAATATATTAGATTCTAAGAGGAGAAAATTAAGAGGAGATAAATAAAAGAACAGAGAGTGGAGAAGGATATACTCGGAGAGTTTTCCCCAACTTGTGTCCATGGGCCTTCTCCTTGTAAACCATGGCTAAAATTCTCTGCACTTTCCACTTAATCTTCAATATGTTATCAGAAGGGTGTTAATTAAGTTGGTTCCACTGAATTTGGTGCTTGCGGTGTTGCCATGCAGACAACATTTATGTCGCGTAACGATCTAGCTAGCATATGTAGGAACAAGGTTGATGAAATAGTGTAGTTATATTTGTAAAACGGTAGGTAAGCTATCAAAATCAATGAAGTGTACGTTCGCTAGTGTAGTGAAATTAAATGGGAAAGCTTTAAAATTATTATGGCATACATTACAGGCTTACAGCAAGTGAAGAGGAACTATGACATGACAATCAATCTAGTATCGAGCTAGAATGATACATCAGTATACTAAGAAAGTACGATCAGTATAGGAATAGTGGAGCATTTGGCATGTAAGAAATGAAGTCATATTCAACAATGGCACATGTGACTTGGAGGCCTGGAAAATCTTCTTTAGACAACGGTTGGTTTTGGTTAGTGTTAAATCAAAACCCAGCAAGAGAACCCTCATTGATACCTGGAGAGAGAGAGTTACGTGACCTTGCATTTTTCTTTTGGACCTGAAGGTCTTATAACCCTTTTGTAAACATTCTTTTATTCAATGGAAAAGAAAAAAAAAGTAGGCCGGGGCCTCCCCGACCGATTCGGTCAAAAAAAAGTATAGGAAGAGTAAAGGTCTGTTTGGTTCACCTGTGGGACGCAGAAAAGCTGCTATGAGTTATGCACGGTGAAATGATTGTAAGCTTCTTTGTTAACATAACCCTGAGACTTATATCTACCGGAATCGCAGACTTTGCCGAGTGCCCGAGACTTTGCCGAGAGCCAAAGCTCGGGCACTTGGCAAAGAGGCTCTTTGCCGAGAGCCAGGGCCCGCAATCGGCAAAGATCCCTTTGCCGGGTGCCGAGCACTCGGCCCCGTCCCCTTTGCCGAGTGCCTGGTTCTCGGCAAAGGCAGGCACTCGGCAAAGGGGGGCCAGGCCAAACGGCAGCCTGCCACGTGGCAGGCTTAGGGCCGGCTAGGGCCACCACTTTGCCGAGTGCCACGTGGGCTGGCTCTCAGCAAAGACTTGTTATGGATGAATTTTAGTAGGTTATGTATGGATTTGTGTTCAAACTGAATCGGATGATGAAATGTGATTTATATGTGATATTCTAGTGGAATGCATAAAACAGAAAAAAAACAAAAAAAATATTCCCAGCTTTGTCGAGAGCCAACACTCGGCAAAGCTGGGCATTTTTCCCAGCACGGCCCGGCTTTGCCGAGTGCGGCCTAGCACTCGGCAAAGATTTTTTCAAAAAAATAATAAATCTTTGTCGAGTGCCGCCACATCGGCACTCCGCAAAGGTTTTTTCAAAAAAAAAAAAAAAGAAAACTCTGCCGCTTGCCATGTCGGCACTCGGCAAAGTCTGTCACCGTCGATTGTGACGGCGCGTGGCACCTTTGCCGAGTGTTGGCATGGCACTAGGCAAAGGCTATGCCGAGAGCCTCGCGTGGCTCTCGGCAAAGGCGCCTTTGCCGAGCAAATCTTTGCCGACAGGCCTTTGCCGACAGCCGGCGTGGCGGGCTCTCGGCAAAGGCTTTGCCGAGAGCTAAATTTCCTTTGCCGAGTACTGGCACTCGGCAAAAGGGCGAAATCCGGTAGTGTCTCTTTTTATCTCTTTCTTGAAAGAATCATAAAACTTCACTTTATTTCTACTCATTTTGAATAGGAGAAAACTGAAACCATGAGACAAGGTCCAAGGTGCTGCAAAAGTTATACTACACGGAAGCTGCTTCTAGAAAAGCACCTGCAAAAATTTTCTTCGGTTTGGTTGGTTGTTTTTTTTACAAGAGAAACTCTTTCCAAAAGTTGAACGACGATACATAACCTTAAATTATGTATGCTTCAATGCTCTTTTTTTTTTTTGTGAACAGAAAGTAAGCAACGTAACATTAAGAAACGGTGCAAAAACAAAAGAACCCCCCTCTTGTTAAGAAATTTTCCTTGCTTCCCAAGTCTTCTTGGTCAATATATACCCCCTTAGCGCTGCGTAGGTAATCAATCTAGATCTTCTGTGTTTATTTTTTTACCGGTTCCTGCCTATGTACCAATCTACGAATGTAAAAAAAAAAAAAGGATTTTCAACTTTTAGTCCACCGTTGACTCAACTGCTCTCAGTCCTGTGCGTGGAATTCTCCCTCACGATGACACATGCCCATGCCTGACGCGTTCCTATGGCGTTTCTTTGCACTCTCCATTTAATCTTCAATATGTTATCAAGAAGGGGGTAATTTTGTTAGTTCCACTCAGTTGGTGATTGCGGTGCTGGCGTGCAGCCACAATTTGGTGGTCCTGATGGATTTGGAAGGGTACAACACTCTTCTGTTCTTGTTGCCAGTTGAGGTACATGTTCACTGCAAATGGATCCAACATAAAAAATAGATTTGGAGGCACTACAAAGGGAGTGTTGATTGGTAGTCTTATAGATTTATATGCATGTGTGACCAAAGAAATAGAGTAATAACAGTGGCTTTAGGATGTGAGATACTGAGATGGTTCAGTTAACCATGGATTTTCTAAGGACATTTTTTTTATGAAACTAATTCACCAACCCGTGCTCTCGCACAGGTTAGTTTTTTTTAGACAGTAACTCAATATATCTTTTTTACTTCACTAATGCTCTAAAATAACAACATTCATAGGTACTCTATAGTCTACATCTATATTCATTTATAACAATAATATCAAATATTGATTTATATGTTTTTCATCCATATTCATAGGTTTTTTCTTTACATAGTAGCTTTGTGTATCCTCCAATATACATTTAGTAGAAACATTTGCTTAGTTTTAGCAGCAATTTATATTTTCTATGACATTAACTTAAACTTTAATTCTTTTCCCAAAATTTTAGGATTATTATTTCTTCATATACAATACTATTATTTACAGTGGCGATTATAGTTTACTGATTTGATGACATTTTTTAGATGTTTCAAGGAACTTTAGGATCTGTCCTCTTTTATTGCTACTACTTCAGTGATTAATTATTTGTACTATTAGTCATTTTTCGCACCATATGTACTTAATTAATCTAACATAGATCTAACAACTATTATATATGGTCAATAATGATTTGAGTCTATCAATTATAGGTCGTATATTTCTGATTATTATGTATCTTTTTTCCTAGTGCCTCTAGTGAAACATAACATGCATTTCCATCGGCTAAGAGCAACTCCAACACTTTGGCAGACATCACTTGGCAAATCTCTAGTTTTGCCAAGTCCAAAACTCATTTGCCAAGTGAAAAAATAGCCCTTCTTCAACGGTTTGCTATTTTGGGCTTGGCAAATTGAAAATCAGTGGTCCACATGTCTTAATTTTTTGTGCGGACGCGTGCAGCTGGTGATTCCTCTTCCTCTCGCATGAAGGAGATGACGCATGCAGCATTTGCCGAGTGCCCCAGACGCACGCATATATGTGCCGGTCAGCCCCCTTTTTGCCAAGCTTGCTACTTTGCCAAGTGGTTTTAGGGTAGTGTTGGAGGAGCTTTTTTCTGGTTTTGCCAAAAAATAGGATTTGCCAAGTGGTTTGAGAGTAGTGTTGGAGTTGCTCTAATGATATGTAAATTTGTATTGCTTTATTATTTCAATAAAGGAAATAGCTTTTTTACTTAATAGTTATTAACAAATAAAGGATGACGCATGGGGGGCTAGAGGATGATGCAACAAGGGCCAGCATGCGGGAGATCCACCACCTCGCGCTCGCCATCTACCCTCAGCCGCTGCCCCATACTTGGTCTCATGCCTCCTGCGCTAAGGAGTTTGACTCCCAACAAGCACGTAATTACAATTGTTGTTGCCCCCTCTCCTCACTGCATGGTGATGGTTGGCCAGTTGGCCGCCTCTAGATCGGGATGTTGAGCGAAGAAGCTTCGACGAGAATGGGATGGGGCATGGGCAGAAGTAAAATCATGGAGGTGGAGGGAGATGAAACGAGTGGAGAAGAGGTTGCCAACGAGTCCGTTCGTGAGCTGATTTCCTTTATTTTTCTGGTATTTACAGTGGTTTCTTTTACAAAGACAGATGGATAGGAAAAGTATTGAGGCTTCCACTATTTCTGTTCGAAGATATTCGTTAGATACAGATGGGACACGTGGGATGCGATGCGGGTGAGTTATGATCATTACTTCTTGGTCAACTAGCAACAATAATTTTTAGCAGTGCTCTTGATGTCCCCTTGACCTGATGACCAGCGGTGGACATCAGGTTAGAGGGACATCGAGAGCAAGTATGGTGTTATATGACACTGTCCGCCAACTGCTGCTACTGGGGGGTACCGCTGTGGTTCAGCTTTGGCGCTTGAGGCCTGCAGACGTCTCCGTGGTACACATCCACAGGAGGGGCAGGTGGGCACGGGTCGCAGTTCAACACTGCATGATCGGGGCGAGGTTCTGGATGCTAGCGCTGGATGGCAACGGGATGGGAAACGTCGGATTCGATGCGGGCACGGGGTCCGAGAGCTGCATCCGGATATGGGCCAGGGGCCGGATGCACTACCGGAATCGGCTTGTTTGCCGATGGCCGTCAACTTTGCCCATGGCAAAGTGGTCAGCCATCGGCAAACAACCCGCTTTGCCGATGGCAAAGTTCGGCCACCGGCAAAAAGGTCTTTGCCGATGGCCCAGCCATCGGTAAAGCACGGCCATGGGCAAAGCCGTACTTTGCCGTTGGCCAGGCCATCGGCAAACTTAGGCCATCGGCAAAGCCCAATTTCTGCCGATGGCCGGGCCATCGGCAAAGCCCGGCCATCGGCAAAATTGGCCCAGGGCCGACGCCATGCATTGGTGGAGGCATGGGCACGAGAGCTAGAGGATGAAACGATTTGGCCTCAATGGTAGTTTCGTGCAGTTTCATGCGGTTACCGAGATTTAGGAAATAGCGCTGGGTCGTTTCACTATGGTGAAACTCTTTTCTTCTCTCTCCTCCCCATTTCATGCAAATATTCTGTTTTTACTGATGTGTCATCCTATTAAATGTGCATGACATACTAATGAAATGTCCATTGAGACTGGCCTGATAGTCCAATATATGGAGAGTTAGGGCCTATTTGGTTTACCTGCTATGAGATACAGAAAAGCTACTGTGAATTATGTGCTACGAAATAGTTGTAAGTTGTTTGGTTTTGGAACCTAACTTGTCGCTTATCTTGTTGAAACAACATTGAAACGTCACTTTATTTCCGCTCATTTTGAAAAGTATAAAGCTGAAAAATGAAAAGATGGTCCAATGTGCTGCATAAATTATGCTAGACGAAAACAGCTGCTTTTGGAAATGCAGGTTCTGATTTCAAGCTCGTTCTCTGTCTTTTAACAGCAGATGCACTTTCCAGAAGCTGAACTAAACATGACCTTAAATTATGTTCGTTGCAACATTATTTATTTGTAAACACAATGTAAGCCATGTGAAATAAAAACTTGTGCAGAAACAAAAGGGAGTTCTATCTAGAAGGATAATTTTTCTTCCTTCCCAACTCTCTTCTTGGTCAATGCATACCTAACCCTTAGCTCAGTATATAGCGTAGGTAATCAATCTAAATCTTGACGGTTATTTTTTAACCTGCTCCGCTGTTCCCTGCCAATGCACGTAATATGGATGTTTTCCGTCAGTTTGATCCGTAGGGAACTCCGGTTAAAAAAAAGGATCTACTACGTTTGTTAGTCCACCATTGACTTGCTCTCGGTCCTGTGCGTGGAAAATTCTGCGCCTGACGATGGCATATGCCAACTTCTGACGCGTTCCTATGGCCTTTCTATATATCACTTCGCTCGGCAGGATAGATCCTCAAAATATTGTGTTTGTTGCTGTAATGTTGACGACTTTCTGCGACCCTGTTCGTCCTCTCCAGGTTCAGGTTTCCTTCTGTACACACTGGCAGATTGTTCGTCTTCTCCATCTTTAGTATATTGATACATTGCTTTCCTTCTGAGCTTGCAGGACAATCGCATGTTGCATTGCTTTGATCGATCCTAATGGCAGCCGAGATGGTCACTTCTGCGGTGGCCCAGGAGGCAGTTAACCAGGTTCTATCAAGATTCAAGGACAGTTGTGAGCAGAAGTCAGAAGCAAGGGACCGGATCGAGAGGATGGAGATGGCTCACATCAAGCTGGAGGCTGCCCTTGAGACTTCCAATAGGTGGAACATCACCACCAATTCTCCACTGCTGCGCTGGCGGTGCAAGCTCAAGCGTGCTTCGCACACTATGCCAGAATTGCTTATCGGTGACGCTTAAATCAGTGACGCAAACTAAAATGCGCCACCAACATGATATCCGTGACGCGGGTAAACACACTGCGTCACTGAGTAGAAGTCTGCGCACAGCCACTGAAGAAAACGCGTCACCAATAACGAGTCAGACGCGTCACTGATAAAGAGGAGGTTGGGAGTGACACGTCTGGACGAAGCGCGTCGCGGATAGACGAGCCCTCCCCCTCCCCCAGCAACGACAGCTTCATGGAGGCCAGATCTGGTGAGGAGGAAGGCCGGCTGGTGAGCAAGGGTTGGGCTTGCCTCGAGAGGAGAGATCTAGAGGGAGGGAGGTGGGCGGCAGGGTAGTCGGCGCTTGGAGGAGGATGCGAAGGAGGACGCCAGCATCATGCCGCTCGGAGGAGGATCTGCGCCGCCCGTCCGTCCGTTGCCGCGGCTTGACCCGTCCCATCGTCCGCCGCGCCGAGCGCTGCCTGTGGTGCGTGTTGCGTGGATCCATGTCGCCCCCTTCCCCTTCCCTTTTCTCTTGGATGCAGATTTGTCTAGGGTCGGTACTTGGTCATTGGCAGATAATTATACTCTGAGTTGTCCCCGTCCCCAATCGCTGCAGATAATTATACTAGATAACTATGCACTCTCTGCTTGCTGTGCTTATCCTATGCATTGTATTGCAGCGTCTCCGAAACATATTTATTATTAGAATATGAATATGAATCATCTAGAAGTTGAAGCGTTTAGTCACATTGAAATGGTTCAGTCTCATACCTTGCTTCTAATTTATTAATACTGTATCAATGAATGGAAACATCAGATACTTTCACACTTCCTATTCTCAGTTTCTCACATGGTATCTGCATTTCACAATCCTTTCTCTCAACTCAGTAGAATGTAGACTGTGTTTACTTTGGATTGGTAACTGGTTTCTGATTTTCATATCTGACATTTGCACTCTCAGAGATAAAGAACCAGTCTATATATTTCCTGTAGAGATTTTAGCTCATCATTCAAGCACTGCATTTTTCAGGTTAGTTCTTCAGGAGAGGTATTGGCAGGGTGCAAAGGAATTTATGACATGGAAGGCTCAAGTAGAGCTCTGTACCACAACAACACAATGTTGGTAAGATGACTTTTGTACCAACCTAAAAATTTTCACTGATTGCCACTTGGCAGTAACTAAAACAACCTGTGTCCCCTCTCATGCTTATGGATACAATAACATACCTAAATCTGATTATTCTATCTAGCTGTTGACTCTAGCTGTTTAGTGCTAACTCTAGCTGTTGACTATAGTAATGTTTGTAGTTGATTTGAATAATTTTTAAATGAACAATTTGGCCATAGTTCAGAGTGGGACATGCTTAAGATTGTGGCAGGCATCACCAACTGAAACCCTTGTCTAAGGTTCAATTTAGAATCTTCAGTTTTGAAGAAGCATTGATTTGGTTCATATATCAGTCTCTGTATGGTATAGGCTACTAGGAGTAACACTAGAATCTGACTCATGGGAGGAGCTGCTAGCTTCTTTTTCTTGAATAGGCTAGTTGGTGCATTTCTAGGATGAAAATTGTGTAGTTGTATGTTGAATCCATGTGACTTGCATTCACCAGGAGGCTTGCTTTACTATGAAATGCTACCTTGATTTATTGTAGCAGCCCAATACTTTTGTACAGTCTGACAATCTATAGGTTGGTGGCTGTGAATGACAGTTTACAGAGTAGCTAACACAGTAATCATGTCATCCTTGTATAGGAATCAAGTGAGAAGTTGGCGATGGGTGAATATTTTTGTATAAAATCTCTTGAGAATAAGGCAAGTATAAAGCATTCCAGTTCGAACTCTGAACATACTTTTTTTCTCTGCACTCTGAACATACTATGCATCTTTCTAGATACTGAATTTCGTCCAAGTACGAGCTGACTGGCTAGAGTCTTTTTGTTGTCAGTTAGATAATTTTCTGATAGACGCTTCTTCTATAAATATATCAATTTAAACATTTGATAAGTGTGAAAGAAATTTCAGATTTTATTTGCTTGTTGACTATCAAGTTTTGATGAAGTTGAATGTGATGCTCTGTTTTTTGTAGAGGTGATCGGTTGGTGAGCCTACTGTAGTGTAGAGAAGAGTTTTGATCTAAGTGTTGCTTCACAGGTATGGCAATACATGGCTTATGATAATCGGTCAAAATCCTTATTCTGGTTGCAGCCCCTTTGTGTTAAATACAATTTGAACAACAATTTCTAAATTTGTGTAGTCAGAGCAGCATGCAGAGTTCTTAGCTGGTGTCATAGCTATAAACTTAATCATCTAGTAGACATTTGGTTGAGTAGGCCATGTGAGCCTTGCTGATCAGTACTTTTGCTTTCATTGAAATCCTGGAACATATAAGTGTGCTTGATCAGTACTTTTGCTTTCATTGAAATCCTGGAACATATATGATTCTTTTTGGTCCAGTACTATTTATCCTCTGTTGTTTCAAAATGAATATTATGCTTAAACAAATCAGCATATATATCAAATTAAATCCCTGCAGTTTCAACATCTAAGTACTTGAAATTGCTAGTTCAAATCAACCTTGATTAACTTTTAACCATCCCAGCTCAATCATTCTTTTGACATCTATTTGAGTAGTGGCGTCTTTGAGAAAGTCTTACATTGGTAACTCTGACTTCTGATATGGCATGGCAGGTTTATGTCTGGAGCAAGCACAGCCCTTTCATCCATATGAGCTTTCAGGGTCTGTTCACCTTTATGTCTGCTTACTTACTATGTGTAAGTGTTCTTTTGCCTGGGTTCTTGAATGCCACATTAGCCTACCAGATTCATATTAAGTTAGTTTTTTGGTGACCATATGTGTATCACAGCAATCATCTATTTTGTGTGGTTATATCTGAATGTTCCAAGACATCTGAAATGTCCATTTCTGTTGGTTGCACATCCTTATATGTATGCATGGGAAATGCAGTAGTGTCATTGGTTTCTAAAAAACATCCTTCTGTATTTGGGAGGGCCACATGGTGTACACATGTTTTTTTATTAATTTGAATGCTTTGCTTCTTTTGTTATGATTTACTAACTTCACAACATCAGTAACTAGGGTTTTCTGGCCTATTTTTAACGTACTGAAACTGAGCAGTCTACAAGTAGCCACTTAGTTAAGAGCTTTACCATTGGCTTGGTATTTTATTTTTAATACAGATTATTTAGGTACTTATTAGTGCAAATTATAGAGAACAAATTCAGCTTCACATGTTGCCCTTCTTTCTGAACATTGTTAGCTTCAAAATTATTTAGGTACCTTATTGTTTGTTACAGAATTCTTTGTTGCTGGCACTTCTAAATCTGTACTTTGTTTATAATGGTTTTGCAGGATCCCATGAAAGCTTTTGTATTGTTAGAAACCATGAAGTTACGGCTTATGTAATGTTCATGTATTGTTAGAACTCTTCTAGGCTGTAGTTCTTGAGGTATGTGGAGCTTGGTGCACACCACGCACATATATGTTCTTTGACCCTCTTATACGCCATCTTCTTGCTGGCGAAGGAACAATGCATTGCTTTATTCGTGGGAGTCAACATCTGTCGTTGTTTTTACAGCCTTGTAGAACATATGACCATGGGGCCGGTGCATGGTACTATAACATTCTTACCTAAAGATAGCAATGCTTCAGAGAATAATTTTCTTCTTTCCCTCAATTTACGGCTTTCCAAGAGTATCGACATAGTTGGTGTTGCAATAAGCTGCCTACAGATATTCATACCTCACTTGAGCTCAACGGTCGAGATTGTGAAGATAAAGCTCACCCAGCTACCAACACAAGACTTATGCTGGGTATCATCTGTTTGGGACCCCCCAAACAATTTTTATGGGACTGCCTGTCTAAATTGGTTTCAACCGAACCGGCATTATTGTCAGCAACAAGATCATTACTATGCCCAGAGCTATAATTCCACAAGCTCATCATCAGAATCATCACTCTATGATATATACATGGAACCAGTTATGCAAGTGTATCTCTTGGCCCATGTATCACTCTCAGATGGGAACTTCCCACTGTTGGAGCTGGACGACCTCCAAGCTCCTGGAACGCGCCGGCGGCGAGCCTCGCACACGCACAGATTATATTGGAACGAGACACAATATTTTGCTGCACAACAGCCGCAGCAAAATATTGTGTCTCGTTCCAATCTAATCTGTGCGTGTGCGTGGTGATCGTGGTCACCGTAAAGGCTCGCCGCCGGCGCGTTCCAGGAGCTTGGAGGTCGTCCAGCTCCGACACGTGGTATCAGCTCAGCCACCAGCCTACTCAGCCATACCTCCTGACATGCTCCTGCTGCTGCTGCCGCCATATACTCGGCCTCACAGGAAGATAATGCAACTGACTTCTGCTTTTATGAGGTCCATGTCACCAGATTTGAGCCAAGGAAAAATACCATACCAGTAGTGCTTCTTCTCAGGACTAAATCACCCCCATGGTCACTATCTGTATAGCCCAGCAATTTCAGTCCTACTGTTCCTCCACTGGTGTATCTGCATCCATAGTTGATTGTCCCTGAAACATAACTGACAATACGTTTTACTGCTGCCCAATGCTCCAGGTTTGGTGACTCCATGAATCTACTTGCCATCCCCACTGCAATACCAATATCAGGTCTGGTATTTACCAGATATCTGAGACTCCCAGTCACACTTCGGTATCTTGTTGCATCCAGCACCTTTTCTGCAGTTCCAGTGACAAGCTTTGTCCTCTCCTCCATAGGTGTATCAGTGGGATTGCAACCTAACATCCCACACTGCTCCACTCTCTTCTTGGCATAAGCACTTTGGCTAACTGTGATTTCACCAGAGCCTTGCACTACCTCGATGCCCAAGTAGTAGCTCAGCAAGCCTAGGTCGCTCATACTGAACAGACTCATCATTTGCTGCTTAAATGTAACAATCATGCTGCTATCTGGTCCACAAATAATCAAGTCATCCACATAAACACCTACCAAGAGAAAACTGCTCCCCTCACTCCTTCTGTACATTGCATGCTCCTCCTCACATCTTCTAAAGCCAAGATTGCACAATTCTTGATCAAGCTTCGATTTCCAGGCTCTTGGAGCCTGTTTCAGGCCATACAGTGCTTTATTCAGAAACATCACCTTGCCTGCATCCTTTGGATCAATGAAGCCAGGAGGTTGATGGACATATACTTCTTCCAGGAGATCTCCATTCAGAAACGCTGATTTGACGTCCATATGGTGTACCTCCCATCCACCACTAGCAGCTAGAGCCAGGAGCACTCTGACAGTTTCAATTCTAGCTACAGGTGCAAAATCCTCATCGTAGTCCACCCCTTGCTTCTAAGCATAGCCTTTAGCTACCAGCCTAGCCTTGTGTTTTACCACATTCCCAGCTGGATCTTTTTTGACCTTGAACACCCACTTGAGGCCAATGGCATGTTGCCCTTTAGGTAGCTCAGCCATCCTCCAAGTGTTGTTGTCAGTGATGGATTTCAATTCAGCACCCATGGCATCCTCCCAACACTGCTGTTTCATTGCCTCCTCAACACTCGCTGGTTCCTCAGTGGCAAGAAAACAAAGGCCACTATACTCATAATCAACTAGCTCTTCTGTCTTATCAAATAGATCGGCAAGAGTCCTGTATCTGACTGGCCCTTGCTCTGAATCTGTACTGATTGCAGCCGGCGCAGACTGTGGTCCGTTGCCCACCGATCCTGCTACCGACTGTGCTCTTGGTGTAACTGGTGTTGCAGGTGCAGCAGGAATCTTAGATCCTGCTGGTGTTGATGCTTGAGGAGACCCGGGTCCTCCCTGACCATTCTGTGACTGAGCAACATCATCCGCATCTCCTGAAACTACTGGAACTTCTGTTGTCGGATCAGCTACAGTAGTCTGAAACTCGACAGAAAATGTTTCAGGTTCGGTCTGCTCGTCAACTCCTTGAGTACCCCAGTGACAACTCGACTTCTCCTCAAACACCACATCACGGCTCACCACAACACGCTGTGAGATTGGATCAAATACCCGGTACCCCTTTTTGCCCGGCTCGTATCCCAACAACACCATATTAGTTGATCGGTGTGCAAGCTTAGTGATACCTGGACCTGTTGCCTTCACATGAACGAAGCAACCAAAAGTTCTCGAGTGATCCACTCTCGGCTTTCTGCCATGCCACATCTCATATGGCGTTTTGTCTTGCAGACTCTTTCTAGGAGCATGATTAAGGATATACACTGCTGTAACAACTGCTTCTCCCCAGAACCTCGGTGGAACGCCCTTGGACTTCAACATGCACCTCGCCATCTCAATCATTGTCTGATTGCGACGCTCCACTACTCCGTTTTGTTGTGGGGTATACGGCGTCGTGGTATAGTGTTTGATCCCTGTTTCATCGCAGAAGACAGTAAACGATTTGGAGTTAAATTCACCTCCTCTGTCGGTTCTCAAGGCCTTGAGCTTGTTCCCATGTTCTAGCTCAGCTTGCTGCTTAAACTTCTTCAGATACTGCAGTGCTTCATCCTTGGTCTTCAAAAGTTCCACCCACATATATCTACTGTGGTCGTCCACCACTAGTAGAAAATAGGACTTTCCACCCGGAGTAGGTGGATTGATCTGGCCACACAAGTCGGTATGCACCAACTCCAGCCCCTGTGTTGCTCTGAATGAGGTAGCATGTGGAAAAGGCTTGCGGTGCTGCTTCCCCAAGGTGCATCCATCACATACCTGCTCCACTCTATCAACCACCGGCGTCCCCTCAACCATCTTCTTCCTGCCAAGTTCTCAGAGAGCCCTGAAATTCAGATGACCGAATCTGGAGTGCCACTTCCATGATTCGTCATCCAAATTCATGTGCAAACACACAGGAGACACCACAGCAGGCTTCATCGTATACAGCCTGTTCTTGGTCCGAGGAGCACTCATCACCAACACACCTTCCGGATCCACAACCGTCAGCCTCCCATTCCACAATCTCACATCACAACCAGCCTCTTCTAATTGACCAAGACTGATGATATTGCTTTTGAGTTTTGGAATATAGTACACGTTAGTGAGTACCTTATGCTGATGATCACGTCCCTCCAGGACGATGGAGCCGAGTCTGGCGATGGCTGTGGAGGTATAAACTCCATATACCCTCACGGCCTAGTTTGGGCCAGCATGCTATCATCAGGCCAGCCCATCAAGCTCTAAGACCAATCGGCCCAGGCTGGTCGGACAGCCTAAAACGGGCAAGTATAACGGACATCGACAAGGAGGACAGACCTAGCTGAGATAGGAAAGTTTAGACTTGTAAAGCATGTAAACTTAGTACCAGATAGGCTAGATCCGACTTGTAACCTTTCTCCCCGCGATATATAAGGAGAGCAAGGACCCCCCCTGTCGAGGGACAGAATCTGGCATAACGCACAGACTCGCATATCCACATCCATAATCGAAACAGAGAGCAGGACTATGGTTTTACGCATCCTTGCGGCCTGAACCTGGGTAAACCTTGTGTGATTGTCCTTTTTACATCTCACTTGCAATCTCGTACGCCTTCCGCCAATCCATTACCGGTCAGGGCATACCCCTGGTCGGACTATCGCCGATATTTCGTCGACAGTGGCGCGCCAGGTAGGGGGTGCGCACCGAGATTTCACGTCAAGCAAGATGGTTTCCTTCCCGGCTTCCATGACCTTCGAAGCCGGCCTCACCTTCAACTTCGGAACGTTCACCTGGACTTCTAACTCAGCAACTACTGCTGCAACTCTCACGCCTCCGGCTGTCACGCCAACAATGGCACCAACAATGGTGACTGCACCAAACCCGATCCAACTCGTCCCGGTGACCACCATTGTAGTCCCAACCAATCTACCGCTGATAGTTGACTGCACAACGTCAACACCCCCGATCGGTTCAAACCCTTCACAAAGGAGGCACGTCAGCAACACGGATCTACTCCGTTTGATCCATGAACAAGACATGAGGTTGACAGAAACCCATGCTAACTTTGAATCACTCCGACGACACGTTAGGCGTGATCTATAGCTCGCGCGACTGCAACATGTTCCCAACTCATCAACACAAAGTCAACGCAATCATCGCAGAGTCACTTTTAGGCGTACCGAACGACCACGTTCGCGACCAACAGATCTACGGCGTCATACTCATGCAAATCCTCGTAGCAACCGCATGCAACAAGGTAGCAGAAGAAACTCGCAGTTGCTCCGACCACGACCGGCCATAGCTCATAGTGGTCGGAGAGGCCAGCCGAGCAGTATACGACAGAGGATCCTGGCCGACATTCAGGATCTGAGAGAGAGAGAGCTTCACAACAAGCTTCACGGAACAACAGTAGCCCAGCCCCAACGACACAAACTGTTCGGCAAAGCGTACCAAATCGGAGCCACGTGTCAACAGTTCAGCGCAGGAACGCACGCCGCAACGAACGGCGGAGACGTCAGCGAGAGATTCGGCGAACCAGTCGGACCTCACAAGCTGTGCCTACTACCGCAATGCAGCAAGAACATTCTCCTCAAAATAACAACTCCAATGCTCGATTGTTTGCACAACGTGCCGAACTGGCTGCTACCCTTCGTCGTGACAACCAATCTCAAAGGGTTGAACAACGAAGGGAAAGGCGAAAACAAGAGATTTTAACTGCCATGGCAACGTCAAACGCGACAGAACAAAGGGCGGAACGACTGCACGTACGCTCAATCCAGTTTCCCTCAATAACAAGGGCATCGGCTCACAGGGCCAGGGCACTTGCCGACCGACACCAAGACGCAGAAAGAAAACGGAGGGAAGAGCATCAAAAACACATGGCAGCAATCAGAGAAAAATGCCGCAGTTTTGGTATGAGCCCATTAACGGAAGACACGAGGGATTCACCTAACGTAGATAAGCCTTGCTGTCGCACTCAACCTCCGCAAACAACTATGGTATACAAACATGCTCAGAGGCCCCCTCCCGGACGGACGGTACCAAGTGTCTAAACAAACCGTAATGGTTTCATTACCCCGTTCTTGGACAATTTGTTAACTCGAGAACCAAATTGGAGACTCCCCAGTCCAACACTTCCGGAGGACGGAATACCACCGCACACCAAGCACGTGTTTCCTAATCCGACAAATCCAGCCAACTTACGGCGTATCAGAACAGTTCGATCACCAGGGCGCAAAACATCAGAAGGGATGTTTATCAACGGCGAATGGTACGAAGTGGTACAAAAAGGAAGCCAATTTGAGAAGAACTCAAGCTCCTTAGATTCTTTTACAGATGTGCCTTTTCCAAAAAAGGACAACCTCAATACCACCAGGAACGGAATAAGTGTTTCCGACCACGCCAAACGCAGAGATGATCAAGCCCTGGATGATGACAACCTACTGCTTTGCACCGAAGAAGACCCAGTCATGATCCACGACTTGGAGGAAGAAGGCGAAGCAGAGCTGGAAAATTGAAAAGAACAAGAGATGCATCTTTCTCTTTTATCAAGTTTTTTCCTAGGCAATTTCACTTTCAACATGTTAAAGTTAGCGTCAGTCGTACACATCATTGTAAGTCATCCCGATGACAAAACAATCTAATGTGTACTATTTTATAATACGAAGTCGAGTTTTGTGTCAAACACTTGAGCATGTGAATTTTTCTTGCCTGTCAAAGAAAAATCATCCCTCAATCAGACGCATCACGACATTCTCTGACGCAAAGATTACAAGGCTCATGACCTTAAACAAATTCCTACGGCCTAAACGCAGCACAACCATGGATCAAAAATAAAGAGATAATAAAAAGGAACCTCGATGGATTCCGACACAAGACACATCTCAAAAGATCCACCTTTTCTTCATTAAAAATATAAAATTTTTTACAAACGGGGGACTGATTGCATCTAAAGCAATCTAGTCATCCCCGAAGAGCTTGCCGACCACCAGGTCGACAGGAGTCGCGGCGACGACGGCCTCCGCCGCCCCGGCGAACTCGACGGCGCCGCCCTCCATGGCGTCGTGCGCCGCCACGGACAACTCCATGCCATGAACGTCGACGCCAGAGATGGCATCAACGGTGGCATAGGCAGCAGCAGCACCATGGCGGACGCCATGGACCGCCACCGCGGCTACTTGGCCGGGGATCGCCGCCAACCGCGCGATCACGTCGCCCCCCTAGGCGTTCACCGCGTCCGCCGCGGCGTGCGCGGCCTCCTGCAGCTGCTCCAGCTGCTCCGTCAGCTCTGCAAAGATAGAGTAAAAAGTTAAAATGCCAATGCGAGCACAAATCAGGGATTATGAACAATGAGAACACGGTACTCACCGCCGACCACGATGTCGGCGGCCTCACGCCGCCGAAGCGGCAGTATCCACTGGATCTTGCGGGCTAGCCTCTCGTCCGCGCCTCATTAACGGCGGTGTTGGCGTCGGCGTCGAAGTCGGCAGCCCGCTGCTTCTCCACCTCTAGCTCCTCCTGGGCGGAGGAGAGTGCCTTCAGGAACAGGTCCACATTCTGCTCCGCCAGCCCGAGCTGCTTGGTGGCGTCAGAGTAGAGGTCCCTGACGGTCTGCAGCTCCGCCCTACAGCGGTCGAGTGCAGACGCCAGGGAGTTCGCCGAGACACTGCTCAGCGAACGCGGCGTCGAGACACTGGCGGCCGCCGCCGCCTCCTCCGCCGCGACGGGAGCCGCATGCTCCGCCTCGGCAACGGCAGCTCCGGCCTCCACGACCGGAGCCACCTGCTCGGAGGCCGCAACCTCCGGCACATCCTGCCGCCCTCCTCGCCGCCTCAGTGGTGCCCACGGCAGAGGTACCTGGTGCACCTCCAACCGTAAGGAGCGTGTACCTACAATGCAGATGAAAAACCACGGTTACACCATGAGAAGAAAACCCAAAAACCGATCAGGAAAAAACCCCATTCAAGCTTACCTCCTCCTCGGCCTCACCTCCCGAGGGGAGTTCACAGACTCCTCCTCCACCGGGTGCTTGCCGTCACGGCGATCCATCTCGAGGCGGCGATGAGCAAGTTGGGATCTAGAACCCTAGGTTTTGGGAGTAGAACGAGAAGAGCAAGAACAGAGAATGTGCTGCGAGTAGAGAACTCTCAGCGCAGGCGCCAATTTATAGAAGGATCGGAGGATTCGAGAAGGCAACCGATGGGATCGTGGGTAATCAAAACCCCGCGGCCCTCTTGTTCCCCAAGAGCACGAAGCGACGAAAAACCGCTCCACTAATGCGATACGCATTTATACGTTTCCCTCGCATCGGGAACCCCCCGCGCGCTCGCTGACTCACGTCATCAGGAAGTTGGAGCGATTGAGTCACTGACATCTTGATCCCATGCCAACAAAGAGAATTGACCCGATCGGAGTCCAAAAGTGTACACCGGATTGACAAGACAACTCGGTTGCTGACACACGGTTGCATCAGCGAGCGAATATTTCCGCTTCACACGCAATCATGACGAGACACGATGACGGCAAAGATAAGTATTCAATATCGTTAATAAAATTTTTCATTTTATTTTTTCAGTCATCTATTTCAAAGGACTATACCTTAGAAAAACCAGTTTCACGATAATTTCTTTTCTCAAACACGAAGCAAACCAGGAATGCACCGTCTCGGTTTCACTCGCTACGTGTTAACAAGCACCACGCTCAAACAACACGAGTGCACCAAATGGTCGCTCCCAAAGGAAAAGGGCTCCAAACATTCCGGCACCGCGTTGTCTGTTTAGGATCATCTAATCCCTAAGGCCTGGTCGGCTCTTCAATGAGAAAGATATTAGCGTAGCTGGAAATTTTTTCTTCTAAATCTATAATAAGCATAACCTACCCTTCGCATAATAAGAGAATTTTACATATCTCATGACCATTTTTTCGAAAAAGTGTGAGCGCAACCCACCTCACGAAACGGTGCGCTGCAAAAGCAGATAAGTGCCTTCTCAACTTAACAAACATACCTTTACCAATCTTTTCTCATAAAAGATTTCTTTACACGAACTACTTCAAAGTACGTTCGAAAAACCTTTACAAAGTTAAAAACATCCTTTTTCTTTGTACAAAATGGCCAAGTACGTTACCCTTCCAACAGAAAACAATCAGCATGCACTGTCTCTGATCAACCCCGTTACGTGTTCACAGCTCCAACGCTATACAACACAGGGGTGTCAGCGGTCGCTTCCAATGGAAATAGGGCCCTAAGTGATTCGACAAACGCGCTATTCACTATAGGTCATCTACACACCCGAGGACTGATTAACTCTAAGGAAGGGCGACAACAAAAACCATTTTCAAATAACACATCTTAATACAAAATTTGTGTTATAGGCCATATCAAATGAATACAACTCAATTTAGCTCATCAAGCCACATACTCATACCTCAATTTTTTCTTTGCAGTAACAATTCGAAGAAGCTTTTCCAACCCGCTGCGACGAAGTTGCAGTATAGCATCAACATTTCAACCCACACAATCCGTCAGCTGAGCTGGGATTTTTTCGCCAATGATACCGGTTATTCGGCACACAAATAGCTAAGTTATTTCATGGGTTTAGATTCAAAACCATGGTCTCACAACCCACGCTGGGACTGAGTTAAGTAGCAAAGCTATCTTAACTTAATCATGATGAAGTCATGGCATGGTTCAAACCGACCAGCCCAAATGAAATTTGGCCTGCTCGGTCTCACTCAAAGAGTGGTCGGAAACACATAAGAGCACGATATCACGGCAGGTCGTCTTCTTCAGACCCTGACATAACGTGTTCCACCTCATCTCAGGCTCGGGGACTAGTGGGCCCACATCACCGCAGAGGTGACATGGGCTAGATCCTTCCTTTTAGAGCTTGCTGCAACATATACTATCTTACAGCAACCTCGGGGACTACGTGGGCCCACGTCATTTGCATGACTCGGCCTGGTCTTTTTTCTTTACAAACAACAGTTTAGTTCCAAACTAAGCTAGAGCAATGACAACAGATATCATGTGATGGCAGGCATCACACACTAACGTGGGCCCACGTCTCCGGATTGGGACCCTTTCAAAATTCTTTTTTCTTTTCAGGAGCATCATAAATCTTTTGATCAAAACCAAAGCGTCAAACTAAGTGCAAGGCAAACTGGACGGAAACACAAGACGGTCCTCCAGCACTGCTCGGACCATATGTCGAACGTGTGTCGGACCACTCGCTTCTCACTTGATCAAATGAAGACGGCGTTTTTCCCTCAAGATCCATGATGCTCGGGGACTAGCTGTGGAGGTATAAACTCCATATACCCTCACGGCCTAGTCTGGGCCAGCATGCTATCATCAGGCCGGCCCATCAAGCTCTAAGACCGATCGGCCCAGGCTGGTCGGACAGCCTAAAACGGGCAAGTATAACGGACATCGACAAGGAGGACAGACCTAGCTGAGATAGGAAAGTTTAGACTTGTAAAGCATGTAAACTTAGTTCCAGATAGGCTAGATCCGACTTGTAACCTTGCTCCCTGCGATATATAAGGAGAGCAAGGACCCCCCTGTCGAGGGACAGAATCTGGCATAACGCACATACTCGCATATCCACATCCATAATCGAAATAGAGAGCAGGACTAGGGTTTTACGCATCCTTGCAGCCTGAACCTGGGTAAACCTCATGTGATTGTCCTCTGTTTACATCTCACTTGCAATCTCGTACGCCTTCCGCCAATCCATTACCGGTCAGGGCATACCCCTGGTCGGACTATCGCCGATATTTCGTCGACAATGGCGATCCAAGATCCATCCCCAAAGCGAACAGCGCCAGACACTGTGTCATCCAGCCGTGAGAACGCTGCCCGTGCGCCCGTCATGTGGTTGCTGGCCCCAGTGTCCAGTACCCACACGCCATCCGCGCAGTCGATCGGGACGAACTTGTCCTCCGTCAGGTGCACGATCTTGGAGGGGTCGACGACGTCGCACGTCGATGCCATCAGCAGCACCGACCCTTCTGCATCTGCAACTGCAACATTCGTCGCCTCCTTCTTCTCCTCTCTTTTCTCCTTCTTAGGCCTCTTACAATCCTCGGCCCAATGACCATAGATCCCACAGTTGTGGCATCTTCCTTTCCATCAGGGCGTGCCCTCCTCGTCAGTTTTACAGCACCCTGGCCACCGGAGCCTCCGGCGCCTGACGACTTTGTGTACTGCTTGTGCTTGCCAGCCCCGCCGCCGTTGCCACTGGTGTTGCCCTCCTTGCCTGATGAGGTAGATTGAAAGCGTTGTTTGTGCTTCGCTAACCAATCTTCTTCTGCCAACATCAAACAGCCTGCCTTGTCAACGATCGGTTTGATCTTCTCTTCCATGCGATCCTCCGCCGCACATAATCTTCCCACGAGCTCCTCCACAGTCAGTACCTTGAGATCGCAGAACATCTCAATTGATACTACCACCTGAGTGAATTTTGTGGGTACAACACGAAGAAACTTCTTGACGACCCGGGTCTCCTCCACCGTCTCACCAAGCGCCTTGAGGTTGGCCACGAGGTTATTAATCCTCATGCCAAAGTCGTCGATCGTCTCCCCATCTTTGAAGTTGATGTTTTCAAACTCCTGCAGCAACTTCTGGGCATTGACATCCTTGACGCGATCAGCACCTAACCGCATCGTCTTAACTACTCCCCACGCCTCCTTGACGGTGTTCTTGTTCCCCAGTGTCGTCCACATCTCCTTCGGGACGGAACGCAACAGCGCACTCATCGCTTGACGATCTTGAGCGCGCTTCGGATTCTCGCCCGGCTCTATCACCTCCCAAATCTCCAGGGCCTCATAGTTGCATTGCATGAGCATTGCCCATACAGAGTAATTGTTACGGGTGAGCATCGGCCATAGCAGCATGCTCTCCTTCAGCGTATGTGTGCTGCTCCCAGATGCCTCGCCATCATTGGCCATGATCTCCGCCGCTTTCCTCGAGTTCGCCTGGATCTCTCACCAAGCCGGCAACCCCCAGCGACCGGAAGAACTCCCTGGGACACACAACGCAAGAGCTGATACCACGTGTTGGAGCTGGACGACCTCCAAGCTCCTGGAACGCGCCGGTGGCGAGCCTTTACGGTGACCACGATCACCACGCACACGCACAGATTAGATTGGAACGAGACACAATATTTTGCTGCACAGGCCCCACCTGTAGCGGGCTCTCTCGTCTGTGTGTGACCCAATCGAGATTTGTTGCGGGCTTTGACCCGGCTCTGATATCAATTGTTGGAACCGAGCCTGGCCTATCTGCCGGTGCCGCTCGGTTCCTTGGAGCCGGCCCGGCCCATCTGCCGGCACCGCTCCCCCAGGTCTGCGGAGCCACAACATATAGCTCTTGGGCCTACACAACCCAAAAGACTAGTCTGATAGGTGAGGACCGCCCCGCCTTATATGTTGTGCTCCCCCACCATCGATTACCGATGTGGGACTAACCCCAACAATCTCCCCCGTAGTCACATATCAGACCCAACTCTTTGACTCACACTTCTGTGTGGCCCTAAGACGTTTGTCATGACAGGCCCCACCTGTAGCGGGCTCTCTCGTCTGTGTGTGACCCAACCGAGATTTGTTGCGGGCTTTGACTCGGCTCTGATACCAATTGTTGGAACCGGGCCCGGCCTATCTGCCAGTGCCGCTCGGTTCCTTGGAGCCGGCCCGGCCCATCTGCCGGCACCGCTCCCCCAGGTCTGTGGAGCCACAACATATAGCTCTTGGGCCTACACAACCCAAAAGACTAGTTTGATAGGCGAGGACCGCCTCGCCTTATATGTTGTGCTCCCCCACCATCGATTACCGATGTGGGACTAACCCCAACACCCACATCTCAAAATTGGAATCCAGTTCTGGCCCCATTCCTCCTCTGAAGATTTGTCGCCGAAAGTTGAGGGTTCAGCAACAGAGATGATCAACGGGGAGGACGTGCAGCATGGCAGCTTGTATGCAAACATTTCCTGCTTTGAACAACTCTGCAAGATGATGCTACCAAAGGCAGTAGATTGCCTTCATGGGAATGTTTCTGCTACCTCATATCAGATTGTGTGGGAGTCCAAGCATGGTGGCGCATACCTTGGGGCCGAGAAGATCTCACGGAGACTAATCACTCAAAAAGGCATGGGTGGAAAACGTTCTGAACGACAGCAGTCCAAGAAGGTATGGGGATGGGCAACTGCGAGTATTGATTTCATGAACTCATGGATTGCGCACATACCTGCCAAGTTTCGAGCTCGGTCGTGGATTGCTTTCGAGAGACACAAGCAATCGTCGTCGCCCAACCATTATCATTATTCATAACTAATTCCTGCGTTCATGATTGCCCAGCCAAGTTGCTTGATTTACAATATTCCAGATCTTTGGCAAGTAAGATCAAGTCAGCATGTTCAATGCCTAAAGGATTCGATAGTGCCAAGCGTGTGCCATTCTAACATTGATTTGTACTAGAGAAAGCTCGTCATAACCGACAACTTAGATATATATGTTGGCTATCAAACAATTAGGCGTGATCATGATGGTGTGCATGTGTGGTTTACCCTTCTTATGTAGTTACATAATTTGTAGGAGAAATTGAAACGATATCAATAATAAAACAGAGAGTTTCCCCAACTTCTATTCCCGAGTCTTTCTCCTTGTAAACCATACTTCAAATTGTCTACACTTTCTTTGATCATGAATATGGTATCATAAGGGGGGTAACTTTTTTGGTTCCACTAAATCTGGTGCTTGGGGTGCTGGAATGCAGCCACAATTTGGTGGTCCTCATGCATTTGATAGGGTCACTTTCGTGTTGCTAGTTGAGGTGCTTGTTGGTTGCAAATGGATCCAACCAAAAGTTAGATTTGGAGGCATTATAATGGGAGTCAAGGTTGATAGTCTTAAGAGTTTTGTATCCATATGACCATGAGAGATAGAGTAACTAACTTCAGGGTGTGAGAATGTGTCTATTTGTGGTTGAGCTATCCATAGATTTTCTAAGGGCATATTTTTGTGAACATGGAGAAACACTTTACATGATATTTCTTTCTTTAGTGATGGGTGGACAATTCAATCTTGTTAGCGAAGATCATTATAACAATTAAAAAAGTTGTAGCTACGATTGTAAACACAATTACAATATAAACTTAGCCGAGACAGGCAAAAAAAATTTGGTTGATATATAAACTTAGCCTACAATATAAACTTAGCCTACACAACTACCCATCGGCCTTGGTTGATATTCATCGAGATGGTTCAAATGTCCATCTCTATGAAACAAATCAAAAACCAAAAAAAAAAAAGAAAACCCATAGATGAGCCGCTGAGCTCATCCATGGGCCCACCAAGCCCATCCACGAGTTGCCGCCATCATATTGGCTCGCCAGTGCCTGGACTATGCGCCTATCGGGTTTGGCTCCCTCCCGTATCTAGCCTCTTGCCGCCAAATCTAGCCAAATCAGGAGGTGGCCGTATCTACTACATCTGATCCGTTAGTGGGTGCACCGCCGCTAGAGGCTGCTCGCCGTGTGCCGTCGCATGGGGAGAAAGGGGTGTGAGGGGTGGTACAAGGGGGAAAGAGGGGCTGCGAAGGGGAGAGGGAAGAGGTTGGGGGGGGGGGGGAGGCAGGTAGGAGTGTGGGGGAGAGTGATGCGCCGGGCCAACTAATTAAAGGACACTTTGTGGAAGATTGTCCAAAAAGGCCCAGACCCAAGGCCAATAAGATGGCATGCAAGACAAAAGCTCTCACATCAAACAAGACTTGGGATGATTCTTCAAGTGAAGAAGAAGTCAAGCGCAACAGGCGGCTGCAAGCACTCATCATCGAGGCTATTCTCATGTGTGCCCCGTGGCACGAGGTAACATTGAAATCTCAAGCTCTAGTGAGAGTGAGAGTGATGATGGAAACCATTGTTATCACGGTCTTTGATGAAGTTTGCACTAAGCAAAGAGCTTAACTAAAATATTTAAAATTATGAAGAAAGAAACATGAAAACACTACCGATAAGCAACTAATGAAAACTGATGATCTAAAAAAGTTAGCTAGCTCACAAGAAGCTTATGAATATTTTCTTGCTAAAAAAGAAACACTTGTTTGCAGATGGGTGAGTCTAATAAAATTTGGAGTAAATTATAGATTCAGGTTGACAAGAAGTTGCAATGGAGAATGAGCAACTCAAGCAACAAGTGGCTTGCCTCAATAAGGACTTGATCTTAGTGAAAGGCAAGATGGAGCAAGCCCAGCCCCTTCAAGATAACACACATCAAGGGGAGTGACGAAGCTTGATTAGGGATTAACCATGATTTGCTATGTGTGCCACAAGGAAGGCCAGAAGTCCTATGGTTGTAAGGTAAAGATTGGGGAACAAAAGAATAAATAGAAAAACAAAAAGAAAACAAGCAAGCTCTCTCCAACACCTATCCCAACAAGGTGCACAAGAAGGTAACTAAACCATACTTGCAACCACAGGTAGTGCCCATTATGGTGTTAAGCAAACCAACAAATGAGCGGCCAAACAAGTTTGAGTGCCAAGGAAATTCTTTCAACCTTGATGAGCAATAAGAAATTAAAGTTTGTATCCCAAACGGGAAGTGAGAAGTCCAATCAGCTATAAGTATGAATTTTTTTTATTTTAATTGTACTAATAATTTATGAAAAATAAATTGATTAAATAGCAATTTTAGATAAATTCTACAGTTTTATTAAACATACCTACAATGATAGTTCAATTATAAGCACTCCATGTTTTATGAAAAATATTGGCAGGCAGAAAATTTTTCATAGAAAATTCAACAGCTTGAGCAACGGTTGTATGCTAAAATGATTGCTAATGCAACTTTAGTCTATATGAGTTTCATCTTTGACCTAATAAGTTTAGGTCAATATGATAATTACATATAGAAAGAGTTCTTTGAACCGAGGGTATAATAAACATTCGTGTTTCTACATAACATACATATAAAAAGATTGAATGAAATAAAAACTAAATAGCCAGAATATAGATTCGTTAAATCATAATATATGGGTTTCAGCGGAAGCGCTTACATAACCTAGCATAAGGTTTGAACTAAACACAGAGAAATACACTATAAGTATGATGCATATATATGGGCTGGAATATCTATGAACATAGAAATATATAGAGTAATGGATGCACGAGAGCTTAATTATATAGGGATTACATAGTATTTGTATTGGTATTAGGTTAGAAAATGAACAAAGAGAGGAAAACTAATTTTGGTTAGTTGAGAACCCTAATTTTATCCGGCAAAGCGCCGTAATTGTAACATTTAGTGGTATGTTGTAGGACTATGAGTTGATTGACTACTGTAATTATGTATTCTATTCTATACTAAACATGAGACACCCACTTGCCTATTTTTCTATGATTTCATGATATGCCATGTCATCCAGAGTCTCACCACCAAGTCGTCAGCGGAACCATCGATCTATCCCCTTGCACCAGTATTCATAGCTCAGGCAACACTGACTTTTTCGTTTCCAAACGTGCAATCTGAACAGCCACATCGTCAAACGTATCAAAAGATTTTAGCACCAGTTAGTGTCTCAAAAGATTTTAGCACCAGTTAGCTCATAGCACCAGTTAGTGTCTCAAAAGATTTTAACCCGTGCGAGAGCACGGGTTGATAAACTAGTATACCTAATCCTTAGCTAAGCACAGGGTGGGTAATCAATCTATTGGAACTCCATGGCATCCGAAAGCAACATATGCTTGTCTTGTCTTATTTGTTCTACTTTTTGAGGAATCCTTATTTGTTCTACTGGTTCCTGCCGATCAACGATGGATGTTTTCGGTCAGTTTGATAAAAAACACTACGGAACTATGGTTATAAAAAAAAAAATCTTCTACGTTTAGTCCACCGTCAACTTAACTGCTGTTTCCTGACACCTTCCTGTGGCATGGCGTGTCTATATATCACTTCGCTCAGCAGGATAGGTCCTCAAACTGTGGTATTTGTTGCTGTGACATATTGACGTACAGCTGGTACGACTTGCTGCGACCCAACAACGTACTGCTTCAACCTCAGGTTCTGCTTTCCTCTACTCTGGCAGGTAGCTCGTCCCATCTTTTCTGTATATTGATTAGTACCTTGCTTTCTTCCAAGCTCGCAGGACAATCAATCCTAATGGCAGCCAAGATGGTCAGTTCTGCCGTGGCCCAGGAGGCTGTCAATCAGGCCCTATCAAGATTCAAGGACAGGTGTGATCAGAAATCAGAAGCAAGGGACCGATTGGAGAGGATTGAGCTGGCCCACATCAAGCTAGAGGCAGCCCTCGAGACGTCCAACAGGTGGAACATCACGACCAGTGCTCCATTGCTGCGCTGGCAGAGCAAGCTCAAGCGCGCTGCGCAGGAGTGTGAGCACACCCTGCGCAGGTGCAGGCAGCGCTTGCAAAAAGAGGAATTGATGCAGGACACTGTAAGGAGCTCCTCCTTTCCTAAGCAGATTGCTTACTCTGCCCGGTCGTTTGTCTCCTCTATTTTTAGTCGTGGCAGCGACGACGAGCTGGGAGGCTCTGCTACTGTCAGGCGGTTCGAGCGGTATGCAGATGGTACGACCGAGTTCTTGAGGTATGTAGAGCTTGGTGGCACACCATACAGATACATGTTCTTTGACCCGATTATACGCCATCTTCTGGCTGGCAAAGCAACAAGGTATTGCTTTGTTCGTGGGAGCCAACATCTGTCTTTTCTTCTACAGCCTTTTAGGACACCTGACGCTGGGATGGAGGGTACCCTAATATTGTTAAATAAAGATAGCAATTGTTCAGAGATCAATTTTCTTCTAGTCCTGCATTTACGGCTCTCCGAGAGTACCGACATAGTTGGGGTTGCATTTAGCTGCCTAAAGCTATTTAAACCTCAATTGAACTCAACAGTCGAGACCGTGAAGACAAAGCTGACCCAGATACCAACACAAGACTTGCGCTGGGTGTCCGATGTGTATGCTATTTGTGGCTGTCGTGAACACGAAGACAATCTTTACAACATCTTCTGCAAATGGTTTCGACCCAACCCACGTTGTTGTCAGCAACAAGATCATCACTACTGCCTGAGCTCTACAAGCTCATCATCGGAATCTATGCTTTGTGACATATACATGGAACCAGTTGTGCAAGTATTTCTGTTAGGCCACGTCGCACTCTCAGCTGGGAACAACAGGGAAAGAGCAATCATTGATGGAGAAAGCGAAACAAACCACACGAGAGACTTTCCTTATCTGAAACTTGGAATGCACTTCTGGCCCCATACCTCTTCTGAAGATTTGTCACCTAGAGTTGGGGGTTCAGCGACAGAGACGATCAATGGGGAGGCCGTGCAGCATGGCAGCTCGTATTCCAACATTTCCTTCGAGCAGCTGGGCAAGATGATGCTACCAAAGGCAGTAGATTGTCTTGGTGGGAATGCTGCAGCTACTACATATCAGATGATGTGGAAGTCCAAGCATGGTGGCGCATATCTTCGGGCTGAGAAGATTTCAGGCAGACTAACCACTAAGAAAGATATGAGTGGGAAACCTCCTGAACGACGGCAGGGCAAGAAGGTATATGGATGGACAAGTGCGAACTATGAGTTCATGAATTCGTGGATTGCGCACACACCTGTCCAGTTGCAGGTCTCAGTCGTGGACTCAGTTCAGAAAGAGAAGCGATTGCCCTTACCGTTATTATTCAAAAATAATCCATGTGTCCATGATTGTCCAATCGTGTTATTGTCTTTGCAATATCACAAATCTTTGGCAAGGAAGATCAAATCATTGAGCACATTCAGTGCCTAAAGGATTTGACGGTACCAAGTGGAAGGGTTCTCGTCATGACAGACAGTTCAGATGGATATGCTGGCTGTTAAACAATTAAGCATGTTCCTGTTGGTGTGCATGTGTGTGTTAGTCTTCTTATGTAATTACGTAATATATTAGATTCTAAGAGGAGAAAATTAAGAGGAGATAAATAAAAGAACAGAGAGTGGAGAAGGATATACTCGGAGAGTTTTCCCCAACTTGTGTCCATGGGCCTTCTCCTTGTAAACCATGGCTAAAATTCTCTGCACTTTCCACTTAATCTTCAATATGTTATCAGAAGGGTGTTAATTAAGTTGGTTCCACTGAATTTGGTGCTTGCGGTGTTGCCATGCAAACAACATTTATGTCGCGTAACGATCTAGCTAGCATATGTAGGAACAAGGTTGATGAAATAGTGTAGTTATATTTGTAAAACGGTAGGTAAGCTATCAAAATCAATGAAGTGTACGTTCGCTAGTGTAGTGAAATTAAATGGGAAAGCTTTAAAATTATTATGGCATACATTACAGGCTTACAGCAAGTGAAGAGGAACTATGACATGACAATCAATCTAGTATCGAGCTAGAATGATACATCAGTATACTAAGAAAGTACGATCAGTATAGGAATAGTGGAGCATTTGGCATGTAAGAAATGAAGTCATATTCAACAATGGCACATGTGAGGCCTGGAAAATCTTCTTTAGACAACGGTTGGTTTTGGTTAGTGTTAAGTCAAAACCCAGCAAGAGAACCCTCATTGATACCTGGAGAGAGAGAGAGAGAGTTACGTGACCTTGCATTTTTCTTTTGGACCTGAAGGTCTTATAACCCTTTTGTAAACATTCTTTTATTCAATGGAAAAGAAAAAAAAGTAGGCCGGGGCCTCCCCGACCGATTCGGTCAAAAAAAAAGTATAGGAAGAGTAAAGGTCTGTTTGGTTCACCTGTGGGATGCAGAAAAGCTGCTACGAGTTATGCACGGTGAAATGATTGTAAGCTTCTTTGTTAACATAACCCTGAGACTTATATCTACCGGAATCGCAGGCTTTGCCGATTGCCCGAGACTTTGCCGAGAGCCAAAGCTCGGGCACTCGGCAAAGAGGCTCTTTGCCGAGAGCCAGGGCCCGCAATCGGCAAAGATCCCTTTGCCGGGTGCCGAGCACTCGGCCCCGTCCCCTTTGCCGGCAGGCACTCGGCAAAGGGGGGGCCAGGCCAAACGGCAGCCTGCCACGTGGCAGGCTTAGGGCCGGCCAGGGCCACCACCTTTGCCGAGTGCCACGTGGGCTGGCTCTCAGCAAAGACTTGTTATGGATGAATTTTAGTAGGTTATGCATGGATTTGTGTTCAAACTGAATCGGATGATGAAATGTGATTTATATGTGATATTCGAGTCTACTTGTGTGTGAATGTATGTGATATTTCATGTCTGGAATGCATAAAACAGAAAAAAAACAAAAAAAAAATATTCCCGGCTTTGTCGAGAGCCAACACTCGGCAAAGCTGGGCATTTTCCCAGCACGGCCCAGCTTTGCCGAGTGCTGGCCTAGCACTCGGCAAAGTGACCAAAACTTTGCCGAGTGCCAGCTCTCGGCAAAGATTTTTTTCAAAAAAATAATAAATCTTTGTCGAGTGCCTGCCACATCGGCACTCTGCAAAGGTTTTTTCAAAAAAAAAAAGAAAACTCTGCCGAGAGCCTGCCATGTCAGCACTCGGCAAAGTCTGCCGTCAGTGTGACGGCGCGTGGCACCTTTGCCGAGTGTTGGCATGGCACTAGGCAAAGGCTATGCCGAGAGCCTGTCGCGTGGCTCTCGGCAAAGGCGCCTTTGCCGAGCAAATCTTTGCCGACAGGCCTTTGCCGACAGCCAGCGTGGCAGGCTCTCGGCAAAGGCTTTGCCGAGAGCTAAATTTCCTTTGCCGAGTACCTGGCACTCGGCAAAAGGGCGAATCCGGTAGTGTCTCTTTTTATCTCTTTCTTGAAAGAATCATAAAACTTCACTTTATTTCTACTCATTTTGAATAGGAGAAAACTGAAACCATGAGACAAGGTCCAAGGTGCTGCAAAAGTTATACTACACGGAAGCTGCTTCTAGAAAAGCACCTGCAAAAATTTTCTTCGGTTTGGTTGGTTGTTTTTTTTACAAGAGAAACTCTTTCCAAAGTTGAACGACGATACATAACCTTAAATTATGTATGCTTCAATGCTCTTTTTTTTTTTGTGAACAGAAAGTAAGCAACGTAACATTAAGAAATTAATGGTGCAAAAACAAAAGAACCCCCTCTTGTTAAGAAATTTTCCTTGCTTCCCAAGTCTTCTTGGTCAATATATACCCCCTTAGCGCTGCGTAGGTAATCAATCTAGATCTTCTGTGTTTATTTTTTTACCGGTTCCTGCCTATGTACCAATCTACGAATGTAAAAAAAAAAAAAAGGATTTTCAACTATTAGTCCACCGTTGACTCAACTGCTCTCTGTCCTGTGCGTGGAATTCTCCCTCACGATGACACATGCCCATGCCTGACGCGTTCCTATGGCGTTTCTTTGCACTTTCCATTTAATCTTCAATATGTTATCAAGAAGGGGGTAATTTTGTTAGTTCCACTCAGTTGGTGATTGTGGTGCTGGCGTGCAGCCACAATTTGGTGGTCCTGATGGATTTGGAAGGGTACAACACTCTTCTGTTCTTGTTGCCAGTTGAGGTACTTGTTCACTGCAAATGGATCCAACAAAAAAAATAGATTTGGAGGCACTACAAAGGGAGTGTTGATTGGTAGTCTTATAGATTTATATGCATGTGACCAAAGAAATAGAGTAATAATAGTGGCTTTAGGATGTGAGATACTGAGATGGTTCAGTTAACCATGGATTTTCTAAGGACATTTTTTTTATGAAACTAATTCACCAACCCGCGCTCTCGCACAGGTTAGTTTTTTTTTAGACAGTAACTCAATATATCTTTTTTACTTCACTAATGCTCTAAAATAACAACATTCATAGGTACTCTATAGTCTACATCTATATTCATTTATAACAATAATATCAAATATTGATTTATATGTTTTTCATCCATATTCATAGGTTTTTTCTTTACATAGTAGCTTTGTGTATCCTCCAATATACATTTAGTAGAAACATTTGCTTAGTTCTAGCAGCAATTTATATTTTCTATGACATTAACTTAAACTTTAATTCTTTTCCCAAAATTTTAGGATTATTATTTCTTCATATACAATACTATTATTTACAGTGGCGATTATAGTTTACTGATTTGATGACATTTTTTAGATGTTTCAAGGAACTTTAGGATCTGTCCTCTTTTATTGCTACTACTTTCGTGATTAATTACTTGTACTATTAGTCATTTTTCGCACCATATGTACTTAATTAATCTAACATAGATCTAACAACTATTATATATGGTCAATAATGATTTGAGTCTATCAATTATAGGTCGTATATTTCTGATTATTATGTATCTTTTTTCCTAGTGCCTCTAGTGAAACATAACATGCATTTCCATCGGCTAAGAGCAACTCCAACACTTTGGCAGACATCACTTGGCAAATCTCTAGTTTTGCCAAGTCCAAAACTCATTTGCCAAGTGAAAAAATAGCCCTTCTTTAACGGTTTGCTATTTTGGGCTTGGCAAATTGAAAATCAGTGGTCCACATGTCTTAATTTTTTGTGCGGACGCATGCAGCTGGTGATTCCTCTTCCTCTCCCGTGAAGGAGATGACGCATGCAGCATTTGCCAAGTGCCCTAGACGCGCGCATATATGTGCCGGTCAGCCCCCCTTTTGCCAAGCTTGCTACTTTGCCAAGTGGTTTTAGGGTAGTGTTGGAGGAGCTTTTTTCTGGTTTTGCCAAAAAATAGGATTTGCCAAGTGGTTTGGGAGAGAGTAGTGTTGGAGTTGCTCTAATGATATGTAAATTTGTATTGCTTTATTATTTCAATAAAGGAAATAGCTTTTTTACTTAATAGTTATTAACAAATAAAGGATGACTGGTCAACCGTATGTTTTTGGGAGGATGAATGGTCTGGCTGCATCCTTCAACATGTTTTTCCTAGATTGGCTTCGTACTCGAGAACTGATGGTATTTCTGTACTAGATGTGATGCAAACCGATGACCTTGATTCATTGTTTACTCTACCTCTGTCACACCAAGCGCATGAGGAACTAGAGCAGATGCAAGATCACATACAGAATGTGCCGTATGATGAAGAGGTGCAGGACAGATGGAAACCGGTATGGAATGGAGATTACACTTCCAAAAAATTTTACTCTCATATTTTTCAGGACTTTGAGGCTCATCCCATCTTCAAAGAGATATGGCATTCTAGATGCATGTCCAGAATAAAAATCTTTGCATGGCTAATCTTGGTGGATCGGCTGAACACAAAGACCATGCTAACCAGAAGGAATATTCATGTGCACGATGATGATATATGTGTCATGTGTGGGACAAGGGAGGAGGAGACCATTGAACACCTTTTCTTCACATGCCCTTTTGCAATTCAGTGTTGGTCATCTATCGATATCACATGGAATCAGAATATAAACCTGCAGGATCGGTTCATACAAGCCCGTCAAACTCATGGTCTATCTTTCTTCACGGAGGCTTCGCTTATTGCTGCATGGGAGATATGGAAAATGCGAAATGACAAGATTTTTGATCGGAGAAACCCGTGTCAAGCCAGATGGCTTTGTAATTTTAAAAACCAATGCTCTCTCCAGGCTCTTAGATTCAAGCCTGACCTTAGGTCAGCATTTTGTTTTTGGTCAGATGCTTTTAGTTAATTACTCTATGTAAGTCCTCTCAACCTCTTTAAAATTTATAAAAGTTTTTTGACACTGTGGGGACCTCTCCCACAGTATTTGCCGTCAAAAAAACAAATAAAGGATGACGCATGGGGGGCTAGAGGATGATGCAACAAGGGCCAGCATGCGGGAGATCCACCACCTCGCGCTCGCCATCTACCCTCAGCCGCTGCCCCATACTTGTTCTCATGCCTCCTGCGCTAAGGAGTTTGACTCCCAACAAGCACGTAACTACAATTGTTGTTGCCCCCTCTCCTCACTGCATGGTGATGGTTGGCCAGTTGGCCGCCTCTAGATCGGGATGTTGAGCGAAGAAGCTTCGACGAGAATGGGATGGGGCATGGGCAGAAGTAAAATCATGGAGGTGGAGGGAGATGAAACGAGTGGAGAAGAGGTTGCCAACGAGTCCGTTCGTGAGCTGATTTCCTTTATTTTTCTGGTATTTACAGTGGTTTCTTTTACAAAGACAGATGGATAGGAAAAGTATTGAGGCTTCCACTATTTCTGTTCGAAGATATTCGTTAGATACAGATGGGACACGTGGGATGCGATGCGGGTGAGTTATGATCATTACTTCTTGGTCAACTAGCAACAATAATTTTTAGCAGTGCTCTTGATGTCCCCTTGACCTGATGACCAGCGGTGGACATCAGGTTAGAGGGACATCGAGAGCAAGTATGGTGTTATATGACACTGTCCGCCAACTGCTGCTACTGGGGGGTACCGCTGTGGTTCAGCTTTGGCGCTTGAGGCCTGCAGACGTCTCCGTGGTACACATCCACAGGAGGGGCAGGTGGGCACGGGTCGCAGTTCAACACTGCATGATCGGGGCGAGGTTCTGGATGCTAGCGCTGGATGGCAACGGGATGGGAAACGTCGGATTCGATGCGGGCACGGGTCCGAGAGCTGCATCCGGATATGGGCCAGGGGCCCGATGCACTACCGGAATCGGCTTGTTTGCCGATGGCCGCCAACTTTGCCGATGGCCGCCAACTTTGCCGATGGCAAAGTGGTCAGCCATCGGCAAACAACCCGCTTTGCCGATGGCAAAGTTCGGCCACGGGCAAAAAGGTCTTTGCCGATGGCCCAACCATCGGCAAAGCACGGCCATGGGCAAAGCCGTACTTTACTGTTGGCCAGACCATCGACAAACTTAGGCCAGGGCCGATGCCGTCGGGTGCCGGCCGACGCCGTGCCGTTTGCCGATGGCCGGGCCGTCCGGCCATCGGCAAAGCGCCCACTTTGCCGATGGCCACGGCCATCGGCAAAACAGGGCCACGTGGCTGCCTCTGGAGCTGCCGGGCCCACGAGCTTTGCCGATGGCCGGCCATGGGCAAAGCACGGCCATTCATGATGCTCGGAGTATGTTGAGGCCGTATCCAGCACCTCGCATAAAATTACGACTATTTTGCCGTCGTAACGTGGGGAGTCACGTGCACGAAAAGTATTTTTAAATTATATAAAATCCAAACGAAGTCAGAAATTGACGAAACTTGACGGGTTGTGTGGCCATGGCATGCGGAGTCCGTGGTAAAAATTTCAAAAAGTTTCGAGCAAGTTGTGATGTCGGATGGCCAAAACCCAAACATCTCCACATGTGATCACAAGTGATGACATGTGGAGATGTCTTGGTTTTGGCCATCCAACGTTACAACTTGCTCGAAACTTTTGAAATTTTTATCAGAGACTCCACATGCGATGGTGAGACAACTCGTCAAGTTTCGTCAATTTCGGACTTCGTTTGGATTTTATATAATTTAAAAACACTTTCCGTGCACGTCACTCCCCACGTTACGACTGCAAAATGGTCGTAATTTCATGTGAGGTCCTAGATACGGCCTCAACATACTCGGAGAATCATGAATACCATCTTTCGAATTAAAAAATCCCTTTATTTCATGTACCTGCAGTTCAAATTTGGAGTCGCTGGGAAAATACAAAGTAACAGAAATAATTCATGAAATACAGCTAAAAAGTTCAAAAATGTCCCAAGATTTGGAGGTGGGTTGTATTTGAGGTAGGAAGTTACCAGAAAAAACTGGAAGAAAAAATCAAAAAAAAAATGCAAACTTTGCCGACGGCCTGGGAAGGCCGTCGGCAAAAATGGTTTGCCGATGGCCGGGTCCAGGCGGCCATCGGCAAAGTTGTTGCGTGGGCCCGCTGTCGGGCCGCCACGTGGCCAGGCTTTGTCGATGGCCGGGCCCAGGTGGCCATCGGCAAAGTCTACTTTTTTTAAAAAATGGAATAAGTCACCGGGTGGCCCGGGTGACTCCCATCCCCATCCAGATCTCGCCCGACCCCCGACCCCCGCCGACGCGCCGCCGCCCCCGACCCCGCCGCCGCTCGACCCCCGCCGACGCTGCGCCGCCTTCCACCGCCGCCGCCGCCTTCCTCCGCCGCGCTTTCCCGCCGTCGCCCTTTCTTCCGCTGCTCCTTCCTCGCCTTTCCCCCCCGCCGAGTTCTGTGCCGCCGCTCCCGGTCCCCGGCGGCACCACGCCCGGCCCGCCGCTCTTGGCGCGCCGCCCCGGCCACCCCGCGTCCCGGCCGCATCGCCCCGCCAGGTGCTCCATTCCCGGCTGCGCCGCCGCCTGGCCAGGTGCTCCACCGCCACCCCGCCATCCCTGTCCCACTCGCTGGCGCTCCTCCAGCCGCCAGCTAGCAGAGGGAGAAGAAGACGCCATCCGACCAAGTCTGGCCATCGGCTAGCAGAGGAGTAAGAGGAAGAAAGTAGGGGGAGGAGGAAGAAGAGGAAGAAAGAAGGGGGAGGAGGAAGAAGAGGAAGTTGCCGACCTGACCTCGTCGATCCTCGTGCTGCTGCGGTGATCCCCGCCGTCGTCGCTGAACCTTGCTCTTCTTGCCGTCAAGGTAAACCCTACCCTTCTAGTGTTAGTAGTAGTAGTTAGTGGTAGTTAGTAGTGGTTAGTAGTAGTAATTAGTAGTGTTAGTAGTGGTTAGTTGTAGTAGTTAGTAGTGATAGTTAGTAGTGGTTAGTAGTAGTAGTTAGTAGTGATAGTTAGTAGTGTTTGGTAGTGGTTGTAAGTAGTGGTTAGTAGTAGTAGTTAGTAGTGATAGTTAGTAGTGGTTGTAAGTAGTAGTGTTAGTAGTATTTGCAGGGTTAGTAGCAATTGTTCTTGTAGTACTTGAATTCTTTCATATGCATGGAAAGAGAACTAAAGTATATTGGTGGTTGTTGGCCTTCGTGCCCATGTTTGGTGGTTGTTAGCCTTCGTGCCCATGTTTGGCCTTCGTGCCATGTTTTTGCAGGTTTTGGAACCTCCCCGTGCAGGGGAGGTGCTGCCGAAATTTTGAGTGGCTTCTAATCTTTTTTTTCTCTTTTTGTAGGAGGAGGACCTGTGGGAGGTACTCGGTGACGGCGATCTTCTTCTTGGGCGTTGCGGACCTTCCTGCACCGCGTCGACTCTCCTCCGGCCCGCTACACGCCTCTGCGCCGCCACCCTAGGTATAAATCACCTATGTTCCTTATAGTCCATGTCACTACATTGTGTAACCGAGTTAGGTGTCTCCCGTCCGAAAGAGATTCGCGGTCGTTGGTATGCGGATCAGTGCATATCTGCGACGGTGTCTCTTTCGGATTGTCCACGTTTTTTGGACAGCCCGAGGATACGTAGATGGGTTAGCTTCCATGTTCCGCCCCCGTCCGAGTCGGAGTTTCGGCAGCCCCTCCCCGTTGTTCTCCGGATACACACTCTCCCAGTCGGGACGTGTATCAGGAGAACAGCGGGGAGGTGCTGCCGAAATTCCGTCTCGGACGGGAGCGGAGCATGGAAGCTAACCTAATTTACACATCCTCAGGTGGGATTAGGACCTATCCTTCACCTATTAGTGGAGGGTTATGAGGGTGCTACGCTAGCCCAAAAACAAAACTTTTCTACCTCATATCCCAGGATCTACTGCTAGTTACAGGTTACGGGATTACCACTAGACACGCAGATGCAGCGGAAGACGACTCGATGTAGTCGAACGCGTCGCAGCGGTGCTGTGCAGTTGCGTGGTTGTCCGGCAACTCCTCCCACCACTTGCGGTTCGTCCTCGTGCTCCAGATGCAGCACCTCCGAGGTATCACACACGTACGAGGGAGAAGCGATGCGCCTCCGGACTGCTAGGTCCGCGAGGAGCGAAGGCGAAAGCGTGGAGGGCGACGGCGGCTGCCAAAGGCATGGATTAGGTTTGGCCGCGCCCCTTCCCTCTACTTATATAGGCATCTCTCATGTGCTCATGAGTTGGAGGCCCATTAGAAACCCTAAGCCTTGTCTAATTCGGGTCCAACCAGAATTAGGCTTCCAGCCCCTTAAGCGTGCGACCCTATGGGTTCACGCACACATAGACATGGGCCGAACACTCCTATTCGCCCAATAGCTGACAGCGGCCTCTAGCAAGGCGTGACAACTCCTATGTGCATGCAAATGATCATATCAGACGAACTACTACGACCATATACATGTTACTCCCTTGCCTCATCATATTTGGTTCAACTCATGGGTTAACACTTAACCCAAGCACGGCCATGCATTTGTTGATCCAATCACTTGAGTGATCCAGTGATATCACCCTCATTAGAGAGGGGCAAGTCCCATCTTGATTGTTTATGTCTCACAGCATGCTTCTCGACAAACCCGGAGACATCCTTTATAACTACCCAGTAACGAAGTAGCGTTTGTCAGTCCCTAAGCAAGTCGATACACATCTCGAGCACATACAACATTTTCAGGTCGAAGGACATAACGTATATGATGTGTAAAGAGACAATCTCATGTCGGGTCAGTCCAGCCTACATGTCATACATGTGCCCACATTATTAGTTCGACATCTTCATGTCTATGACTTGTGAAACATAGTCATCAACTAATAATGTGCTAGTCTAATATTCATGTGTGTCCTCACATGAACTCCGACCAGGGACAAATATAGAATAACCATACAAGTAAAAGAGTTCCACAAACAATTCACATAATTGCCAATCAATACAAGTTGTCTTTAATGGATATTCAATGGACACATTACATATCATGGATACATGGGGAATATCATCATCTCTATGATTACCTCTAGGGCATATTCCCAACAGTCTCCCACTTGCACTAAAGTTAATCTCTAAGATGTCTAATCCCCATAGACCTCATGTGCGCCTCATGCTTAGGTCATGGAAGGGCCTTTGTCAATGGATCTCGCTACATTCAAATCCGTGTGTATTTTGCACATCTTAATTTCACCTTCACTGATGAACTGTCGAATGAGGTGAAATTTCCGCTGTACATGTTTGTTCTTCTGGTGATTCCTAGGCTCCTTAGCCTACGCTATCGCCCCATTGTTGTCACAATGTAGATTCAATGGGCTAGCCGCATTAGGAAACACACCAAGATCAATGAGGAAACGCCTCATCCAAACACCTTCCTTTGCAGCTTCGGAAGCTGCAATGTACTCAGCTTCTGTTGTAGAATCGGACACTGTCTCCGCTTGGAACTTTTCCAAACTTACTTCGCACCACCATTTACTTGTGAACACAAAACCTGATTGAGATTGTGAATCATCTACATCGGTTTGGAAGCTAGCATCGGTGTAACCATTTACAACGAGCTCCTCCTCACCTCCATAGATCGGGAACTCATCCCTAGTCTTTCTCAAGTACTTAAGGATGTTTTTAACCGGCGTCCGGTGACTCTCACCAGATTGCCCCGGTACCGCCGCAACACTTAGAGCATATGAGACATCTCGGGTGAGTACATATCATGGCATACATGATGGAACCAACTGCCGAAGCGTATGGAACCTTACTCATGCGTTTGCGCTCTTCATCTGATGAAGGACATTGCTTGTCACTAAAGCGCATACCATGTGACATAGGCAAGAACCCTTTCTTGGATTGCTCCATGTTGAACCATTTCAACACCTTGTCAATGTATGTATCTTGGCATAATCCTATTAGCCTCTTCGACCTATCTCTATAGATCTTAATGCCCAAGATGTATGCTTGCATCTCCTAAATCCTTCATAGAAAAACTATTATTCAAGTGAAGTCTTTACATTGCAACATAGGAATGTCATTCCCAATCAATAGTATGTCATCCACATACAAGATTAGAAACACAACAAATAAGCCCCCCACTAGCCTTTTGGTAAACACAAGGCTCTTCTTCATTCCGACGGAAGCCAAACCCTTTGACAACCTCATCAAAACGAATGTTCCAACTCCGAGATGCTTGCTTTAACCCATAAATAGATTTCTTAAGCTTGCATATTTTTCCAGCATTATTTGGATCAATAAAACCTTCGGGCTGTATCATATACATGTCCTCCTCTAAATTTCCATTTAGAAAGGTTGTTTTAACATCCATCTGCCAAATCTCATAATCGAAATAGGCAGCTATTGCTAGAATGATCCGGATAGATTTAAGCATCGCTACTGAAGAGAATGTCTCATCGTAGTCAATTCCTTGAACTTGCCGAAAACCCTTTGCGACAAGTCGAGCTTTATAGACGTGAACATTTTCGTCCATATCTTTCTTCTTTTTATAGATCCATTTGCACTCGATGGGTCTAACACCATCAGGCGGGTCAACCAAGTTCCAAACTTGATTATCTCCCATGGAATCTATCTCGGATCTCATGGCACTCTGCCATTGCTCGGAATCTGAGTCCATCTTGGCTTCTGTGTATGTTGCAGGTTCGTCATCGTCCAACAATAACAGATCCCCACGCAACTCGCGAAGTCTCGCTGATCTTCGTGGTTGTGGAGGTGTTTCAGTGGCCACGGGCATCTCAACTTGTTCTGCTACATTAGCATCACTCGTAGAGTCCTTCTCGACTGGCTCATCTTGAACATCTTCAAGATACACCTTTTGCCCACTCTTCTCTCTTTTGAGAAACTCTTTCTCTAAGAAAACACCATTTTTCGAGCAACAAACACTTTGCCCTCTGAGCGGTTGTAGAAGTAATATCCTAAAGTTTCCATTGGATATCCCACGAAAAAACACTTGTCCGATTTGGGTGTTAGCTTATCTGATATAAGCCGTTTGACATAAACTTCACAACCCCAAATTTTTAGAAAAGACAAACTATAACTCTTCCTAGTCCATATCTCATATGGTGTCTTAACAACGGACTTAGATGGTACTCTATTCAATGTGAAAGCGGCCGTTTCTAGAGCGTATCCCCAAAACGATAAAGGTAGGTCCGACCGGCTCATCATAGACCGAACCATGTCCAACAAAGTCCGATTATGCCGCTCGACACGCCATTTCTCGTGGCGTTCCGGGTGGCGTAAGCCGTGGAACAATTCCACAACTCTTAAGATGATTGCTAAACTCGTGACTCAAATATTCGCCTCCACGATCGATCGCAAGGCCTTAATTTTTTTGCCACGTTGGTTCTCTACTTTATTCTAAAATTCTTTGAATTTTTCAAATGTTTTAGACTTATGCTTCATTAGGTAGATATAGCCATATCTACTAAAGTCATTAGTAAAAGTTATGAAGTATTGAAATCCGCCTCTAGCTGTCGTGCTCATTGGTCCACATACATCAGTATGTACTAGTTCCAACAAGTCAGACGCTCTCTCAGGAAAACCTGAGAAAGGCGTCTTGGTCATCTTGCCTAATAGGCAAGCCTCACATGTCTCGTAAGATTCAAAATCAAACGAAGTTAGAAGCCCATCATCATGGAGCCTCTTCATGCGTTTTTCACTTATATGACCCAAACGACAATGCCACATATATGTAGGACTTAACTCATTAAGTCGAGGCCTTTTAGCATTAACATTACAGACGGGTGCATCATCAAGATTTAAAATAAACAATCCATTCACAATGGATGCAAAAGCCACAAACATGTCATTCTTTGATATAACACAACCATTGTCTTTACGCGCAAATGAATAACCATCCTTCATCAAACATGAAGGCGACACAATGTTTCGACTTAAGCTAGGAACAAAATAACAATTATTCAATTCCAATATAAATCCCGAAGGAAGGTGAAGTTGCATCGTCCCGACATTCAACGCAAAGAACTCTTGCATTGTTGCCCACGCGGAAATCAACCTCTCCTTTCTCCACGCTCCTACTTCTTATCATTCCCCGCATCGTATTGCAAATATGAGCAACCGATCCGGTATCAAATACCCAAGAATTGATATAAGAGTTAGCGAGGAAAATGTCTGTAACATAAACAACAAGCGTATGAGCGGGAGTACCTTTACTACCGCCGTCCTTCTTCAAGGACGCCAAGTACTGCTTGAAGTTTCTTTTCCAGTGACCTTCCCCACTACAATGAAAACATTTAGCATCAGTTGGTGGTCCAGCTTTGGGGGCGGGCGGAGCTGGCTTGGAGATCTCATCTTTAGCCTTGCCCTTTTTCTTCCCCCAGCCCTTCTTTCTCTTAAAGTTAGGCTTATTCTGGACTGCCAACACTTGGCCACCAACCTGCTTCTTAATGTCAGCCTCTGCTGTTTTCAGCATGCCACACAACTCATTCAAGCCCCTCTCCGCCCCATGCATATGGTAGTTCGAGATGAAGTTTCCATAGCTGGGCGGCAGAGACGAGAGAATGAAATCAGTAGCCAACTCTTGGCCAATTGGGAAGCCTAGCTTCTCCAACCTCTGAGTGTAACCAACCATCTTGATTATGTGTGGCCCAACAGCTGCACCCTCTGCTAGCTTGGTTTCAGCAAGCGCCTTAGAGACATTGAACCTTTCAGTCCTAGCTTGAGTTTGGAACATATCCTCAAGCACTACGATCATATCGTTCGCTGAATGATTGTTATCGAACTGCATCTGCAGATCGGAGTCCATACATGCAAGCATAAGGCAGCTTATCTCAAGATCAGCATCACATGCTTTCTTGTAAGCATTTTTCTCAGCAGCAGATGCATTTTTAGCAGGCTCATCTGGTAAAGGGGTGTCTAGATAATCCTCCTTTTTCTCAGCCCTGAGAACAATTCTCAGATTGCGGATCCAATCCGCATAGTTTGTTCTATTCAACTTATCTTTCTCAAGAATTGAACGCAAAGTAAATGGTTGCTTAGAAGACGCCATTTAATCTACAACAAAAGTAATGCAAAATACTAAGACAAAGTATCCATGATAGAGTAAATAATATCAAATATAATCTACTCCCACTAAAATCAATATCCCTCGATTGAAACTTAGTGATTCAAGACCCACAACTAGCAAGTCGACTAGTGAGCTTTAGCATCACCGCTAGAAGACATGATAGATCGAAGTAAGCAACTCTTTGCTAATCATATCACATATGACTCTTGTTGTTGGATAGCATCTCTATGCTTGGGTTACCAACTTCTTATGCTCCAAGGTCCCTAACCGTTAGGATGACCTCGTTCAAGCAACCAAACCTTCTCGCAAGCAGTATCCGATATGAACCCGTCTAGTCAAGGAAAATCGGTGGCACCCTAATTTCATAGACCCACCACCGATTGTACAAGACAGTGACAGTGCAAGGTTTGGGGGAGCATGAACTCAAACATTACTGAGGGATCGTTCTACTTCACTACCGCGTTTATGTAGACAAAACATCATCGCATATGAAAGTAGAACATAATAAGAACAACATTAAACAGATATGACTTGGTATAGCCCATTGTTATTTTTTGAGATCTCCATCTCCATAATTTGTTCATCATGGTGATCTCCATCTCCACGATCCATGTATGCCATCCTTCAGTGATGAATCTGCGATGACTATCTATCACTAACGCCAAAGCTAGTGAATTAAATTACATAGTCGCGAATAGGATCATCACAGATTGGCACGCAGCCATTACAATAATTTTGATAATATCTATATGGCTCCAGCCCATATTGTCATCCTCATGACGTGCAAGCCATGAATTAATTACATACATGCATCACATACACATAAGGGCTATACCAGTCAAGAAATCCTGCAAAACAGAGTTAACCGATTCCGACTACTAAAAGTAAATCGCGAAAAAACTCTATCTTGCGGACCTCTTTTGACAATTCTAATCTTATCGAATTTGACAAATTGGATTCGGTTGGCTCCATTTTGAAATTCTCTACAAGTTTCGTTTAGAGATCGTCTCCATCCGAGTTACGGTTCAAAAGTTACGGCTGTTTTACGAACAGAACTTTTCTCGGCAACCCGGCGCCCGGTGGCTGATCCAATCTACCATCGCCGCGCATCACATGCGCTCGGCACTTGACCTAGGGTTCCATTCGATCAATCTGATTGATCTCTAACTCGCCGTGACTGGATTTACATGTATCACTTAACTCGGATGGCGGAATTCCGACCGGTACGAGTAGATCGTTACAAGACCAACACGGCAAGACCATGAACCAAGATCGGAAACTCATCTAAAACCGCGCATATCACATATGCAACATCTAGAACCTATAACGATGCAGTATAGAGCTCCGATACCACTGGAGGGTCATGAGGATGCTACGCTAGCCGAAAAACAAAACTTTTCTACCTCATATCCCAGGATCTACTGCTAGTTACACGTAACGGGATTACAACTAGACGCGCAGATGCAGCGGAAGACGACTCGATGTAGTTGAATGCGTCGCAGCAGTCCGTGCAGTTGCGTGGTCGTCCAGCAACTCCTTCCACCACTTGCGGTTCGTCCTCGTGCTCCAGATGCAGCACCTCCGATGTATCACACACGTACGAGGGAGAAGCGATGCGCCTCCGGACTACTAGGTCCACGAGGAGCGAAGGCGAGAGCGTGGAGGGCGACGGGGGCTGCCAAAGGCATGGATTAGGTTTGACCGCGCCCCTCCCCTCTACTTGTATAGGCGTCTCTCATGTGCTCCCGAGTTGGAGGCCCATTAGAAACCCTAAGCCTTGTCTAATTCGGGTCCAACCAAAATTAGGCTTCCAGACCCTTAAGCGTGCGACCCTATGGGTTCACGCACACATAGACATGGGCCGAATACTTCTATTTGCCCAATAGCTGACAGCGGCCTCTAGCAAGGCGTGACAACTCCTATGTGCACGCAAATGATCATATCAGACGAACCACTATGACCATATACATGTTACTCCCTTGCCTCATCATATTTGGTTCAACTCGTGGATTAACACTTAACCCAAGCACGGCCATGCATTTGTTGATCCAATCACTTGAGTGATCCAGTGATATCACTCTCATTAGAGAGGGGCAAGTCCCATCTTGATTGTTTATGTCTCACAAAGATGCTTCTCGACAAACCCGAAGACATCCTTTATAACTACCCGAACGGAGTAGCGTTTGTCGGTCCCTAAGCAAGTCGATACACATCTCGAGCACATACAACAATCTCGGACGAAGGACATAACGTATATGATGTGTAAAGAGACATTCTCATGTCGGGTCAGTCCAGCCTACATGTCATACATGTGCCCACATTATTAGTTCGACATCTCCATGTCCATGACTTGTGAAACATAGTCATCAACTAATAATGTGCTAGTCTAATATTCATGTGTGTCCTCACATGAACTCCGACCAGGACAAATATAGAATAACCATACAAGTAAAAGAGTTCCACAAACAATTCACATAATTGCCAATCAATACAAGTTGTCTTTAATGGATATTCAATGGACACATTACATATCATGGATACATGCGGAATATCATCATCTCTATGTTTACCTCTAGGGCATATTCCCAACAATTAGATGGTAGGAACGCCTTGTAGATGCAGTCTTGTTTCTATTACTCGCTTACGTTGGCGCATAACAGAGGATGGCTGATCGTGAGTGGATGTACACGGGGTTTAAAGACCGTACAGAGGAATGGATAAAGGGGGCCAATGAATTTCTAGAGCAAGCATTTGGCCCATCTGCTAAAGGGTCGATTCGGGTGTTTTGTCCCTGTGCCAAGTGTAAGAACGAGACAAGGAAAGAGAAGCGGCCGATGTGGTAAGATATTTGGAAGTACGGATACGTTCCAAACTACACTCGATGGACTCTCCATGGGTAATGCAAACGGCTTAGGGAGGCAGTGGTGATACTGGACCTCACGGGGTTTGATGCAGATGCCGGAATGGCGAGACTTTGCCGCGACGTTGGCACCTGTGAAGAAACGGAGGTGGAGGAACAAGATACAGAGGACACAAAGAAAGGCATACCGCACCATGATGGAGGCGGCACAAAGCCCCTTCACGTGAACACCCACATTTCTAAACGGATGCCATTTCACGCCTAATAGGCTTGAAGTCGTCACTGGGCATCAGTCGAGAAGGTTTTGATCTTGTGTTGGCAACGGTTGGCGGGCTGCTTCCGGCGCTTCACGTGTTGCCGAAGAGCACGTACGAGTCACAGAGGCTCCTTCGAGCACTCAAGATGCCGTATGACCCGATCCAAGCTTGTAAGAACGGGTGTGTCCTGTTCCGGGGAGACGAAGAGACAGCAACACACTGTCCGAAGTGCAAAGCCTCTAGATACGTGGAGGTAGAAGGCAGTGATGGCAATAAGAAACAGTCTAAGATCCCCTTGATGGTGGTTAGGCACCTTCCTGTACTACCGAGGCTGCAATGGCAGTACATGACAGAGGAGTCAGCGAAACAAATGACGTGGCACAAGAATGGCAAAAGATACAGTGACAAGATGCAGCACCCAGCAGATGCTGAGGCATGGAAGCACTTCGATGACATGAATCCTGAAAAGGCCAAGGAGGCTCGGAATGTACGCGTAGCACTGGCAACAGATGGGTTCAACCCGTTTGGGATGAGTGCGGCCCCGTACACTTGTTGGCCCATGTTCGTGATCCCCCTGAATCTTCCCCCCGGTGTCATGTTCGAACCCAAGAACGTGTTCTTGACGCTGATAATACCTGGACACCCGGGCAACAATATGGGTGTGTTCATGCAGCCAGTGTGGGATGAATTGCAAAAAGCATGGGAAGAGGGGGTACTGACGTACGACCGAGCAACAAAGACGAACTTCACGATGCATGTGTGGTACCAGTACTCAATGCATGACTTCCTGGCGTACGGCTTATTCAGCGCATGGTGTGTTCACGGGAAGTTCCCTTCCCCAACATGCAAGGCAGATGTGATGTTCACCTGGCTGGCCAAGGGTGGCAAGTATTCTTCTTTCGACAAACATCGTCAATTCTTAAAGGAGGCCCATCCATTGAGACGAGATAAAAAGCACTTCACGAAAGGTGTTCAAGTCACCGGCCCCATCCTCGGAAAAAGAGCCCAGCTGACATCCTTGCAGAAATAGAGGCTCTCAAAATTGATGATGGGAATGGTGGTTTTAAAGGATATGGTACGACGCACATGTGGACTCATATCTCGGGCTTGACTAGGCTCCCCTACTACAAGGACCTTCTCCTTCCACACAACATCGATGTAATGCACACGAAAAAGAATGTCGCCGAGGCACTCGGGCAACACTCATGGAGATTGGCAAGAAGTCAAAGGACAACGTTAAGGCTAGATCGACATTGAAACGATTTGTGATAGACCACATCTAGTGATGAAGGCCCTTGTGCCAGGAAGAGATGGAAGAAGGGCCCGGCCGATTACATCCTGAAGAGGCCACATAGGAAGGAAGCACTGGAGTGGATGAAGAAGCTAAGCTTCCCGATGGGTATGCGGCAAATGACGCGGGCGGTGAACTTGCGGACCGGCAAAGTCGTAGGGATGAAGAGTCATGACTTCCACATCCGGATTGAGTGGATCCTTCCCCGCGATGACCCGGGATACCTCCCCGAGCCAGTGTGGCGCGTCCCCGGGCAGAGTTGAGCTTTTCTTCCGCCAGCTTTGTGCCAAGGAGTTGTCTCGGGATGTTTGTGTTGAACTGGATGAACAAGTACCAAAGTTGCTTTGCAAGTTGGAGATGATATTTCCACCCGGCTTCTTCCTGTCCATGCAGCATCTCATTTTGCACCTACCAAGGGAGGCACGGTTGGGGGGGCCGTGCAACACCGGTGGTGCTATCCAATCGAGAGGTGTCTAAAGCTACTTCGGAAGAAGTGTAAAAATAAAGCCAAAATTGAGGCTTCCATTGCAGAGGCATTCATTATGGAGGAGGTGTCGACATTCACACAGGAGTACTATACCGAAAAACTTCAAAGACCAGGAGATCCAACCCCTCATTACAACATCGACGAGAATTCATGCACCTCAGCCTTTTCAAAGGGGGTCTCGGGAGAGCAGGCGCAGGGACCAACGTGTACTTACTGCATGTTGAGTGGCACACTATCATGATGTACTTGTTGCTGAACCTTGAAGAAACCCGAGATTATCAAGAGTAAGTTCTCGATGAGCTAGCTTGTTAAATATGCCACCACTATCCTCCACCTATCGATCTGACCCCCCCTTGTCTATTGTTTCTCCAGGGAATTTATCATTGAACAGTGGAGGGGCAGTACGGCTCCTACCGAGGATGAAAAAGACCATCTTCTTAGACATAATAAGCCCGATTTCGTCAATTGATGATGACACTACGATGATGAGGACGAGCGCTCGCCGGCAATATTGCCTTTCGCGGAGGTAATTTCTAATTCATGTAATACTATATTATTATTAATATTACTTTGCAGTTCTTAATTTTGCTTTGCATTTATGTTTCTTTACAAGTATTTGTCATTAATACTAACTCTTCTAATCTTTGTCATTGCGAGGCACTAGACAAAATGCCAGGCGGAAGGCGGCCACAACGGAACGTCCAGTCGAGGTACCGGACGCAGCGGCCCGAGGACAAGGAGCACGTGGCGGCCGACCACCATGAGGACGACCACCTCAAGGACGAGGAGCACGTGGCGGCCGACCACCGCGAGGATGAGGACAAGGACGAGGAGCCTGAGGTGGAGCCGTCCACCAGTCGGGATCGGAGGGCCCCCAGCGGACGACACCGCACGCCGTCGAGGAGGCTGTTCGAGACGGCCTCCCAGGAGGGGGCGACGACGAGGACGACGACCGGTGACGGTGGCAGCGGCAGCGGTGGAGACGACGAGGGTGACGACGACGAGGTCTAGGGTGGCGACGAGGAGTCCGCGGGCGGCTCGAGTTTCACAGCTCCTCGTAAGCCCTTCCAGCGCGGCCCCACCAGGCTCCCTACGGACCCTCCAGCCGCTAACGAGCGCCCGGTGATCCGGCTCGCGGGCAAGTAAGTAACCATTCTATACTTGTTCATATGACATTTTCAAATTCAAAATGCGTACTAACAATTGCTGTTAATGACTCGTGCAGGGGCTGGATAAAGGTGACAAAAAAGGAGTGCTCACGGTGTCTAACTAGCATCCAGAGCCTGCTGATTAAGAAGCACTTCCCTGGCTTGGTCGTCACCCCCAAGGGTGAGACCATCGTGCTTGAGAGAATTGGGAGGACTTCTACCTTATCAAGGACGACGAGGGAAAATTCCTTGCTCAGAAGATCAAGGATGAGTTCTGGGTGAGTCTTTGCATCGCATCACATATCTCAATACAACATTATTCGTTGGACTTCTTTCAAACAATGAAATGATGTTTGATGCCTGTGTGCAGTTGTACTTCAAGTTGGACGAGGGGGTGGACCCGGCGCGGGCGTCGCAGCAGCAGGACGTGGTGTGCGGTGAACGGCTCGGGGACATGTTCTACGAGGCGCGTACCCAGGCCGTCATCAGCTACTACGCCAACATCAAGAAGGAGAAGATAAGTAAGACGGAGGCCCGGGAGTTGTCTTGTCAGGAGGAGACCGACCTCACCAAGGAGCAGTACTTGCAGGTAATTAGGCAGGAAACATCCATTATGATTTCTTACATGACACATTTCCATTCATTATCTGTAATATCAAAAACTTGAATGTCATGCAGATGCCTCCGGGCTGGTGCAGCAAGTACGAGAACTGCTGGGAGGCAATTGTCAGAGGGTGGCGTACGCCTGAGGCGTACGTGCCGCGCAGAAAACGTCGGGCGAAACGCAAGGCGGAGCTCGACCGGTCAGGGGTCCCACACCACCAAGGGAGCTAGATCCTGCCAGAGTTCATGGACAGATGGGTATGTATCCTTCTATTGATGCATTTGTTATAGCGCTCAATTGTCACTACTTGTAACCATGTTTGTGTTTTCCTCGCAGTCGACGTCGCATGGTGGTGAGCAAATCAACGAGTTCACGGGTTCGCGCTTGCTCACATCGGCAAAGTGAAAGCGCCCACCACTGTGTACAGCTCGTCGCACGGGCCAGAGAAGTACACCAGCCCGACGGTCTACGACAAGCTCACCAAGTACACCGCCGCAGCTCGAGCGAAACATGGCAACACCTACGACCCCACCACCGCGCCCCTGGACACTGACCTCCTAATGAGGATTGGAAAAGGGAAGCAGCACGGCCGGTACTACTTGGCCAACAGTGCCATCGACCCGTCCTCTGTTGAGACGCTGACCGAGATCCACAGGAGAGACCAGGAAAGTGGGGGCGGATCGCAGATCCCCATAGCGCCTCGGCAGCCGAGCAGCGCGTAGATGATCACCAGTCTTCAGGTAAGTGGGGTTTCATGATGTAGCCTGCCTTCATGACGTAGCTTGCCTTCAAATAACATCAATCGTGCTGGTGTAATATTGCAGGCCACGATCGAGGAGATGAGGGCCAGGGAGGAGCAGCGGGAGGCGGCCATTGAGGCGAGGATTGAGGCGAGGATGGCGGCGCGGGATCGGGCCCATCAGGAGCAGGTGGTGGCACTGACGGCGCACTACCAGTGTTAGTTGGCCACGGTGTCAGGACACTTCGCCGCCCAGATTCTGGGAATGGAGGCGCCTCCTTCCTCGATCTACCACTACAAGAAATGTGCTATCTTTTGACATTTGATATATGTCATAATAAAGGTAAAATATGTCATAGGTCACCATTTATGACACCAAGTTGACGAAAATCAAATGTCAAAAGATGAACGTCTATAATGACAACTTGTGACATTTAAGTGTCAATGTCATAACGTTATGACATTGATTTTGAATGTCATAAGCTTTATGACATCCACTTTTATGTCATAGGTTCTTTGGTCTTCCTAGATGACAATTCCATACAACCCAAAATTTATTTGGATAATATTCAAGACCCACGATCACAGAAGCAATCAAGAATAAGTCAAACAATATATTTCATTCATGACCAAAACCAAAGGTTCACAAGTCATACATCAACATACTTATTATACAAGTGACCTTTGTCACCAAACTAAGAGTTCAATCAATGGTGCTAGCTGCTAGTTATTCTTGGTGTCACGGGGAATGCTGGAATTTTTCCATATCCTGCGGACACAACACATCGGAAGCAACCATCACTTGTTGAAACAAATAAAATGGTCAAAAAAAGAACATTTGTGTGTACTGTTGGAAGAAATCAAACAGCAAGAATCTTTTCCACACTCTTAACATATACTTAATCACTTCTAGAAAATATACTAACATTTTCACACCAGGAATAATAATGGAGTATTGTCTATTTTCTGTTTCATACAGACTGTAGAAATGCATAAATGGTATATAATACCAGTGAACAATGGTCCATGTTCTGTTGCACATAACTGAACATTTTAGTTGCTGCACAAAATAGAACATTGACAAACAGCTGTTTTCACAGGGCCACTACTTCAGAGTGAAGTTTCATATATGCTCCAAGATAAAAGCAGAAAAAACTGCTAGTGAGCAATCCACGACAATATTTAGATGTAAATGATTACAGTACAGTTAGATTGTTCATTCAAAGTAATCAAGTAAATATGATAGTAGTGCCTTTAAGATCTCACCTCACCCATCACATATCTCACAAACTCATCAACAGATTTTGGTAGCAATACACCACCAGCACCCCCTGCCTGAATAAAACAGTTTTGTCAGAACACAACTATACAAAAGTATCAACTTCTAAAACTTCAGGATTGTACAGTCATTCAGGTATAAAAAAGGATGCGTGCAATAGGTGCTTTTCAAACTTTTAAATGACAGGGCCCTGCTAACAAACCATACTAATTGATAGGAGTCATGCAATATCTGTATGCGCTGCAGTAAACAGAATACTATAATTATAGTTAGGGGAAATGCTTGTGTGTTACCTTGAGTGAATCAATTATACCGCTTTTTAAATAAACTCACACAAATTCCATGTACGATCTTGTGCTCTTTCTCATGCAAAAAACAGTACATCAGTAGCTACTGAAAGTAGAAGATTCAGATGGGAGGGAAGAAAATGAGTACCTTGGGGGCGGCGTCCGCATCGGCGGGGACTGAGACGGGGACTGCGCCCGCAGCACCGGAGACGGGGACGGCGACCGCGGTGGGGTTGGGTACCTGGAGGGCGTCCTCAGTGGCGGCGAGGAGGACGGCGCTTGTGGCAGCAGGGACGGGGACGGGGACGATGGCGGCCGCAGCGGCGTGGACGGGGCCGATAGCTGCGGCGGCGGGGAGGTCGACTTAGATGACCTCGCGGCGGTAGTGCGAAGACCCGACGAGGAGCGAGCGTAGTGGGCGGCGAGCGACGGCCGGGTCGCTGTGGTCGAGTCCTGGAGTGTGTGGCGGCTGATGGGGGTGGGTGGGTGGTGGAGGATAAGTTAGGGTTTTGGGTGTTGTTACTAACTCTTGGGCCTTGGTGTGAGTGGGCTGGGCAGACGACGATTTGAGGCCTACCGCACACGGACAATTGATGAATGAAGGCGTGGACCAAAAGAACTAGGTGAAAAAATAATATTTCTATATGCGATCACAATATGACAAGGAAATTATATAAATAAATAGATTTAGTCATGCATATATATCATAGAAATACTTGCCACATATAAAGAAATTCCTATTTCGAGTGCTTCTTTTATATGCACTGTTTAAAAATAGCGGAGGTTGGTTCACATGAAACCTTGGAAAAATCATATTTAATAATAATAATAATAACAATAATGATTCATATTTCTAGTTTGGCCTTTATAACACGGCAAGAATCATCACCAATTATTATCTCAAAAAAAAATCATCACCAATTAGATTTTAACTATCTATATAAGACACTTTTATGACATAAAATGGTTTATGTCACTAAAATAAGATGACTCCCCAAAAAATGTCATAAAATAGTTGATTTAGTGACAATTATATCAAATGTCATGCCGTAAATGTCATAAGATGACACATTTCTTGTAGTGTACGCTCCACCACCGGTAGTTCCACTGCCTGGTGCACTGCCTCTTCCTGGACCTGGTCGGGTGAGTACATTGCCTGTCGCTTTAGCTTGTCGCGTCAATTGGCCTTCGTGCCCATGTTTGGTGGTTGTTGGCCTTCGTGCCCATGTTTGGTGGTTGTTGGCCTTCGTGCCCATGTTTGGCCTTCGTGCCCTATTTTTTGCAGGTTTTGAAACCTCCCCGTGCAGGGGAGGTGCTGCCGAAATTTTGCAGGGGAGTTGTACTAATTACATCACTTGTTCTTTGTGCAGGCACCGTCGGCGGGTTCGAACCCGACTCCAGGTGATAGCCCATCAGCGGGAGCTTCTCCACAGGGTCCTTCTCCACCGCACGGCTGGACACCGTACCATCGGCAAAAAAATTTCAAAAAAAATAAAAAAGACTTTGCCGATGGCCGCGTCCACGTCAGCCATCGGCAAAGCCGCCGTCAGCCTGACGGCGCGTCGGCTGACGTGGCGGCATTGCCGATGGCCCACGTGGCCAGGTTTGCCGATGGCCATGTCAGATTGCCATCGGCAAACCCTTTGCCGATGGTAAAACAGGCTTTGCCGATGGCGGCCGGCCATCGGCAAAGAGCGCGATTCCGGTAGTGATGTCCGTGCATTAGCCTTACCGTTGGTAAAACTCATAAAAGAATAAACGGCGAAGCATTGCAATAATTGTGGTATGCATTACAGTAAGCGCGGAAAGTGTTACTGTCACTCACCATACCGAGTGGTTACTGCAGAGGCCGAAATTTGAATGGGGGGTTACATAGTGGCTGTGGTATGTCTTATTGTATTAGTGTAGTAAAGAGCTAGTAGGATACATCAGTATATGAATAGATAAATTTTGTGCGCCAGAACACTAAGTAATTATTAAGGCTTGTGACATGAAGAACTTCTGCAAACAGAAAAGAACTAGTTAGACTGACTTTGGCAAGGATTATTTCCCTTGCCTCCCAAGTCTTCTAATTGGGCAACATATACCTAATCCTTAGCTAAGCGCAGGGTAGGTAATCAATCTATTGGAACTGCATGGCATCCGCAAGCAACATCTGCTTGTCTTGTCTTATTTGTTTCACTGGTTCCTGCCGATCAACGAAGCATGGTTTCGGTCAGCTTGATAAAACAATACTAGGGAACTACCCTACATTTAGTCCACCGTGAGACTTAACTGCTCTTTCCTGACAGCTTCCTATGGTATATGGCGTGTCTATATAACGCTTCACTGGGCAGGATAGGTCCTCTAACTGTTGTGTTTGTTGCTGTGGCCTTGACGTACAGCTGGTGGAGCCGACCCTCTCAGCTGGTACTACTCTAGAGGTAGCTCGATCGTCTTGTCCACCTTTTTTGTATATTGATTAGTACCTTGCTTTCTTCCGAGCTTGCAGGAGGCCGGATAATCGATCCTAATGGCAGCAAAGATGGTCAGTTCTGCCGCGGTCCAGGAGGTTGTCAATCAGGTCCTATCAAGATTTAAGGACAGGTGTGAGCAGAAATCAGAAGCAAGGGACCGAGTGGAGAGGATGGAGATGGCCCACATCAGGCTAGAGGCAGCCCTCGAGACATCCAACAAGGTGGAACATCACCACTAGCGCTCCATTGCTGCGCTGGCAGAGCAAGCTCAAGCGCGCTGCGCAGGAGTGTGACCACACCCTCCGCAGGTGCAGGCAGCGCCTGCAAGAAGAAGAATTGCAGGATAGTGTAAGGAGCTCCTCCTTTCCTAAGCAGATTGCTTACTCTGCCAGGTCATTTGTCTCCTCTATCTTTAGTCGTGGCAGCGATGACGAGCTGAGAGGCTCTGCTATTGTCAGGCGGTTTGAGCGGTATGCAGATGGTGGGACCGAGTTCTCGAGGTACGTAGAGCTTGGTGGCACGCCATACAGATATATGTTCTTTGACCCGCTTATACGCCATCTTCTGGCTGGCAAAGCAACAAGGTATTGCTTTGTTCGTGGGAGTCAACATCTGTCTTTTCTTCTACTGCCTTTTAATTTAGGACACTTGACAATGGGATGGAGAGTAACCTAATATTATTACTTAAAGATAGCAATGCTGCAGAAAATAATTTCCTTCTTATTCTTAGTTTTCGGCTCTCCGAGAGTACCGTCATAGTTGGTGTTGCGGTAAGCTGCCTACAGCTATTCAAACCTCATCTGAGCTCAACAGTTGAGACTGAAGGCAAAGCTTACCAAGCTACCAACGCAAGACTTGTGGTGGGTATCCGATGTATTTTCTTTTTGTGGCTGTCGTGAACACCAACACAATCTTTACAACATCTTTTGTAAATGGTTTCGACCCAGCCCACTTTGTTGTCAGCTTAAAGATCATCACTACGGCATGAGCTACAATGCCACAAGCTCATCAGAATCCTTGCTTAGTGATATATACTTCGAACCAGTAACGAAAGTGTTTCTGTTAGGCCACGTCGCCCCAGTAGATGGAGAAAGAACAAGCCGCATAAGAGGCTTTCCTTATCTGAAACTTGGAATGCACTTCTGGCCCCATACCTTCTCTGAAGATTTGTCACCTAGAATTGGGGGTTGTGCGACAGAGACAGTCAACGGGAAGGCCGTGCAGCATGACAGCCTTTATGCAAACATTTCCTTTGAACAGCTGGGCAAGATGATGCTACCAAAGGCGGTAGATTGCCTTCGTGAGGATGCTGCAGCTACCTCATATCAGATGTTGTGGAAGTCCAAGCATGGCAGGGCATACTTTCGGGCCGACAAGATGACACAAACCACTCAGAAAGACATGGGTGGAAAACGACGGCAGGGCAAGAAGCTGCAGGGATGGGTCACTGAGAACAGAGAGTTCATGAACTCATGGATTGCGCATGTGCCTGTGCAGTTGCAGAACTCAGTCGTGGACTCAGTTCAGAAAGCAAAGCGATTTCCCCTACCGTTATTATTCAAAACTAATTCTTGTGTCCATGATTGTCCAGTCTTGTTGCTGTCTTCGCAATATCATCATCACAGCTCTTTGGCAACGAACATCAAGTCGTTGAGCATGTGCAATGTCGAAAGGATTTGACGGTTCCAGGTGTGTGTCATTCGGGCATTTAGTTTCTACCAGGGGAAGCTCGCGGGGATGGACTGTTAAGATACGGTTGTTAAGTTCCCGGTACATAGGTACAAGGAACGCGGTTCGTGGGACGTGGCACACTGTTTTTGAAAAGATTTTACACTGTTGGGACGAAAAATGTTCCACGTTCCCGGAATGGAACGTACGTTCCCGGGACGCGGAACATGGCCGCGTACTACATTCCCGGTGACTGTTAAGATACGGTTGTTACGGGCCATGCGCCCGTGATCTGTAGATCATGTAACTTGCCTTGTACCCTAGGATCGATAGCTAGCATTACTTGTATCTCAAGATGATATACCTATCTCTGGTACAAGCCACACCAGAGGCTATTTCTGGAGTATATAAACACGCAACATAGAGCCTGAGAAGGCATCTAGTTCCTCCCGTTTTTTTTATGGTATTCAGAGCCGTAATCCTAGCGGATCGATTCCATGGCTTTCCACGCTCTCGCATAGTCCTACGGTGCTTCGTCTATTCCATCTATCATATTTCCCATCACCGAAAAGCTTTCGAAGAGCAACCACCGGACCTAGCGCATGCAAGTTCTTTCGGCGCTTTGAGGTGCTCAGATGGCGTCCTTCATCGAGGGAATGGCGGCGCCACCGTCGCCGTTCCTTCCACTCACCAAGGGAAGAGGTGGAACAAAAGAAGGAGCACAAGCACAATCATGAGTACGAGACCTGGTTTGCAAAGGGCCTGATAGTCCTGAGCTTCGTGCTCAACTCTCTGTTCAAGGAAACGCTTGGCAAATGCCAACGACGGTGCGGTCGGCGAAGGAGGCGTGGGTTGCAATCGAGGCGATGCATGCCTCGGCTTCACGTGCTCGTGTCATCAGCACGTGGATGGCACTCACAACGGCGACCAAAGGAGGGTCGACCATCAGTGAGTATTTTGCCAAGATGAACTGCCTCGTGAATGAGATGGCATATGCAGAAGATGAGTGTCACCAAGGGAGGGCGTGTGCTGCGGGAGGGAGAGAAACATGAGGGGAGATGCGCACCGCAAATGGAAGGGAGAGAGAGAGAAAGAGTGCATGAGATGAGAGGTCCTAATAACTCATGTATAAATACGGAACCTTGGTAATTGGCCTTTTTGGGACTCTTTGGGCCTCATTATTTTAGTAAGAGGGTCATATAAGAGCATCTCCAACAGTTGCCTAAAATTTGTTGGTATTCTTAAAATTGTCATAAAACATCAAAAATACATCTCCAACAGTATCCTAAAAGCCTTTCCTATTTTTAGGAGAAGCGCAAAAAGAGTCCTTGAGGGCGTAAATTTCCGCGTCTATTCCCGCTGCGTGTCTCCTCGCGCGCGCGGCCATCGCTCTTTCGCGCGCCCGGTGAAAATTCCTTCCCGTGAGTTTTCCTATTTTTAGGAGAAGCGCTGGGGAACCGATCACGTGAAGGAAGCAATCTGTTAAGAGTAGGTACAAGTGGGCCCAAGTTTTAGAGTTTGGGAAAGCCTTTTTAAGGAACGGTTGGAGATAACATGATTTTACACTTCCTAAAACTTTTATCAACTTCCTAAAACTCAAGATTTGAGGAGTGAATTTTAAGCAACTGTTAGAGATGCTCTAAGATGACTGCCTTTGGAAAATAGAATATTGTTGGAGATAGTTGTATTAAAATGGCTGCCTTTATGAATCGATTTTCGCAAAAGCGGGCAAAATTGACTGCCTATGTAAATTGAAAATGAATGCTTCCGTTAATCGTAGGAATTAACCGAGGCGGACAAAACGTGCGCCCGCCTCGGTTAAAATTTTTGGCCCTACTGCATAACATATCAGTGTCAGCGGCCACACAGCTAGCCAACAAGCATCATCCATTCTTCAGTTTGATTGATGCTAGCCAACAAGCATCATCCATTCTGGAATTTTCGGTCAGGAACATGAACTTCAAACACCACTGACAAAACGGAACCTCTCTCCTGCGCCGAGCCGCAAAACAGACCAAGGATCTTTGGGTAGCAAGTAGCACCGCAGCCAGCTGCCAGTTTATTGATGCTAGTTAGATAAAGTTTTTTTTTTTGACAAGAAACATATATTATATATATTAAAGCAGCCGAATTACATAAAGGTCCTGTGAGGAGGACCGGGTTACAGTAAGGTCCTGAGACCTAAAAAGGAGACAACAACATCGACTAAGACATAGTGGAGGACGAAACTGTCGGTGTGGGGTATTCGCAGGGGCGTCAGAGACGCGTGCACCCGGATGGACTGACCGCGCATAGCGACGGTGAAAAATGGGTCGGTGGAGCCATCGAAGTAGAGACATGCCGACGACCAAAGGATGTTGTTGATGTCGTCGCCGGAGGTAGAAGTAGCTCGAACCGAAAACCCGTATGGAGATAGAGACGTCGAACCACTGTCGAAGAAGTAGTTGTCTGATTGGAGCTGAGGACATCAGGAGTAGAGGCTGCTGCATGGCGAGCTTGGCATTCAGAATGAAAGGACCACGAAGGGCGACGTAGTGGGCCTGGGCTCCAAGGCAAGCCATCCACCGCGGACACACGTCTTGAAATAGGTGCTGGAAAAGGCGACCACCATTACATGCAGGACACGCCGCATATGCAAGTCCCATGGTGGAGCCCACCACGAGGCATCTGGCCGTCATCCCTTCGAGGCGTAGGAAGTCTCCTGCATGCGCGGGTCCCATGCTGGAGCCCACCACGAGACTTCTGGTCGTCATCCCTTCGAGGCGAAGGAAATCGGCGCAGTCGCCGCCGCCAGTAGCCGGCTCGACGCCGCCGCCGCCGCCGTAGGGAGTAGCCGCTCGGCAGTGGGGTTCAGGGCTAAGGCCCTGAACGATGCCAAGGGAGCCGCCGTTAGCCAGTGCTCGACTCCATCCAATCACGAGCGAGGAATCGCCCGAGCGGACAGAGTCGCACCGCCATAGCGCACACGAGCGCAGCCTCGCCAGCACGTGGATGGCCACGATCCCCGCAGAGGAGCCCCTCGTCAACGCCGGGCAGTCCACCATCGCCCACGGGTGGGCGCCGTCGCGTTCCCGACGGAACAGCAGAAGGTGGAACCGGGCAAGGAGGCTCTTCGTTGAGGCATGGAAGTCGCCGTTGTTGAGGACGCCGTCAATGGTGTGATATATGGCTTCTCCTGTAATCAATATGGGCAAGAACGGAACCATACCGCTCTCGAGGCCACGAATTGGAGAAAGAAGAAGCTCATGATAATATAGAGGCCTTATTTTGGTACTCACCTCATCAGATTGGAGGTAGCTCTCGCCGGCCACCATGGCCGCCGCGAGCATGGCCATCCTCCATAGGACGAGGATGAGGAGGACTATGGTCCTCAGTGCACCCATCCTGGATGCGTTATTCCACTAACGGAATATTACAAGGAGAGGAAGAGGAGAAGGAAGGGAAAGGAGAAAGGGAACCCGGCCCTCTTGCCTTGCCACCGGCGAGCACGCCGGGGAGAAGGCAGAGGGCCGGCGGGGGTGCTGCTGGGTGGATTACTGACGAAGATTTGGGATACGATCAAAGGTTGGGGAAGCGGAGGAAGAAGACGACGATACTACTCAGAGCGGTACTACTCGACGAGCGAGAGAGGTCGGTAGGCTCCAAGCCGTCTAGTTAGATAAAGTTATTTTGCACCTTCAAACAAGACTAATGTTGGAAAGTAAATGAAAGGTACTCATTCCAGTTAATAAATAACTAAAGAGAACAAAATAGAGGTCTTAATGAATTTGAAAATAGTTTAGGGTTCCCTATGCAAAATTGTTAATGCAACATTGTTAATAATTTTTGAAAATGATTAAATCTGCCACCAGTAGGCATGGACAAAAATTCATTGCCGTTTTCAAATAAAAAGAATACTTCTCTTTCCAAAAGATGGAGTATTATATAACTAACCAGGCCAGGGTGTTTTTTTTTTACAACAGGCCAGGGTGTTTTTATATATAAATAACAGAACATAGAGTATTATATAACTAATCAGGGCATTGCTATTAACAATATAATTTATGAAAATGATCAAATCCACCACCAGTAGGCATGGACAAAAATTCATGGCAATCTTTCAAATGAAAAGAATAATTCTCTTTCCAAGAGAGATAAATATGAAATATATTATATAAGTAATAATCAGGCCAGTGGTGTTTATGTAGAAACAATAAACTTGGAGGCAGTCCAAGCAAAGCTACAAAACCACGCCTGATAGCAATTTCTTCACATATGGAAGAAGAAGATGAATCAATAATGAATAAGACGAGGGCTGGCAATGGATACAATTGGATCATGTGTGCCGATGCTCTGCATTTTTGGATTGCCATAGTGGATGTTGGCACTGCTCTTTGGCAACGAACCTTTTATGTCGAGCTTGTAAGAGTCAAGAATCAGAATTTAACTTGGTTTCAACTCATAACCTTTTATGCAGCTTTAAGAATCAGCTCAGTCCTCCTCAGTTTCCTTATCCTTTCTTCTTCCTCTAATTCCTGTTGCCTTCTCCATTCTAGTCTTTGTTGCTCTGGAAACTCGTTCCTCTCCAAAACCTTAATTCTCAAAATTAACATGATTGAGTATATAAGGTATTATCAATCAACTCCATTAATATTACATCTCAGATAGTAAAGTACGTAAAATGAGTTTTAAAGAGGCTCACATATTTATCATATTCTGCACGACCAAGTGCACGCACATCGCTATGCAAAACAAAGTCTATTGGCTCGGTTCTTTTTTTTACTCCAGGCTTTATCAGGAACTGAAATGGAGAGAATGAATAAAACAATCATCATTATAACAATTTTACCTACCAAGATACTAAAAACGAGAACTTTACATTCTGAAAAGAAAGATCGTGCAATTATATCACACCGAATTTCGATACTATTTCGATTGTCCAAATAAGCTATTGCCGCGAGAAGACTAAGAAAATTCATCCGCAGGTACTGTGAGCAACTTCCCAATACAGCTATGGTCATGGACATATCCTAAGTTGTTGACACAAGCTCTCTTTGAAGAAATGTTAGTTAAGTAAACATACTTCATCAGGTTCATCTGTAGTCCATGGCAATCTTTGCGCGACATGAATACCCATCTTCTTTTCCTGTACACGCAACTCTCGCAACTTCTGGATGAACTGTTGTTCCTTAATCTTTCCCCTTTGCTGCCATACATAATAAAGAACATGGCGAGTTTTTATTTTAAATTTTAAAAAAGTCAACTGAATTTTTACAGCAGAAGAAACTATAATAGGACATGAATGTGACAACAGTATCGAGGATGTGTTATTACCTCAGTCCTCAACTTGAATGGATGTTGGCTGGTGACCTTGAGCTTTCTGTTGCAGCTGCTCCTTAGTGACTCAGATATCTGCCAGAGAGCAACAGGCATGCATTCAGAATTTCATATATATTTGAGAACATGCATGCTCTAACATTTTTTGATGCAAACATGCGCTAACATTCAGAATTTCAGATATGAGAACAAGGCTTACGTTTCTACCGAGCGTCCTTCTTTGCCCTGAGGAGGCCAGAGCTGCTCCCGCTCCAGTGGCAGCGCGGTGGGCGCGGACACGGGCATGAAGGGCTGCTTCTTCGCGGCCGCCGGGGACTTGAGGTCCCTGCTCCCTGGTAGCCGCGGCCGCAGGGCCTAGGACCGGCTTTCCCACCTGCGCCTCCTTTTCCAATTGCTCCTCCGCCCTCCACGCGGCGATCAACCCGCGGAAGAACTCCGCCTGCGACGCGCGCAGGGCCTCGCGGGCGGTCTCGCGGCTCTTGCGCTGCCACCGAGCACCCTTCTTCTTCTTCGGCCTGAGAAAGCGCCGCTCCGGCTCCAGCGGCAGCGGCGCAACGGGCGTGGAGGGCTGCTTCTTTGATGTAGCCACCCTGGCGCCCGCTGCCACCGGGGCCGACATGCGCTCCTCGGCATCCTGTCCCAACTGCTCCTCTCCGGTGCCGGTGGACGCGGCGATCATCTCCTTGCGGAAGAACTCCACCTGAGACGCGCGCAGGGCGTCGCGGGCGGCCTGGCAGCTCTTGGTCTTACGATGAGCGCCCTTCTTCGTCGGCATGAGGAAGCGCCGCTCCCGCTCCAGCGGCGGCGCGGGCGTCGAGGCCGGCTTCTTCGCGGCTGCCGGGGACTCAAGGACGGGCCTGGTCGGAGTATTCACGGCTGCCGCCGCCATCGACGTCCGTGGATCGAGTTTGGACATGGTCACATGGAGCTCAGAAGATCGTGGATGGCTTGTGGCATTGTGGGTGGATGCATGGATTTGTTTCGTGCGGACAACGGGTACCTGAGCTCGGCACCGGCCGGAACGTAACGTTCGGGCGGCCAAACGGCTATCCTGACTCCTGAGGCGTTCAAACGGTTAGCGTGCGACTTCTTCGCTGCACTGACCAGTCAGGCTCATGTGCGTGTGACACGTGTTATTTGTGATCAAATTTGAGGTGGTGAGACACCAACTGAAACGGCCAGGAATCCTATCATTGAAGCTGCACCATTAACAGTCATAGTGAATGGATTCAAATTTGATCACAAAATATTTTCTATGTTTTTATTATTCTCATATACTTTTACTTTTCTCCATACATATCAATCTTCATTTCTTTCTACTTTGTATTTTCTTTTTGTTGCGTAGGATCGCTTCCTAACCACGGAATCACCAATCAGGCCACCAGGACAAATATACAACGGAAACAAAGAGGTGTGGTATTTGGATGTGTGTTCTGGCATCTACCATATGAAGAGGCAGAGACAGGATACTACCCTATATACAAGGCTGGTTTGGCATTTTCTCCATCCTTGTAAGAGCAGCCGAGATACACGACACCTTTGCCCATGTCATTAACGGCGTCATGATGTGTTTGCTGGTGTCAATAACTGCCTCATGATGGTATATATATACACATATATACATAGAGAACATATCGTCGCCATAGGCTGCTGTATTCTTCTTTTCCTTAGCTGCTCAATCGGTATGTATGCCATTCGACTAATACAGTAATACTATAGGACCGCCATGATCAGGTACTATCCTTAGCGTGCCCTGTAGTTTCAATTTTATAATCCCTTGGCTTTTTTATAGTATACCAATTATCTTAGACAGGTAGGATGGATTATAGGACATTTGTATTTTCTAATTCCTTCCCTCACCACTATATAGATATATACATACGTGCTAGTTCATCATATTCTTGTTTATTATCACATACATGCTAGTTCACGTTTATACACGTTTGTGCTTAACTATTTAATTACACGTACATGGTTTGAGTTACGGCTTGCGTAAACTATGGACGTGTAAACAGTTAAGCATAAACGTGTATGGCAGCAATTGATTAAGACGTCTGCTTAGTATGAAAGTAGGATGTATTTCACAATATCAAGTTTATTCTTGCCAAAGATGATAGCATTAGGTCGAGACAAGGTGTGATTATGTCAATTTTGCTCGATTATTGAATTATATTGGCATTATAATAGTTTCAACAGAGAAAAAAGCTAAGGTGGTCATGGCTACCCCTACGCCCCCTGCTTGGGACCAGACAATTTTTCTGATTTCAATGGCAAACCGCTTCACACGTTTATCGGCTACCTCGACACTAGGGACAAAGAATTGGAAGCCGGTTCTCTTTATCACTTACATTCATGTCATTGATGTTTACTATATGAGTAAATTGCATCGTAGGTACTTAAACGTTTGCTGGGGATTCCCGTTGTATCATCTAGGTCTGTCTGTCTCGTGCACCAAACTAAAACACGCCAAACATGCACCAGAAGCTGACGTGGACATGCCATTATGGAGACTGAATGTGGGCCCATTGCCCACTTTGCAAAAAAAACCCCACACCATTGAGTAGTGATCCCATGGTAGAGGCGCGCCTCGATCGCCGTCACCCTGAACTCCCATAGCCCCATGCTTTCTCATTGGCGAACACCATGATGTCATGTATGCATCGACGGGAAGGAATCATGCGGTTAGTGAGTGAGAGAGGCAAATGACGTGTGTGAGATAATATCTCGTGGTTGGATCTTGCATGCACCATATGTACCTGAGGGCCTGCACTAGCAGGCTCGTGGTGTGGCAATGGAATCCCCTAGGCCGATGATTTAGAGGATATCAATGTTCGAGCGAGAGAGCATCGTAGCGAAGACGTTACTACGGTGGACTGGCCCGACGATGATCCACTCGAGCTAGTCGTCGATGAAGTGGATGATGTGCGCCAGAGAAGTCAGCGATGGCACCTGGTGTCATGCGCTTGCTACTGCACTCTGCCTGGACGCAGGCCCGGCCCTTGGGCGGGGCGAGAGGGACAAATTATTATGTATGCAAATTATTTCATATGGATATTGTTTCTGCATTCAGTTAACTGCTTAATTATTAGTAATATTTTGTATATGTGTATCTATACTACCAATATGTAGCATTAGTAGTATTTTAATAGTCATATAAAAAGGTCCAAAATTTTAGATTCGTTCCAGGTCTAAAAATTCTTAGGACCGGCGCTGGCTGGACGACAACGAGGATGCAGTGTGCCATGAGGAGCTGATCATGGCCCTGGCCACGGTGCTGGCTTGTGCGAGCATGGCGGCGGGTGGGGACAAGAGCGAGACGAGGTCCACGGTGGGGTGGACAGGATGTGGAAGCTAACCACCATGGAGGTGGCACAGCAGAACGCGTGCACCAGTATCTGACCTCGCTAGTGTCGCCACCCTGAGACAAAGAAATTTTGTGTGGTTTTTTTTTGCAAAGTTGGCAATGGCCCGCATCCCGTCTTTATGTTGACAAGTCCATGTGATCTCCTAGTGCACGTGTGGCGTGTTTTGTACCTTTGCTTCATGAGACAGATAGTTCGAGGACACAAACAATACATTTTTCAGTTCGAATACTTGGACGGGAAAACAACAAAATTTTAAGTACATACAGTGCAATTTAGTCATATAGTAAACACTGATGGCATAATGTAAATGATATAGAGATACAGCTTCCAATTCCTTATGGAGATCTCATTGAAGAACAAAAAACAACATTATCAACTTCGCCGTGATCAATGGTATGGAAGAGATTCTAGGAACACCTATTGCTTTTGAAGTGCCCTGATGCCTAGAAAAGGCTACACCATTATAATTTTTTCATGCCGTGATATATCCAAGGCATGCATAAATTGAATAAATGCGTGCGAGTGTAACATCTAAAGTTCGATTCTTTTGGTATTGATTTCTTATTTGCACATGTCTATGATGAATCTATTGGGTAGAGTAGTTGTCAATATATATATATAAATAATAAATAATGAGATTTCTTGTGTTGGTGAGAGACGTATGATCGGTGTAGTTTATATATATTCCTTTTAGGCACAATTATCTCATGAGAAATTGGCCAGCAATACGGACACACTTGTGGATGGTTCCTAATATTCGCATTATGCATTCCGTAGATTATGCCACCATAGATTTTGATCCAATTCTACTATTGTTGAAAAAAAATTCTAAGACAGTAACGAGTTGAATATTGTATATAATTAGCACTAGTTATAAGGATTAGTTGTGGGTGTCACAGCTTGGTTCCTAAGTACATGCCCTCCACTTCCTATTTTTGAGATGAAGAGGAATTATATTAGATAACAGCTGGGTGCATCAACAAAATACAAGCACTCTAGATTACACGAATATCCAGAAACAAGTTTTCATCTAAATTGAACCCACGCTTTGAAATAGCTCCAGATCTCAAAATCAAACATGTACGACACTTTGCATTATGTATGACCGAACGGCAAACACTCGACAATAGGCCTAACTACATATGCCCAATGAACGACGACAAACAATCGTGTAGGTAGGGTTGAGAAACTTCTTCTTTGTGGCACCACGGAGAATGGGGACGACCGATCTAAAAACTATATTCCCCTTAGTCCATCATTGTGGCTAGATATAACCATAATAAAATAGAGAAGAGACCGGAGAAAATTATTCCATGCTGGCGAAACCATCTCCACTTTGATATCACCATTCAAAAATAAAAGTCTCCATCTCATCATACCGGTGAGGAAGCTAATGCCATAGTTGCCGGCTCATCTTCAATAGAGCCGCCATAGAGAAGATGATTCCAACTTGCCCCCTCGTTATTGTCGAAGAGGAGGAATATGAGAAAGAGATAAATCCTCAATTCCAATGAACTTGGCATGGAGGCACCCTAACCCTAAATACTCGATCTATTAAAAACCTTACCAAAAATAATGGATCCCTACTCCCTCGGTGCCTCGCGATATGCCGAGATGGGGAGGGAGGGGGTTAAGGTGCAAGCAGGGCAGCAGTGCTTCTGAGCCGTGAGGGCCATGCACGAGTCATGAGACTAGGCTCATGCCCTGCACTTCAAATAAGGAGTAATGTCATGCATATACATTAGACATCTCCAAGAGCTAGTAACACCCCAGTGTTAAGCTTGATGATGCACTTACGTTTCATGAGCATAAGCATCATGTATGCAATTGCATTCATAAAGTGATAGGTGATTTCATGACATAGCTTGATCTTGCTTGAATAATAAACTAATGCAAGTGAATGATGTTTGGTCACTAAACCAACACCTGTTTAGGGTACAAAATGAAGTAATGTACCCTGGGTTTTTTCAGAAAATGAGTGTGCGTTCGTGTGTGTTGTGAGCATCTGCGTTGTACTGTGTAATTTTAAAAAGAAAAAAGAAATTTGTGAATATAATATATATATATAAGCAGGTATCTAAGTGGATAAGTTCATATCCACACGAAATAGTTTCCACTACATCAGAAAGTTTTAGACGACCATAATCATAATAATAGTGTGCAAGTAAGTAGCGTCATTATTCAGGTTTTATTTTCAGTCATGATAACCCATGGCATACCGCTCATAAGACTGCAGTTTATTTATTATATTACAACATCGTCAACTGAACTGGTCAATCAGTCAATCATCATCAGAGACTCACTTGCCCACCTGTGCAACGACCTCCTGCAGATAGTGCTCAGCATCCAAAGCAGCCATGCACCCTGCAACATCCAAAAGTAAATAAAAGAAAATTACATATTCGCCACACGTGCATTCACAAGTATATGCTCAGCTGATAAAAGCACCCAGTTTGTTAGATTAATCTTATATATAGAGAGACCATGAGATCAACCACCATTCTAACTTAGATACATACATTACAACTCGAAGACGATAATTGACAGATTTGTTGAAAGCAGATGCACCTTGTATATGCATACTCTTCTTTATAAAACAGGTAATTGTTAACTCTTTCTAAACAAGGATGGAAGTAGGCGTACTCACCATTTATGCAGTTCATGAGAATTTAATTTCCCAAGTAGAATTAGCCTAATTTCAATGCTTTGATAACGAACATTTCAATTGATCCAGTATATCTTGACTGCAGAGCAATTTCTAGATAAATGGTTTTCAAAGCTACGGTCATGAGACATGGTAAAGCTCTTAATCTTGATAAATGGTTTCAAATAACCAGCTAGTCTAGCTATAGCTTTGTTATAGCCTGCCTGTAGCTTTGTTACAGTCTTTCTAGAGGGACTATCGCTACAATACTGTCAATCATTATTACGGAACATTTTCATGGATGGATCCTTAAAAACTGTTTTGAACATATATCACCGCTAGTTCATTATACAAAACTAGCGTGAATATGATTTTCAACAATTGCAGACGGCGAAAGCGATTACATAATTATATAAAAGACCATGAACTCCAAATACCTTAACTCTCCCATCCTCTAGCCGTCCTAGTTGTCCTTTTCTCACCTATCCCCTCCTCACCCACCCCACCTCTCTCAACTGCCCAACTTTCTTTTTTCCCCATAGTGGCAACCCCTTCTCTCCTCTCCCCATTGCTGCACCGCACCCAGACCTGATGGCATAGCTTGTGTATGCCAGTGGGGTGTCTCGTCTCCCCTACTCCACTCCAGGCAAACGTACAATGGCTGTCTCTGACAGTCCGACGCACCCTCCAACATCACCCATCCACTGGTACAAGAAAAATATAGTCGAGCCCTATGGGATGCCCCAATTAGACAAGATCTTTGCTCCTCTCTATCTCTTTCTCGCTGAACTCTTGCTCCCTAGCTATCTCTCACTCTCATTGTATTTTTTTTTTTTTGAGGGACTCTCACTCTCATTGTAGATCCAGTGTTGAGGTATCCCGACTCGTGTGTGACATGCTTAGATCTTTGGGAGTCCACTATCCTCCCTATCGCCACCCCCCCCCCCCCCCCCCCCCCAAACACACACACACACAAACGCACACCTTCATCTCTCGCCGAGGTGATGCGGCCAACCGAGATCTTGGGGGGAGGGGCCTCCACAACGCCGACACATGTCATCATGCCGGAAGTGGGCATCATCGTCGACGAAGGAGGCCATACTTGAGGAGAAATGCTCCGTCCACAGGTCCATGATGGGCTGCGTCTAGGTAGTGAAACTCGCTAGTGAGCTTGTCAGCAGCCTTAGCGCCAAACCTTTTACACACACATGGACGTCCACCCGGCCTGCCTATCAAAATATGTTTTTGGCGGTTTATATTTTTCTGTTTTGTAGTAGTGAAGTCCCTCTAATCGCTATGTTTGCACATATATTGTTCACTTGTAATTGAAACACATGAATAATCATAAAAGAATCATAGAACTGTAGAGTGTTCACCTGATCCAGCGGCAGTAATGGCCTGGCGATACTTCTTGTCCTGCACGTCGCCAGCCGCGAAGACCCCCTTCACACTGGTGTGCGTGGAGCCCGGCTTGGTCACCACGTATCCATTCGGCGAGTCCAGCTCGAGCTGCCCACCCAGGAACTTCGTCGCCGGCTCGTGCCCAATGGCGTAGAAGAGACCAGCCACCTCAAGATCCTTCACCTCACCACTTACCAGGTTCTTGACCTTAACGCCAGCCAACCGATGGCCGGCGCTAGCGCCATCGTCTGCGCTGCCAAAGGCCTCAACAACCACCGAGTTCCACAGGACCTGGATCTTGGGGTTGCTGAGCACCCTGTCCTGCATGATCTTGGAAGCCCGGAACGTGCTCCGGCGGTGGATGATGTAGACGTGGGAGCCGTACTTGGTGAGGAAGATGGACTCCTCCATGGCGGAGTCGCCGCCGCCAACGACGGCGAGCGGCCTGTCACGGAAGATCGGGGCCGGGCCGTCGCAGACGGCGCACACCGAGATGCCATGGTTCCAGTACTCGTCCGACCCGGGGAAGTGGAGCCGCCGCGCGACGGCGCCCGTGGCGACGATGACGGCGTCGGCGAGGACGGTCGTGGACTTGTCAGAGACGATGCGGAAGGGGTGCGCCGAGAGGTCGACGGTGGCGACGGTCTCGGTGACGATGCGGGTGCCGAAGCGCAGGGACTGGTCGCGGCAGCGCGTCATGAGGTCGCCGCCCATGACGCCCTCGGGGAAGCCCGGGAAGTTCTCGACGGCGGTGGTCGTGGTGAGCTGCCCGCCCGCTGCGACGCCGTTGGCCATCCAACCCTCGAAGAGCATGGGCTTGAGGTCTGCCCGGGCGGCGTAGATGGCCGCCGTGTGCGCGGCCGGGCCGCTCCCAATGATGCACACGCGCGTGTGGAGCGGCGCAGCGGCAGATCCCTCCATGGCTGAGTAAGTGAGTGCTTTCCTGTGCTGGCTAGCTTGGCTTGGGTTCCCGGCGGCGATCTGTGTGAACTCTGAATTCAGCTTGCAGCCTCGCACTCCTCTGTCGTCTATCGTAAACTGCGTGGTCACTGGTCGACTGACTTTAAAGACCACCATTCCACCAATCAGTGGCCGCGATGTGGACATGTCAACCATAGTCGCCCTCGGCCCTCAGTGCTCTTATGAATTTTGGAAAAGACAAAAACTTTAATTTTATAATTAACTAAAATACAAAAATAACAAGTTGAATCTATTAATCTTTTTTTAAAATAACTAGTCCACCAACCCGTGCTCCCGCACGGGTTTGATTATTTCATTTGAGCTTTGTATATTTTCTTTTAAAACAAACTGTTTTGATGATTACTAATTTCATTTGTGCTTACTTTTGGCACTTTTTGAGTTGTAAATTATTATTTTATTATTTTATTATATTCAAATATTGTAAGTTTATTTTCCAAATATAACATGTGTAGAATATAGAATGTTTTTTAATGTTTTTTTTGTATTTTTTTCTTTTAAAACATATTGTTTTGATGATTACTAATGTGTTTTAAAGGTCTTATAGTGGAAAGTTCTGGAGACCGACTGATGTTATTGAATAATAATAGTAGGTTGTCTTGGGAAGCTCAAAAGAGCTTATCTCATTATTGCTGAATGTAGTGTTGAGTGACAGCACGGAAAGAGCTTATCTCATTATACAGTGCTGAGAAAAGTATTTCATCACATTTTCTTCGGCCATGTTTAGATGACCGAATCGGGGGTGGCCGATTTGCACAGTGCCACCCCCGAGCACTGTTCACCGTTTTGTTTTTTAGTGCAAAAAATTGTCCAAATCTTGATTAATTAGTCTCAAAATGTTCGTCTCGCAAAGTACAATAAAATTGTGCAATTAGTTTTTGATTTCATCTACATTTAGTACTCCATGCATATGTAAACATTTTGATGTGATGGGGAATAGGAATTCTGCATAGTAGAATTTGGGGGTAAATTTTGGGATCTAAACAAGGCCTTCGTTCTCTTTGTAGCTCACTCTCGTATAGCACCAGCAGCAGCACGGAAAGGCAGTCTTGAGCGAGGTGAGCGGCGGATTTCCGTGGGTCTTAGTTTTGTAATTCCTAACCGGAGTTGAGGTCTTGGCGGAGGGTGCTTCTCTTCTGATTCGGCTTGGCGGCCTGCTCCTCCCCTGTTTTGCTGAATCTGTTTCGCGGAGGAGGCTCGTCAGCTGAATCTGCTTGGTGGCTTTTGTTGTAGCCTGCAGGAGTTGGGGCTGGTGTCGTATGGATGGCCTCTATCCTCCATTTACTGGATCTGGTCCTGGATGTGAACCTCGGCGGTGTCCCGTAACGCATGGGTTCTTTGCGGTATGTTTTTTATATGCTTACCAATGAAGAGTCATTAGATCTTTGAGCTGTGATTAAGTATTATTAGATTAAAACATGGATTTCGAAATTGATGGGTATTTGAAATTTGTGATTTCCAGTACTCAGATGTTTCTGAAAGCACAAAGCCACTAATACATATTAGAAATTCTGTGATTCAGGCAAGTATTCCCTCCTCTATCTGTTGCCACTGATATATACCAGATTGAGGGCTTCTAGATGAACCTCATCTAATACGTCCTGTATTAGGCCATACGCCTTAAGGAGTTTGTTACAGGCAAGCTACTGACTCTTAGTTATATTGAGTACATATGTCACTGCATACTGGCACATATAGTCGTATACTGATCTGCTTGCTTTGTGCATTGCATTCATCCAGCATATGGGCAGTTCCAGAAAGCAAACGTTGAGGAGCCTGTCACCTGGAAGAGGGCCGCCACTTATCTGCTTACCAATGAATAGTCATTAGTTTTGAAGGCTTTGATCTATTATAATAATAATTAATTTGTGGCATACTAAATTACCTGTACAAAAAGCAATAACACATAGTTATTGTAGAATCTCCTTGTACACAATATTTTTGGCGACATTATCTTCTGGAGCTTCTTCATCTGAAAGCATAATTTTTAGTCCTTCCCTACTTGTGACACGTGACACGGCGACATATAGTTGTCCATGTGTGAACACCTGTTTTGGTAAATAGAGACCAACATTTTTCAATGATTGTCCTTGACTTTTATTTATTGTCATTGCAAAGCACACTGATACAGGATATTGCCTTCTTTTCAACACAAATGGCCATTTTGAATCTGTAGGCGACATGATGATCCGTGGAATGTAGACCTTATTTCCAATGTTTGTTCCTGTTATTATTTGTGCTTCAATGAGCCATTTCCCTAACTGTGTTATAATTAGCCTTGTTCCATTGCATAGACCGGCACTTTGATTGATGTTCCTTAGCAGCATGATTGGCAGCCCAACTTTCAACCATAACTCATGATTTGGAGTTCCAGGGAATTTCAGGCTGTTTAGAAACTCTTTTGGATACAATTGGTCTTGACTTTCTTTTGTCGTTACTGATTTGCATAATGTATCTGAGCTGAAATATGTTGTTTCTTCACCAGGTATCTGACTCATTATGTAAGAATTGATGTCATCGACCATCTCATTTCTTGGACATAGGATGGCTCTTTCCTCTAGGTATGTTCTATTATTGTAGTTTCTTGTCAGATCTGGGTATGTGTTGTTGACAATTGTCTCAATTTCATTTTCTTCCTTTTCTAGAATCAAATCTTTTGGGATTTTTATCCATGTTTCATCCTCTTTATCTCCTGTTAAGCCATCTCCTATTGTCAGTATCCATTCAGCAAATTCCTTTGTCTTTTCTTTTTCTTCCATAGAGCTTGCCAGTGCAGTTAGGCGCATATTTTTTGTGAGTTTTATTTCTTCGAAGTGCTTCCATAAGTATGAGCGCTTTAATGATGCATCAACAATCTGAGACCTCCTTCCTTTCGGTATGACGGGCAATGTTTGTCTGAAATCACCCCCCATTACTACTGTCATTCCTCCAAATGGCTTGTCTCGACTATTGTTATCTCTAATTCTGAGGATGTCTCTCAAGCTCTTGTCTAGTGCCTCAAAGCAGTGTTTGTTTGTCATAGGGGCCTCATCCCACAATATCAAAGATGTCCTGTTTAAAAGTTCTGCAATAAATGTTCCCTGCTTGATATCACAAGTAGACTCACTATTGATGTTCAGTGGGATGTGAAATCTAGAATGTGCTGTTCTCCCTCCTGGTAAAAGAAGTGCTGCTATCCCACTGGATGCTACAGCTAAAACTATTTTTCCTTCAGCTCGAAGTGATGTTGTGATAGCTTTCCAAAGGAATGTTTTCCCTGTTCCACCATATCCGTTGACAAAGATTAGTTTGCCAAGTGTACTGCTTACTGATTCTATAATTTTTTCAAAAGCCTTCTTTTGATCAAGATTCAATTTTCGTACTATCTCCACACTCTCTCTTTGAAGAGTATCTCTGTCATAGTTTAGTTCTTCATTTAGCAACCTGTTTCTTAGACCCTGCATGACACTATTTGTCAGGTATTTGCATTCCTTCATAGTCCTTCAGTGATTTTCCACCTTTTCTTAGCAACTGCTCAATCTCTATGAGTGTTAGATTTTTCTTTTGTTCCGGTTGCAGCCTTAGTGCTTCAAAGTTCATGATCCTCCTTTGGCGCCTCTCGATGTCTTCTGAGAGTAGTTCCCAATTTGATTCCCATAGTTTGGCAGGGTCAGTCACTTCACAAAACAGTAGTATGGTGCAGAATAGTTGTCGCATTTGTGGTGCAGAAGCCCAATATGAGGCCTCTTTGATGCAATCATCCCACTCTTTGTCATCATCTAGTAAACCTCGGGCGTAACATGCTGATTTGTATGTGTTGTATACTATACCATTCACTGTTCTGATGTCTTTGAATGACTTGCATCCTTTGACTATGTTCAGCAAGATTCTCATGTAGTATCTTTCTCCACTTGCCGGATGAGCATAATATATCCTGCCTATGGATCTTTTTCCACCGCGCCTTGGTCTCCATTCCTTTTCTTTTGAGTGCCATGCCCACTTTGTTGGAAATTCTGCATATGTCAGATCTCGTGCATCTTTGTGGATCCGATTAGCTGTCATCCACTCTGTAAAAATTGTTTCTTCTATGCCAGGGCGATATACAATCTTGTCAAGATCAGTCGAGTCTGGAAACACAACTACTTGTTCATTTTGAAGGTGGAATTGTAATCTTTGAACATATGGCTCTCTATGTTGAAGTTCGAATCCCAATATACGCCAAGATGCTTCTCCTGCTGATAAGTATCGTGCATCTAGGTAAATTTGTATCTCATCATTGTTTTCTATAGCCGTGAGTTTTGCAATTGCTTTATCATCTCCTTTGTGGATGTATTTGAATAAGTATTTAATTGACCTGGATTTGTTGCACCACTCAATGTTTATGTGTGCTTGATACTTGACTATTAGATCTCTGTTATACGGAACAACATATCGATTGTCCAACTGTACATTATCTTTTTTCACAGTTCTCCCATCATCTCTTCTTCTGTATACTGGATATCCCTCTTCATCAACTGTTGTCTCGAGATTGAACATCTTGGGAAAATGTTTTGAGCATTTTCCATCGATCATGCATACTGATTTATGGTTTGCTTCTCCACATGGTCCATGCATCATGAAATTTTCTACTGCCATGTATCCTTCTGGGTCATCTTCTTTGTTTGGGATCTCTGTCGATATTATTCTGTCAATATTGGAAGGGCTGGGGTCTCTATCGTTTGGGTCTAGGAAGATCAATATGTGTGCATGGGGTAGTCCTCTCTTTTGAAATTCAATCGTATAGACAACTGTAAAAAGGTAGTATTTCATAAATTTGGGATGCATTTTTTTGTAATCAATTAATATTGTGAAATACATACATGTTTAGAACTTAATAAAAATGTATGATTATAATACCTGCTATAGTGCGCCCGAAGATCTTCTTTTTCTTTATGTCTTCTGTAATTAATTCATGGAGCTTTATATGGAATACTCTATTATAAATATCAGGGCGGTCTTCTGGCTTTTGCCCTGGTATGTGATCCAACATGTACTGTATTTCCGGCCACTTTGGATTACATGTGAAAGTGAGAAAGAGATCTGGATATCCAGCCCAACGACATATTGCCATAGCATCTTGGTAGTACTGCTGTTTATTTCTTGGACTTCCTGTATATGATGAAGGAAAAATTATTCTTTTACCTATCTGATCAGTTCTTGTGTCTCCATTGTCAATCGCATCTTGTAGTCCACTATACAACTCTGTCCGGAGTGTGCCTTGATGCATTATGTACCAGTTGAGTCTCCACTGTTCTATGGATGCAGCTGCATCTACTATATATTGGAGGAACAATTTACCACTCATAAGCAATACAGTTGACTGATTCAAGCGTTGTTGGATGCGATATGCATAATATTCCAACATTGTGACATACTTCCTTCCAGTTCCGGTGTTCTCTGTACCTTCATATGGTATTTCAGATCTAAACCCATCTTCTCCATATGGGAAGAGTAATGGGTATTGCATAGACATGAAGCTTGGATGAAGTTCAGAAATTCATTGGAGATATTTATCCTTGTCTTCAACTATTATATCTCTTTCCGAAGTCTCATCACTTTGGTTTTCCAAAATTAGTCCTGCAATTTCGGATGCAGTTGGCAAGTTATATTGTCTCCCATCTTTGTTTCTTTGTCCAATGAGTCGTATTTTGACAGTCTGGAACTCTGATTCTCTAAACCTGTCCCTTGCCATGCGAAATGTCTTGACCAAAGCATTGTTTTCATCTAACATTTCCAACAATCCAGTTACGATGTTTTCATCTAATTGTTGGTTATCTCCCTTTGCAGTAGATGCTTGCATTCTATTTTTTACCTCATTTTCCGTATCATAAATGTATAGCTGTGCGAATTTTGGACTATTACCTTCTTTAGGAAGCAATGTTCCAATCTGATGGTAATTTTGTCCATTCAAGCGAAAGACATAAGGTCCACCACCTTGTCTATTTATCTCATGATCTATATGGCCACCCATCGAAGTGAATGCAAACATTGAATTGTAATATCTGATATTCTGCCTGTAGTTTGATGATTGACCCCTTTGATTATAACGAAGAAGCTGTTGTAAGTATGGTGGAGGATTCTTCAGTGGTGGCAGCTTCACCTTTCCTTGTTTACAGCATAGTCCAAATGTCGGCCTTTTTTTTATTTCTATTATGCTTGTTTCTTTCTTGATGCCACATTATAGCTTCACAATCTGGGCATATGCAAGTGGGTCTTCCAAAATTTGAAGCTTCACTTCGAGAACTTTGAAGTTTATCTCCCTTTAGTGCTCGCAAGTTTCTATTCTTCTGTCTACATGCCTTACTTATTTGTTTGTTTGCACAATCTTGATTTGCTGATTGGTTAGCCAAAGCTATCTCGTGCAGAGAATTTGATTCAGATCTTTCTCTTTCATTGCTCCTTGACAACACTACCGGATCCAGAGTATTTGCCGATGGCTTGATGCCATCGGCAAACACAAGGATGCCATCGGAAAATAAGTTGCCGATGGCAAAGTGACGTTGCCATCGGCAACTTCCCATCGGCAATAACCTCATCGGAAAACAAATGTTTGCCGATGGCAAAAGTAGATGCCATCGGAAAAGTTTTTGCCGATGGCCGTGGACCCCATCGGCAAACACACCACGTCAGCCTCCCCGCCGTCAGGCTGACGGCGGGTTTGCCGATGGCTGACGCCACGTGGCCATCGGCAAATAGTCTTGTTTTCCGATGGCCACGGCGGTCGGCTTACTTTTTTTTTTTGAAAAAAGAATTCCCTGATTTTTTTTCCGATGGCCGTGGCCATCGGCAAACTTATGGTCAGTTTGCCGATGGCCACGACCATCGGCAAATCTGGGGTACGCTGGTGTGAATTTCCCCAGGTTTGCCGACGGCTGGCCATCGGCAAACCTGGGGAATTTTTTTTCCTTTTTTTCTGTTTTCTTCCATTTCCGGACATTTAATCACGAGATAATGATATCACAAGCAAGATATACAACATTCATCACATATATTCACAATAATACGCCATTTCAACCATAATATAGCATCAAATCCATATTCATGCATACAAATCCATATCACAAGTCCCAATTCTTGCATACAACTCCAAATGCATCCATACAAGGCCAACATCGGCCAAACATGTCCGACGTGGCACAACAAGGTCCAAAATCAGGAATAGAAGGTACCTAGCTCGTGGCGCCGTCCCCTTGGGTCCCCGAGCCCCGAAGCATCCTCCCACGCAGCCAACTCCCCTGCGGGCTGCGGGCCGCCGCTTCTTCGCTGCCACGATCTTGCCGATGGCCGAGCTGCCGCGGTGAGGGAACCGAGACGGCCGGGCTGCCCCCTGCGGCGGCCCACGAGTACCCCGGCTGCGTGGGGAACTGAGACGGCCCGGGCTGCCCCTGCGGCGGCCACGAGTACCCCTGCGTCGGTGGAGGACCCGGGACGAACGGCTGCGTGAGGAGGCTCTGGAAAGGACCCCAACCGGGCTGTGGAGCAGGACCCTGTGGAGAAGCACCCGCTGGAGGGCTAGCACCTGGAGTTGGGTTCGAACCCTCCGACTGTGTCTGCACAAAGACCAAGTGATGGAATTAGTACCTGCGGATTGGCATCACAAGCTAAAGCAATAGGCAATGTAGGGACTCACCGGACGAGGTGCAAGAAAAGGCGGCAGTGGAGGTACTGGTGGTGGAGCGAAGAAAGCGGCTGGAGGCTCACTCATTCCCATGGCACGCATGTGCTGGGACATCTGCGACCACGCCTGCTGGTAGTGCGGCCGCAACCGAGGCCGCGTGCTCCTCGATAGGCAAGCGCCATCTCGCCGGTTGGCTAGCACCTCCCGGACCGTGGCCTGCAATATTACACGAGCATGGTGGATTGTATTTGAAGGCAAGGTACATTATTTGTGAAACGGTCGAACGACGAATGAAACTCCACTTACCTAAAGACCCGCGATCTGCCGCCCGCCGGCTGCCGAGGCGCTATGGGGACCCGCGGTGCGCCCTACGCCGGTCTTCCTTGCGGATCTCGGTCAGCGTCGGGACGGGGACGGGTCAATGGCGCTGTGGGCCATATAGAACCGGCCGTCTTTGCTTCCCTCCTCCCAACCTCATCACGAGCCGAGGGTCTATGGGCTCGGCGGTGACGTCGTAGGTGTCGCCATGGGCCTCTCGAGCTGCGGCGGCGTACTTGGTGAGCTTGTCGTACACGACCGGGCTGATGTACTTCTCGGGCCCGTCCGAAGAGCATACGTGGTGGAGGGCGCTTTCGCCGGGCCCTTGTGAGCAAGGGCCCACCCCATCTCGTTGATGGGCTGCCCGGGTGGTGCTCCCTCTGCGAGGAAAACAGAAAACATGGTTACAAGTAGAGATATATGAAATCCGGCGCTATAAGAAATGGTTGAACACAAGCATACCCATGTTTCCATGAACTCGCCGAGGTTCCGGCTCCCCGGTGGTGTGAGACCCCGGACCTCGCCATCTCTTCCAAGCGCTTCGCCCGACGTGCTCGTGCTCCACGTACGCCGCCGGCGTTTGCCACCCTCGACAATCGTACGCCGCCGGTCGGCGTACTTGCTGCACCAGCCCGGAGGTGTCTCGCATGACATTCAAGTATTAGATCTTCCGGATAATGAGTTGAATGTGTCACATAAGGAATCACGGCGGATGTTTTCCTACTTATTTACTTGCATGTCTTGCTCCTCGGTGAGGTCGGTCTCCGGCTCACATATCGCTCCCCTCGCTCGGGTCTTATCCACCTTCACCCCCCTGAAGTTGGCGTAGTAGGAGATGACGGCCTGGGTGTGCGCCTTGTAGAACATGTCCTTGATCCGCAACTCGCACACCTTGTCCTGATGCCGGTCCGCCACATCGGGGTCCTGCCCCTCCGCCAACCTATAGTACAACTGCACACATGCATCAAACATCATTCCATTGTTTGAGAAAAGTCCAACAAATGCGTAGTATTGAGATATGCGTTGCGATTGAAAGACTCACCCGGAACCGCTTCTTGATCTTCTCGAGGACTTCCCCATGTGCGTCCTTGATTAGGAAGTAGTATGGCCATTTGTCGGGCACGATCGTCCTCCCCTCGATGGTGACCAAGCCGGGAAGTTTGCCTTAATCACTCGCCCCTGGATGCTAGTGACATGGGGCGAACACTTCCCGGCCGACACCTTTCTCCAGCCACTTTGCACAAGCACAACAATTGTTAGTATGCGTTTTAATTCGAAAATGAAATAAGAACAACTACAAATCAACAATAGATACTTACGTCCCGAGATCACGATCTGCGGGCGGTCCTCGAGGCGCGGCAAGTGCTTAGGGAGCCCTAGCGGGCCCGCGGCCGGAAGGGCTTCTTCGCGGTGCCTGTGGAAGCCGAGGTGCCTGCAGTCTCCTCCTCCTCGTCGTCGCCGCCGCCGCCGCCGCCGCCGTCCTCCTCGTCGTCGTCGTCGCCACCGCCACCGCCGCCGCCGTCCTCCTCCTCGTCGTCGTCGTCGTCACCACCGCCGCCGGCACAAACAGCCTCGTCCTCAAACAGCCTCATCCTGGCAGTCCTCCGCCTACTCCCACCCCTGCTGGTCGACGGCTCCACCTCAAGCTCCTCGTCGTCCTCCTCCTCGTGGTTGCCGGCCTCCACGTGCTCCTCGTGGTGGCCGGCCTCCACGTGGTCCTGCTGGGGCCCGAGGTGCATGTACTTGGACTGACGTTACGTCGGCGCGACCGTCCTCCGCCTCGGCATTTTGTCGAGTGCAATGACAAAGATTAAAACAGTTAGTATTAGTAGATTGCAAGTACTTGTAAAGAAAACATAAATGTAAGGTAATATAAATAACGGTATCAATATTACATGGATTAGAAACTATCTCGCAAACGGCAATATTGCGGCGAGCGCTCATCCTCGTCATCGATCTTTGTCGTCATCACTATCAATATTGTCGAGCTCTCTTAAGTCCTCATCATTAGGCGCTACATGTTCCCCAACTTCTACATCGCGTCGCGTCTGCCAGGCATCTAGGATTCTTAAGTCCTCAGCATCGTGCACCTCATCACCCTCGTCCTCATCGATGTCGTTGTTTACTTCCATACTCATCAACGAATCAATGTCTATCTCCAACTTACCTTCTAGCCCCTCAGGTTGATAGAACTCATCTGCCCTTGGGTCAAAGTTGTAATCATCATCATTCGGGACCGCCGCTTTACCGCGTGGCGATACGAACTGCACAAGGCTCCAACCTGCAAGGCGCTTGTCATTCTGGTTTGCCCATGGGAGGTAATAAACTTGCTTGGCGTCTCGGTTAGCAACAATATAGACATCGTCTCCTCCATATTTGGAATCCTGTCGGATTTCGACTTGCCCAATCTTAAGGTCCTTTTTTGTGACCTGGGGATCGAACCAATGGCATTTGAACATTACAGGCTTACAACCTAGGAACTTGCCAAAGTCAAGCTCCAATATCTCGTTCGACTATGCCGTAATAGTCCTTCCCATCCGTGCCGGGAGTCCGAACTCCGGTGCACGTGGTTTTTAGATTGCCCGTTTCTCTTCGTAGCTTCTCGTGCGAAACCGATAGCCATTCACGTCATAAACGTCGAATGACTTGACATGTCGATCGAAGGTTTGGCCCACACATCTCAATGCGGGACTCATTTCCGCATCACAATTAGCCCACGGTTAGGACAGGTGGATAGTTAAGTTAATCGCTCATAGGAGCAAAGTGGAATCGAGGTTAGGTAGATAGTTACCTTTTTGCTGAACCAATTGACGAAATCGGGCGTATTATGTCTGAGAAGATGGTCTTTCTCATCCTCGGTAGGAGCCCTACTGCAGCTCCGTGTTCATTAATAAAGTCCCCGGAGAAACAATAGACAAGAGGGGTCGGATCAATAGGTGGAGGATAGTGGCGACGTATGGAACAAGCTCATCGAGAACTTACTCTTGATAATCAATCGTTTCCTCAAGGTTCAACAACAAGTACATCATGATAGTGTGCCACTCATCATGCCGCAAGTAACGAGGGGTCCTCGCTCCCGCTCTTCCGAGATCCCCTCCGAAAAGGCCGAGAGTGCATGAATTCTCGTCGATGTTGTAACGAGGGATTGGATCTCGTGGTCTCGTAAGTTTCTCGGTATAGTACGCCTTTGTGTGCATGTGGACACCTCCTCCGGAATGAATGCCTCGCCACGAAGCCTCAATTTTGGCTTTATTTTTACACTTTTTCCGAAGAAGCTTTAGACACCTCTCGATTGGATAGCACCAACGGTCTTTGCGCCCCCAACCGTGCCTCCCTTGGTAGGAGCAAAATCATATGCTTGCATGGACGAAGAAGCCCGGTGGAAATATCATCTCCAACTTGCGAGCAACTTAGGTGCAGCCTCCTCCGAGTTCAAGACAAACGTCCCGAGACAACTCCTTGGAACAAAGCGGCGGAAGAAAAGCTCAACTCTGCCCGGGACGCACCACACCGGCTCGGGTAGGTATCCCGGGTCATCGCGGGAAGGAGCCGCTCAATCCGGATGTGGAAGTCATGACTCTTCATCCCTAAGACTTTGCCGGTTAGCAAGTTCACTCCCGGCTCGGATTCGCCGCATACCCATCGGGGAACCTTAGCTTCGACAACCACTCCAGTGCTTCCTTCCTATGCGGCCTTTTCGGGATGTAATCGGCCGGGCCCTTCTTCCATCTCTTGCCCGGCGCGAGGGTCTTCATCACTAGATTTGGTCTATCGCAAATCGTTTCAATGTCCATCTAGCCTTAACATTGTCCTTTGACTTCTTGCCAATGTCCAGGAGTGTTGCCCAAAGTGCCTCGGCGATATTCTTTTCTCGTGTGCATTACATCGATGTTGTGTGGAAGAAGAAGGTGCTTGTAGTAGGGGAGCCTAGTCAAGCCCGATATATGAGTCCACATGTGGTCGGTACCATATCCTTTGAAACCACCATTGTCATCAATTTCGAGAGCCTCTATCTCGTGCAAGGATGTCACCGGGCTCTTTTCCTTAGGGATGGGGCCGGTGACTTGAACACCTTTCGTGTAGTGCTTTTTATCAAGTCTCGGTGGATCGTCCTCCTTTAGGAATTGACGATGTTTGTCGAAAGAAGAATACTTGCCACCCTTGGCCGCCCAGTGAACATCACATCTCGCCTTGCATGTTGGGCAAGGGAACTTCCCGTGAACACACCACGCGCCGAACAAGCCATATGCCGGGAAGTCATGCATTGAGTACCGGTACCACACATGCATCGTGAAGTTCGTCTTCGTAGCTCGGTCATACGTCGGCACCCCCTCATCCCAAGCTTTACGCAATTCATCCCACACTGGCCGCATGAACACACCCATTGTGTTGCCCGGGTGTCCAGGTATTATCGGCGTCAAGAACACGTTCTTGGGGTCGAACATGACGCCGGGGAAGATTGAGGGGGATCACAAACACGGGCCAACAAGTGTACGGGGCCGCCATCATTCCAAACGGGTTGAACCCATCTGTTGCCGGCGCTACGCGTACATTTCGAGCCTCCTCGGCCATGCGAGGATTCATGGTATCAAAGTGCTTCCATGCATCACCATCCGCCGGGTCTTTGCATCTTGTCACCGTATCTTTTGCCATTCTTGTGCCAAGTCATTTGTTTCGCGGACTCCTCTGTCATGTCTTGCCGTTGCAGCCTCGGTAGTACTTGGAAGGTGTCGTATGACCATCTCGGGGATCTTAGACTGTTTCTTAGTGCCATCACGCCTTCTACCTCCACGTACCTAGAGGCTTTGCACTCCGGACGGTGTGTTGCTGCCTCGTGGTCTCCCCGGAGCAGGACACACCCGTTCTTACAAGTTTGGATCGGGCGATAAGGCATCTTGAGTGCACGAAGGAGCTTCGTGACTCGGTCGTGTTTTTCGGCGGCGGTGCTCCTCCGGAAGCGCAGCCCGCCAACAGTTGCCAACACGAGATCAAAACCTTCCCGACCGATGCCCAAGTGACGACTTCAACCCAATTAGGCGTGAAATGGCATCCGGTTTAGAAATGCGGGTCTTCTCGTGAAGGGGCTCCTTTGCCGCCTCCATCATGTCGTAGTACTCCTTTGCGGTCGCCTCGGATCTTCTTCCACCACCTCCAATCCTTGAACGGCTTCAACGTCTTCAAGCAAGTCTGCCATTCCGGCATCTTGATCAAACCCCTCGAGGTCCGGTCTCACCACCGCCTCCGTAACCCGTTGGGGTTCCCCATGGAGGATCCAGCGGGTATAGTTTGGAACATACCCGTTCGCCCAAATATCATTCCTCATCTGCCGTTGCTCTTTCCTTGTCTGGTTCTTACACTTGCTACAGGGACAAAACACCCGAATCGCCCCTTTAGAAGCTGGGCCAAATGCCTTCTCCAGGAAGTCCCCGGTCCCCTTAACCCATTCATTGGTCTTGTCTTTGAATCCCGTGTACATCCACTCACGGTCAGCCATCCTCTGCCATGCGCCAACGTAAGCGAGTAATAAGACCAACATCTGCATCTACAAGGCGTTCCTACCATCTACTAGGTGAAGGATAGGTCCTAATCCCACCCGAGGATGCGTAGATGAGGTTAGCTTCCATGCTCCGCTCCCGTCCGAGACGGAATTTCGGCAGCACCTCCCCGCTGTTCTCCCGATACACGTCCCGACAAGGAGAGTGTGTATCCGGAGAACAACGGGGAGGGGGCCGACGCTCCGACTCCGGACGGGGCGGAACATGGAAGCTAACCCATCTACGCATCCTCGGCTGTCCAAAAAACGTGGACAATCCGAAAGAGAAACCGTCGCGAGATATGCACCGATCCGCATACCAACGACCGCGAATCCCTTTCGGACGGGAGACGCCTAACTCGGTTACGCAATGTACTTACAACAACTATAAGGAAGAGAGGTGAATTATACCTAGGGTGGCGGCGCAGAGGCGGGTAGGTGCACGAACACGGTCAAGGTCCCCTCCGACAAGTCCTGCTCTGCAAAGCAATAAAGACTTCGGTATTAGTGGAAAATTTCGGCAGAACCTCCCCTGCACGGGGAGGTTCCAAAACCTGCAAGAAAACCGCCGGCTCGAAGGCCGGCGTCCACATTTGCGGCACGATGGCCCACACAACCACAAACCCGGCACGAAGGCCGTCAACACACAAACGGCGCGATGGCTGACAACCCTTGAGCTTTACCTTCTCCTCCGGCGACGCGCGTGGACGGACGACGTGGACGAACGGCGTCGGACGACGTGGACGAACGGCGTCGGACGACGTGGACGAACGTGGACGAACGGCGTCGGATGACGTGGACGAACGTGGACGAACAACGAACCTTCTCCTCCTCCTCCTCCTCCCTTCTCCTTCTTCCTCCTCCTCTTTCTTTCTTCTTCTTCCTTCTCTTCTTCCTCCCTACTCCTTTTTTTCTCCTCTATCTCCCTTCTTCTTCCTTCTCTTCCTCCTCCTCTTCCCTTCTCTTCTTCTTCTTCTTTTTCCTTCCTTCCTTCTCCTTCTTCCTCCTCCTCCTTCTCCTTCCCTTCTATCCTTCGCCTCCTCCACCGCTCCTCCTACCGCTTCCTCCTCCTCCGGTGGTGGCCCCGGCGGGTCGAGCGCGGCCGCAGGACGGGCGGCGCTGGCGGGGCAGCGGCGAATCCGGCGCCGCCGGGATGGGGGCGGCGGTGTTGGCGGGGCCGCGGCGGTGCAAGAGGGGCCGGGATAGGGTGGCGGCGCTGGCGGGGACGGGATGGGGGCGGCGGAGCTGGTGAGGACGCGGCGACGGTTGGCGGCCGGGTGTGCGGCGCGCGCCGGGCGGGGGGGCGGCGAACGCGGCGGGGCGCGAGGAGCGGGGAACGGGCGGCGGCCGCGGTGGCGGGTTGGCTGCGGCGGCGGGGAACTCCGGCGGCGGCGAAGAAGTGGCGGCGGCGGCGGGAATGGCGCGCGGCGGGGTCGGGCGTCGGGGAGAGAGGGTTTGGGGGTCGGGGGCGGGGGCCGGCTTCTTTTTTATTTTATTTTCAAACCGACTTTGCCGATGGCCATAGCCATCGGCAAACTCAGCCACGTGGCAGCTCTAAGCCGCCCAGGCCCACCTTGTTTGCCGATGGCCGGCCATCGGCAAATAGATTTTGCCGACGGCTTTCCCAGGCCGTCGGCAAAATTTGAATTTTTTTTTTTTTTTCTTCCCAATTTTTTTCTGGTGGCTTCCTATACTAAACACATCCCAGTTTCAAAAGCTGGGACAATTTTGAACTTTTTAGCTATATTTCGTTAATTTTTTTGGTTTCTTTGAATTTTCCCCGCAACTCGAAATTTGAACTGCAGATACATGAAATAATGCAGACTTTTGATTCAAAAAATGATATTCATGATTCTTGGAGTATATTGAGGCCATATCCAGGACCTCGCATGAAATTACGACCCTGTTGGCCTCGTAACATGGGGAGTGACGTGCGCGGGAAGTGTTTTTAAATTCTATAAAATCCAAACGAAGTCCGAAATGGATGAAACTTGACGAGTTGTCTCGCCATCGCATGTGTAGTGTGTGGTAAAAATTTCAAAAAGTTTCGAGCAAGTTGTGACGCGGGATGGTCAAAACCCAGACATCTCCACATGTGATCACGGATGATCACATGTGGAGATGTCTGGGTTTTGACCATCCGACGTCACAACTTGCTCGAAACTTTTTGAAATTTTTACCACACACTACACATGCCATGCCAACACAACTCGTCAAGTTTCACAATTTCGGACTCCGTTTGGATTTTATATAATTTAAAAACACTTTCCCGCACGTCACTACCCATGTTACGAGGCCAACACGGTCGTAATTTCATGCGAGCTCCTGGATACGGCCTCAACTTACTCCGAGAATCATGAATATCATTTTTCGAATCAAAAGTCTGCATTATTTCATGTACCTCAAATTTTGAGGTGCGGAAAATTCAAAGAAAACAAAATAATTCCCGAAATATAGCTCAAAAGTTCAAAATTGTCCCAAATTCTGGAGGTGGGTTGTATGTGAGGTAAGAAGACACCAGAAAAAAATGGGAAGCAAAAAACAAAAAAAAAAGTATTGTTTGCCGATGGCCTTGGAAAGCCATCGGCAAATAGGGGGGGCCTAGGCGCGCCTGAGGCTGCCACGTGGCCATGGTTTGCCGTTGGCCGTGGCCATCGGCAAAATCCATAGTTTGCCGATGGCCTAACGGCGGAAGCCATCGGCAAATCGGACGGCGTCGGTCGCCGTCGTCCCGGCATAGTTTGCCGATGGTGTCGATATGCCGATGGCTCGGCCATCGGCAAACCAATTCTAGGCCGATGGCTTTTTGTCGCCGATGGCCTGGCCATCGGCAAATAGGCGTGTTGCCGATGGCCGCTGTTCGCCGATGGCCCGACCATCGGCAATAATGTGTTTGCCGATGGCTTCACTTTGCCATCGGCAGAGCGGGATGTTTGCCGATGGCAGATTCCTTGGCCATCGGCAAACGTCTGGGCCATCGGCAAACACTCGCTCTCCGGTAGTGCAACCTTGCATGTGTGTTACTGGTAAAAAGACAATAAAAATTGTTATTTTAAATTGCTATGTTTTGAGTAAAAACATTATGATTTTCCAAATTTGCATACCTTTGCCTCTCCTGATCATCTATTCCTTGATGGAGCTCCCTATTATGATGACTTGATAGGCTTGTGAAGCTGTTTTTTATGGAAAAGAGTAAGTTAGCTGCTGTCTTGAATAGTAAATTTGCATGATAAATCATGTCATGGAGTTGATGAAATGAGTACCTTGCATTTTCTTTTGTCTTTTCCTCCTGATTTGTTCTATGATCCTTGTGTATATTTTGAGAAATAGAGATCTCAAGTTGTGCAGACCTGCAATATTTAGTACATAAGATGTGTACAACAGTTATACAATAGCAATATATTAAACTAATACCTTTTAAAGGATGCTTTTTTACCTTTCATTGTTATTTTGCCAAAAACTTTGTCTATTTTTAACACAATTCGAATCTACCTTCAAACGTTTTTTATTTTTCTTTTCGTTCATGATTTGCTTCCTTTTCATTCTAGCTTGTTCAGGTCCATCTATAAGTATTCCATGTCTGTAGGTACTCAAATATGATTAGTTAGTAAGATTAGTAAAATGATGGACATGTTTCATTTGTTTAGAACATTGTACCTGCCACTGCCTTCACTCCCTTTTTCCTGTAAACCAAGAATTTTTAAAAAAATATTTAAAATAAAAAATCATGAAAATAAAGGGAGTTATCGGCGTTGACCGTAGGTTTGGAAAGAGAATTATTATAGATGTACTGAATATATTTATGCAAGTCCATACCTTCTTTTTCATCAATAATATGTTTCTCCTTTTTGTTCGACTATCCTTAGCACTTTCTGATAACTGGTTCATATTTTCCTAGTGAATAATGTCAGATATGATGAATTATGCAGAAAGAACTTTGAAGAATAATGCAAATATAAACCAAATTTGTTGAACTGCTTTTGAATTTAGGATGTTGAAATAGATTGTAGATTGGAAGGTAAATTAGCTAGTATTAATCTAATGTGCTGATGATTTTTTGTGCTTCGATTTTTAGTTGTGTTATAATAGATGAACATACCTTGTATTGTTTGGGCCACTCCCCGGCGGCAGGTGTTTCCATCGAAGTCCGGCCACGGCAGGTGTTTTCACGGAAGTCCGGCGGCGGCGAGCGTTGTTGTAGATACGTAGTTCCAGCGACGGCAAGTGGTGCCGTAAGTATCCAGGGACTTGCGTTATCTTTGATGCCCGGCTTTGTGGCTGTGGTTGTTATATATTATAAATATTTTATTAATATTAATAATAATAATTTATTATTATTGTTGTTATTTAGTCATCATTATATTTTGTTGAAAGTATATCCTGGGATTTCTGGCCTAGGTTGTTATATATAGATATATATAATATTTTTATTATATATATATTATAATATTACTATATTATAATATGTTATTATTATATATATAATATTTAATCATCGTGATGTTGATGCATCAAATTTTTAAAATATTTGTTACACGATGTTGCCATTTTCTAACTTGTGTTTTTCCACTAAATTCAGCAGCCCACACAGGCCGTCCAACTCCACACTTTGTTTTAGAAAAAGAAACATCTCTTGTGCTTATGATTGGGTTTGTGGAGGTACAGCACGGCGTGCCTAAGCTAACTCGCCTTTCTATCCACAAAGCTCGCTTCTGCAAGTCACGCCTTACCCTCAACTACTGTCTATCAGTTGTGGTTTTAGTGTATCTTGCCCTCAATTTAGGGTAAAAGGTTCACCGTAGGCAATCTCACAGCGATGTGGAGATGGGAGGTTGTTAGCCACGTGGATCTGAGCTGTTTGGTGGTCGATCGAGTTTTAAATCCTGTATGATCCTAAGGTTGCTATAGAGTGGGTGTTTGTCCTCTGGTGATGAGCGTAGTTGTCGTGAGGATGAACCTCCAATAGATGAAGCAAGATTTTTGCTTTTGAAACAACCATACCCAAATGTAATGTATGCTTATTACAAACTTCCATAGGAAATAAATTTTGCATATCGTCCTTAACATTAAATCTAAATTGTTTACTAATTCTACCTAACAATTGTATTTATTCTTCTTATTCCTTGGTGATTCGGTCCAAAATACTTTTTGAAACTTCTCAAGACATCTTCCACCGAGACATCATCTGAAACCTCCTCCAGACATCCTCCATCAATATGTATGACTGTATAACAAATTAAGTAATATTGTTGGGTTAGTTAATCATTTGAAGAAAATTTAACACATAATATTGTTGAACCTAAATAATCACGTACCTAATATGTGTACTTTACAGGTTTCTTCCTTTGTCTTAATGACCTATATATAGTTGGACGCTCATTGTTCTTGATCTGCAAATATCCAAATTTTGATTATTAGAGTTACAGATTAATAAGGAGAAACAATAGGTTCAATTTGAATTACCTCAGGGCTAGATATTTCTAGCTTAAAATCTTCTGATGCATTGGTTTCTTTTTTGTTTGTAGAGGTATTGAGCCTTCTCTCACTGTTTCTTGGTGTCTTTTTTGTCTTGCTTTCTCCATCAAACTTGTCTTCATCAATTTCCTCTTCCTCATTTGTGCATTCCAAATCCTTCAAAATTTTAAAATATATCACATTACATTATAAATAAAATATTAGGAAACTAATTTTAATATAAATATGAAAATTAAAAAAATATATGAATACCTCTTCATGACCATTTTCCATTGGAATGTTTGTTCCATGCTCTTCATCCAAACCATTGCTTTCCTTTTTGTTTCTTGAGCAATTCAGCCTCCTCCTGTTTCTTGGTGTCTTCTTTGTCTTGCTTTCTCCATCAAACTTGTCTTCATCAATTTCCTCTTCATCATTTGTACATTCCAGATCCTTAAGAATTTTTAAATATCACATTACATTATAATTATAATATTAGGAAACTAATTTTAATATAACTATGAAAATAAAAACCTATATGGTTACCTCTTCATGACCATTTTCCATTGGAATGTTTGTTCTATACACTTCATCCAAATCATTGCTTTCTTTTTTGTTTCTTGAGCAATTCAGCCTCCTCCTTTTGTTTTTCGGTATCTTCTGTTTCTTATCTTCTCCATGAAACTTGTGTTCATCAACCTGTATTCATTTATAATATTAAATTATAATATTAGATATGTAATGTTAAGTGCAAATAGAAATATGAATTTAAATGAGTATATCAATACCTGCTCAGGATCATCTTCCATTGAAATATTGGATTCATAGATTTCTTCATCTGAATCTTCTATTTTACAAATCCTTTTTGTTGCATTCCTTACCTTTGTCTCCATTGACTCTTCATCCGAGTCAATTATTGTAACTACATTTCTTCTTGTCTTTTTATTCTTTTTCATGGTATGTATGGACTCTTTGGTCATCAAATCTTCTTTGTTGTCATCTTTCAGTTCACTATCACTGATTTGCTCTTTCTGAAAATATAAATTCATGTTTAGTATTAAAAAGTAATAACTAAAAAAGGCTTTGCAAATTACCTTTATAGCTGCAAGCTTTTTCTTCACTTCTGTTTGGCTCCTCCTTTTACCTCTATCAGTTTTGCTTATTTTTTGCTTTGCCTTTTCCTTGTAAGTTCCTAAAATGATAACAAATTATGAATTATTTTTATAGGTCACCTATAAATTGTTGGTATACGCCCAAAAAAATAGATGATGGTTTATATGGAGTACCTCTTTATTTGACTTTTTAATGGACTTCCTATTCTCTTTTTGTTTTTCGTTTATGCTGGATGTGGTCCTCTTTCCTTTCTTCTTCTTGCTAACATAATTTTTTTTTCTACAAACAATTTGAACAGTTATATTCATGAGAAAAATATTTAATGTAATAATAGAAAATATATTTGTTTTGATTGCCTACATTTTTTTCTGTTTTTAGCACATCAGACATGTCACTACCAAGTTCGACAATATTGCTTTGCATACAATGCAAATAGAATAGACATTTTTTTAATTGAGTATACCTTTGCAGCCAATCTTTCTCTAGCCTTTATGCCTTCTTCTACAATTGATACTTTCTTGGCAAAAAAATCATCACTGTCTGAAGTTCCATCACTTTCTATATGTTCACTCTTCTCAGCAATACAATGTTCATCTAAGGAATCTTCTACTTCCTTTAATTTTAAAAAGCAAACAGAACTAAGATCATTATAATTACCTTGCAAATGTTTATTAAAAGGGGAATACAATTAATTATAATATCTGAGAAGTGTTACCTTTTTGATATTTGCCATGTACATTCTTGAACTACATTTTTCTTTTGGCAAAAAAAGTCTTGAAACGGTGTAATCAGGTCTCAAACTTGTGAAGTTGCAGTCAGTCAGTCTGAACTGAAAAATTAGTGTTTTACCACATAATTCTTGGATCTGATTTGGTATGTCTTTAGTGTCATAATTGACTGAGGTGATCAATGAATCTGCTGATTCACTAATTAACATCTGTGCTTCCCTTTCAAAAAGTACGCAAGATGCGATTGATGTTGGATCCGTTATTTCCAGCTTAATTTTGTATCTGTAAACACAATTTCCTTGTTAGTTCTAATCAAATACTATATAGGATTGGAATTGGATATATAGGATTGGAATTGGCTAAGTCAGTTACCGTGCTTTTGGTTCAGCTTGGTTGCCACATTTACTACAATAGTAGTGATCAGACTTTTTGTCAAGTTGTTTCTTACAGTCACCTCTACTACATGAGATGTAGTACCAGCCAAAATTTGCAATAATTGCACTTATTGTGGCTTCAACAGTAAAAATTCTTTCCTGTAAACACATATACATATCATTCATGCACGTGTAAGCCTTTTGAAAGTGGTGTATGATGATGAAACATATGCATACCTGGTTTGATGAGTCATACAAAATTGAACCTAATTCTTCTAAAGTTCTTCTATTGTACTGCATTTGATCCTCCAGTGTTCCTTTTAAATGATCATCAACATGAAACTCTTCGATGCTAATGCCACTCGAAGATAGGCTTTTTTCATTAAAAGAAATTTAACCACGTCAGAGTCTAAGGTCCAAATTTAATTAAAAACTACATTTGATTTTTTTTTTACCTATTACGTGCATCCATAGCTTCAGGAATTGGTAAATCTACAAAAACTTGTGTTGCATTGGTTGATGACAAAGAATATTCTGCAAAAAAACAATTATTTAATTTTCTCAAAGGCTTACGGAATGAGTAAAATATCATTGAAATATTATCATTAAATAAAGACTTACTGCCAAATTTTTTAACAGTTGTGGATGTTATTGCGATGACATGAGATTTTGCCCTCTCATCGATTTGCTCAACCTTGCCCCCCCAAAAATGAACCCTAACTTCTTGTCCACTGTAAATAAGGAAATAATAAATAATATAATTGAAGATCAGCAGCATGCATTTAATCATGTAAAATTTGGTAGTTTGTGGATGTAAACAAAAATCTTACTTGATCAGGAGCACAATATCACGGATTTTGGTCAATCCGAAGTGTGTCCTAGTTTCTTCTATTGGTCCAATGTGTGCTGCAACTCCTATGATATCTATATGATATATTAAAATGAGTTATTATGAAATGTACAATGATCAAATGACAGGAATATCATAAATATAATGTTGGCAGAGTAGCTTACCTGAGAGGTACATGTCCATATTTACTCTATCAGACAACATGTCTATACTCAAGAAGTGAAAACTATACTTTGGAATGTCTTCCGCATCTTTGATCTTCTTTACATTAGTTGTGGGCAAGAAGTTGAGTACCTTATCACTATCCACTGGTCGATATTTTTGTGCAGCTATTGTAACTCTGACATTTGTAATGATGTAAACCTTTCCTTCCTTGATGAGCGGTTTAAATTTTTCGATACATGCCTTATTGATAACTCCATGCATTTTGGTCCCCTATTTTTTATATGATTAGCATGTAAACCGGAAGTAATCTAATGCCATTAGAAACACTTATAAAAAATATTATACCTGATGGTCAATTAGGATCATATCAAGACTGATTTGTTCACCACTACCGAGCAAGATTGCATCCCACATTCTAGTGACACGGGCTTTGACTTTCCATAGTTCCTTTCCAGGGTTAATCTCACTTAAGCTTTTGGTGATCATTGCAACTTGTAAACTGATAGACTGTGTGTGTAGATCGTAGGTTGATAAAATCAAAAAAAAAAAATTGAGCAAGATGGGCAGTCGTTAGATTGATGAATGATGAAAACAATATCACTTTGCTTGGTGAATGATGAAAAAAAAGGGGATGAAGAGCAAATGGAAACTGATTGCATCGTGGTTGACATATATAAAAAGGATGATACAAAACAAACAAACAGTCAGTAGATGAGATAGATGCTTAATTTCTTGATTGCGTTGGGTTGTCAAGCTACGTACCTTTTAGGTGTTGGAAGATGACGATGGACGAACGTGAGTAGATCGGCTAGATGTATTTCTGGAAGATGAAGATGGACGAACGTGAGTAGATCGGCTAGATGGATTTGCATCGTGGTTGACATATATAAAAAGGATGATAAAAAACAAACAAACAATCAGTAGATGAGATAGATGCTTTCTTGATTGCGTCGGGTTGTCAAGCTAGTACCTTTTAGGTGTTGGAAGATGAAGACGGACGTGAGTAGATCGGCTAGATGGATTTCTGGAAGATGAAGACGAACGAACGTGAGTAGAACGGCTAGATGGATTTCTGTTTGTACGTGGTTGACAAAACCGTGCGTCTATTTTCATATATGTATATATAGTAAAGGCAGCCCTCTAGATAGATCGCATGGCTTGGATGGATATTAATGCACGGTGGAAAAAATTTTCGGTTGAAGAATATGTTTCCCTTACGTGAGTATTTTCGGTTGAAGTTACGTGAGTATTTTCGGTTGAAGTATATCTCTCCTTTACGTGTTTTTTCTCATATAAACCTTTTTTTATTTTATATGATGGCCGGTGGGTAACATAAAGTGGATCCAATGGTTGTAGTTGCCTATAGAATTTTCATTCAATGGCCAGATGTTTCGATTAACGTGGGAATTTCTAGCATTTATCTTTTTTTCTAGAGCATCTGGGAGAATTAACGTGGAGCCTCCGTTGGAGCCTCCAATTAGTAATAATAAGATAAGATGGATATGACTGTGTTGCATGACTCATAATTTTTTATTTTTTAAATGGTTTGCAATTTTTAAGACCAGCAAAAAAATAACAAAAATATACTATACTTTTATGAGGACCCCGACATAGCTAATGCATGTAGTGTGGACAATCATTTTTTCTTTCTTTGAGTAAAGTGGACAATCAGTTTTGTTAACATGTAGAATGCCATCTTATATTAGTAGACCATATACGTGTCAGAAATTCGTCGAAACGGCACTGAATTGGTACAAGTTAGGTGTCAAGTCGTGTTAAAGCGACTGTTGTAGGATGTCCAGTGTTAGCTCATTTTCAAAGTGACTAACTCTAGTAGGTCACCTGGCAGATTTAGCAATGAAGCATTTTGAAGGTAGACAATTGGCATTGTCTGTTACAAAATGGAATATTCATATATGCACCAGCTCTTCAAATGTAAGGTGCACTTCCAAAGCAACCCATCTAGCTAGTACATCATATTTTTGCGTCACTTTCATGGTGACTAACTCTAGGAGGTCAATTATAGCACATTTAATTTTGAAATCGTGCAATTCTAAAGATGTATACAAGCTGTCCCTTCACTGTGACTAACCTGCTCAAAATGCAAATCCGGCCAGCAGGTTCCTTCCAGTTCCAGCTCGGCAGTGGACAGACATGTATATGCATGCGTGCACGCTGTGGCCTCTGCTGTGAGTACATTGTTGCATGTAGGAGCCAACACTGATGTTTTTATAGGAGTATAATTATCATGCGTGCAACGCAGGCTAACTCTCTTGGTAGAATAAACGGGCCAATGTGTAACCCAAGAGAACCCGCACCCGCGACCTCAAATACTAGAAAGGTGGCGCGCCGGTGCAGGCTGCCGCCACCGCCGCCACTGTCAGACTGCCTTGTCAAGTCGTCTTAGCTTAGAAAAGAAGTAAAGTAAGTTAGGGAATTAGGATCAGCTAGGAAACAACAAAGAATCTGCAGGATCTTTGTTGACGGTAATTAACTCCAATTTTAACCGTCAATTAACGTAGAAAGAGATCTAAAATAATGTGTAAAGTAGAGTTATAGGGGTTTATTCTAATGAGTTCCACGAGTTGTGTTGTTCTCACCTGTCTTGCCGGATATTTAATATTTTACCATATAAAAGTATCTCATGTGAAGAATCTAAGCACACCATTGCGGAGAGCTCGTCAAGAAGACCAGAGAGAAAATACTCAATGGATACGACTCGGAAGACTCTAGAAGACCCTAGAACCATCGACATCACAAGATCAGGGACTAAACCGATAAGATTCCACACCTCTGTGAAACAATATTTATCCAGAAGCTAGGAAAGGAAAGAATCCATCCTCGACATGAAACATTGCACAAACGGATCGGAAAGTGGCACTAGAAGGACATGGAAGACACCAGAAGGCAAGGGAACGAAACGGAACCCGACGACTGCTAGGTGGGCTAATCACTGGATGCCACGTGGTCCTATTAAAAAGCGACATGTGGGCATCCCACGTCAGCAGCCATGTGTCGGCCATGCCACTGGCCACGTCAGCTGACCACGTGGCAGTCCATGTCAGCTGCCACGTCAGCTGCATGTCTCACGCCACGTTAGCTTGCCACTTGTCAGGCCACATCAGTTGACACGTGCCGGTCCACGTCAGCTGTCAGCGTGGCAAACACCGTTTGTCAGCCTAACGGACCAGCATCTTATGACGAAAAATTGGGCACATCAATGACGAATAGCGTTCGTCATGGAATAAATTCCTTTCGGTGACAATGGCCATTTCGTCATAGAACCAAAGCACATCTATGACGAAAATAGTTATTTTGTCATGGTAGACAATCAATGACGCTCATTCCATGACGAAACGGTTTTCGTCACCAGTTCGTCACAGAAGATCCTCGGTGACGATTCTGGAGTCTTCCGTGACAAAAGGGTAGCATCATTGATGAGCACTTCCCTAGTAATGAATATAAGAATAGGAATTAGAGGAGGCAAGCAACGCTTCATGAGGTCACTGCCCATGATGCCCTCATGGAAACCCGGGAAGTTCTCGACACTGTGGTGGTGGTGAGCTGCTTTCCCGCGGCGACACTATTGGCCATCCAGCCCTCAAAGAGCACGGGCTTGAGGTCCGCCCGGGCGGCGTAGATGGCCGCCGTGTGCGCGGCCGGGCCGCTCACGATGATGCACACGCGCATGCGGTGCAGCACAGCGGCGGATCCCTCCATGACTCGCTTGGCTTGGCTTCGCGGCGACCCGGCAGCGATCTTCCTGAACTCTGAATTCAGCTTGCAGCCTCAGCACTGATCGTCTGTCTATTGTAGTAGTCTGCATGGTCAGGGTCACTGGTCAGCTGACTTTAAAGACCACCATTCCACCAATCAGTGCGTGGCCGCAGTGTGGTCGCCCTCATATACGTATTAGAAATTCTTCGATACGACACTCAGTTGGTACAAGTTAGGAGTTGAAGGTGTGTTCGCGACTTTTGTAGGAAGTCCATGTGAGGTCATTTTCAAAGTGACTAACTCTAGTAGGTCACTTGCCATATTTAGCAATGAAGCAATTTTGAAGGTAGACAATTGGCATTGTCTGTGTTACAAAATGGAATATTCAAATATACACCTCTTCAAATGTAAGATGATTTCCAAACCATCTCTTCTAGCTAGTACGTCATCATAGTTGCATCACTTTCATGGTGCACTTATACAGCTTATGAAAACTGAGGTAGCGAAAAATGATATACATAGATATGGCAATAAATATTGGAACCTGCATATGTTGGAAAAAGAAGAATAGGAAAAAAATTCATTCTAACTTAGTGTTAAAAGAATTTAACTTAGGTCTAAAGGGGCACTAGCTTCCAAACACTGTTTTCTCATGAAACAGGGGATATTGTGTGACAGGTTGATAATTAAGATGGAAGCTAGAGAAGGTTCAAAGTACGTAATCCAAATGGTTTCTTTAACAAGATAATCCAAATGGTTGACAAACGGTAATATTTGTCACATACCTCTGCTGGGTAGCCCCCAATTGTTGGTCCAACTATAACACCCATTCCCCATGCCATGCTGGCCTAAATGGCTAAATTAGATTAGATGAATTGGATCGAACAGAGTCTATTGTAGGCAGTACAGTAATTATGTAAGTATAGTACAAAGCTAGTGTTTTGCATTTAGCCAAGTCTCAATGGGAGTTTTATATCCTAGTTTTCAACGCTCTATATTTTAGAAACTGTGTAGAAAAGTTTCATCCACGTGAAACTCTCTACTCCCATGAAACTCTCATCTCTCTCATCATTAATAATTTAGTACAGTGTCACATTAGCATATTTAACGTCCATGGAAATCTAATAAAACTCCATTAAGACTGGCCTTATGATAGTCTCAATGGGGTTTCATGGGACATTTCATGCACATTTAATAAAGTGTCACATCAGTAAATCTGCACTTTTGCATGAAACAAAGAGAAGAGAGACGGAATTCGTTTCATCTCCACGACACGACCTCGGTGGCATTTCTCACACAATGAAACGGGATGAAACCCGCATTGAGACAAGTTGATTCGTTTCATGGGCTCCTCCGCCGCGCGCAGCAAGCTCCCTCCGTCGCGAGCGCCATTCGCCACCACAGGCGCCGCTTCGTTGCCAAGTTCAGGTCGCAGGTCGTCTCCACGCTCGCGCCGGCCGCGGGAGGATCATCTGTCCACCGCCACGGAGAGTCGCCAATTGCAGGGGAGCGTCCTGCTGCTGTGGCAGGGTAACCCGTCGCGGGGGATGCACCGTCGCGAGCAACAGTTCCGCAGGGCGTGGCCGCCGGACCGCGCGGGCGAGGTCGCCGGTCACAGGAGATCCGCAAGCGCCATGCTCTAGCACCGCGGGCGTGTCCACGGGTCTTGGACGGAACCAGGCAAGCCGCCGCGCGTGAGCTTTGCCTCGCCGAGCGCAGAATCCGCCTCGTCGGCGGCCGCTTTTCCTCACAGTGCGAGTGTGACATCTGAAAGTTCAATCCTTTTGTGATTGGTTTCATATGTGCATGTGATGAATCTATTGGATAGTGTACTACTCAATGCATATAATAATAAACAATGAGATGTCTTGTGTTGATCAGTAAGGTATGTTCGGTGAAGTATTTATATATAGTCCTTTTAGGCATAATTATATGATGAGAAATTGGCGAGCAATACATGACACACTTGTGGATGGTTCCTAATATTGGCATTGTCCATTCCATGGATTAATGCCACCACATATTCTAATCTAATTCTCCTAGTGATGGACATCATTTCTAAGACAATAATAAAAATGAATGAGATGTATATAATATATATGAAGCACTATTTATAACCATTTACTAGCATGTCACTGCTTGGTTCCTAAATAAATGCCCTCCACTTACTTTTCTGGTGATGAAGAAGAATTATACTACATAATAGCTAGGTACATCAACACATTACAAGCACTCTGAATTACACAAATATCGAGAAACTGATTTTCATCTAAATTTTACCCACACATTGAAATAGCTCTAGCTCTTAAAACCAAGCGTGAACAATGCTTCGCAATATTTTTTTGACCGAAGTCAGCAAGGGAAACTTCAGCCAATTTTTTATTTTTTTTATAATGCACACATGTTTAAATTCACTCCCACGAGGAGTCGAACCCAGTCTATTGGGTGCTACTGTGTGCTTTAACCAATAGGCTAAAGGCTCTTTCGCAATGCTTCGCAATATGGATGACCGCATATGCAAACACTAATCGAGAACAATTGTGTGGCCAACGAACGATGGCAAACATTTATGTAGGTGAGAAACTTCTTGTTTCTGCCATCAAAGAATGGGGAAAACCGATCTGAAAACTATTCTCCCTAGTCCTTCATTGTGGCTAGATCTAACCATAATAAAAAGGAGAAGACACCAGATAAAATAGTTCTATGGCGGTGACTATCTCCAATTTGATGTCGCCATTCGAAAATAAAAGTCTACATGTCATCATACCACTAAGAGGCGTGATAAACAAGATGATCCTGCCCTTGCCCTCGCTAGTGTCGAAGAGGAGGATTAGGAGAAAGAGGTAAATCCTCAATGCCAATAAACTTGGCATAGAGACACCCTAACCATGGTGACTCGATCTATTGAAAAACTTATTAAAATGATGGATCCCTACTTCCTTTGACCTCCGGTGATATGCCAGAGGGGGTGGGAGGGGATCAACGGTGGAAGCGGAGGCAGACGTCGTGCACAAGGTAGGTCGTCATTTTCCAAAGGCGAAGCTTTACTTGCAGCATTGTTGCTGCTCGGCTAGCTAGCAGCAAATGCACCACCACCAGCAAGCATGACTGCAGCCATTTAGTGGCAAATGCAGGATGTGGGCCCCACTTAAACCCCAGCTTACCAGCAGCTGGGCAGTAACAGGTGCTCCATGCAAGGGTTCTGGCATGGGATCACTGGTCGCCCATCAGGCGGTGATGCATGCTGCGACACCAGGTGCATCGCCGACCGATGTGGGCACAGTAACCAGCATGGTACAGCATAGGGGCCGGCCCAGGCAGTTAAGGGTTAGCAAGTTGCATCCAGCAATTGTCCTTTCACGTTGAAAAAAGGGCAAAGTTCCTAACGCCGTTAGTCCAGATTGATAAAAAATCAGCAAAAAGAATTTAGAATGCAACGAAGGATCGGGCACCTCGGTCAGTATGAGAGATTTCTTGCTGCACTAGCTGACCAGCACGAATGAAAGGTTTTTTGTTTGAGTAAATATAGGACGTATATTATACTGTTCTTTCTCGTGATCTGTTTTTAATCCTATTCATGTTTTTTCACCTACCAATTCAAATCGTCCTCATTCCGCATGGTGCCATGTGGCTTCTATTTTCTAATTCTTTGGCTTGTTATATAGTTTAACAATTATCTTAGGCGGGTAGGATGAATTATAGGCCAGTTGTATTTTTTAGTTCCTTCACTCTCAGTAGTATAGATGTATACATAAGTGCTAATTCATCATATATATTCTTGTTTATTATCACCTACATACTAGTTCAAGTATATACATATTTGTGCTTAACTCTTTACACGTACATGGTATGAATCATGGGCTGTGTAAACTATGGACATTTAGGTGCAGTAGCGGATCTAGAAACAGATCAAAGAGGGTTAAACAATACTATAAGGCTAAAAATTATACTAAATATATACTAATAATAGAAAAAGATCAGATATATTATACTAGCTACGTACTAATAATAGGCAGAAAACATAGAAATTGCATAAACCCTGTACTAATAATAGGAAATAAGAATACTTGTTCCTTCCTTTTTTTTGGCGGGGGAGGGGGGCTGCAGTAACCCTGTGTAAACTATGTTTGTTATTATTATGTACATGCTAATTCATGTATATACATGTTTGTACTTACACGTATATTGTTTGAGTGACGACCTGTGTAAATTATGGGCATTTTGGTGTCTCCTTGTGAATATCATCAAGTACGTTTGTGCTTACACTTACATGACGATGGCCATGACAACATATGCATTGTTATGGTCAAAGCGACCAAACTACAAGCAAAAGGGCAATACATGACGACGGTGTTTCCTAATTAACGGTAGCTAAATGCTTAGTTTGTTTCCACGGAAAGAGCCAAGCAATTATGTGTATATATATACACACATAATCATAGAGCATGTATCATCGCAATAGCTGCAGCGTTCCTCTTCTTATATCCGGAGGTTGTCATGTACCTATTTCTTTATTTATTATTGCTTTACAAAGTGTTTTCCTTTTAACATTTTAGTTGGTTGTGTTCGCTGCTCGGTTGGTATATGGTGCAATTAATTAAAACTTCTACTTTGTATGAAACTAGGACGTCTACCGCAGTATCAAGTTTATTCTTGCCAAAGATGATAGCATTAGGTCGAGACACGATTATTATGTTTGTATTGATTACAACAATGTTGCTGGATTATTGATTCATATTGGTATTATAGCAGTTTCAACAGAGAGAAAGCTAAGGTGATCATCATGGCTACCGCTACGCCTCCTGCTTGGGACCAAGATGATTTTCAAGGTTGCAATGGCATGCAGCTTAATATCTTACTCGACTACCTTGACACGAGGCCTGATATACAAAATGTTAACACATGGCCATATTCGGATAAAGAGAATTTTGATGAACCTGATTGTGCTTCAGGAAACAAAAAATCCTTATCTACTACGTCAAGAGCAGTGGTGTGAAATACATTGTAGAAACAGATGACTCACTTCAAGTTGTGCAATGCTAGCAAAGGCCACTTTAAACTATTTTATGCCTTGATATATCCAAGGCAAGTATGAATTGAATAATGCGTGAGTGTGACATCTGAATTTCGATCCTTTGTGATTGATTTCATATGTCTTGTGTAATATCTATTGTGTACTGTACTACCCAATATATAATAATAAACAATAAGATGCCCTTGTGTTGATGAGTTTGATGAGAAACATATGTTCGCTGAAATAGTATGTATATATAGTCCATTTAAGAAGAATTATGTCTTGAGAAATTGACGAGCAATATATGAAGCACTTGTGGATGGTTCCTAACATTGGCATTATGCATTTCATGTATTAATGTATCCGCAGATTTTGATCTGATCTATATATACTATATAGTTCATACCCACTAAGCAATAAATGTTAGCTAAATCTCAGCTCTCATGCTTCCACGTCACCTTTCTTTTGCAGCCGTCTGATCATCATCCAGTTTTGATTTCTGTCCGTTAGATCTCCGTCGTCCACTTCGCTTTGGGTTCACAGAACAATTATTACATCATCACAGCAGCTACCATGACCCTCACGCAAAGATTAGTAGGAGCCCAAGAGTCATCAGGTGCAACTTTAATGCCTCACCTCTATTTGGCAACTGTATCTTCCACTTCCCCTCAACAAATAAATTTCAACGGACACAGGCATTATTTCCATATCAATTCCTCTGCAACGTCGCTGAAAATACATGGGGAAGAAATTGAACAATCGTCCTGACGCTCATATTAAATAATCGTGCATATGCTACATCCGTCTACTTGCCTGCCCCTTTCTTACGTTCTCCACTGTGCTCTGTTCTTCTACACCGACATCAGTAGAGAACATGTATTGTCGGGCTCGGCCTCAAACTCCATGGTCCCTGCTGACGGCTCGGGCGAGTGGATGTCTCGGTGCCACGCGCTGCCCGGTGATGAACCCGTCTGTCGACTTTAGGCGGTTGGAGCTCTGCTGCCATGCGAGTAGGGCGGTGCAGGATAGGGAAGAGGTGCCTACCAGCGTGGTTGTGAAGGGCTGTTCAACTAGCCTTTGTCTTACTGTCTGCTGCCGTGCTCACTGCCCGCTTCAGCTCTCTTGATTCAAGTCACCGCTTTAGTATAGGAGCAGAACATTGCAGTCAACAGCAGCAAATTTCTACCCAACAGCAGCTATCATTTTCTTTAATCCTTTAACAAATCCACATGTATTCCAAAGCTCACTGATTATACATACATATGTTCATGTTCATTAGGATGAACTCACCAATCATTTACAAATTAAATCATCAACTTTATATATCATTAGAACTATCTCATTCACGTCATTTTTATGTTAAACTCCAATTTTCTAACCTATAACCTAAACTATACCTTAATTAGTCATCTAAATTTTAACTTTAAATTCCCGCAGCAACGCGGCTGGAATTCAACTAGTTCTCCTAGTGATGGAGATCATTTCTAAGATAGTAATAAAAATGAATGAGATGCATATCTAATCTACTCACTCCGTCCCGAAATATATGAGCATTCTTGCCATTCTCGAAAAAATAAGAGAAGGACAATAGACGATGTACCCTTACTTAACTTCCTAAATTATTGAAATATGATCTATATCCCTTGATTAAAAGCTGCCAACTAAGTTTTCTTTTAGAAAATATGAAAACCACTGAATCCGTATTGTTATTTGAGGAAATATTATCTTATTTGTTCCCCAAATGTATTATATTTGAGGACACCTCAAAAACTTAGAATGCTCTATATTTCGGATGGAGGGAGTAACTTCTAATTTTACCTTTATGGTTGTATATCAAAAACATTCCTTAGCAAGCCACGACGCCTCATGTTAGAGTGTGCAGTGAAACTGTAAGTTATGCATAAACAACAGCTAAAGGCATCCAGCATCCTTGGACTCGCCCCCAAACCAGCCGCCACCTTCCAAGGTTACAATAGGGGTGGCCTCATATTTATGGCCCCTAAGATACCGAGTTCGACTCCAAATCTACCATAACCCTAAGTAACTCAAGTAGTAGCGTAATCAAACTCTAACAAACTCCACCTTGATGAATATGCATGCCATCTTAAAGCCGTCCATGTGCGAACCTATCAAGTGTATTAGAGCCCATGGTCAGAAACCTTGGAAAAATCTTAGGGGCCACACGGTGATGAGGAGCCCATTAACACCTTGGAGGTCACACGGATACACAGGGTTGTGTGTGTAATATGAAGCGTTAGACATGGAACCTGGATAACGACTTCAGGAGATCACATAGGTAGTGTGATGTGAAGAGTTGGGTCCATTGTATGATAAGGAAGATTGTCAAGTTTAGTCCCACGTCAGTAATTGCATATAAGGTGGGGGCAACCCTGACCTATCACTCCATCACATTATCATAAATCAATTAATATCTTCCTCATATATTGAGAGATTACAAGATTACATTGAAACACAGCTCTTGATATCACACCTATTCCATGTTCGTAAACAGGACATCAATAATTTAGATAAAGTTTGTCATCGAGTGAAGGCTCCACCTTCACGGGCATCCATCAGCTTAATCTTGGCGCAACATATAGCCCTCATGCTTGATCCAAACTCGAGCGTTGGAATGAGACCACCTAATCCTTCCATTCTCATTATCTCGCACACCGAGATTGGGGAGTACATCTGCGGCAGTGAATTGGGGAGTCACCGGTGGAGAGATTGGATCGGATGAGTTGGTGCACCGCAGGGCAAGCTTCGGCAGCGGCTGCAGCCACACCATCCTCTAATCGGAGAACAGTGGCGTGCTACGCAGCCGCTTCGTTGCCACCGATTCACCCGAGATATTAGAGAAATTGGTCATATTGATCTGTCGTCTTGTTCTCGATAGGAACTTGCTGCTGTCTTGGTTGGTTTGAGAGTAGGCACTTGTCTATATATCCAAAACCGGAGGAGGGATCACGAGATCGGAGATTTTGGATTGAGATGGATGGTTGTGCTTGAAGTTACGAGTCGGGTAATGCTAAGTTGAATCGGCTGATCCGTTTCATCCTCTTTCGGCAAAGGAAGTTGGACTTTGGTTAGCTAAAAAAGCTGTACCAGCAGCCTGTCTGCCCTTTGAGTCTATAGCCGCCAAATCTGGACGACCGTGGACTTGACAGGGTGGCTCTCGGACACGGCGGCAGCGGTCGGTGCGCCAGTCTGCGACCCCTAGAGTGGCCGCAAGAAGAAGGTGAAGTTCACGCTGCCCTTCCCTCCTCTTCTGCCGACGACGACACCCAGCAGGGCTGTAACTGAACTAGATAGATTGGATACTAGATCGGATAACTCATCGACACTCCGACCACCGTCGAGAGCCCGCCGCCGGCCACCAAGGCACGGTTCAAGTATTCTGATCGAGTTCGTCGTTCATCTTCGTGCTCACGCAATACATAGGAGTGGAGCCAACCGGTCTCCAGCTCACAGACCCGTTACATGGGCCGAAGTAAAAACGAAAGCAAATTACAGTACATAGGGTAACTGGGCCGTGCCAATTCCACCGGAGCATGGGCCCTCTTCACTTCTTACTCTAGGCTGGATCGAAGACACGTGAGCTGGGCTTGCATAGGCGGGCTTCCCTCTTTGGCGGCCCAATAGCTCCATCACCGGCTCCATCATGTTTACCACCAACCGAGCATCATCGGATTATCGGATTAAGATTGGTACCTAGGGTTACCCTGTTGGTGACAAGGGCCAACTTGTTGGCCTCATGCGCGCCGCACGACGCAATGTGGGAGGCCGATGCTGGCGCGGGCGCCACCTCCGAGTACTCGAGCACTAGGCTGGTGCATTACTCCGGAAGCAACGGCATCGTGTCTCCATCACCGTCGTCTAGTGCATCTTCCTAGACAGGATCCGCTCCTACGAGGAGCCCAGACACAGAGAGGTCGGTGGGGAAGGTGCACGCAGCATCGGGCCGCCTTCGGATTGCTAGCGAAATTCACCACCACCTCTCCTCTCTCCATCAAATTGCATGTGTAGAAGACTCCGCTCATCCTTGCACGTTGCTTGAGCCGGTTCGTGCTGTTTCTCTCCACTAGAATCGGCCGTACGCCGTCGTCTTCCTCGTGGACGTCCGGGAGCGCAGCCGTAGCCATCTCGCCGTGGTCGAGCCACTCGGTGAAAGCTCCAGTTTGGTTTTGCAATTAATGACACTCAACGTTGCTAATGCTTTGCTCTAAGTGCGGTTAGACATAGCAACGTGACGGTGGATGATGGAGCATGGCGATCATGGTGATGAACTTGATGGAAGTGAAGTGATCATGCTCCGACGGAGGCCCATGGAGATCAAGGTGAAGGTATACTTGATAGGGCTTTCCGGTTTGGTGGTCAAGACACTTAGCGAGTGTGACCACATTTAGGATCGATAACCGACTATCAAGAGGGGTTTCCTGCTTCATTCGCGGTCCTAAGTGCCTCTACGTTTAACTCGCATGATGCATGAGAGGCTAGCTAGAGTGCTAACACTTGTCGACGTGATTCGAGGTGATACGCTAACTCCGGTGCTTGAGTTGTGATCTACTCTATGGAGTTGGCACCTAAGACAAGTGGTTTGGACTTTGGATCGACAACGGCGCATCATCGAAGATCAAACATCAAGTGGAGATGTTCGAGGGCGCGGACGCAGCGCGGACGCCGGGCTGGGTGGCTGACGGTCCGCGCATGGAAGGCCGGCTCGGCGGCCGGGTCGGCGCGCTAAGCGCCGGATGAGGAGGCGCTGTCCCGCGGCACGGACTCGCACCCCATGTTTCGGTGTTGGAGTCTCGCGCTGGGTCGCTGACGCGTCCGGGCGTGAGGCGCCGGACTCGGGCGACGGACGCGCCACGTCATCACGTTTGAAGCTAACGGGCGGCCGGCGCAGCATGGGAGGAGGTGCCGACGCGTCCCTGGCGCGTTGGTTTCGGGCCGAAGGGGCAACGGCTATTTTCGGAGTGTGCTCTATAAATAGCCCCTTGGCCGGCCATGGAGGGTCTCTTGGCCATTTTCACATACTTGTGCATCCTTTGAGCTAGAGAGACACTCCCCCACTCATCTCTTCGATTCCTTTGCTAATCTTGAGAGAGATTTGAGTGAGAACAAGTGATTTGCATTGAGAGTTGCATCTAGAGGCACTTGTTCATCGAGTGAGCTGCGGATTCTTGTTACTCTTCGGTGATTCCCGTCACCGTAGATGGTTTGGAGCAGCGGGTGGTGGTTGAGCTCGACTTGGTGATTGTTCAAGGCCACACCGGGTTCTTGTGAGGGGTTCTTGATTCTTCCCCGCGGGAGTTCGCGAAAGGATACTCTAGTGGATTGCTCGTGGCTTGTGGATCCTTGTCTTGTGTGGAGATTGCGGCTCCCCATTGGGGTCTTTGGCACCGAGCCAATTGAGCGGGCAACTCACCAAGCAAGTGCATCGCCACAACGAGGACTAGCTTGCCGGAAGCAAGTGAACCTCGGTAAAAAATCATTGTGTCGATTTGTGATTGCCGAGGCCTCGACCTCCTTGTGCTTGTGCTTGAGCTCTCTAGGTGATTGGCTTCTACACCGGTGATTGGCCATCTTCTACTCTTCGCGGCGGTATAAAATTCCATCATCTCTTTATTTTCCGCAAAGAAGAATTGCTTGTTGTGGTCGGTCGGGAACCACTCATTGTGTAGAGTAAATCCCGTGGGTAGAATTGCTTGATCGGTATTGGTGAACCGACATTGTGTAGCTTGACCACTGTTGTTGAGTGTGCAATTGAATTGAGTAGCCTTGCTTTGGTTAGGGAGGCTTGCATAGAGTAGTCGAAGATTAGCTTTGCACATTTGCCGCCTAGCTATCTAATCGGGTTGTCTAGTGTTCTTGCTAGATATTTTATTAGGCTATTCACCCCCTCCTAGCCATTGTGACCTTTCATATGGTATCGAGCCGGCACCGTTTGTTGAGTTGGATTAACATCCTACGGTGAAGCAATGGCATTGGTTATGCATATCAACAACACCAAGAAGGCACCGTCATTTCGAGGTGATGACTATGTCAAATGGAAGCTCAAGATGAAGAGTCATCTCAAGTCAATCAACCTTGAGGTGTGGAAAGTGGTGGAAACAAAGTTTGAGCTTGTTGAGGGTGCGGTGCCGACACCGGCCGAAGAGAAGAAGCAACAAGCAAATGACATTGTCGTGAGTGCTTTCCATGAGGCGCTTGATGATAAAGCTTTTGAGCTCATCAAGAATCTTGAGGTGGCTCATGACATTTGGAAGAAGCTAGAAGAAGCTTATGAGGGCACCGAAAGTGTCAAGACCGCAAGAGCCTACATGTTGCAAGAGAAGTTTGCAAGCTTCTCAATGAAGGAAGATGAGAGTGTGCCGGAGATGTTCCACAGCTCCAAGTCATTGTCAATGAGCTCAAGGGACTTGGGGAAGAGATCAAGGACTCTCAATTCTCCACCAAGTTCATGAGGTGTCTTCCCAAGAGATTTGACATGTTGAAGACCGTCATGGTGAAGACAACCATGAAGGAGAAGCCAACACCCAACCAAGTCCTTCAAGAGATCATGGCCGATGATGAGTTTAGAGGAGATCATGAGAAGGAAGAGTTGGTGAAGAAGAAGAAGAAGAAGGAGAATGAGAAGAAGGATGATGACAAGAAGAGCGTGGCATTCAAGGCCACATTATCCAAGAGCAAGGGCAAGAAGAAGAAAGAAGAGTCTTCAAGTGAAGATGAACCATGCTCTAGTTCAAGTGGACAAGAAGAAGAAGTGAGTGAACAAATGGCACTCCTTGTGAAGAGAATGGGGAAGCTCATGAAGAAGGGGTACCGTCCAAGAGCAAGAGAAGCTCATCCAAGTCTAGTGACTGTCCCATGAAGTGCTTCCGGTGCAATGGCAAGGATCATCTCATTGCCAAGTGTCCCTATGCAAGTGATGATGAAGATGCCATGAGAAAGGAGAGGAAGAAGCAAGAGAAGAAGAAGGAGGAGAAAGACTCCTCCCATCACAAGAAGAAGGGTGAATCCCATGTGGCAACTTGGGAGAGTGATTCATCTTCCTCAAGTGATGATGATGATGATTCCAAGAAGAAGAAGAAGAAGGGGCACGCAAGCGTTGCCATTCAAGAGAAGCTTTCTCTATTTGGTGCTCCATCATCTTGCTTCATGGCCAAGGCCACTAAGGTAAAACCTCCACCCGATAGTGATGATGAGAGTGATGATGATGATGAGACCACAAAAGAAGAACTCTTTGTCATGCTTGAGGATTGCAAGGGTGCTTTCAATGACTCTAGAACGGAATGTAGGGGCTTGCGCAAGGATAAACAAAACCTTGAGTAAGAACTTATGGAGTTGAGGGCTTCTTATGAGAGTCTAAAGGTAGACCATGAGAAGCTAGAAATTGCTCACTCCAAGCTTGAAAAAGCTCATTCTTCTCTAGTTGAGAAGCAAGAGAAAGTGCAATCACAAGTGGTGATCATAGAAAAGAAAAGTGTGTCTACATCATGTGATTCACTTGATGATTCAATTGTTGTTGCATCACTTGGCCCTTCATGCTCTTATGCCTCTACTTCATCTAGTAGTGTTGGTCATGCAAGGGATTCTACACTAGTAGTTGAGAATGAGTCTCTTAAGAAGGAAGTCAAGGAGCTCAATCACACCTTGGCTAAGGCTTATGGTGGTGAGGACCGCTTTGCTTATGTGCTTGGGTAGCCAAAGAGCCTCTCTCTACAAAGAGGGATTGGGCTATACCCCGAGAAAGGCAAGGCCGCTACTAAAAAACCCCCCTATAGCTACGCTCTTTTTAGACACTAGATACGTTTTTATTCGTCTCTATAGGAGTATAGGTACGCTTTACAAAAACGTGTTAGAAACGTCTTCGCATGGACCGTGTCGCTTTGTAGAGACGATTACCATAAGCGTATCTATAAAATGAATAGACGTTTCATAGATATGTTAGATGCATGTCTAAGCACATTTATACGCTTTTATAGATACGGATATAACACGTGTCTATAGTATAGTTACATCATATAGATACGTTTCATAACGTGTTGAAAAACTGTAGAGACGATATTGTAGATACATTCACAATTCGTGTCTACTACTATAGTCACGTTTTGTAGTGACGCATTGTTGCGCATTAAGAAGTATAGAGACGATGTAGTAGCTAGCATAAAAGATGACATGGCAGGTGACTTGGAACAATGACATGGCAGATGATGTGGAAAAGGTGACGTGGCAGGTGACATGGAGAGGTGACGTGGCATATGACACGCTTTGTTGTAACGCTTAAACACGTGTCAACAAAAGTAGAAACAATATTGTCGCCACGTCTTTATTTCGTGTCAACATATCAATACGTTGTATAGTAACGTCATATTGTGTATTTATACTTGTAGAAACGATTTAGTACATACATCTACATTTTGTGTGTAGTAGTATAGACACGCTATATCATAAGGCTTTAAAACGTTCCAATAAAAATATGTGTTTTTATTTTATATATACATGAATGTAGAAATTAGAATTAAATTATTTTATATTCTATTTTCTATGATTAATAATAGAATGTTAACCATCAATTATATTGCATTTGGTCTTCAAAAGACATAAATAATCTGACAAACTCCATAGTCAACATTACTCACTGGACAATTGTGTTAAACAAAAAGAAACATAGATAAAGTGGCAATATCGTACAAATATTACTTAAATATTTTTGTAACTAAAACCTATCTTGTGCACTTCGAAATTTCTACTTGGCTTCCAATCTAGCTTTGTCCACGTGTTGCAGGTACCAACTTGTTGCAGGTACGAGATGAGGTTCTAGCTTTCTTCACCTACAATGGAACATGCTTTAGATGAATGACTCAGTTTGAAGATGTTACATACACATGTACTATTTCAATTAGTGTAGGAATCTGATCAAATGGCCTAGGTATCTCCTCATCTCCCTTATTGCACGTTCAATATTTCCAAGAGCTTCAACATAAACCCCTAGTATTATACTTACCAAAATTATTTGAGAAAGAAAATATCACTAATAATATTGGGAAGAACTAATGTAACAGATGGGGAAAGGAGATGAACCTGGTAGAACTAATGGAAACTAAAAATGACATCTACATACATGAAGGTAAGGCCATGAACCTATATTTACATGAAAATCAATTAGCAAAATCAAATATAGTTCAGCAAGTAGGAGAATAAAAAAATAATTAAGATAGGTTGTCCACTAGTGTTTGTAAAAACCACAATGCACTGATCACAATAATCTATTACCACTTAAAAAAGCCTTGACTACTGAAGACAAATGGGTTGTTTGCGGACTTGGCAGGCAAGGGTCGTCATGGTAATGTTTCAGCAATATATAACAAATGCACATTGTAGGAGGTAATAAACCTACACATAATTTATTGAAATTAGCCAATAAACTGAAATTTACCTACAGCCGAACTGCACTACATACTGCTACTATACTGAACCAAGGCAAGCAAACAGCAGGTAAGCTAAAGTTAAAGGCTTTAAACTAAACTGATGTAAACTAAAAGAATATGGTAAAACTATTACTAGCTACCAGCATGCAACCTAGTGTGCCTGCAAGTGACAAACACCTTGACTTACAATAGGCTGACCTACTGCACTAAACCAAATTCAGAGGAAATTAAGGCAGGCCACTGGTTGCCAGACTAGTAGCTACCTGCCAACTCTTGCAAGCTAAGGCCATGGAATTACTTATATGCCAAGACTGAAGGTTTTCTTTTATAGGTACAAGGTTGTGAATGTGCAATTCAGGGACTAGCATATACGAGGCAACATTGCAAATAGAAATATCAATAAATAGCACAAGTGCAAAACTAAACACATGAGAGGTGCAGTATTAAGAAAAAAGGTCACCGAGAAATCACCTCCTATTTGGCAAACACGAAAATGGCAGGTAAATGTGCCATTGGCTGCTTCAGCTTCAGTGGCTTTTCCATCAGACAAACACAAGCTGCACACATGAAAACAGTAACCACCTTTTCTAATGCAAAACATACAGGTTCCAACCAAATTCGATAAATACTAAATAACAGACCATACTTAAGGTACCATAGAATATAGATCGCATTATCCTTCAAATCATAAAGAAATCAACAGATTACAACTTGGAACTTCTAAGTAGCCCTACACAATTTTTATCCAATATTTTGGGTGCCAGACAGATTAGATGGAGCGAAGTGCAAGTGCACAACAGCAACAATAACGTATCCTCACCATTGACGTGAACTATCAGAAAAACAGAAATAGTAATTGACGCACATGGCCATCGGCTCCTCACAGGGCATGGAACGTAGATGAGGTTGTCGCAGGCGAGGGCAGCAGTTCTGCATCAGCACCTCCAAGGGAGGTCGACGATCTGCTTCTTTGTCTAATCAACCCTGGCTGCTAGCTCTCATGACCAGAGGACATAAGATCTATGGCTGAAAAGGGCATAGATTCATGGAATCAGTAGAGCAAAGCAAAACAAAACCAAAATCGAAGGAAGGAGGTATCCATGGAACCAGAACCAGTAGATCGAAACATATCAAAATTGAAGAGGGATAAATGGATGCAGCGTATGTTTCCGTATCCGTAAGGCCCTTGGCAACCGGATCAACGCAATGAGGGCAACCCTAAACCCTCGCCGTCGGACCCATGCCGCCGGTTGCTGCGCCTCCTCGTCGTCCTCTCCGTAGGGATCTGGCCAGACCGCGAGCATAGGGGATACGGCGGCATTGCAGGTCTAGAGAGTAGGCGGCGTGGCCGCCACCCTCTCGCCCGGCAGCCGGCGGCGCAGCAGCCATGGTTGGCGAGATGGATCATGGATGAGGATTGAGGAATGAGAAGAATGGGTCCAGTTATGCGGGGTGGGAGTTAACGATCCGAATTGTCCGCTAATTGCAGGGCGCGCGGGCCAGTTGGGCGGCAATTTCCAGCGGCAAGTGAAACGCGTGGGCGCCAAATTTCCTTTCTTTCCTTATTCTATTTTTGCCACCGTAAGCAGCAAATAATTTTTATTAACTTCATATTATTTTAAAAAGCTCAACATAATTTTTAAAAATGGTGAAACCATTTTGAAAGCTTTCTATGATTTACATCTACATGGTATATATATGTAAAATAAATACATGAAACTGCCTTTACATATGTTATTTTTATGTAATTATATGGTTTTTTCCTAACATATTTGTCTAAGTGCTATGTTGATCATTAATCATATTTTTTCTAATATATTCTGCTCATAGGATTTCTATACTAATTATATATATGTAGTGACGCTCTATTATTTTTACTGCTATTATTTTTATCATATTTTGTAGGGAACATTTCAAAAATTGAAATTTAAAAATGACGAGTTCAAACACCTAGTTTGAAACATCAAATGGTCTCGGTTGAAGAAGTGATGAACAAGAGAGTTGTACAACTCATCAAGATGTACAAATCTTTTTTTGGGTGTTTTTCCATATAACAAAGTGAAAATAACATTGTTCACAAAATGTACACATATCCCTTATAGTTTAGGAAACTCAATGGAACCATGTAAGTGACATGTAAATTTTGTGTACAATGATATTATCGCTTCATCGGATGAACCAAAGATCAAAATAACAATTGTAGATATTGAGAAGTTATGAAATTTTGTAGTTGGCAACTTTTTGATTTGAAATCATCTTGTCATGAAATAGTACATCTGAATTGTTTAAAATTTAAAATTTAAATTTTGTAAATGACCTCGGAAGGAAAAACACCCAAACTAAAGTTTGTAGATATCGAAAAGTTATGAAACTTTGTAGTTGAAAACTTTTTCATTGGAGTTCATCTTGCCATACTAAGCCTATGTTTAAATTTCTCAAATTTGAAATTTAAATTTTGTAAATGACCTCAGATGAAAAAAAACTTCCTAAACAACAATTGTAGATCTTTAAAAAAGTTATGAAACTTTGTAGTTGACGCTTTTTGATTTGAATTCGTTTATTACCTCCAAAATACAATTTACACTCGGTTTGATATAATATGTCGGAATCCAAAATGGAATACGATACAAGTGACTAAGGGGTGCAGTGGTTGGAGGAGGAGACCTGCAAGGAGCAGGTCACAGGTTCAAATCCTATGTGAAATTTTTTTTTCTTATTTTTACCAGCATTTTTTGGATTCTGGTATTTGAACCGCACTAATGTCTAAATCTGGGGTAGTGTAAAAAAAATCATAGTTCGTGTACTCAAGTAATATATAATATATGAGATTTCTTATAGAAGAAAAACTAATATTACCTAAGCTTAACTTTCTATGTCATGAATATACCAAGTCAAATATTACCAAATATTGTATTGCTTAGTGTAAACGTATATATAATGCATTCCTGTTTTATTTTACAAAAGAAAATGTTATTTGTGATGTCATTAACTTCTTTCCACATGGCTTAATTCTGGGAACTTTGCGCTTGGAACACTAGGTGCAGTCCTAAAAATAGGGATAAAGAACCATTCCCACCACAAACAGATAAAAAGCATAGTCAACAAAATTATTTTACTTTTCTTTGGTAAAATTAGGAATAAAATGTTAAAGGATCAAATAACTCCAAAATAATACAAAAACATGCTGGTCCTCGTGGTTTTCATGATCAGTTTCCTTTCGGAAGGTGCCAAGTTAAATTCTTCTGCGCCACACTTATTTTGATATTTCACTTATTTTGATATTTTCTATCTTTTCAGTAAATCAGGAATAAATAAAATGTTAAAAGTCCCAAATAATTCTAGAAAAAAGAATGCTTGTCACATTTGGTTGCATGGCCGGTTAATTTCCTTCCACAGGTGCGACATTATTTTTTTCTATTTTTTTGGTAAAATCAGAAATAAATTGTTAAATGGAACAAATAATCACAAGATAACACAAAAGCATGTTTGTCTATGTGGTTTGCTTGTTCAGTTTCTTAACAAAAGTCGTTGGGTTCAATACTTGTGTACCACACTTATTTTGATATTTTATATCTTTTTGGTAAAATCCGGAATAAATAAAATGTTAAAATTCCCAAATTATTGGTAAAATCCGGAATAAATAAAATGTTAAAATTCCCAAATGATTCTAGAAAAACAAAAACGAATGCTTGTCCCATTCGGTTGCATGTCCGGTTTTCTTCCACAGCTGCGACACTATTTTTTAAATTTTTTGGTAAATTAGAAATAAAGTGTTAAAGGGATCAAATAATCACAAGATAACACAAAAGCATACTTGTCTTTGCGGTTTGCTTGCTCAATTTCCTTCCAAAAGTTGCTACGTTCAATACCTGAGCACCACACTTTTTTGATATTTTTTTCTTTCTAGTAAAATCAGGAATTATAAATAAAATGTTAAAAGTCCCAAATAATTCTAGGAAAAAAGAATGCTTGTTGCATACTCGGTTTCCTTCCAGGTTACACGTTTTTAGTTTCACATAAAAAATGTCTCAAAATGGGTAAGGATAAATTTCTAGTACACATTAAAACATCTCTACTTAATGAAAACATCTCTATGCGCATAAGGACGATTATTTGAAACGCCTTATAACGTGTCTTCATGCTACTCACGGTTGTAAGCATGTCTAATTATGTGTCAACTTTATACGTTTTTAGTTGCATGTCAAAAAGCATTTCTAGGTGTCTATTCATGATTTTGAGATACGCTTTACAACGTGTGTAGATGTTATTGATGATTGAAAGCATGGCTAATTTCGTGTCATTTAAATACGATTTCAAAAGCATGTTAAAAAATGTATATAGATACATCTTGACGTTGAAAGCGTGTTAAATATCGTATCACTTAGATACGCTCTTGAAATCGTGTCAAATAATGTCTTTACGTGCCAACCTAGAGACGCTTTTTTAAAGCAAAATACAAAGCGTAGCTACAGGGGGGTTTCTAGTAGCTTTTGCTCCTCACAAGACTTGTTTTATGAAGAACAATGGTAGCTATTGCAAGAGTTGCAAGCAAGTGGGTCATTTAGAGCATGCATGCAAGAACAAGAACACTAATGCCTCCTCTTACAAGTTGAATGCTTCCTACATGCTTGTTAAGAGTGAGTGTGGTGTGAGTGCTAGATTCATTGGTACACCATGGATGAGCTCAAAGAAGAAAGCTATTTGGGTGCCAAAGACTCTAGTGACTAACCTTCAAGGACCCAAGTAAAAGTGGGTACCTAAAGCTTGATGTCTTCTTGTATGTCAATTACAAAGCCGGAGGGAGGCATTGGGTGCTTGATACACTACAGGATTTTGGCGCTTTAGCAACGTCCAAAATATGTTGCAATATGCTCGTTTTCGGTGCAATAGCCGCAATTGCACCCAAAAACTTTCGTAAACAAATGTTACAATAAGTCCGTGGTATTTGCCTTCAACAACGAATGTCTTTTGTCGTTGCACTAGTTTTGGTATTGCAACACAGTGAGGCGTTGGGACAATCATCTACGGGCACACTCAAGTTGGTTGCCATGTATCCTATCGCGACATATCAGGTGATGCCGTAGGTTTCAATTGCATCCTACACAAAGCGTTGCAATGTATAAGATGGGGCGTTGCAAAGTATTGTATTGCTACACTCCAGTTAGGTGCAATAGAGTAAGCCCTCTATTGCCATCAAAGTGATTTGGGTGTTATTTGTGGTTCCCTCTTTTACCATGAAATGAGTTTCAGTGCAATAGGGGGTGTTCTCTATTGCTACCAGGTTTGTTTGGATGCGAGAGATGGATAACTCTATTGCAACCCAATACGGTTGGTTGGTTGTTAGATGTGATCTCCTCTATTGCTTCGAAAACGTTTTGCGAGGCAAAAGTTCATGTCTCTATTAGCACCATAATAATCGGTTGCAACATGTGTACCTCCCTCTATTGGCACGACCCTTTGTGACATCGAAAAATCTGGGTTGCGATAGGATGAATTATCTTTTGCCATGAATGGTGTTGCTTTCCATATTTTTGTAGATATTGCCACGTGTCTATTCTGCCACGCCATTTAGTTGGACCTCCAACAATTTCAAATAATAATATAATACAGGATCAATAACAATTATGCATTTAACATCCATCAAACACAATTTAACCACACATGTAGTACTGAAATTACACCACAACTACTGAAATATTTAAATGTTTCCGACACTCCACACCACACAGGTAGTATTGAAATAAAGTTTCCGACGACACTCCATTGTTTGAACGAAATCTAAAGGGCGACTTGATACGATCGAAATGAATCATCCTAGGCTAATTGATACGAAATAAAACACTTGATCAACAATCCAATCACTTGATCAACAATCCAATCACTTGATCAGCAAAGGGTGACTTCAAGACAATCCCATCACTTGTCGCTCCATCGAAATGCCTTACTTTTCTGGAAAGAATGAACGACATTTTTTTTAGCATCAAGTGAACTAAAATTATCATTGAGGGTACACAGCAGCAGACACTAAACCAAAGTTTCATTGCTCATCATAAAATTATCACCTGCTGCCTTCTTGCTGCCGGTAGTGCCTCGTTTCTTACTATTTGCCTTCAATTGGTCTAAAGTAACGTATTTGCCCGCTGCTGCCTTAGCTGCTTCATTGCCTCTAGTACTTCTTGTATTGCGAACGGTACCTGCCCTTTGTTTATCAGCGAGTTGAGATTCCTCCAGGTTGCCTTCAGGCTGCTCGTCCTGGGAACAAATAAGGTGGAACTATTAAATTAGGCGCCATTTTGTGTAGTATTAGATGATAGCACTAAGAAGTTGTCAATTCACAACAACCTGATTTGAGGAGACCAAAAGTTGTGGGCTAGGGTCAACAACTTGAGTACTCACCTTTGTTGCAGCCGCCTGTCAATTCACAGTCAACCTGATTTGAGGAGACCAAAAGTTGTGGGCTAGGGTCAACAACTTGAGTACTCATCTTTGTTGCAGCCGCCGCCACCTCTGCAATTGCAGTGACATTGTTGTTTGGCTGGACATATACAGACAGTTAGTTATAGAACCTAAGGAAGTGACAACAGAGTTATTACATTAGTTGGCCTTTTGATTTGATTGCTTAATGAAGGAGACAATGATTAGTTATTCGCTTTGTCTTAAAACAAACTTGTCACTAACCTGTCATTTGTATATGAAATTAAACAAAGTGATCACATGAGAACTGTCAAAACAGACACCATTAGTTGGTAGCAGCAGCTCAGACTAGAGGAGCCGTTGTTGATCCTAGTAAAGAACAAAAAGATGACACATATACAAAAATTAGAAATTATCCCAATACAAAGAAAAAGAAAAAGAAATCAGAGACCGAGTATATGGAATGTGCTTAACAATCGATATCTTACAGTACAAGAAAATCTTGGTTATTTCTTTGTGATTATATCTTAAGATTTTGCAATATTTTATTTGGGTGATTTCAATGATAAAGATTATTTCTAACAATTAGATTCTGAAAGTGGAGAATTCTCAGCAAATAGATTTGTCTACTTTTTAGTGACCGAGTATCGATTGGCAAGATGTGCATAGCGAGGATTTTTAATTTCATGCAAAACAGATTAGATCAGACACTACCAAATCATATATCTCAAGGAATCCGTCAGAATTTTAAATGCACAATCAAAAGACCTTAATATTTATCAACAAGGCAAATAGAAGAAGCGACCAGTCTATCAGCACCCCAACACTCTCCCATACACACATACATGTAGCAAAGGCTTGCTCTCCAATACACACATACATGCATCAAAAGGGAATGTTGGACTATATTTACGTGTGATAATGGTAACTATATTCCAAACCATAGAGAATGTTGGACCAACAAGTAGCCTAAAATGGCTCCATATTTGCCAAAATCAACCAGCCATGAAACAATAATCAACCAGTCAGGTAAAATTGAGTATCTTTAATTGCATACATAACAATGCTGGAACTACTCAAAACTGGTTCAAAACAGCTTACTTTGGCAATTGAACCAGCCATCTCCTCCAAGCCAAACAGCGAGACAGTGATACTATATTGAGCACAATACTATATCCAAGCATGGAGCTAGAGATATCAGGTACTAAATAGTGAGTTTGCAGATCACAACAGTGGTCCTCCCACATGCTTTAAATTACACGCAATTAGATGAGCATAATAAGGAATCAACTACAAGAAATCAGGAGGCTTCAGTTCTACAATCGTACCTCCAAGTTGCAGACCAGACTGAATAGAGGTCTCTTCTCAGTGGAATACCATCGAACAACTAGGCTGCATCATAAATAAAAAAAATATGAACACCTGCGATTTGCAATGTAACATGCATACTGGAATTTCGACAAGCTTATAGCTGCTCTCTCTCACTAGCATCTTTATCGCTCGGTACCACCAGATCCGAATCTCACTCCTCCAAAAGCATGAGTACCGGTAACCCTTCCCATCGTCACAACTCACAACAACTTGAAATCACAAAGAGCACAACACAGAAGGGAGAGAAGAATTAACATGGAACCTATGCGGGTCGAAAGAGATGGGGCAGCCGTGCCTCGTAGTCGTAGATGACGAGCATGACCTAGGATATGCTAGAGGAGAGGGACTACGCGCCCTGACATCCGCCTCTTCCCACCGGGGGAGGGAGAAGCCGCCGTCACGGCTCGCGGTGGACCTGGAGAAGAAGCCACCATCGCTAGCAGCCTCACCCATGTGTGGATCCGGCGATGTAGATGCTCCATGCGTGGGGGCACCGTCCGGGACAGCGGGATGACACCGGCAAAGGATGGGGTGCTGGGCAAGGGGGGTGGCTGCGGCAGGGATGGGAGAGCTACCGCGCTGGCCTTGGAGGGTCACCGGGGTTCGAGGGAACGTCTCCCTATACTCGGAGGGGAGGGGTGCCATGGCTTGGAACCGAGGATGGCGGGCTCAAAGGGGATGGTGGCGGCCGTGAGTCACGATGGCAGTGGCAATTGCTGCGGCAGCGCCATGGTATTGTGCTTGTGCGGGAGGGAGCCAGGGGCAAAGGGTTTCAGCAAGTTTTTGATTTGGTGGCCCAAATAAAAATTTTCTCCGGTACGAGGAGTTTTCGGGTGGTTTTAGGCGGGTCGGGAGTTTTTTTTTTCTTTTGCGGAACTAGGAATCTTTTATTAAAGAAGAAACAATATCAAATCTATTAGCCACCTAGGAGACAAATAGAAAATGGATTTTTTTGTTTGAAAAAGGATTTTCTTTTTCATCAACTACCACACTAAAATAAATTCAAAGAATACTTTTTTTTGACACAAGTAGAATTTAAAATACTGTATAAAGCTATCACATTGATGCAGTAGGTGTTGTTGTCTAGAATCGTGGCTCTAGGTTAGTGACATATGAATTTGTATCTGCATGTCTAGGCTATGATGGTTACAAAGCGGACACAAAGATGTAAACTGGTTCGAGACTATACATCGCTACGCTACCGAAGGGCTTGTAGTAGGGGTTACAAGTGTTCAACAGATGGATGGGCTCCTGAGTCTCTTGGAGGACGGCTTGGTTTGTAGCTTTGTTGCTTGACTTCCTTGAGTTGCCCTAAGGACGGTCCCCCGCCTCTTTATACCCGCAAAGGAGGATTCAGTTACAAAGATGTGGTAAATGGTAAAAAGAGAAAAGTAAGAAAGAGAAAAACAAAAGAAGGCCTCGGGCGTGGCCGTCTTCCTTCTATCCGGATGGACAACATCCTGTAAGAGGTATGCAAAGGTGCAGTCGGGCCATGCTTTGACATTCGTGGTGGAGTGACCGGATTCAAATCGTCGTACGCGATATTCACAACTCCGTACATTGTGCATGACAGTGCACCATCCCATTGTCTAGGTAGATTCATGGTGGGGACCCGCGTGACTGGTGGTTGTGCCCGAGACCTAGATGTGTGGCTCGAGCGAGGCGGAAAGGCGGAGATCCCTAAGGGCGATCCCGCTCGAGACCTTGCGGTAGGGCTCGAGCGTAGAAATGGCTTCCGAGGGATCGGCCCACGCGGGACCCTACGGTGGGGCTCGATGGAGACGGGTAATAGTTCTTTGCCTTGATACATAAACGTTGACACGCTATTTTTTATTATCTTTGGTCGGGGTACCTTTATATTGGTACCCGACAATATGTGAGCACCACATGAAGGAACGCTGACGTGGCTGCTATGATGCGGTTGCCAAGGCCATGGTATGAGATGGAAAACATAGCATAATTCCTATACATATTGGATCTCGTTTGCAACGCATGGCCATGTTTCCAGCGATCAAGACAGTTCTTCGACCTTCCTTTGTTTCCAAAATATTACTCAACTATAGGAACCATGGCAGTAGGATTTGGACGTAAAATTCAAATGTATGGGAACGCTACTTCAAATTCGTATTTAATAGGAATATATTTTTAATGATACATCGGGTTTAATTGGATGCCATTCGAATAATAATTTTATACGCTTTTTTTTTTGTGAATATGATTGCACGTTTATTTGAGCATCAGTTGCTGTAGGATTTAAATCAATTCTTTCAAAACGTTTCTTGGAGACATCAATGAAAAGACAGTAATATTTTAAAGGGGTATAAAAATCCTAAAAAATCGGCATTGAATCATAATTTGAACGATGTATAATTCCATTTGATTTTTTTATGGAAACTTTATACACCAAAAAAATGTTGTTATGCAAGTTTGTAGATTTTCCTAAGTCTAGAAATTATAATGACTAGTTATTGCTAATTTGGAGATAAAACAATGAATTGTCTCTAGCAAACAAATGATTTTTTTTTCATCTAACTCAAATATATGGGTTAGCGTGAAATGTATGAGCCAAAATTACATTTTTAAAATTTTTAAATCTAATTGAAGGTAATTCAATTTGTAATTATTTTCAACAAACAAGCTGGGAGAGCCAAAGGAAAATTGGCACTTTCTAGGACTTGGCGGCAAACTACGCGCCAACAGATCCAAAATACACGCCCACGGATCGCGCTTGACCAAGGGCCTGGAAATTTTAGCGCGCAAGGCACAATGGAAGCAGGCCTCAAATTACATCACTGAGACCTGCGTATGCGAGGGCCTCATGCTGAACCGATGTACTACGGACACTATCGATCCTCTCTCAGAAATCGGCGCCAAAATCTGCGGACGACAAGCCCGTCAGTTCTCAATCTTCCTCCGCCATAATTTTTTACAGCCCGAGCTGCGCAACGCCGACACGCCACAACGGATCACGTAAATATTTTAAAACACTTAATTTCTACTCACTTACTATATGCACCTCAGCATTCATATTTACACTGAATACCACGACCTGCCCAACCCACCGTCAATTCTGACCATCTAATTCAGTTCATCCCCTCCTAATGCCTCTAAATTTTAGGCACCATCGCACTTCTATTTTGGGGGGGGGGCAACTTCACGTGCCGATACCTGGTGCTCGCTTCCGGCTTCGTGGAGCTGCGTAAAGAATATTAGAGATACTCACCCCACATACAACTTGTGCTGCAGCTGTGGTAGACATACTGCGATTAGCTAATATTAGAGATACTTACGCTTCTTGGTTGGGTCTTCTATCTTTCCAAACCCGTCATTGTCAAGGCATTTTATCGACAACATAAGGCGGTACAACTCCATGCTGCCATGACTTCTAAGGGAGTCAAAGCCATAAACATAAAAGACGGTCCTGCCCTTATGTCTCAAATTAGTATCAACTCGCCATGAATAGGTTCACTCAAATAGATAGCATGTAAGGAGCCAAAATTTTGTCAGCTATACATCTTTGATACGCATCTGAAGTAAAAATCGTATGGCAATTCCGCATGAAAGTGAATTCCACCCAAATGAAAGTATTGTAAGTGCATTTTCAGCAATGATTGACACACAACCCCATTGAGCAAGTTTTCACTGCCCGGATAGGTGGCGTCGATAACTCATCCAACATTGGATACCATTACTCTTTCATGCTATTCTCGCTCCAAAACAACACTATTTACAGTACCCAGTTGCATCAAGGTCGTTTTTTGGTGGTCAATTATCTAGGTAACAGCGAGGAGGGCCAGACTTAATTTTGCAAGATCATTCATCCAATTCAGAAAGTAAGTGGTCACACACAAGTTCATATCAATGCAATATCCGCTGTTGTTTCCATATGGAGAAGTTGGATCCATGATGACCTTACTATGTCTCCGCTCCTCGCTCCAACAGCATCAAACGAAAAAGGTTACCATGGCAGAATATTATTCATACCGATTGCATGACAGACAAAATGATTTCAACACCCTCTACGTTGCAGCAAGTTAACCCAAGCATATATTGTTGATGTTTATTGTAGCGTAGAGGATGAGCGCCTTAGACATTTCAGAACGACTCTTTTCGTAAGAAATAACAAGCCCCTACAAAGCTTTAGTTCAGCCGCTAATAGTGGTGTCACGCGTGCCTCCGATGTAGGCCAACCAACCTTCTTACCAGGTTCATTTACAGGAAGCCCAAGATACTACTAGAACTACCAAGATTGTGTTGCAATATGCCGGAGGTTTGGATGCCCGGATCTATTTATTACATTCACATGCAACGCCCGTGGCCGTAAATTGAGGACGCCTTATCATTCATACCAGGACAACAAGCTTCCGACAGAGCTGATATTGTGGATCGGGTCTTCCACATGTAGGTTTAAAATACTCATGGAAGATATAGAGAAGGATGACTTCTTTGGATCCACACTTGGTGTATTTCCCTAACATTTTATTGCTCCTTCTTCACCATAACATGGTCACCCTAATCTCGCACGTTTAACTTCGATCTAACTAATTGTACCTACCCGTTCATTTCTTGCGCGCCGTATAATAATGAATTTCAGAAGAGAGGTCTTCCACATACACCTCGATACTTTGGCTCAAAAAGGATAGGTCCTCTTGGTCCAAGTGATAGATTCCTTCATATCAGCCCTCAACTTCCGTATCCAAATTTCTCGTTGATCGTGACATTGTGTTTTGGAGGGCAAAGTTGTCAAAGTTCATGATTCATGGCCCCGTGGATCTCTACAACCTTACTCACCTTGCATGAACAATGGAAAGTGCGACAAAATTCTACCCAAAGAAATTTTGTGAGCAAACTATAGTGTTACCTAATATTATGTCAATTATGCTCGCCTAAATAATGGTATCACTGCGCCACAAAAACGGATTCAGGTTGACAACACATTTGTGGTGCCACATAATTTGGATTTATTGGTCAAATACCAAGCACACATAAATGTTGAAAGTGTGAATCGCAATGGAAATGGAGAGATACCTATTCAAGTACACAAACAAGGGTCCTGACTTCGCTAAAGCTACATGTTAAAGAGGAAAAGAGGCACCCTCGACAATGCCACTGAGACATTCAATGAGATTAACGAATATCTAGACTGCAGATGCGTGACTCCTAATGATGCTGCTTTGGAGACTACTTCAGTTTGATATACACTACACTAATCCAGCCGTAGAGCGACTTCCGTCCACCTTCCTCTACAAAATGGTGTCTTATACACGGAAGATGACTACCTAGATGAAGTAATAAACAACTAACAAACCTCACCACTAAGTTAACAAAGATGGTTTTTTGCCAACCAAGACTACTCTGAGGCTCGGGAACATACTTATGTGAATTTCCCGAGTAATCGACATGGCATCAAGATGGTAAATTTTGGGGTAAACGTCGCACAATCGTCCAAGGCTGGTCGTCTTGCTAATGTTGCACCCAATCAAGGGGAGAGATTTACCTAAGAATGTTGCTGCACATAGTCAAAGGACCACGAAGTTTTTCTAAAATACGAACCATTGCTGGATCGGAACAACCGACATTTCGTGCTGCATGATGCATTGGGCTTACTTGGTGATGACCAAGAATGGTTCCATGCCATGTTCTGATGCAGCACAATGGGCATTTCCATCCCAATTAAGACAACTGTTTGTTACACTATTATCGTTCATGAGCTGAAAACCCCCTTAAAGTATTTGATGAATATGTCAAAGTCATGGGTGAAGACATGTTATATCGTGCAAAACAACATGGCTCCAACAGCACCCGATGCAATCATACAAAAGTATATCGTGTCCTTTGTCTTACATGAACTACAAAGACTACTTGCGTACGTCGGATATAACCTAACATATTATCTCCATTTGCCCCCAAACAGACAATGACTCTTCTAATATCCTTACAAATAGATTGATAATGGAAGAGCTTTCATATGCTACAGATGATGGAGCCTCTGAAATAGAACAGTCCATTAGTAAGCTCAATGCAGAACAAAGGCATATTTATGATCTCATACAACATTCCATCTTAAATAATTTAGGACAAACCTTCTTCATCTATGGTTATGGTGGCACCGGCAAAATCTCTTCCCGTGGAATACTTTGCTCAACAAAGGTCGAAGCAAGGGGAAGATAGCATTGGCGCTGTATCTTCCGGAATAGCAGCACTCTTACTTCCAGGAGGACGAACACCCCACCACGCTCAATGTTCCTCTACAAGTCCATGCTCACTGTTTGTAAAATAGAAAAGAGCACACACTTGGCTGAGTTGGTACAACATACATCGGCTAATTATATGGGACTAAGCACCGGGCCAACCATAGGCACTGTTTTGAAGCACTTGATCGCACACTAAAAGACATCATGTCATCCAACAAACAGCTTGGGGTATAACAACCGGCCCTGGTGGTGATTTCCCGTACGTAATTCCCGCCAATTATTACTCCAAATGGAACAAAACCACAAATCTTGGCTGATCAATCACCAGATCTCATTTATGGCGAAATTGCCAAGTGCTTCACTTAACTCAAAACATGAGGGCTTCAATGCCCCCATCTTCGAATCCAAAAGAACTGAGTTTAACAATTTTGCCAAATGGCTCTATCAATTGGTGATGGTACAGCTCCCGGGCAGCGGCGCCCACAAACTTACCCGGGACATCATGGGTTCAGATTCCTGCATAACCTTTTGCTACCACCCGAACAGGAATCTTGACAACTTGATTTCTTTTTGTATATGGATCACCTCCAAAGGAATCGCAGTTACCCACTTATCTCTGTGAACGAGCAATATTGGCGCTCAACAAATGAGGTGGCTGCTGCTATAAATGCAAAAATCATTGCCTCGATAGCCACCGAAGAGATGTCATATTACAGCTCAGATTCCATTGATGATTCAACGTCCAACTATTGCACACTAGAAGCCCTTTATCCTCAAGAATTCCTCAATACTATTACAATGAGCGGGCTCCTCTCCGCACCACCATCTGCAACTTAAAATTCGTGTTCCCATAATGTTACTAAGAAATTTGAATCCCTCAAAAGGATTATGCAATGGAACTAGGGCTTATAGTGACGCAGCTTACACACCGTATTATTGAAGCTCAAATTATTACCGGAGTACAGGAACGAAGACTTATATTCCACGAGTAATCACTTCATCAGATCCCAAGTGGCCGTTCAACATAAAATGGCGCCAATTCCCAAATCCGCATCATATGCCATGACGATAAAACAAAAGCCAAGGACAAACACTGAAGATAGTTGGCGCCTACCGGCCAAAACCAAAAGGTTCTCTCATGGTCAACTTTATGTTAATTTCACGTGTCACATCAAAGGATGCGTGTCATCATCCCGAAGGAAATGATAGTAAACACATAATGTTGTCTACTCTGAAATTTTAGACGACATATCACCAAACATACACCGAATCCAGGTAACGTCGTCATATGCGAATTCCCCTTTTTACTGTTCAGTTTTACTTAAGATCCTAATTGCCTCCCCGAATAAGTTACAGCTATATCTACCTTCACGTGTTAGCACTACAAAAATTGTCATGATATATATACATTTTCTAATCTTCAATACTTACATACGATTTCTCACACCGTTGAACATAAACTGCGAATATAAAATTAAACAAATTGTGTTATTGCCCACGTACTCAGTAAAATTTAGCCATAACAATTACGACCACGTCCCAAATCATCTTGATCATCTGCACATTGTTTTTACAATTGTTTTATTTGTTCTTTTGCTCCCTCCAATTCCTTACCATGACATACACTTATTTATTCTCTTTCTTATTACAGCGACATGCACATGGAGCTGTTTGGCAACTTCGCACAACATCGAAGCTCATGTTACTACATCGTTACTGCATGCCGTGATGCTAATTTTTGCAAAAAAAGATATATTTTCACAATATCATGGAACACGCTCAACTTCGCAAAGGAGACAATTCACCGTAGAAGACCGTTTCCAAAATCCAAATGCATGTGCAATACTTATACATATCTGATCTATAATGGTGATATGTTTAAACCTCGGCTACGTATATACGCGTACGCACAATCACCGCACACCGCATACGCATGTACCTAGCCTGCGGCAATGGCCGCGGGTCCTGCCTAGTATTATACCTAATGCTAAGAGGCAAAATTTCTCGGTCTCCCTCTATCTACCCGAACAATGGAGAGTTTTTTTTTTCCTGTTTGGACTTATATAACCCGTGCATGTGCAGTTAAAATAGTTCGCATCTAGCGTGATACAAAGTCCAATTCTAAGATGTATTGGCCCGCGTATATGACCCGGACTCATGAATCATGAACCATGCTCATAAAAGTTAGAAAAAGTTCTGTTTAGCAAGGGAACGAAGTTCGGTTAGAATGTGTATTGAGTTGTATTACAACGGACAAGCACGTTTGCTAGTAGGACTTTAAAAGAGAGAGAAATATAGCATGAAAACCGTTTTTTTTCAAGTCGAACCTTATTAACCAAACGTTTTTTTTAAGCCTAACGAGGTTACCACTAACGACATTCTACCACCAATATTAATCAAACCTTATATTTACTATTGATTTATCCGTGTCAAAAAAAACTTCAATAGCATTATAAACTAAATTTGCTGCATAACTATATAATCCCAAATCATAAGCTAAGATTGTCATTAATTAACACATAAGTTGTCAGCCATTACTAACATCAAAATTTGCCACCATTATAGCTAAATCTTATCTTACTACTAAAAGCAACCCAACGATGGTAATCCCTCGCTAATCACCCCTCCCCGCTCCGTAACCCCTTCCTCCTGTCCCCCGTATAATAAAAAAAAAGAGAAAACTAATCGCCCCTCTCTCCGTAATTAACCCCGCTCCGCAGACTCGTCGCAGCCCCCGCTCCGCCCATCTGGCTCCATAGAACCGCCGCCCGCGCGCGGCGCGTCTAGCTACAACGAACCGCCGCTCGCGCCCTCGCCCTCGTCGGCTGCTCGTCCCGTCCGCACCGCCGCGCGCGCCTCCGCGCCCGACGAGGCCCCGCCAGCCGCGCACGCCGCTCGGCCGCCGGCGCCGGCTCCACCCCGTCCGACGCGCACGCCGACCGGCTGCCGCCGCTCACCGCCGCTCGCACGCGCACGCCGGCCCCAACCCCTCATCACGACCAATCCGTGCAAATACACCTCGGCGACTCCCGGTCCTCACGCCTCCGCGGGCAGCGGGGCAAGCGCTCGCGGATCTTCCTCACGACACCAAGTGATGACGGCGAGGCGCGGCAGTACCGGCATGCGGAGTGCGGAGAAGTTGGGCTCCGTTTGCCCCGCGAGACCGCTTACCGGCGGAGCGGCGTCGCGGCATCGCGACGGCGGAGCGGCAAGGCCAAGGCGTCGCGGTTCTTCCTCATGTCTCGGACGGACGGGCGCGGACGTGGCAATCAAGGGCAAGACGGCGTGGGCGCGGCTCTTCTACCGTGGCGGTTGGTCCCCTTCCGTCGCAATCGTCCCGAAGGAGGTCGAACGCAACAACGGCGACAGGACGATCGTGACCGGTGGCCGGTGAAGCAGGTGTTGGCCGAGCGTGCGCCGGTGGAGATCGAGCGACCAGCGGGTGGAGATCAGCCGGCGGCCGAATGGTGGCGCGGTGCAAGCAGGTGCGTGCAGTTTGGTGAGGAGGTTCGTCCTATTAGTCTATTACTACTGTCGCAGACCTCCAGTGCTCCCGTTGTTCATCTCTTGAAATGGTCAGCGACATTCTTTTGATGTAGTTTGGTTTAGTGATTTTTGTTAGACACAATTAGCACACGAGTGTTTTTTGCCAGATGCAACAAGATTGAGGCTTGTGATTGCAAGAGTTAAAACAGTCCTGTAGAAACTTGCTGAATTGACATATACATTAACTACGGTGGGGCTTTCTTATCTTTGTACTGGAGGATCAGTCAGTACTGCAAGTTAATTTGAAAAGTAAGTATATATTTTTGAAGTTCTCACTAAATTTCAGACCTTGGGATCAAAAAAATGATACCTATTTTGACCATCTCTTGCACTCAATCTTCATTAGTTGTATCATTGCTGGGCTATAAAAACTGCAGTCATCCTCTTGATTTACACTGACTTCATTTTTGCTTGCTATGACATATCCTGGAACTTAGCTCTCTAATACTCCTTGAGCCAAAGTTGACATTGCCATTGTCTAAAAATGACATTTTGGACTTGGTTCAAAATATTTCAATAATGATCTTACGGCTGCTACCTTATTCCGCCAGGTGTGCTGAAAAATAGGCCTGGGTTCCTAATCTACCGTCGTTGTCGAATTGCCACTTCCAGGTTAGCTGAACCATCTATACATCTGTAACACTATGATTTGGTCCAAATCTTGTTTGAGCCCCACTGAAACTTTCCTACTTAGTGTGTGTTGGTGTATGATCCGTTTGTGTACGAAAGATTTGCCTAAAATGCAAATGCATATGGATGATACCCGTTTTTATTTTCTTGGAGACAGAAACCACATGTTGCAACTTCATCAATGTTATTTAGTTCAATTTTGTTTGGTATTTTTCACCTTGCTTGCTTTAATTTCTAATTTCAGGATTCAAATAACTTATGAGCTAGAGGGTTTCAGGGAACATATAGCACAAAATTATAAGGGTCTCGCTGTTTGTTTGGTTTTCCTCAAAAACAATCATAAGGTGCTATGATCTCTAAACTCATGTTAGTAAGAGCATATCATGAATTCTGAGTCATGCATTGTATTTGACAACCTGAACTCTCAAGCTGCTATGGTCTCTTAACTCATGTTAGTAAGAGCGGAATATGAACTCTGAATCGTGCATTGGATTTGACAACCTGAACATCAAACTAAAGTGTTGGTTGAATCGTTGCTTCCTATTCTCAAGACTGAAATGGAATTCACATGGGTGAATGGCCCGATCATGAAAAAAAAACTAAATTCACATGCCTGGTGGCAGAACTGCCCACTCACGCTTCAAGGTTCCCCTTACCCTCGAAGATGGGGCCACTTGTACCTTCACAAAGCAGTGTGGTACCGCCAAGCTGCTTCGGAAGGCATTCCTTATTATCTAGGATGAGGTGACAATGATGAAGAGGCAAGGTGTCGAGATGCTAGACTACAGCCTTCGTGACGCCACGGACTTCGTAACCTGCCGTTTGGGGGGGGAAGACTATCGTGTTTGGTGGAGATTTCGGGCAGTTCTCCCGGTTGTACGAAAAGGGTCAAGGGCTCAAATAGTCGGTGCCTCGCTGCGTATGTCATATCTTTAGAATTCCATGCGACATCTCAAACGGTGCGCAACATGAGGACAAAGAACGACTCATGGTTTTCGGATTACTTGCTACGCATCGGGAGGCTCGAGGAGGCTAATAGTGATGATGAAATCCGGCTTCCGATGATATATGCATACCGCAACCCGGTGAAGATAGTGATCTTGATACGCTAATTGACAACATATTCCTGCCCTCAATGCTAATATGTCAAACAAGAGCTACATCACATCATGAGCAATATTATTGCCACGAAATAACCGGGTTGATATGATTAACATGAAGATGATAAGCCGTTTCAAGGGGATGAGATGGTGTACCATAGCTTTGACGGTGTGGTGGATGATCCACACAACTACTACCCATCCGAGTTCCTCAACACTTTGACCCCCAATGGTCTCCCTCCACATGTGTTAAAGCTCAAGATTGGGTATCCGATCATTTTACTAAGGAACGTCGACCCACGGGTGGACTTTGCAATGGAACCAGGCTGGTGGTTAGAGGGTTCCAAAGAAATATCATATATGCAGAAATTATGGTCGGAGACCATGTCGGAAAATGAGTCTTCTTACCGCGGATTCCATTATGCCCTCGGATGATGAGATGTTCCCGTTCAAGTTCAAGAGGAAGCGGTTTCTGTTAGACTTAGTTTTGCCATGACAATTAACAAGGCACGGGCGACTATCCCCAATGTTGGTGTGTATTTGCCTGCACCGGTCTTCTCCCATGGCCGGTTGTATGTTGCGCTATCTAGAGCCCACGCCATTGAATATTAAGATTCTTGCCATCCCACCCAGTGATAAAAAGGAAACGAAAAGGATGACACAAATAATGAGTAAGTACACGAAAAATATTGTCTACAAGGAGGTCCTCACTTAATGACAAGGTATTGTCTTATGTTTTGCACAATTGGTATATTTTAACATTTATGTATTTTTTTACTGATATTAGTTGTATCTATGTGAATTTCAGGTAATAGAGGTAGGAGAAAAGAAATGAGAGACAAGTAGTTATGACATGCTGATATGTTACTGATTAGATGTACATATTATATATTTTAAAGAAATAGTTTGAATTCTTTGTTTTAATGTTAATTATTTGTAATGACATAGAATTATATAGATATATTCCTTTTTTATTGGATGTCATGAAATATTTTACCCGTAGCAACGCACGGGCACTTAACTAGTTTATTACCGTAAAGACAAAAGTTGATAATAATATCATAAATGATCTAGCTTATAGAAATGCATTGGAACATAAATCAAATACCGCTACCGCAGACTTCTCATCATTGATGTTGTTCATCACTTGAATCCTCAACGCCTCAATTTGTTCATGTTAGGTGCTCAATAGTGTACTCCTTTGTGAGCTCGATAACCATGTACTTCTATGTATTCACCAAAACCAATTAATTATTAGACAACAAATATTAAAAGAAAAATATTTTAGAGCTAATTAGTGAGGACAATCAATGTATAGATTACACTACTGAAAGACCCTAATTTGATTTTAGCTAATTGATAAAACCCTAAGACTAACCTTGTGTCTAAGTGGATGATTTAGAAGGTAGTCCTAGCCAAGTGAGGAGCAAGGCGATCATGGTGGAAGGATGGAGAAGATCCAAAAGATGATCAAGGGCTCAAGACTTGGTGAAGAGAAGAAAGAGAAAAATAAAATGGGCTCAAGGCAATGGTATAAAGCAATAGGGTCATTTTGTTTTGCGTTGAAGACACCATAAGGGTGTGAGTGATTTAAGATCGATAGCCAGACTATTAAGAGGGGAAGTCTTATCGGTTGATCGATGCACGGGTACCACTAGGTGAAATAATCTTTGCATGCATGTAGGACCTAGTGAGCTAACCAAAATCCTTGCTAAAATGTTTTTGTGAAAATGCTAACTTATAAGCTCAAGTGATGGAGACACTTTGGAATTGGCACGTGAAGCAAGGTGGTGAAAACGCACTTGGAAACATGAAAAAATAGGCGTCGAACTGTGCAGGTGGTCTGGGCGTCGACCACAAGCAGCACCAACAGACGGCCGAAATCACAAATCAGGGCTAAGCTCGCTCATTTAAGGTGAAAGATGGGTCACAAACCTGATTCTAGCTTGACACCTGGTTGGGAACAAACCTTAAAGGACAAATCTTCTCGTTGTTCAATACCGTAGAAAATAAGACTCCGTGGCAAAGTCCTTGGTTCACCCCACTAAATATTTTTCTTTCGTCGAAATTTGGTGGTGTGAACCTAAGGGATTAGCATAGAATTATTAAGAATCTGGGGGATGTATGTTGTCCATGTTAGGCGTCGCTGGAATGGTGACAAAAAAAGTGTGTCTTCTGTCACTTTCCAGAAATCATTCTACACCTTTTTTTAAATTATTTATGCCAATTCTTATGGGGGAGTGGTTTACATGTTGTTTGGTATACCACCTCCTTAGTATCGATGACCTTTTAATATGTGGTCAAAGAGGGCCAATAAAAACAAAATGCATTATTATTAACAACAGTAGTGATACTTTGTTGGACCTATGGATAACGAGAAACAAAGTGGTTTTTGGACGTAGACCAAAAATCCTTTTGCAGGTAAAATTCAGGGAAATACATTGGCTTTGGGAGTGGGCACAATTGCAGCGGCGTGATGATCTACGGCATGAGTTAGTCTCTACTGGACAACATCTTGAGACTTCAACTTTACATTTCTTCGGATCCAATAAATGGCTGGCATCTAGATTTATTGGCTCTACTTAGTCAGACTTTATATTCGTTTGTTTGCCGTTATGTTCGGTATTTGTTAGAACTTTCTTTAGTTGGCTTGTTGGCCTAAGGGCAAAACTCTGTAATAAGTGGCATGATTTTATGGATAATAGATGCAGCTTTGGATATAAACTAATCTCTTAAGCTCCGAGACTATAAGTCATTTCAAGAATCTTAAAGTAAAAGTATTTTAAGTTTGGCCAAAATTATAGAAAAAATTACAGTGAAAGGGTGGCATCATATAGATATAGCATGTTATCATTCTAAATATTGTTATCTTATCTTATAAATTTGATCAAACTCGGTGATTTTTGACTTTTTAAGATTCTTAGAATAAATGACTTATAATTTGGAACGAAAGTATCACTTAATCTAAGAAAATTAGGGTCGGCCATCTCATTGGGCCACGTCATCATGACTTCACCACCGTTCGATCTCAAGCAAGGTTGCCATCCGGCCGTTGGTCAGGCCTCGTTGCTAGCAATAGCACAGATAGCATCGTGACGCCTGCTCGGGTTCGGCGTTCAGCACTTCACAACTTTTCTTCCCCGCCGCCATCATATCCATCGCTACCTCCGGCTAGCAGGGCGTCGACAACAGCACGAGATGCGATTCCATCGTCACTGCCTCTTTCTCCACACACGGCCCACCCGTGTGAGTTGTGACCGCGTTGATGTCGCCATTCCGCCTTTCGGGTCCCGGGTTTCTACCCCTCGCGGCACGCCTTGCCCTCAATTTTTTGGCGCAGGTTGAGCGGAATGGTGCGTCCGCGGCTGTCGCAGCACGTTCATACATCCCCGCATCCACGCGTCGACGGTCGGCGACAGGCCGACAGGCAGAGTCGAGCTCGATATGGCACGACTCGCTGGCAGCAATGCCGCAGATTGCTCAACGATAAATGCAGCATGGCTACCATGCTCATCTCACGCACAACTGCCCGGCGGACTCCACCAAGGTGTTCGATGAAACTCCTGTCCAAAACGTGGTAATATGCAACTCTCCATCCTTCCCGCTTACTGCTTGAATGATCTTTAAACAGACTGTCAGTTTGTAATTATTCATTTCAACCAGTAATACACTTTCAGATATACTTTTATTTCAGCATATCTTAAAGACAGCAACATTATAAAGAACAAACTATGAATGGAGTTCTATTGATCATTGGGAAGCTTTGTTATTTCAAGTTTATTCTATAGTGGAAAGAGTTATGTAATACTGCTATTATGAAAAGTTGAGAGATACCACAAACATCAATTCTCGCAAATCTTGGGAAATTGACTTTGCCAAATGCTATTTAACCTTTACATGCCAAAAGCATTTGCACATCATATTTTACCCTATACAATGTACAGGTGCAGTTTGAGCCTATGTTTGCCGCCTGTAGACTCGGCTGCAGTTCAGTATTAGGACAAGAAAACCTGTAACTCACAACTGATCTACAAGCTTCTCTGCTTCTGTTTACTGGACTCATTCCTATACTTTGATGCTGAACTGGCAAAATATATATGATTAATCTACTTCCTCCAGGCTGTTCTTGCCCAGAGGTCTTATCTAATATTTCAATTTTCATTGCTCTATTACCTTTTTTCTACAAGAAAATGTATTGAGCGGCCCAATTTTTTTTAAGTAAACGTGCTTTGCACGAGTCTCATTAAGGAAGTTAGAATTATTTTTACATTCCGACAATCCTAGTGGTGAGGTGCTAAGAGAATTCGGCGGACCAAACACAAACAAAAGCGCGCCGGCTCGAACGGCGGAGCTCGAAGTCGTACGACTACTAAACTGATTGAGCGGCCCAATTTCATTGACCCTAAAATTGATTGAGATTTTTTCCACACAGAGCATCCACTCATAATATAACACAGATATTAATAAACTAAGTTCCAAATGCCTATTTTCAAGGACAGAGGTTAGCTTATTATATTTAGTATGTCAGTGAAACTTGTCAGTATAATGTAATTCGGCAACATTAACAATGCTAATAAAAGCCAAAGTATCTTTTTTTTCTCGAATACGCAGAATTGCGCATCTTTTCCATTAAGAAGAAGAATGCAAATGCAAATGCAATACAAAGAGACAATACCGGTGGATACAAGTTTCCATCAAGCTCCGCCACCCTCGGTAGAAACCCACACAAACACACACGAGACACAAGAAAAAGGAACGCCACCACCACTTCAAACTACACGCGTACATGGCCAGCGGGGGTAGGACTTGGTGCCGAGGAGCACCGCGGCGCGCCAACGGGGCCTTCAGAAGGAGATGACGTCCGCGGACGCCAACTCCGTTGGATCCGCGCCCGGGGATCTTTCGTTCCCCATGCTCCGACGCGGCAATCGAGGAGCTCCGAGACGACGCCTTCAAGAAGGAAATGACGAGGATCGCCACCGTCGTCGGTCCTAGGCCCGACCTAAGGACGGGGTTTTCACCCGCGTTGCTCGGATCGCCGATGCCGCAAGAACACCGTTGGATGTCTTCGTGTTGTCCGCCTCCGTGCCCGAACAAGACCGCCGTGGTGTAGCCGAAGGAGCGCGCATCGGGCGGCCCGACCATCGACCCACCACCGGAGGCGGGCCCCGTAGAAGTAGTTGGCGCGCGCGCTGCCCGCCGCTTGCCCGAGCGGCGGTGGTGGGGGCAGGGGCACCGGCAAAGGCTCTTCGCCGGCCGCTGTCTTGCCACCCCGGCAAGAGGGGCCTATGGTAGCCGCAGAGATCGGAGTGGATAGCAGGAGCGGGCCTCCCTGAGTCACCAACCTTGCCATCGTCACCCGACTGGGGAGGAAGGGATGGCTTGTGCGAGGACCGTCCCGCTGCCAAGAACTGCCCGGGTGCGCCAGAGTTGAGAATGGGGGCATCCCCGCTGCAACGTCCCCAGCCGAGCCCTCTCGAGGCTAGGGGTGCAGCGGGCGCGGGGCGCACCAAAGGCAGGTGGCATCGAGAGAGGCCAAGCACACCCAACCCCCCTCCCAGCCAAGGTCTGACGGTGCTGGGGCAATGGAGGGAGGAGCACAGGCCACAGGGCCTTCCATGGCTGAGGCGCCTCGCGCCTCCAGGCCAGGGCGCCGGCCCGGCCACCTCAACCCGCCGAAGGACTGGCGTTGGGGTCGAGGGAGGTGGTCGGGGCCGACGAGCGAGCGAGAGACGCGCCGCGAGCCGGCTCCGCCCACCGCAGCAGGTGGGGAGACCCGAGCGCGGCCGGCGGCACGGTGGTCATCTCGACCTAGCCGAGGTCACCCCGACCTCGGGCTAGGGGAGGTGCACGCATGCCCGGCTCAGCCCACCCCGGACCGCCGGACGCCGGCGTCGTGTAGGGGAGGAAGTTGTGGTGGTGGTGGTGGTGGGGCCCATAGTATCTGATAAGGTAAGTAGCAAGCTTTTAATTGAGCTTCAAACAAATGAGAAAAATCAATGGTTGCCTAAAGTCTCATGCTTGTTTTGAGTTGCCAACGGTATACAAATCCAGAGTCCAGTTTTTGTTGTGCTGAAATCAGTGGCCGAATTGCGTCTCAAAAAAAAAAAAATCAGTGGCCAAAGCATGATCTGCTCCTTTCCTAATTTCACTTATTTGAAAGAATTGCATTTTAATCTTCTGTAGAAGCCTTTTGTGACCTAATTGATGTGTACACTTCTCTGTATATGTATTAGCAGAATCTGATGCTTTAAAATGGATTCCTCATAGTTTCCTAAATAATGTAGTCAGATTCCTTAAATATTGAGTACTATAAATACTCTGAGAGAATTGCTCCATATTCTTAACTGACAACAAATCAAGGGGATTATCTACCCAAAATCAGCATGTGTAACTTCTAGCATAATGTACCCAACGACCTTCATATTGGCTTATAACATTTCACACAGAATGTGGAGATCCATTCAAATAGTAGACAACCAGATCTCTGTAAAAGACTTGTACATGTAATATACGGTATTACCATTAACAACCGTTGATTATTCTTACCCAATCTAAAGTGGGTGCTCCAAGGTAGGCGCGGCAAAGCCGCGCCCTGGTTTTCTAGTATAAAAATACTGTAGGACGAACTTGGTGTACGTATACATACTCAAGTAATTTGATTCTGTACTGCTGTTTCACGATCCAGAATACCACCATGAGTAATCAGAACCCAAAGATGTGTGATGAATTCACCTCCCCTGGTCAAAGTTTCTAGGTGTGCCCTAGTATCCTCTGATGGTGCAACATATATCATGAACTCTACCCAGAAATCATGAAGCACCTTCCATCTATGCGCTGGATCCTTGATCTCCTGCGTCAACTGGACTCCGAGCCGGGCACCGCGAATGATGAGACGGTCGCCGTCAGGGTCGGCGCTGGCTGCCGCTACCAGCTTGTTGCACCGCTGGGCCACTGTCTTGACACCCCGAAGTAATTCACTGGCTTCACCGACCACGGCATCGACTATGGTTCTAGAGACAAAGCTATGGTCTGATAACAATCTTGGAGCAAAGACCACGAGATATGCACAGTACTTGGACAAGGTACAAGCTACCAGAGCATGATGGCTCTCATTATATGATCTACTACCCATACTGCTGTCTTTTTCACAAATAGTCGTTGCGATGTGCCAAGCAAGTATAGTGTGCGCGGCAGTTGGAAGACTGCATGCCCAGGAGAGCAGATGTAACACTTGATTAGCTTGTAGAGATGTGACCCCTTTTGTCAGTTGACCATTGCTATGTTTCAGAGATTTCAAGACTGCTTCCTTAATCTCTCTAGATATCCTGACGGGCTTTCCTTTCTTGCAACCCTTTCTGCCCTTATCAACTAACTGGAATGCCAGGTATGAGGTATAGTGCAGAGCATTTTTTATTATAGGTTTGTAGCCAAAGCTTTGGAGCAGCGTGTACTGGCCAAGACTATCTTCCCAGTAGCGGAAGGACCTGAGGCTCACTATGTACCCAACTGACCTGGCAATCCAACCATGACTCTGCCATGAAGCTGTGACAGCATAGCGCTTAACCAAGGCCACCTTGCACCAGCTAGAGGCCAGGTACAAGTACACCTGGAAGAGCTCGATAAGTGCCATCCCAACAACAATCACAAAAGTTAAAAGGGCGTCGTAGTTCCTGTTGTAAGCAGTGATGAGGTTTAGCTCGCCGTTCAGCTTCCAGAAATGGAGCCACAGGCGGTAGGCGAGAGAAATGCAGAACGGGATCATGATGCAAGACAGTATGATATCTATATGCCCAGTGGTGTAGATGCTGTAGTACTTGGTATAGAAGTAGTCATGCACGAAGGCCAGCTCTGCCTCGATGACCCTAAGGGCACGCTCGGAGTAGCTGTTGCTGTCCCCGTGGAGCAAGCCATCGAACAGGAACTCGCGCGAGTGGCGAAGCTCAGATTCAGTCACCTGAAACCCTGCAAACCTACGGTTCAGCATCTTGGACAGCGCCATGGAGAGGCACAAGTCCTTGAGCTGCCTGCCGCGCTCCCCCAGGAGCAAGCTTCCTTACACTCCCAGATCTGCTCCACGGTGACGAGCTCAGTAGAACTATCTGTATCTTGCTTCAACAGCAGCAGGTAGTCGGGAGGTTGAGCCACGCACCTCTCCACTAGTTGATCTTCGCCAGCAACCACGTAGCGGTAGCCGCGCATGGTCACAGGGTCCTGCTCACGGGGTTGCTGGTGGTCGTAGCTCATGTAGTCTGCAATGCATTTGGTGTTCTCGGACAGCATGTCGGCTTTGCTGCTGGCCGACGACTTGAATGATGCGATCCGCGTGCTGGATTTTAGCAGGACGATGGTGTAGATGCACCACACCCGGACCTTGAAATCCGAGTGGTCAGTGAAATAGCCAAGCACCCAACCGATCCAGAAGCTCTGGATCAGTAGGTGCAGGGAGAAGCGCTTCCACTGCTCGTTGTCCTCCAGGCTGTAGGCGGAGATGGAGTCGGCGCTGCCGAGCAGCATGAACAGGCAGATCGCCCACACGCTGAACAGGCCGTTCCCGTAAGGGGAGGACTGGATCAGCCCCAGGGTGTAGCTGACAAGGGAGTAGGAAGCGGCGTAGGACGCCCACAGGATGATCTTGACCAGCTTGTTGCTCGACCGCCTGCGGAAGGTGCCCAGTGTGATGAGGAGGAACAGCACGGTGACGCCCAGGAACACAAGAACTTCGATGCGGATCAGTAGGGACCTTGGGCTGCTGCTAATTAGCCCAGTCGCCGTGTTGTTCTTCAGCGCCATGGTGTGGTGTCTGGTGTGTATATTGATCTTGCTTCTCTCTACTGATCATTAGCCAGGTGCTATACCGGCATAGCACTAGTTTGGTTACCCGATTGCTTTCATCTATCCACTAGACCACTACTAGCTATCTCATTGATCGAAGGGCCGATCAGGCAGCCTTCCCGGCCACCTCTACTCATCAGATGGCGACCACTTGCTCTCTTATAATGAAAAAAACAGGAATAGTTGATAAGGCCATGACAAATTAAATATAGCCATTCAGATATACAAGAAAAAAACCTTGATTCATTCATTTTTAAAAAAATAAAATTATATCAGAAGAAGAAGAAGAAGAAGAAGAAGAAAGAAGAGAGCGCATGCTACCTTTAAAACTAACTAGACACCTCAAGCTAAGTGCCAATACGCATTTTCTCTAATGCATAACAACGCAAAATTGTACTTTCTTGGATTAATGTACCAAGAAAACTTAATTGTATTTCATTTCATAAACATGTCAATGGAGCATTTGCGTCTATAAAATGCAATGTCTAATAAATGCAAT